>OY796886.1:8051943-9251943 GCA_963680785.1 Diplosoma virens | reverse complement strand
GAAAACAAACAATTTCAAACTGACCTTGGCATTTCCGAAGCTCTAAGTATAACTCCACCCAGATTGTCATGCCAGTCGGAAGGATAAATAGATGATATGATCATGATTATGATGACAACTTTTACCTCAGTGATACAATTTGTTTTATAAAAAAACAATTCAATAACGTCACAGTAAAATAAATCAAATTAAATTAAAATCACACACGAGATTGAAGAAATTTTAACGCATAAGATTGACTCAGCAAAAATACAAACTAGACTAACATTGTGTGTTGATAAAGATATTACCTACGATTTGATGAATCAAAGTTGATTGCGTCACACTATGAACAATTTTTATTAAAGATAGCACTTGAATCATTTTTAAAATTTTGCAAATTAATCGATTTGGCGTAATAAAATCACTGTTCGTTCATAAAATATCGCTTTGTAAAATTTCAAAACTTAAATTTCAATAAGAAAGTAAATGTAATTTAAACCATAGAAGCGAAACTTTTGATCGAAAGAACGTGGGTTCACCACTTAGCAGGAGCCCAACTGTCAGGAGCGATAAAGATAAAAAGAATTTGATTAAATAAAAGAAAAAAAATTTCGTTTAATTTGCCATTGTGTAACTTCTCAATTCAATTACCTGTTTACATTCTTAGGAATCTTTTGTTTAGCTTTTACGTAATTTTCAGATTTGATTCATAGGTTCAAACGGTATTTATAGCTTGGTTGATCATTGCAGTATGAATAGATTCATGCAGTTGCAGTTTTTAGTTTAATGCGCGTGAGATTCTAAAAGAACAAAAGGTCCTAATCTGATTAATAGTTTACCAAAAAACTCGTTACAGCAGCACCAAGAGCAATGATGTGTGAGGTGAGGTTTCACTGTCTATTGGGAGAATGTGAAAAAAGTTTAAGTTTTTTAAACTTAAAGTTTCTTAAAGTTAATCCTAATACGTAAAGATAATGAGTTAAAAAATTTTTTTTCAGTTAACGCTTCAAATTGGAGTTGCTCTTTCTTTGTTTCACTTCAGAATTATTGTCGCAGTGAAATTACAAAAAATAATCTCAAACAAAAGATTTTAGTTCATTAACTTATTGTTTAACTTTGAAATTTGAAACTCCATGCAACTTGATCAAAAAAATATCAATCTTCAAGGTTAACATAATTTATCAAAAACTGCTCTGAATATCCTATGCAAAGATAAGAAGAAAATAATCTCCGAAGTTGAGGCAAGGAGCAATGACGAAAGGGAAAGTTGAAAGAAAGGGTAGATATAAACACAGTTGATAACGAACGCGATCCCTGCAGTCACAATTCGAAAATTTCTCTTTTCATTTCTTTTGTGTTCTGGAGAAAGACACTTAACGGGATTTTTCTTTGCTTGGCCGTCCTAGATAGCAGTTATAAATTTCAGTCATATAATGGAATAGCAATAAAAAAACAAAAAGACTTCAACTGAACAGCAATATCTTGGAATCTCCGAAAAAGTTCGAGATAATCTTTTGTCGGTTTCTCCACGTTTAATGCCCCTGTCGTTGCCCTTCAAATCACTAGGATAAAAAGATAGTATGTTTGTTCGTATTTATTTAACAAAACAATTAAAGCTTTTTTTTAGTTACTTGCACAATGCAAACTTTTTGCTCACGACTTTTCGCTCAAAAACTGGGCAGGAAATCTCAATGCAATCGGTCATTTCTAATAAACTTGCCTGAAACAAAACTTTTTCCGAAATCGAGGGCAACTATGAAATAAGTTTAACATCTTAAACTCAAAGATTTATATCCTGTTAATTTGTCCCGAAACATTTACCATATTTACAAATATAAGCATTATATATAATGACATTGAATGTAGCAACAGGTCACTGCAAAGTTACTGAAAAACCTTCTAGTCCAGCAGCAATTTTGCTGCGTCATTTAAAATTAAAAAAAAACTAAAAATATAAAACGTTTGAAAAGCAAGCTGGAATAAGAAAAAAAAGTAATTAACAAACGAAAATGTAAAACAAAAAGGCAAGACAATTAAATCTGGGTGTCAAATTAAATTTATATTGTATTATTTATTAGAGAAATGGCATAAATATATTTTTTAATTTACGAAACTTTAGAATTGAATACAAGATAGAATTCCATATTTTGGAACCATTATATTAAATTAAAATTAATTATATGTAATTAAAGTTTGCGTTTTTTGTTTTGAAAAATACAAGGTTAAATTGATTACCACAAGAAGATCTTGTATTATGATTGTGAGTTAATTATTAACTTAGTTAATGGTAGTATTTTACATGCTGGTGTAAAGTAAAAAAATAAAAGGACAAAATACTTTTGCTTATATACTGAACAGTTAAATTGCCAGTGATTATTCTTCTTTAAGGAGTTTTAAATTCAAGAGTTACGTAAAAACTGTACTATATAGAATCAAAATCTTTTTGCTCATCACAAAATAAATACCATAAGTTTTTTAAAAAGCTTATGTGTCATATTTTAATAAAAAAAAAATGCAGAACAAGTTTAACTCAAAAAACTACATCAATTTTTAACAATATTTTTATCTTCTTTTTCTGCCTCAAGCTATAAGTTATTTTCTGTTTATGTAAACTAAAGGCATAATTTTTTCAATGGCTTTTCCTCAGACAAATCTCCCAACAATCAACTCAAAGACGCAATTTGAAACTTTCAATGTAACTCTTGCGACAAGAGCATTGCAGTCAAATATTACAACACTTTACAACGGAAAACTGTAAGTTCAGTTTAAACTTTTAAAAATATTTATAAAAAAACATTTTATATGCTTGAAGTCACAGTAACAGTTAGAAAAATCAAAATTAACTCTCGTAGAATGGGATTTATTGCCAAAGAACATTTTGGCTAAAACTGCAAATAGAAGAACACTTAACTGAAAGTTTAATAAAAAAACAACAGTTGAAATTGTACTTATATTAAGAAATGAGATCCACAGAATTTTTGGGAAAAGCTCGTAAAAAAATTATTGAAGTTCTACCGTTGACACTTTTTAACAAGTTCAACGTAATATTAAACAAATAATGTAATAATTTAATACTAAAAAAATATACAAATCCTTACATCATTACACAGGCACAACACGCATTCAACTATCATTACGCATCGCAATCATTACATACGTCAATAACAAAGTCAAACGTCAAGTAACAACAGGAGTTCATCATTTGCAAAAATGATAAAAATAGACAAATAGTGGCATCATGGCCGTACGAAATGAGCAACGATGCAATTGACCCACTAAGACGCAAAAATCTGGGCAAAATCAAAATTTTTGCGCACTGGGCACGTACAGTTTGGGCAGAGAGAAATTACTTTAAGCCGATTTTTTGAACAGAATTATCCTACAATCTAGAACAATCTAGATCACTGCGCAACGCGCAAAAACAGTTAAGATTTAAGATGAAGGTTTTTTTTGGGAGCAAAACCAATATATTTCATATGCAAATCTACATTTCTTTTTCCTTTTACAACTAAAAACAAGTGAAGATCGAAAAAGACCTTTACTTTATATTTTAGTCCTGTTGGGAAATCACCGTGATACGTTGCAAAGAAAACATGAATCGCAAAGAAAAGTTTTGTAACAACGTCATTAAAAGCTCTTGCAACTTCATTTTCTAAAATTAATTACGTACAATGAACAATGGCACTTGCAGGTGAGTGCAGCTTCAAGCGTGTACCGTGACTATTTCATGTTCAAAACTGTACTGTTTATTTTAGAAATTGTGATTCATAGTTGACCTGATGACATTCCATAACCACATGTATGGAATAATATAAGTGTAAATTAGATAGCGTATGAGTAATGATGCGTTATACATCTTATTGAAATAAAAAACATTAAATGATGCTGTTACTATTTTAAGTGTTTACTTACCCTAATTGAAATTACACAAAAGCAAATTTTCAACTTTATTATTTTTGATGAAATGGGTTTAACACAAAATTAAAATTTTTTAAACTTCTATGTTGTTTTAAATTTTAATAGATATCTTAAATTAAATTAAAAACGGGTTCGCTTGAACCTGTGCAAACCCTTTGAATTCCATCACTGAGCATGACCGGTTTATCTTAAAGTATCTTTCCCACCAAAATCACTCGAGTGCATTGAGCATTGAACTCGCGTCCTTCTAATCGTAAGTCAGAGTAATAGCACGCTTAGCCCTTCGACAGTCACCAAAAATGTAATTAAACCATATTCGCTTGGATGTATTTATATTCATACAAGGGTTGGGACGGTAAAACTTTTCCGTAGTTTCTAGATTTCGATCAGCTTTTAACATGCCGATTATCATAAGAAACTATTATAAAAGGTTAGCATCGCAATAAATGAAATATGCTGTAAGTTGAAAAAGCTAGGAAGATGTATAGGTTTGTTTAAACATTTTATCGCACGCTGAGTTTTGGGATACATTCTTTCTAATAATCATTCAATTAGACAAAATATACACTTCTGAACTTGCTTTAAAGCCAAAACTAAAAAAACAGTAAGTAAAAATAGGTGGTCGGTTAGGAGAAGCATCTATTTTATTCATGAATGCACCAAGAATTGCAGTGTACGTATATGGGAAAAATCTGTCAAATGATGGTTTGGAGACAAAAGTAAGGGAGCTTGTTTTTCTCAGAAAAACAAGTATATAAATTATTTTTTTACGCGTAATTGAAAAGGGAAAAGCAAAAAAGTGTAAATAAAGGAATAGAACAAAACCAAGCTTTCTGATAAGCGCTTACTTAGATATCTTTTCTTTAATACCTGGCTACGACTCCGTTAAGCATCTCATTTTGCGATGTAAAGTAGAAAATTCAAACCACGTGCCGATTTCGAAACTGGGATGGTTCAAGTTTTAAAATAAAATTTGACGCAGGTTGTTTTAATTTTTCAATTTGCAAACTTAGTCTTTCAATTGTCTTAAAAATGACTTTCAACCCTAGTCCGAACGGCCTTTTAAATAGCGATCAAATAAAAAAAGATTTAGGGTTCTCAATTCTACAGTATAAGTAATCGGTTGGCATCATCAAATAACTTCATATATTTCAAGAATCAATAGATATAAAAATTTTCACATAAGACTTGGGCATACCTGTCCCAGACATCAATCATCGAACTTTTATCATCTTTGAATGGCTACTAATTACTTCAGGCAGTTTTATAGTTTATTTTTGTTATTAGATGAAAAAGTCTTGTTTTTTTATAATTATTTTATCTTAAAAAAATCAATTTTTAATTATTTTTGCGCCTATTTTCGGAACAAGCAGTATATATGAAGCAAGTTTTATATCAAACAAGTCATGATTTAGAAGGCAAAAGCTAATTGTCAAACTTCTTTCATAATTTTATTCTTAACATTATAGCTCTGTATTTAATTTTCAGTCTTTTACAGTAATTTTAAGCTTTTAATCATGACGTAATTTTTCCATTGTTACGTTGTGATTAGGTAATCGATACACCAAACCCCATTTACTTCCTTTTGTCTGCAATTTGTTCCTACAAATGATGTAAAGATTCGATTTACCGTTTTATTCATAGACTTTATTGTAGTTAAAGCATTGGTAACGTTTTGCTACGGCATTTTTTCTTTCTCTCTCTCTCTCTTTTTTTTTTCTCTAACGTTCGAAAAACGTATAATGCGGTGGTTCCCAATTTTTTATTAAGATACACTCTTTAATCTTTTATTAAGGCACACTATTAAGATATTTAAATTTTCGCGGCACATTCATCATATTGATTGATAATAATGCTGTTTACCGCTACGCGCCGCTGCTTAATGAAAGGTTACTACGTGCGGTGACAAAGCACTGGAGAAAGGCGCCTGCTTTTTGGCTCTTTTTGTCTGACGTCAATCCAATCCAACTGAGAGGACTGTAAGTAGAAAGTTAACAAATATATAATCGAACATTCCACGGACATTTTTTTATAATGGGTTTATCTTCAATGGCAAGTATAAAATTGGCTTCAGACCATTATGAACGATCAGATTTTCTTCTAGTTTCTGACCATGTTGGAATACAATTTATGAATACAGCTTAATTAACACATAAGCCTAAGTAACAATTATGTGATTACAAAAATAATTAATATAAGGTAGTAAATTTTATAAACTTTGTGATAATCACCAATCTCTTTTACTAATGACATAGTAAATGGAACAGCGCTAGTTAAGAATTCCCTTACTGAACACAATCGCCAGCCAGGTTAGTAGCAATTGCAGCCTTTTTTAATAATCGAAACATTCATTTAAGAAGTCAACTTTTTACCAATTTTTTCAATGCATTCAAACGACTCAGATTAGCAAAAAAAACACAGCACTGCTAATGTTTTAACATGTAATAAACTACCTAAAAAAACTAAATTCAAGAAATTAAAGGTAAAACTTTTTGAAATATCGCTATATCCCGTATTGCCCAACCTTGCCTTAATAATTTTCTAATATTAGATGTAAATATTGTCTCACGGCATCGCTTCGCGGCGCACCAGAGTACTTGTTGCGTCACACTGGTGTGGCGCGGCACAGAGGTTGGGAACCACTAGCTAGGGTTATGAATAATTTGACAAATTTGGTCCGATCTCGTAACTTCGTTTGTTATCTCATAAAGTTGGCGGATTTATATAAATAGCATTGCGTTTTGTTTTCATTCATTCGATTGCTATAGTATTTAGAATCATTTTGCGTGTGGCTGTATTTAAGTGTTTAAGGGTCAGTGTTGGCGTTTTTAGAACTTAATTCTATAGTGAGATGGAATTGTTTTAGCCTGTGTAAGGGCAAACTACTAAGTTAATTACTACCATCCCGGTGCTCATTTATTTTTATAGTTAGTCAGTGCAAATTTCTCGAGTGATTATTCACAGGTGTTGGCGCTACGAATTGCCTTGAAGTTTGATAAAGCTTGAAAGACAAGTTTTTACGAGAATTGATCAAATTCGTTTGGTTTTGTAAATATATTCTTTATACATGAATTTATTAATAAAATCGGTCAACTTTCAATTTATTATAGCAAATAAAAGTTAAAATTTAAAAACCAACTGTATTATTATGAAAAATCGATTTCGACCTATAAAGGTCATCATCAGTTTCTGTAAAAAATTAATTAATTAAAATAGATTACCATATATTTGACAAGACATTTTGAAAATTCTACTCATACTATACGGGTCCTGACTCAATGACACAAAGTGAAGCTTTCGATAAAAACTAAGAGCTAAACGACACAATAACTGACATAATGATTATGGATTACGTAATAATGAAGAAAACGTACAGTGTAAAAACTTGTAGTGAAATTAAAACCGCAAACTCCCGCTAAGATTCAAAGTGTTGACTGAAAAGATTAGCAAAACTGTTGTAGTTTAACTGTATATAGTAAAGGATAAACGGGTTTAAAATTCAATCGCAATTATAAGACAAAAAAATTCTATTAATATTAATTTTAGCATTCAAATTATTAATCCATTTATTTTCACACCAATCTAATAAAGTTTTATCTGGTTGTTCTACAAATATGACCATGTAGCATTCAGTGATGTCAGGTTTACCATTAAAAGCATCAAAATGAAATGTATAAAAAAGTTTAAGGAGGGCAGCTCGGTCATTGTTATCCTTAACGTTAAATTTGTTCCAGAATGACCGGTGGTTATTCCATCGGGTAGAAAATTTGTTTTTAGTTTGTCCTACGTATTGCATTTTACAAAATTTACATTCTGCGACGTAAATACCATAATTTTTGCAAGTAAGATGTTGTTTTAAATTAAATTTTTTGCTATTTGAGTGCGAAGTAATATAATCAACTGTTTTAACCATATTTTTATAGTTTTTAAAGTTTCCACATAAAGCACATTTTCCACATGGGTATGAACCTCGGTTATCCGTATTAGGAAGAATCTGTGATAATTTTTTGTAATTCGTTAATTTAGTAGCTAATGTGGGTGGGTTTTTATATACAATAGCTGCTTCCGGTTTTAGTTTCTTTTCTTGGTTAGAGAGTTGAAGTAGATTAGTAAACTGCGTTGCCCAAACAATTCTGTTTTTCTTGTGATGTTGCGATTTTGGTTCGAAGCGATCTTCCCAGTGTTTAGCAATTTCCAACATATATTCTGTCATTTTTTGGTTAAAATTTGAACGGAAACATTTATCTTTTAGATTAACTAAACTTTTTAAGTAATCGGATTTACGTTCATTAAGGCGACAGCTTCTCCAAAAACAATTGACTTGTATACTGATGTAGGATGATGTGATGCGCCATTGAGAAAACATCGGTCTTTGGCTGTAGATTTTATGAAATTTTTTGTAATAAAACCACCTGTGGCATTTAGGGTTGTTACATGAAGTACATCTAAAAATTCTAGTTTATTATCCATATTTTCGGTGTTAATACTGTTAAAAACTAGTTGCAGATTAAAATCATTAAACTGGGCTTGGAGTAGCTCTTTAATTTTTGTTGTTGTAGAATAATTATATGAAAGCCAAATGATGTCATCAATGTATCTTTTAAAGACAACAGTTTTGTTCAGTACTTTAGCCAACGGTAATAGTATATAATGCATGCAAATATTCGCTATAGAAACTGAATGATTGTCTCCAGTAACAATTCCATTTTTTTGTACATAAAATTTATCTAAATATTGTAGAATAACGTTATTCAGACAAGTCATAGTCAATTCTATTAAAATCTGTTGAGCTTCTAACTTAAAACTGGATTGTGTTTTCAAGGCATGGTTTAGCGCTATAGGAATAAGATCTCGGTTTACACTGGGATATAATGATTTTACATCTGCGGTATTGATAAAAAGAGTGGAGGTAAGGTTTGTTGGTTGAGTAGATTTCCAATTTTCTAATTCCATAAGGTAATGTTTTGAATCTCTGCAGTACTCATTTAATTGAAATTGGCAATAATTTGTGCTAATAGGTTTAAAAATCATTTCCAGAAACGCTGTTATTCTAGACGTTGTAATATCACCTACAGATTGAAGAAATCTTCTGGGAATGTCCATTATGTCCACTTCTAGTAACTGGTTATTATTAAGTTTGTGGGTTTTAAACAAGGGGTATCCGTAGGCAGAGTTGTAGCATGCAAAATATTTGGCAGTGGGTCCACTAACTTTTTTATAAAATCCATTGTAATTTTTTATTCCGCAAGTGTGAAATAAAACCTCATCTTTAATTTCTCCTAAGCTATGAAGTTCAATCATTTTATTATAGCATTGGACTTTGCGGTTTTAATTTCACTACAAGTTTTTACACTGTACGTTTTCTTCATTATTACGTAATCCATAATCATTATGTCAGTTATTGTGTCGTTTAGCTCTTAGTTTTTATCGAAAGCTTCACTTTGTGTCATTGAGTCAGGACCCGTATAGTATGAGTAGAATTTTCAAAATGTCTTGTCAAATATATGGTAATCTATTTTAATTAATTAATTTTTTACAGAAACTGATGATGACCTTTATAGGTCGAAATCGATTTTTCATAATAATACAGTTGGTTTTTAAATTTTAACTTTTATTTGCTATAATAAATTGAAAGTTGACCGATTTTATTAATAAATTCATGCATCGCAATTTGATCAGTTAAATAAAATCGTCAATGTAACTTTACTGAAAGAAGGGTAATAGATTTCTGATAAAAAAACTTTAATATATTCTTTATAGTCAGAAACCGGTTTTATTCTACCTGTTGAAAGAAGTTTCCAGAGAATTCATTTGTACTTAGCCAGAACTAACTGTTTAAAGAACTTCAATTTCGTGCAAACTATTTCTAGAGCTGACGTAAATAAAAATAAACGCAGCTTCACTTTAGCGCAGGATTTGGGTTACCTAGTTAAACGGGTCATTTTGGAATTCCAAGTAAAGTTGTTGCACCAATGTTATGTTCATCATCATCATCATTTTTGTGGATAACGTTGAACTAATTCCGTGTATTTTCTTTTTGCCCGCTTGTCCTTTTGTGGCTGCGGGGGCAGCAGCTTGAGTTGGGATTTCCAAGCATCCCGATCTCCTGCAACTAGCGGCATTTCTGCCGGAAGAATTACAAGATGCGATCAGGCCCTGTCTTAAAGATAATTCCCCCAGCGAGTGCTGGGTCGCCTTCTAGGCCTTTTGCCGCTTGAAAAAGCATTCATTAGTTGTTTTGCTGTTCGTTCGTCTCGGCAATCGTCCCGATCAATCTAATTTATTATTCGTTTAAGCGCGTTTTTCAATTCACACTAATTGTTGTCATGATTGTTACTCGATTGGGTTTTCAGTTCTAACAAAGATGTAGTATTATTTTGTGTGTTGTAATGTTTTTTATTTATAATGTGTTATATTTTAGATGTCAATAAAATAGGCTTTTAAAGCCTTACTAAAGGTCAAATACTAGATAAATTGAATTAACATATTGCACCTCCGATTTATATCAGAAGATGCTATAAATTTTAAATTGAATATCATCTCTGGTAACAGTGTTTATATTCAATATGCAAAACATTTTTTAATTGTTGCCATAAATATGCTTTTTATATCACACTCTGATGATTATATCTTATTGTTAAAAAAACGTGACTTAACTAAAATTCAACAAAAAAATATTACTCGTAATTCAAACACTGATATACGGGTAGTATTCAACTGATCTGTCTCGTCAAATTCAATTACAGACAAAAAAGATATTTTACATTAAATTAAACATCGAAAAACAGCTACTTCCTCTTTTTTTCCTGTTGAATACAATGAGTCTAGCAAATATCTGACGTTTTTTTAAGAGACTGTTCCATTTTTAATAGGACCTTTGGTCACCCTGTGTCACACGTTTTAGGACAATAAAAATTCACTGTATTTTAATGCTGTAAAATTAAGGTATATTTTTTACCTTATGTAAAATTAAGGTATATTTATAATTTAATTTCATTGAAAATAGGATATTTTTTTAAGAAAATTTTTAAAAAATATCGGTATGTTAGAATATTTTGTTTTCACTATACTTTGCTTGAGTTAAAACCAATTTTTTAATACTAAATAGCTCTAACATTTGGTTTTAAAATTTTCTGTAAGTGATAGCTAAAACCTTTTTTACTAAATACGTATAGTAAATTGTTGCAATAAAACAATAAAAATTTATTTTCAGACCTTTCAACAATCTTGATATAATTCTTTTCTTGATCTTCACGGTCATCTTCATGGTGTTCGGTATTATTGCAAATCTCCTAACCATTGCTGTCATTATCAATTCAAAAAAACTAAGGTAAATTTCATAAAGTGTAACCTCGTTAAAAAGAGAAGTAAAAAGATGGGGTGCCTGGTTTAAGCCTCGTCGTCGTTTTGAAGGACATGCACTCGGGTTTATCGTTTTTCTTCCCAAGCTGCTCTACTGCCCTGATCAGGTGTTGACAGTGATCATGCTGAGCCAGCATCGGGTTTCGTCATCCGAAACCGTCAGACCTTGTGCTCCGTGTGGTGCCCAATGTATGGGTACGCTATTAGGACATGATCTACGGTTTGTTTAGGAGCGCCGCATTTGCAATTCGGTGAAGGAGCAAGACTACATTTTTATATGGACGAAAGAAATGGTCCAACACCAGTCCGCAGGCAATTGAAGTAAACCCAAGCTGTTCGTGGCAAGCTTATTCCAACAGGCCTAGTAGTGATCATGTGTACAAAATCATACAGCCTAGATGTAATCACATAATACTCCGTGTTCCATCTATAATTTGTCCTCTGAGAAACGTGGATGCCTAGTCCGACGAGGTTGCTTAAGAGATTCTGCGCAACTGGCATAAATGGGCGTCTGGATCTTAGTCTCTCTTGGCGAGCATCCGAGGACCCACTTAAAAACAATGCAACATATGGTGAGGGTCCAGGTCCCATGATAATCTAAGGAGAATGTCGCTCCTAGTCGGGGAAACTCAGCTGGCTGGATATCTGAAAGTATGGGTAGGTGCTCCGTTGGAGAGGACGGGAGAATTCAGTAACTATGCGCAAGGCGTCATTCAGAACGGTGTCTAAAGCGAGTGTGAGCGCTGCGGCACCAGACTGGTGCGCAGTACTCAGCTGTTCAATAGACCAGAGATAGGGTAGTTTTGCGCAGTGTTTTGGCACCAGCACCCCATCCTAAGCCTGCAAGTCGCTTCAGCAATGTGACGCGCATAGATAGCTTTTTGCTCAATGCTAATAGATAGTGACAGAACGTGAGTGATCTATCCAGTTTTACCCGAAGATTAGAAGGAATTGGCAAAACGGTAAAAGTCTTTTGCTGTTGTAGACTTTTAGTTCACGTTTGGTTCGTCGATTATTCAGACGAAAGATTGCCGCCATTGTGTTAGGGTGACTGAGCGTCGGCTTACAAGTCAGATGATGCACTTAAAGTTAAGTATTGTCATAAATTAAAGACCCTTCCAAGTCCTTCCAGTTTGCAGAAGAGTGTAGCAATGCTAGATTGTCTGCATAGGCAAACTTTCTGGAAATCGTTGAGGGCAGGTTGTACGTATAGATGTTGAAAAGAGAGGAGCCATGCAGTGATATATTCAAGACCACAAACATCGAGACCGAGACCAAGACCCAATAATTTTTTCAAGACCAAGACCGAAATCGAGACCGGCAAATTTCGAGACCTAAGGTTCGAGACTAAGTTCAGAACAATCGAAACCGAGACCAAAATATTTTACAAAAATATAGTCCATTTTAATTATTCCAAAAACAATAAATTTTAAAAAATGTAAAATTACATTTTATATAAACAAGCATCTCTAACATGTTGTAATGCGCTTTGCTCTGTGAGGTTGCATTATTAAACAATTCGTTTTAAAAAAATCTTGATCTAGAGCAGAAGAAAGCCAAAACACACAAGGCGTGCTAGTTAACAATGCTAAAAAAAAGCAAAATATTTAATAAAAACTTTTATTTCAAAACTCAAAAATGCTACAGGCACGGTCAACGCGGTAATGGTTGAAACTTCATTTAAATATTTGATTAGCTCGTTTACCTTGGCATGTTGCAGTTGTAAGATTTGTTGGCTATGTTTAAATTACATAGAACAGAATTTATCTATTTAATTGTCTCAAAAAGATTTAAGATAACGAAAAATTACGCAAAGTAAGAGCTGTTAAACGATTCTCGGGTTTTTCTTTCGATATCATCCCTGTCTATGTTCTGTGTATTTTTGTAGGCAGGTTACTCGGAGTAGTTTTTAGGATTTCACGACGTTTACACCCCCCCGGCACTTACTCCCTGGTCACATACTAACCTCTTGTCCTCCGGATATATAACCGAAGTAAAATGATACAAGGGAAATTTGTCACCAATTAAACTCCTTAATTTGTGCCCGCGAATACAAATTTACGCACTAATTTTAGTGTAGACTACATATATATAAATATTTGTATCAAAGTTTTCTTCAGCGCTTTTTCCCATTACGGTGATGGCTTTACAAAAGAAAACTAGTTCAAGAAATAAAGGAGAGAGCCACTTTTTAAAATTCATTTTGGAAGAAAAAACGTATAATTAAAGTAAAACTTTTTTTGATTTTTCTTGTTTTACTTCTTTCAAAATCACGCGGAAAACAAAAAATAAACATAATTTAAAAAGCTCAAGATACAATCTCTAAAAATGGTGTTCCCTTCAAATAAAGACCAAAAAAACTATTTACTTATATTGAGCGACTTTTTTAAGTTGTCATAATGCTCCAACGAAGAGGGCCCGGTTCGGCCACTCCGTCACTCTATGCCAAACCCGTCACTGGTCAGGTTTATGACAAATCCGTCACTGGTCAGGTATCCGTCGCTCTATGCCAAACCCGTCACTGCTCAGGTATCCGTCGCTCTATGCCAAACCCGTCACTGGTCAGGTTTATGACAAATCCGTCACTGGTCAGGTATCCGTCGCTCTATACCAAACCCGTCACTGGTCAGGTCTATGACAAATCCGTCACTGGTCACGATACCGTGCTTTATAGAATTGAAACCGTTTTTTCAAAAAAGAAAATTTAGAATACGACTTAACACCATTCTTAAGCAAATTATTTTCAGCGGTGTCAGGTAATATAACGACGTATTTTGCTTTACAAATATATGGACGTTTATGTAGGTTAAATACAGCAATTGCCGTCAATCAGTAAGAAGTAAAGTCACGACCCTATTATATCAGTGTACAAATCACCTGACATACCGAATAAATAAACTGGTTTTGTAATTGATTTTGGATTTATTTACTTACCAAATTTTGTTTAAACAATGTTTTTGTGTCGCCGCAGGAAACTTAAAAAATTCAACCATGTGATCTTCTTCTGTTGTAAAACTTTGGAAATCCCTACTTCGAAAGAGCTAGCTTTGAAACCATTGTTATAATTCCAGGGGCTGTTAATGCGATAAATAAGCGTATAAATTTACTTGGCATTCAAAAATCGGAGAATTTTATTTATTTGAATATGAAGAAAGGAAAAATACCTTTGAACCCTGCACGCTTCACTAACTTTCTTAAGTCCAGATTTTTGCACTACGTTGCTTGGGTACAAAAGAGTAGTTTTTGGTTTTTCATTAATCATTTTTGCGCCTAAATATCATCAACTTGCATCAAAGCGAGTTAAATAGAGAAAGAAAAACTGTTTTTCTTGCATCAACTTGCATCAAAGCGAGTTGAATAGAGAAAGAAAAATTGTTTTTCTTACTTCAGCCAGTGCTACTCAAACTTTTTAATAAAGTGTACTGGTAACGCACTTTCCCTTATTTGGCCTACCAGTTATGTATTTCAAACAAAAAAACAAACATTAGCAAGTCAACTCTAGTTTTACAATAACTACACAATAATCAAAGTCAAAAACGCTTTTATTCTAATCCTTTAATGCAAAGTATGGGGCTGCTTCTTTTCTATCAGCTTATCCAATTGCGGTTATATGGAAGAAATGCTACTTGACGAGGAGCATGCATATCAAGTGCTTTTCTGCGCTTTTCCTTTAAATAACTAATGGTCGAAAAGTCATCTTCGCAAACGTACATGGAAGGAAATAGAAGTAGTGTTTTAATGGCCATGTCACTCAACGTCGTACTATCTGCTTTCACCTTGATTCAAAATTTTCAAGTGAGGTTGATTTAAAACAATTGTGCAAATCTTCATCAACAGAGAGCTCCGACAATTTGTCTTTCAATTTGACACTTACATTTAACTTTTTTACATTTACATTTGATCCAAATGAATTTCAATTACATTCATTTCTTCTACGTGGGTCATTTCGCTCTGAAAAATAATGTGGAATACGTTAAATCAAATTTATCAAATATTCCGGGTTGTATTTTGAATAGTTTTGAATTCAAAATTTCCCCTGCATCTTCGATAACTGATGTTTAGTGTTGAAACATGTCGTAACAATTTCTTGAAATGCTAAGCTTCCATGCTTTTAGCTTTCGTTGTATACCATCAATTTTATCTGCTGTTGCAAAAAGTAAAGCATTTCTTCCTTCTATTGATGTGTTGCGATGATTAAAAATAGCAAAAATGTCAGTTAAGTATGCAAGCATGGCAAGTCAATGCTCATTTCAAAATAGCTGTGCCCATTCTGGCTTTTTACTATGCAAAAACATTGCCAGCTTGTTTCTGAGTTTATATACTCTAGACAAGACTTTTCCCTTTGACAGCCAGCGCACGCTAGAATGAAATAAAAGTCGCTGGTGATCTGCTTGCATGCAGTTGCATAATAGGGTGAATAATCTTGAAATTAATTGACTTCCTTTAATATGATTCACAATTTGTACAACTTCGCAAAGCACAAGTTATATGCATAGTTATATGAGATAGTTATATGAGATAGTTCATAAATCTTTTTTTGCGCAAATTTTAATTCGTTTAATTTTTTTTCAAAAAACTCTTTTGGCTTATTGGTAATTTCTTTACGTTTTAAGCAAAGCTGCGAACTCGGACTCGAACTTGAACTCGAACTCAAAGAACTCGGCAATTTTTACCTAACTTGAACTCGAACTTGAAAAAAGTTTGACGTGTTCGAGTTTATTTAATGAGTAAATTTGACTATAATATTTCTCAGTGAAGGTGCCCAATTATAGTTTGCTACCTTCTTTTATTTTGTTTAATAATAGATTAAAGTCAGTAACATTGATGACAAAGTATTTTTAACATGTGCTTAATTTTTCAGGGTTGAATTATCCTAGTAACTCTATTCCGACTGTATTTTGTCAACTTTATTTTGTGAACTCGAACTCGAACTCAAAAAATTGAAATTTAAAGAACTCGAACTCGAACTTGAATTCGATTAAAAATGCTTCGAGTTTGCAGCCCTGGTTTTAAGTGCAAATGTCTCATGAGATTTGATGGTTTCATCGAGACATTGCTAAGTACAATTTTACAAACAGCACACTGTGGTTTCGGCATACCAGCATCATCTGTTGCAATAAACCCAATATGTAAATACGATGCATCGTATTTGCGAACAAAACTTAAATAACTTCTTTTCACCGCCAGTGCTAAGGAACTTTCAACATCATTTTTGTCCGAATCAGAACCATTTAAGTCTGAAAATGTTTGTTTCTTATTCATATACATGACTATAGAACCTCACTTTCTCATTTGTAAAGATTTTATAAACTTAAGTTGAAACAATAGTAGGCTAATTTCAATTTAAAAAAGCTAAACCGGTTCCGGCAGCATGAAACGAACAGTATGGTCACTTAACTGCTGAGATATCGATGTGCTGTTACGAAACTTTTACAACAGAAATTAAAATTAACTTCTTCAAAGTTTGCTTTTAACAAAACTATTTACAAAGTAATAGTTGCAAAATAAATTAATTTCAACCCACTTCTTAATTATATTGTATTCTTAATTCTAAATTATTTGGCTGTGTTTTATTATAGTTAGCTGTTGGAAGATAAATGATAACAGTTGCAAAACAAAACTTTTTTTTACGTCGTAACAATGAATAGGCTACTGCTTGACTATGACTTAGGCTAGCTTTACACGATCAAGTTTCTTGCAGAAAGATTCTTACCTCAATATTCTATCTGTGTGTAAAGTACCGCGCAAGATCATTCAGCAAGATTGCTGGCAAAATTGTGCAATGAAAATCTTGCCATGTGTAAAAGCGCTTTTCAAGAAAAAAGCATGTCTTGGTGCAATATTGCTAGGAATAGAACGAGGTTCTATTTTCCAACAAGATTTCAGCAAGTTTTTGGTTGAAAATGCCATCCTCGTTACAGCAGATGTATGTGCAGCTCCTGTAACACGGTATTATAGGCGCCCAATGTATTCCTGCGGTAAGCTATGGTCGTACTCTGCATTTCCGCTTTTTACGTTGCTTATTCAAAGCTGCCACTACCATTATTGCTGGTGCCTGTCACTTTCTTTCTCGAAGCATTTCGAATATTTTAACATTGAATACTGATAAACAAGCAAGCCTTACGTGTGCTTTACCACTTCATGCTTGGAATTAAAATGAAAACGAAATGTAGGCTTATTTAAACCAGTGTTGGGGAACCTGATTGCAATCGTGGGCCGCATCCCCAAATTCAAAAAATTAGGTGTGCACTGTAAATCAAGGTATTTTTAGGGGTGGAAATTAACAACCTTATCGATGGAAATTTTAAAAAGCATAGTTTTTACTACTTTTTTCTTATTACTTTTTAGAAAAAGGAGGTAATTTCCATGGAGCGAGGATGCGATTCTACGTGTATATTTTAGATGCTTGTTTCCATTATTCGTTTGGCATGAACAAGCAAACATCCTTGAGGATGGAAGTTAACATGCTCAATTTTTTTTCAACGATATACCACGCTTCTTCATCTGATTTGCCATGTGAAGGTTTTTTATATCTTCAGTTGCATTAAACAAGTATATTTTTTTCAAAGTTGATAGTAGACCCAAAAACTTTATTCGCATGACGAACAAGATAGAGAAGAATCGTTCTGTCTATTCACTAGCTTGTTTGGTTTTCACTTGACATCAAATTTTTTTTCTGGAAGGCTTATTACATTTTTATTATACTCTGGTCGTCAATAAAGCAAAAAAACTTCTTCCCAAGCACACGCGAGTCGCAGCTTCGCCACCCCTGATCTCAATCTATCGTGTCGAAATCAATGCGATACGTCCGCAATTTTGCTGAAATATTGCTGGATGAACATCGTGTAAATACATCAGCAAGTTTCTTGCATGAAAACCGCCAGACATTTCTTTCTGCAAGAAGTCTAGATAAAAAAAAAAGCTTGCCGTGTAAAAGCTCGTGCAATACTTGCACAAGAAACTTGCGCAAGAAACTTGATCGTGTAAAGCCAGCCTTCGTCTTAGTCAAGCATTTTTTCTCTCACACAAGACGACTTCGGGCTGCGAGAGAAGATTGAACGTTGTCCTGGTTTCCAGTAAACATCGCCATGTCAGTGAATATGATTAGAATGCTAGCCATGAAACCCTTAAAAAGAACGCGAAATCACGCTGCGAACAAAAAATATTTTGAGCACTGTCTGAAAACATGCTCAGATTAATGTAAATAATACTGGGTATACTTACTTTCTAACTGACCGCGTACCGGCAGTCAACTGCTTGTGTACTGGCACTGTTATGCGTACCACAGTTTGGGTAGGACTGCCCTAAGCAATACACGAAGTAGGCCAAGTGTTAGCAACCCTTTAATTGAACATTTCCTTCGTATTGATCAAACAAGCTTTTTATAATCAATCAAAGCTTTCAGTTTATTTTTTTCATTTGGCAGGTCAATTTTCCACTTTTTCATCTTCAGTTTATGTGTTTCTGATACTATATCAGCATTGATCAGTTGGATCAGTTTTTATAGAAAAACTTGGGGGTTCAATGATTTTGTTTTATCAAATTTCACATGCGTGGTAAGTTTTTGTTCAGTTTTCTATGGTTAATAAATATATTGGTTTAATGTATTCATATATAAAAAATCGTTAACAACTCTTTTGACGCTTTCATAAAACAACATACTTTTATTTTCACATTCAATATAACAAAAATAAAATTCTTTTTAAAGGTGTTTTATTTGAGATAAGTTTAAAATCTTTTCTTGTTTGGCCGAACTTGCCAAAAAAGCTTAATTCAAATTCAAATATAAACAATAATTTTATGGATTTTTGTTGCAAGTCATCACCTGCATACGGTGCGATGAATGTTATAGGAAAGTTTTTTATATTAATGTATTAAATGTACGTATTACAATAGCATAATCGGGACTACTTTTTTAATTTGTATCAACGTTTTGTAGTCATTTATTTTTTCAATTTCTTTCCAGCGTTTTATAAGATTATATATATTTTTACAAATTTTGAAAGGATGTTGTATGACCGCATTTTGTTCGTAAAAAATAGGATCATGTAACATGATTAAGTTGTTTTTGTAATTATTTGGTAGGGGTAGTCCAAACCCAAGCTTACAGGCTACATGCGCCTCGCAACAGTAATATCTGTGGACCAAAAAAGAATTTTATTTATCTTGTATTACAAATCGTCTTAATCAGAAGTAGCATTGGCGTTTCAAACAAAGTTTCCCAAACGGGGGCCACGAGACATCTTTGGGAGACCACTAGCGGAAGCCTTTGACAGATAACGCTTCCATATATAGCAAAACAAAGCTTAGAATTTTGTTTAGTTTTCTGTAGTTAAAATTTAACTATTTTCTAAATTATATAAATTTTGTTTGGGGTAGTCCAAACTCAAAAAAGAATTTAACTATTTTAAACCAAAAAGAATTAAACTACAAGTTATATGCAGTTGAAGTTTAACTATTTTCTAATTTATGACTACAACAAATGTTTTCCAAAAAGTCTTGAAAATGCTTGCGCTGTAACTATTTTAGCCAAAAACAAAGTGCAAGTTCAACTTTAATCTGGCACTAAAAGTCTTGTCCGTCTTAAAATCCCAGCGTTTCCATTACCCTTTGTTTAAAAAAGCAGTTCCTTTACATTACACGTGTAGCAATAAAGTTACATAATACAAGGTATAAATTACCACAATATAATTCAGCCATACATTAAAAAGGATATATCAAATACTTCAAAAAGATTGTTTCGGAAGATTTTTATTGATTTGAATTTTTGCTCTTTGCATAACACTTTAAAAAAGGTCACATAATTGCTTACAAGCAGGGGTGCCGAAAACAGAAGAAATTGCCATCCCTGACCTTTTGCTTTATTTAAATTGCCCGCACCTGACTTCTGACGTTACAAATAGTATCTTTTGAAATTCGCAGCACAGAAGCATTGGGTGAGATTTGCCCCGATAATTATAGAAATTTGACCGAATGTTATATCAATCAAAGATGAAAGACTATTTTTTAGTTTACCACTTAAATTTAGGATAAAAATAAAAATTTTAAACCCTGCTTGAAAATGATGACTTTTTTTAGTCTTCACCTTAAATTCAACACAAAAATAGAGATTTGAACACTGATTAAAAGTGATAATAGTTTTTTGCAATCATTAAATTTTTGCGCTGAAAACAATTGCAGATTTAAAGTGGCAACTCTATAAAATAAAGCGAAATTATGTTTTGTTGTACGCTAATAAAATTTAGGCAAAATGGCATTGCCACCAAACTTTTTTCGGCTGGTATGGTTATGAACCTTAACTGGAAAATTTTTAAAAAATTGTTTTTTTTAATTTTTCCGCCCCGCCAAAAACGCTTGTGGCGTCCCCACTTTTGAGCTCTTCGGCACGGGAAAGATTACTTTAACTCTAGAAAGACCAGATCGGTCTATTGGGCCCGATGATTGAAGTTGCTGAAGTTTTCGCCTGTGTAATGTGGTATACTGAGCTTTAGTAACTTTTCCCACCTACTAACAAGGTTGGTTTTGATATTAACCCTACGTTGGTCACGTGGAGTGTTTGAACACCCCAATTTTTTTTTAAATGCTCATAATTTCTATATTATAAATTTGTTCTCTATATCTTTTTTTAGATACTTTCCGAAATCATTAAGGGTGTAGCATACCAGTTGTAGTATAGTTGTGTAGCAATTATCTTCCGAGGTACACTGCCTTTTTGCCTTTTGGGTTGTCGAAACACCCCACGTAACCAACGCAAGTATGGTGGATTATGATGCAGAGACGACAAGAATACGGAAGATTTTAGATGAAATAGAAGAGGAGAGTTCATGATGAGATAGATAGAAAATGTTTGATGATGATCATGATGAGATAGATAGAAAATGAAGATGAGATAGAAAATGTTTTTCAATTTGACAGTGAAGGTGAAGAAGATAATGTAGAAGTGAGTGAGTGTTATCCAGACTATGTATTAAAAAGTTTCGTTTTGAACTGCCATATGAGACATCTATAGTGTATTATTTCCATAAATCTGGTTACACAAACGTCAAAATGCTTAATTGTGTTTGTAAATATATCTTGAACCAGTGAAAAAGTTGTATGATTGACCCTATATACTTTTTTGTATTGGGGTGCGCAGACACCCCACGTGACTAACCATGTTTGTAAATCCCACGTGACCAACGTAGGGTTAACCTTGATATCGTGGGTTATACGTTTTTGAAATCAAGACGTATTCTAAAATCTGATACCAGCCGGGCCCAATGGACCCGTTTACCATTTTATAACGTGCTTATCCAGTGGTTCCTCGAGATACGAGTTTAATTCGTTCTGGGACCTTGCTCGTAAGTCAATTTACTCGTATCTCAAAAATTTCGTATGTCGAGGCACTCGTATCTTGCGGTACACTGTAATGAGTATACAACAAGTTCTGCCTCCAACGTCATGTTTTGACGAAAACCGTTACTTTGAGTTACTTATAGCTGGCTTAAGTGTTTTGTAATCGTGTTGCCTGGATTACAACCAACGTATATCTTTCCATCCTGGGCTTTGATTGGTCAACTTGGTGCACAAATTCCTTGGTGTTGAAGCGAATTCCTTTTGCTGTGTTGTGCTTGAAGGTTGTACATATCTTCTAAACAGAACTTCCAAAATTTACCCTTATTAATTTCTGTTTTGCAGAGTATTTTTTGATAAGCAAGCATAATTGAATTGTACAAACTTTTCTCAGATAAAGCAATGGAAAGGATATGTTTTAGAGATGATAAAATAAGAACAATGCTATGTAAAGATGAAGACGAAATTGGAAGAAGTGATGAATCTTACATTCCTTCAGATGATGATGGTGAGTCGACATGATACTTTCTGATCCAGAAAGTAATTATGACAGCAGCTTTGATGGTGAAGATGTCGGAGGTCATCCTGCTGATGCATGTACTCTGAAATCACGTAATGGTAAAGAAAGTTGGTCAATAGCACCTATTTGCTCCAGCCAAAGCAGAACCAGTGCCAGGAAAGTAGTTTTTGAAAACAGTAGACCAACAAGCCATGCTTCTAGATTATGTTCATGTGCTTCTGACTGTTTCTTTCTATTTTTTCAAACAAATTTTCTAGAAGAAACTTGCAAGTGGACGAAACAAAGAAGAAAGACAAACTTTAGCATGCAGCTGGAAAGATACAACAGTCACAGAGCTGAAAAATTGATTGGTGTTCTTCTAATAGGGGTTTACAAATTCAACCACGAAAATTTTTCCCAGTTATAATCTTTGACGGATGATAGGCCAATATTCAACAAACAAAATAATGAGCCGTAATCGGTTCCAAAAAATATTCAGAGTTATGAGGTTCGATGATGCAGATTGCAGAAGCCCGGCGCGCTAAGAGATCACATAAAAAACTTCAGCCAATTCAAAGGGTATTTAAAATTTGGAATGACACACTTCTTGATGCGTTTCTTCCAGGCCCTAATCTGACCGTGGATGACCAACTTCTATCTTTTTGTAATCGATGTCCGTTTTGCCAATACATACTCTCTAAACCTGGCAAATATGGTATAAAAATATGGACTGTATGCGACAGTGCTACAAGTTATGTTCTAAAGATGGACGTTTACAAAGGAAAAGAACCAAAAGAACCACGAAAGAATAACCTTAGCTGTAAGGTTGTAATGTATCTCGCAGAACCTTTCAAAAAGAGCGGCAGAAACATAATGTGTGACAACTTTACCAGCTGGGAACTTGATAGAAAGCTACTGATGGACCGGCTGACACTTGTTGGAACAATTCGAAAAAATAGGATACAGGCTCATCTAGAATTTGTTACAACAAGGAGAAGAGAGGCAAAGACAACATTTTATGGCTTCCAGTCAGAAACCATGACTGTGTAATACCGTATTTTCTTGAATAGAAGCCGTCCTTGAATAGAAACCTTTTTTAAACCAGTCGTCATAAAACTCACGAAAGAATGATTTAAACGGTTTGTTAATGCACACATCAAGTGGCTGCAAGTACTTTGTGCAGCCCCCAGGAATGACTGACATTAGAGTGTTATATCGCTTCAATTGTTCCTTCCTTTCATCAGAAACGTGGCATTTAAAAGAGTCCCACACAAACATGCGTTTTGCAAAGGAAAAGTTTGTCCACACCTTTTCAACCCAATCCAAAGTAAAATTTTCGTTCATCCAACCATTTTGCGTTGCTGCCACCACCAGCCCGGGGATAGATGCAAGCTTTTTCTTGACTTTTGCTGCTGGAATTACCACATATGGTTTCATTTTTGTCCCATCCGCTTTTACAGCGAGACAAACAGTGAGTCGGTTTTTTTCATGCCCTGTGGTTTTAATGGGAACTGTATGGACGCCTCTGCTATCGACTGTGGTGGCACTGGGCATGTCTGCCCATATTGGCGTTTCATCCATGTTAGCAATTATGGCTGGTTGAAGATTGTTGAGATCTATTTGCTTCTTGTTAAAAGCGACAAAGTTACGATTCTTATCCTCAAGGTCACGTGGCAATGATTGTCCTGTAGTCGTTCGCCGTCTGATTGACAAATTATATCTTTTCATAAAGTTGAATAACCAACCACGAGAAGCCATAAATTCAGTCAAGCTAATTTATTCGGCTATTTTTGTGGCCCAAACCTGGATTAATTTTTTAGGGACATGACGCTGTTCAGCTCGTTCTTTGGCAATTTTCTCCATTAACTCGTCTTCCACTTTGGAGAGGTATGGCTTTTTCCCAGCTCCTTTAAGCCTTAATTTCTTCTTCGATGACCCTGATGCTCGTAAGCTTCATTTATTTCCTTCTTCTTTTGCAACCATTTCCTTACCATTGACTCGTCGATTTTAAACTTTCTTCCGGTCTCTCGATTTTAATGTTTTTCAGCAAATTTAATCACTTCGGTCTTGAATTCTATGGAATAAGCATGTCTTTTGCTCATGTTTACAAATGACTTTTTACAGAGGGTTACAAAATTTCTCCAAAACACTGCAGCTTGCTAATAGGTACAACGTTTTCAAAATAAAACGTTAGAGTGTTAGGTCCTGTGTTATATAAAGACTATGATTGAGAGCTTGCAGACGCAAAAAAAAAGCAGTTGTTAGATTGCAGTAGTGGTTGGATAGTGCGTAAAAACTTTTAGACGAAGGAGAGCCCAGATTTTTGTTGCTGCTTAGTAATAAACACTTCTTTCGTTTGGTTTTGTTGAGTGCTTTACAAAGACGCGACAGGAATAGCAGCTGTCGGATTAACGGTAGTGTAGCACATGATGACCTTGTTTACGGTATGAGTGTTTCACAAAAGAGACAATAGAATTGCAACTGATTTACTGTTTCCGTTTTCTTGTCGCTTATGGTAGATTATCTTGAATGCTCACTGGACACCAATTTGAAGACGAAAACGTTCATATAAAAAATAGAACCTGTCCTTGAATAGAAGCCGCCCTCGAATAGAAACCGCACAAAATGTTAAAAAAAAAAAAATAGTAGCCGCAGCTTCTATTCAAGAAAATACGGTACTGCCCCAAAAAGGAAAAGTTGTCACCATCATGAGCAGTGTTTTTCTTAAGGCGATTTATGGTGACAAAACGGCCTCATAAATTTTCACTGCGTCACCATAAAATTTCACTTTTTCAATCAATGGCTCCCTTAAAATATTGGTATGCATGTTCTACAAAGAAATTATTTTGATGATCTGAAAATTATCGCTTTTGGAAATTGCCATTTTTTGACGCGACTACTTGTGGTTAGGGGAATCCCTCCTTTACATTTGGGGAAAGCTCCAACTTCACGATAGTGGCAGTTAATGAAAGTTTGATAACTGCCTGTTAATGAAATGTTGGCAGTTAGTTGCCACATTCACGGTGGCAGTTGACATCACTACTCACTAGTTTTAAAAAGTGCTGTTCGGAATGGAGCAGTTGGTAAATAATTTCTAAGCAGTACAAGTGTGATGTCACAATAGAACTTTTGTAATACTAAATGACCATTTAAGATTAATTCTTGTCAAATGAGTTTGGCTGTTGCTTAAATAAATGCAAGTGCAAAATTACGAGAATTTACGTAAACCATTCGTCTTAGTTTTTTCCGTAGCATTGCACTAAATTTTATAACACTTTTCTAAATTTCAGAATATGTCTTCAGAAAAACGTAAAGCTAGTCATCCAGATATAAAACAATACTTTTGTAGTAAGGCTAAAGAAGATGTAAGTGTTGTTAGCCAGCCAAAAAAAGCAAACATCTGTAGCAGTAGCTGTAAAAATAATTTTTCAGCAGTGCAGGAAGAACAGCATTTAACAGTTTCAGAAGTCAATGATTCAAAGAAAAGCATTCAGTTGTCTGTTTCAGCTAGCGGTCAGTCAAAAAAAGCATTTAGCAATGTTACTTTTCAATCATGGATTAAGCTAAAAAGGTTTGATGAATCACTAAACACGAACGTGTTCACTCTGCATGCTGATGGAGGCATAATATGTTTGTTATGCTCTAAACATCCAGTAGTTAACACAGGCCGAGGAAAGAATTGTAATATTTTTCACTACCGAGCCTGCAAGGCCTCAACAGCCAAGCAAGTTGGATAACCATATCAGCTCTGATCAACACCAAATTGCAATTAGCATGGAAAAAAATCAACGTGCCTCGCTGTTTCATTGTATGCATCAGGATCGCATTACAAATAAAGTTAGTACAGTTGCTGAACGAGTGCACTTAATTTATTGGGTTATGAAAGAAGAAATAGCAAATCGAAAAATAGCTTCTTTGCAAACATTGGTGGACCGCATTGGCCATAACGACCGACTTCGCGATTTACGCCATATCAGTTCAACTGCAGTAACTGAGTTTATTTTGCTTATCTCAGAGCATCTGAGTAATCACATTGTTTCTGCTGTCAAGGAGAGCCCATGCTGGGCTACTATGGTCGATGAAACCACCGATATTGCTACATTTCAGCAATACATAACTTTTGTTCAGTACATCAACACAAAGGGATGCCAGGCAACAGCATTTTTAGATATACGACACATTGATGCTTGTGGAGCAACTGCTGCTAACCTGTTTCGACTTTGGAATGAAGTTGCTTGCGATTACGATCTTGATGTCAGTAAACACGTTGCATTTGCATGTGATGGAGCAGCTGCTATGATAGGCCGCTGCAATTCTCTCTCTCAGAAATTGACGGAACGTGCCCAGCTACTTACACAGTGCATTGCCATGTGCATCGTTTGGCCTTGGCCTGTACAGACACAGTAAAAGAGCTACAGCACATCCAAGATTGTGAACGCGGTTTAGTCCAGACATGGAAGTACTTTTTTAGATAACTTCTGAAAACAGCTAAACTGCATGAAATACAAGCCGCTGATGTTGATTCTTCTAAGCGAAAATTAGTCAAAGCCTGCCGTACCCGTTGGTTATCTCATGGTGAGGCTATAAAAGCAATGAAAGCAGAACTATCAGCTGTGTATACTACTCTTAATTATTTTGCTTCTATAAAAAAAGATTGCACAGCAGTGGGTATTCTTCACTTAATTTGTACAAAGCACTTTTTGTTTTCCCTTTACTTGCTGCATACTGCTTTAGAGCATCTAAACAAGTTATCATTACTTTTTCAAAAAGGAAGCTTCCATTTTTCTCACTTGCAGTCAGCTCTTGCATTTTGCAAAAAAGAAATTAGGAACATTGCCGATTTGGATCAGGTTATAAATAGCCTGAAACTAGATTGGGAAAAGATTTCAAAAATTTTGCCTGCAACACAAAAGGACCTTTATGAAGATGATGTTAAGCAAATCCGATGCACTACCAAAACATACTGTGAAGCCTTGCTACGAAATCTTGAAGATCGCTTTCCGGAACCTCAAATTCTGTTTGCTTTTCGCATTTTTGATGCGAAAGAAATTCCTCTTGATGCCAACCAGCGACAGCTTTATGGAAATCAGGATCTGAAACTGCTGATCAAAAGGTTCAAAGTCGCTTCAGATAAAAAAATCTTGAAAGTAATAAATGATTACCAAACGCTGAAGGATAGAATGATTATGCCAGAGTTTGAGTTTTGCCTGGATGCCATTGCTGTTTGCAGCAAAATTTTTGAGATAAAATTTTTCAGGAAATATTTTCCGAATTGCACCTACTTTGTTGCATCGCCTTGTCCATTCCACTTGCAACAGCCTGGCCAGAGAGAGGATTTTCCACTATGTGCCGTGTTAAAACTAAACAGCGTAACAGGCTGCTTGATGTAACTCGAAACGCGCTGATAAATGTTTCGATGAATGGCCCAAACCATCTAGACGATGAAAGCGCTGTGGAGGTTGCTCAGAATTGGATAACAGCAAAGAATAGACGAAAAGTGACAAAGCAAGCGTTACAAACAATGATGTCTGCAGATGACATACAAGAAACTGATGCTTTTGCTGACGAGCAGGAGCTATGTGATGAAGTTGAAATTGACAAATTTGTGTTGTGATTTTGTAAATGCACTGTGTTTACAGTATAGCCTGCTTTGCCAAATAATACTTCAATAAGCAGTTGTTCATTTTAAATGTTTGAAAAAAGCGTCCTTATAAACTTTTATGGTGTTCCCTTAAATCAAACCTTAAAAAAACACTGATCATGAGTACAATGCACTTGAGTAAAGGAGAAGGACTAGGAAGCGAAAAGAAGCCAGAGATGATTATACAACAGTATAAAAGGTGGAGTCCATATCATGGACCAGTTGGTTCGTGCCTTCAGCACCAAGCGAATGAAACGCCAGTAGCCAATGGAAATATTTTACAACATGGTGAATGTTAGTGCTCTAAATGTACTTATAGTGTACCATTTTCTTAACTAGAGTGCCTTTGGAAGCAGGAGAAGGCCGTCGCAGGAGCTTGCTGATTTAGTTCGGGAAAGAGTTAGCAGGTTACGAAAATCAGCAACCTAGTAACACCGTTACTTGTCAGTTTGGTGATAACAAAGTGTGCCATCTGACCATCCACAAAAGAAACGATGTTACTTCTGTGCAACTAACAAAGACAGAAAAACAAATACTTTGTGTGTACAATGCCTGTTATCATATGTATATATACAAATGTACAAATTATATGTATATATACGATGCCTGCCTATATCAAAGTTATGCTTTCCACTTAATAAATTTGCAAGGTTAGTTCTTTATTTTTCAATCAGTTAGATCTTAGTAATTGTGTTTCGGTTTTTATTAAGATTAACAACTTTACGATGTTTAAATTTCACTATAACAGGTGAAAGTCCTGAGTTTCAATGCAGTTTATGCAACACCAGCCGGGTCCATAGGACCCGACTGGTAAGCAATGCTATAGAAAATGTCTGGTCTTTCTGGGGTTAATTCTATTTGTCTCTGTTAGCGATATTACCAAAATTGTGTTTGTCGGTTATTTTTTCATCAAATGACTATTATTTTGCATATATTCGTGTGCTGTCATTGTATTATTGCAAATATTATGTGCAGTGTTATCTTACTTTTAAATATCAAAAGGACTTTGCGGCTTCTGACGTTTTTATCTGTGGTACAATGAGTGATTAGTGGTTAAAATAACCAAGCCCTGGGTTTAACTGAATTAATGTACATTGAGTATGCAGTCTGAGGTTATTAGCCACGTGTGGTAGAATGTAGAAGAACACTAATTTTGCTGTTTTCAGCTACTGATTTAAATATTAAGTCAATTCTCTATGGGATACATTAATTATTCGGTATTTGGTACTTTCGGTACATTATTACGATTATTCGGTACATCTCTATCTAAAGTGACAATCACCTTGTGGGTCCAAGTATATTGGTCACAATTTTTTTAAGTTCTTTGACTTAGATTCTATTGATTCTTTGACATAACTTTTGTTTGGCTTATTTTTTTTATTATTTAACGGGCAAATAAATTAACAGACTGAGATACATAAAAACATAAATAAGAATTTTTATTGATGAGCTAGAACCACGCTCGTTTAGAGTCCCTGGAAGGGGTCCACAAACCATGAAAGGCTGGAAACCACTGGTTTAGACGATAAAAAATAAAGAAAGAGCAAAAAAAGTCCTTTACTTGCCATTTTAACTATTACTCTTATAATTATTAAAGCAGCATTATTTAACTCATTTAAGTCAACTGAAGACCAAAAAAGACCTTACAATTGCTTTTTGGTTTTTGAGATAGTTTCTAACCCTCTAAGACCTGCATGTTCTACCAAATTTTGAATGCGGCTTGCAGGAGTAACAAGCTTGGACCCCTCTAATCCAAATGATTCTTGCTTTACCTTTTTGAGCATGCTTTTAAAAAAATTAAAATTAACACGTTGACTGCCAACCGGTTTTTTCCCAAACTGCTCAAAAATGCCAAACTTAGTACTGTTGATATAAGACTGCTAAGAAACTATAAAGTCGATTTTTGGTAACAGTGGTGCTTATTTGTCAAGTTTCACGCAAAATTAATACCCACGAACATTCTCGTAGTTGGCACCTGAATCAATAAATTTGTCAAAAAATGTCACACTACGAGATAACTCGTAGTTGAAAATAACCGTTGTATTTTAGACTGCTAGTATAGAACTTACCGTAATAATATACCTTCTCTTTATTTATTAAAAAAATAATTGTCCGATTACCACATAATTTTTCCCGCTGGTTATAGCGTGGTCAGTTGGTCTCTCATTTCTTTGTAGTTGAGTTGAAGAGTTCATAAAGTTGTCAAGTCAAAAATAGATTTGAGTTTATTTTTACACCAACTTGCCGCCATATGGCTAGAAAAAGATTTATATCTCAGGATGATTTGGATGATTTATTAGATTTGAATGACTCTTATTCAGAAGAGTTTTCTGACTTATCTGACTCTGAAGATGATGTACATGCACTATATGTTCCATCAGATTCAGATGAATCAAGTTCAGATGAAGAAGAGGCAACAGTGCGACCACATGTACCAGTATCTAGCCTATCTGCTGATCCGACAACAGTGGCTTCAGCAAGTGCTACTAGTAGTTCTACTTCCAGTAATCCTGCTACTAGTACCGGTAGTAGCTGTGATGGCTGGGTTGAAATTGCACGTGACCCACCAAACTTTCCATTCAATGAAAATGTGGGTTTGAAAACCAATTTGAGCAATCTTGCAGATTTTGTTGACCTTTTCTTTTCAAAAGAATTGCTTGAAATGCTAGTGAAGCAAACTAACCTCTATGCTTCCCAGACAATTGCTAAAATGGGTCCACTTCGCAGAAGCTCTAGGATGAAGCACTGGAACGAAATTGATGTGGCAGAAATGAAAGTATTTTTAGGTCTTATGCTGCAGATGGGACCATGTTCTTTACCTTCCTTGGATGCTTACTGGAGTACAAGTGTGCTATATGACTTCAGTTTATGGTCATCACTAATGAGCAGAAACAGATTTCAAATATTATTGAGATTTTTTCATTTTGTGGATACCTCTATACAGAGTGAAGATAGGCTGTACAAAGTTCGACCAATTATGGATTATTTTAACAATATTATGAAGAAAAATTATGTTCCAGACAAAAGCCTTTGCATTGATGAGTCAATGATGTTGTGGAGAGGTAGGCTAATATTCAGACAGTACATCAAAAACAAAAAACACAAATATGGCGTTAAGCTATACGAATTGTGTGAATCGAATGGATTAATCATCAAAATTAAAATATACTGTGGAAAAGAAGAAGGTGCACAAAGTGAGATGGGACATGCGTCAGATGTAGTACTACATTTGGCGGAAGATTTTCTTGACAAAGGATATGTACTGTTTATGGATAACTTTTACAACTCAGTATCTCTTACTAAGGCCCTAACTTCCAAGAGCACGTACGTTTGTGGCACTTTGCGAAGCAATAGAAAAGGAAATCCTAAAGATGTGATAGCAGAGAAACTAAAAAAGGGAGAGATGGTTTGGAGAAGAAATATGGATGTCACTGTGTGCAAGTGGAAGGATAAACGGGATGTTCTTACTATTTCGAACATGCATCGAGTGGAGATGGTAGAAGTGAGGAACCGCAACGGAAAAGTCATGATGAAGCCCAATATTGTGAGAGATTATAATGCTGGCATGTCTGGAGTGGACCGATCTGACCAGATGCTTTCTTTTTATTCTGCGTTACGCAAAACTATCCGTTGGCCAAAAAAGGTTGGCTTGCATATTTTTGAAATAATGATACATAATGCACACTCGCTTTATTGCCAACAAAGTGGTTCCAAAATGAAGAGACTGTCTTTTAGGGAGCAGTTGGTATTGCATCTTTTGCATGATAAACTTCCTAATGCAAAACGCCGAAGAAGAGATGGTGGATGTGTAACCCAGCATTACTTGGAATATCTTCCACCAACAGAGAAAAAGCAACGACCAACCAAGCCGTGCCGGGTATGCACCAGAAACAAAAAACGAAAGGAAACACGATATTTTTGTGCTGCCTGCGAAGACCATCCACCTCTTTGTGTGGTAGAGTGCTTCAAAACCTACCATTCGAACGCCTAATCTTGGGTTAATAATCTTTAGACTATACAAAGCTCTAAGTTGGCAAGACATTTGTTGCATACACTTGATAACAATTTGTGCTTATTCATTCGTTCATTTATTACACTGCCCTTATTCCAGCTACTCGACACTTTATTTATACCGTATTAAATTTTATATGTGAAAAATTCCAAATTAGCATACTGGTAATGCAATAGAAACAATTGGTAAAATTCGCAACTTTTTTGTTATATATAAAAAAAAGTACATCCCAAATGTATCCTACTTCAAAAGTCTATAGTGAGACTGAAAAACTGTTACGGGTGAACTGCTCAGCAATTTTACATATTTTACTCAAGGAGACAACAATTAGTGCTTCATAAGCGTCATAAGTATAGAATGTATTGCAAATAAAACGTTTGGTCAAATTTCGTTTTGCATCCCTTTACAAGTTTTGCGATTTTTGGCAGCTGTTGTTGGCGTTTAAAGTGCCGAAGTAATTTTTGTGTGTTGCTACAGATGCCGAAGGGTTGATTTTATGCATTAAAATCACGAATATACTCGTAGTTATTCTTGTAGTGGCTTTTAGAAAAAAACGAGTATACTCGTAGTTGGCACCAGGGAACAAACGCTACACTACGAGTTATCTCGTAGTTGGCAGTCAACGTGTTAATTAAGTATTAGTTTGTAAATCTTGGAATTGCGCAAAATTATTTCAAATCATTTTTGTTTTAAAATTGTTTTTTATAGTTTTATTGGGCTTTTGATATTTGGACTTCTTACTCAACGGCTCTTCACATACTAAGCTTTGCAAGTCTTCGTATGATTAGCTTACGATGGCCGCATAAGATTAGCGGAACTACAAACGGATATCCGGTTGGATTGGTAAGTGGATTGTCCATGAAATTGCTGAATATTGGCCTAAATATCCGTATGTATCGTTTGAACAGCGTCCTCGAAAAAGAACCGCTTTTAAAATACACGGCAACAAAAAGCATAAAACAAAACTTCAGTCAACAGCTATACCAAACTCTTTTGAAAAATTTTTTCACTCAGTTATACGTACAATGAAATATTTTGCAATTCGTAGCGGAGAGGTTGCGATATGCGTTTCTACGATAAAATTTTTTTAACCTCCCTTGAATGTAAACCACTTTTTAAAGTAGACCGCTCTAAATAAAAGCAAAAATAATGTAAACCGTGCTTTACCATCAAAGAGTTGCTTCATAAAATATAAAAAGAGAAAAGCAGTTAGAGCCCAATATTAAATTGCTCGACAAATTGATGAAGTTTTTAGATTAATATCGTCCTTTAAAAACAAAACCATAAGAATACTAAAAAGAGCAAAAAATCTCATCAAAATTTCTTTCTTCATTCTCATTAATTCACTATTTAAAAACTTTTAAAAATTTTCATGGATAAAAAATGTTTTATTAATCCAGTCTACTTATAGATCAGGGACGTACCGTCAGGGGAGACAAGTGAGGCAGTGCCTCACTTGTGGAAATCAAATAAAGTAGAAATAAAATACTGAAGTCATAATCTTTGCAAAACAAATGCAACTTGCTACTAGTTGAAAAAAATTAGTAAAAATTTGACTTTACTTGTAGTAGAGTAATTATTTTTGCTCTTTAACCTTAATTTTTGACCTTAATAATTGTTGTATTTTTAGCGCTTTAATCATTTCGTAAAGCGTTATTGTAAACAAAATCGCTAATACACGCCAGTGAGGCAGTTCCAAAATTGCCTCCCTTCCAATAATAAAAAAAACAAAAGTGAAACAATATAGCGCTTTTTTTGGTAAAAATATCTATTAAAATGAGAAAGATTTGACGCATGCCGCAATCGTGACATTGTACTAGACTAGAAAAAAAGTTTTTTCTTACTCCACACATTTGCTGGAACATTGTGCAAATGCAAAGCGATAAATTAATTGGAAGTATTAGGTAACTAAACCATATTATTTAGTAACTAAACCAGTGGTTTTAAACCTTTTTTATATGGCGGCACATTATTCAGCTATTTAAATTTTCACGGCACACCCATTATATTGGTTAAAAATAAAAAGATTTTCACTGAAAAATTTTCAATGATTTCTCAATTGTCGTCCCAAAATTATGGTGATCTCTAAAAAAAAAAGTTCTTCACTGAAAATTTCTCAATGATTTCTCAATTGTCGTCCTAAAATCATGGTGATCTTTAAGAAAACAATGATTTCCGCCTGAACTCACGCTCTTTCTTTCCCTCGGAATCTCACGTACAAAAACCGCAAAATTCGACGTCCCTAAATACAGTTTTTTTCCAAGATCTTTCGCGACACACCTGGAGACGCACCGGTTGGATACCACTGATCTTAGCTAAAAAATTTTCAACATTAAGCTTTCAATCTTCTTCTGGTACAATTATAATTCAGTGTTTAAACCACAATTTTTGGCAGCATCTTTATATTTATAAAATACATTTCTAACTAACATTAATTCATAAACTACCCCTAACCTTAACTTGTAAAAACCGTTTTTTTACTTCCAATGTGAAGACAATTGAAACTAATGAAACTATTGCCATTGTGAACAACAATAGCCCTTCCAACTTATAGTTTCAAAATGTAGAATATTCGGTTGTATCTTTAGACGACGGTTGTCTAACCAAGTACTCTTATGCTTATTATGGCTGAGGGTGGTAATGGACATCGAAGACTGTACAGTCATTTCTGCTGTCTCCATTGCATAAGTGCATAAATAATTTGAAATAAATTGAATTAAATTAACTTAAATAAGTTTTGAGTTAATTTAAGTCAGTCATTCTTAACAAAAGACACGTCTCTCTAGAAGGGAGTGAAAAAATTCAGGGGGGTCAGTTTTAATTACACATTTTTAACAATGCATATATTTTGCCAACTTCAAAAATTTTATTTGTCTCCAATAAAGTGTGCATGAGAATTAAAGTTTTGTCCTCCATTTCAAGAAAATACTTTTTAGTTCTCTCTCCATAGTTTTGACTTTTATATTACGGCGTTGTTTTTACTTCACCGAAAGAAATATACTAGGAAGCAGCAAAAAATTTTGGAATTTTTGGGAGGTCATGGGTCAACGCACAATCAAAATTTTTTCGGTGATCTCCTAGAGACATCTTTAGGAGGTCATGGTTATGCCAAAAAAGTAGGTTATCCGACTGAAAATTTAACGGTTTACGCTCCTTTGGCTCCCCTGGATCCAATCATGAAAGCTTTTGCAGGCACATAAAATCGAAGAGTCTCATTCATAATCAAATTTTTCAAGACTTAAAACCTGAAGAACTGATTTGTCGCTAAATAAACAGATTTTGCAATTTTAATGTTGAAGAAAACTGAAAATTTTGCAACCTTTTCAAATACAAAATGCTTTTTTTCAGCGGCAATGTGGTCGAGTAGTTAAAGCGCCGTGCTTTTGATCAAAATCATCTTGGTTCAAAACCTATTCCCGCCATTCTGTTGTGTCCTTGGGAAAGGCACTTTACGGAACTTTCCCCTGCTTGGTGGTCTTGGCAAACAATAGCCTTAGTATTAAAATTATTTTTAAAAATCAATGCCTCACCAACCACAGGCTTCACGGCACGTCACTGCTACAGATAAATCAATTTTTGTGAAAAATCAGTCATTATTCCTTTATACTTTGTAGATCTTTACCAATACAACAATTAATTACAGATTTGGATTATTTTGATTTGGATTGTGACGTTTTTTGCTGGAGCAGTTCCTTTTGGATTGATGAGCGGAGTTGAACGCAAGAATCGATCCTCACCCACTCCTGATTCCAAGTGGCCATCTTGTACACAGAAGTTTGACTGGTAAACAATAGAATTATAATAATGCGGCAAAAATGTTTTTTCTAATTTAATTTGGATGAAAAATTAAAAAATGATTTTAAATTGGCTGTGAATGACAGTTGAAGTGAAGCAGAGCTTCATAATCTGTGTGCTTCAAGGCGATGTTGTGTGTGGAGCTAAATAACGGTAACCTGAACAACTATTTGGGGAATAGAAAAAAACTTCAGTTTTAAATTTAAGCTTTGCAACTGCTAAACGATTCGCTCAATCTAATTCTAGAGAGATTTACAGGTATAAGCTAATTTAAAAAATTCAATAGCTTTATTTCGCGTTTGAATTGATTAGATTTTTTATAATTTTGATTGGGATCGGGGTGTGCCTCTAAGTGCGCAGTGGATTAAAAAGACGAAAAAGAACTAAATTAGAGTTTTCCTTTATATATCGTCCAATTTTTTTCTCCTAAGTTTTTAACCAAGTTTAAATTATTGTCATAAACAACATTTATTCCTTGCTAAGTTTTTGATTTGAAAGGCAAGGAAGAAGCGTTTAATTTAGAATAGGGTTCACCAATTTTTTTTTAAACTGAAAGCTGCGTCATTATTAAGAGGTCAAGGCTTGTAATTTGGTAGGTTTTCTTTTCTCTGTTTAATTGTCTGTCGTCTAAAGAATTTTTTTTAATAATCTTTTTGAGAAAAATTATTCCAGAAAATTTATATAAGAAAAGGTTAATATACTGTATGGCCATATGTCCCGTGATTGCAATTAGGCTTCCCACTCGTTACAATTATCTTGTCTTGTGTTTTTGGAAATTTAAGTTATAGTGAAGTTTTTAATTTTTTTAATTATCATTAAATGATCTGAATGTAGTCTTGAGGCTCTGTTCAAAAGCAATTAAAAAAATCAATTATAAAATGTTTTTTCTAAAAGTATGGCATCTAATGGGAGTTGGGATTTAAAGTAAGATCATGTCCTTCACAATTGAAACAGCGAAACTGTCCTTCACGCGACAAACCTATAAATTTTCAAGGGTGACGGTTTAGTATGTGGCCTATCTTTCGCATGTGGCCTACAAAATTCTATCTCTGTTTTAATATGTGGCCTACCTTGAAAAAGCAATATATAGCTATACAAGTAGATTTTGTATAGCTATATATTGCATAGTGAAACGATTAGCAATAACAAGATTCCTGGATCTTCCCCTTGTGGAAAATGTGCATTGTGTGATAATAGAAATGATCATAGCAACATAGCATAAACATAAACAGATTGTTATTACCCAAATATAAATAACGCGTCTTTTCTGATACTCCAACCATTTACTTGTTTAATCTTAAATCTAGAATTATATTTTTTCTTTACACACCACTTTACAAACTTTTTATTTTATTATTTACTGTTGAGCACTTTGCTTGTATTAACTAACCGCTCAAATATATTTATTTTAGAATTAAATAGTTCTTAAACTCATGAGTGTACTGTATTTGTTTAACAATTTTAAGACGTTTTAGAATTGTAGCTTATTTTATACTTCAACAAATACTATAATTTAGGTAGGACACATTCAAGCCAGGTAGGCATACTAAACCAGAAAAAAAAAGCTAGGCCACATACTAAACCGGCACCTTTTCAAGCATGTGCAATAACTTGGAACAGTCTTAGAAATGTCAATGGAAGACAAAATAATTTCCCAATTTTTTTAAACTTAAACAGTTGATTTAACTTGAAATGTTTTTAGGTTTTCTTTTTACTCGAACTACACGCTCTATGCCTACCCGACATTCTTCTATATTCCTATCGTCTTGACCATTTGCTTTTCGTCTTTTATCATCTTCATGATGCTATGCAAAAAATCCACAATCACCAATCACCTTTCATCCTCTGCTGTGCAATCGAGGAGAAAGAGAGAGAAAAATGTGGTTCTGCAACTTTCTTTGATTGTAACGTCATTTATCATTGGATACGTTCCTTTCACAAGTAAGAAATTCAACTTAAGTAAAGTTTCTTAAAAAACTCGTCTTTATTTAATCTGAATTACATTTAAATACCTAACATTTTTTTTTCGAAAATTTACTTCCCAATTTGAAACTTTTTTTATTTAATTTTTTTTCTTTTGTTCAGTTTATGAGTTTTACACCATAAATGCACAAAATGACAATTATGAAAATTGGTGGATCGAGTGGCACTTTGGGTCAACTCAGTACATGTTTCTGCGCTTTTCGGAATGTTTAAATCCAATCTTCTACAATCTGGGGTCGAAGTAAGATCAAATTTTTCTTGTAGCAATAAGTATTTTTTATTGTTTTATAGTAAAAAGATTTCATTTAGAGTTAGTGTATTCTACATAAAGAGACATTTGAAAAACCAAAATTTAACTACAAACTAAAAATTAATCTAACTACCATTTGTAAATTGTTTTAGATGCAAAATTCAACAGAATTTGTACTTGACTGGTTAAAAATATGAAAATATCCTTTCTCCTTTAGCGACTTGCTTTTTGTTCAGACATTTTTTATATTCATAAAAATGACAAATATTTGCTTTAATAATCTTTTTTTTAAATATCTTCATGATTTTGGAAGCTATTGCATAGACAATGTGCTTAATGATTAAAAGAAAAAAAAAACTTCATTGCTTATAATTCGATTTAAAATCACAGATGTTTAGAAAATTATGAAAATTTTTAAGTGAATGCGTTTTTGCAGTCTAAATCCAGCAATTGGGTAGGGAATTCTACGTTCTGTTTTAATATTTTTTCTAGACCCTTATTTGCGTTCTTGTAGTTGGTAGTAAATCGTGCAACAGGATTATCACTAAAAACCAATGCGACAACCAAAGGGGAATTTCCACTTGCAAAAATATTGAAATGCTGTTTTAATTTGACAACTTCTTCCCATGTGTTCCTCCTGGGGTTCATGATCCGGGATCCCAGACAATTTTTAAGTTTTAAATTTTCAGGAACCCAAACAAAGTTCTCGAAAATTTCGTTTTATTGCGTTTGAGTTGAAGTGATGATTTAAAGCAGGGTTACTCAATACGTCGGTTGATCACGGCCTACGTATTGAGCAAAAGCTGGGGATTGCAAGTTGAGACTTTTTTGAGATGAAAATAAAGAAATTGGATACTAATTGTAAATAAAGAGCTTTTTTTTAGTAATCAACTGCCATTTGGGAGAAAATGTAGAAATCGGAAAGTAATTGCAGGTGAAGACCTTTTCTTAGCTTTTAGTAAGTTTTTCAAACAAAATCGTGTGACATTATTGCTATCTCCGTGGTAAATTTTGCACTCCAGGGTTTCAGAGTTTTCTCGGAAGTTGTATTTTTTTCCCCCAAAATTATGGAATAATAAAAAGTCCGGGAAGTCATAAATCTTAGTTTCCGCAGAATAAAAAGTTGTTCGTTTTTTTAAACTATGAGAAAGCGATGAACAAAAAACATAGCTCAATTCTACTTCGTCGTATTAACCTAACAAACAGTGTTTTTCAACTTAACCTTCCTCTACCCAAAACCTGCCCTGATACACTGATTCCCAAAATGGGTTTATATTTGGTCCCAACCATTTTTTGTTTTTAACCATGTAAATATAAGTATTAATTGAAAATAATAAATGAAAATGATACTTTAAAACTTTTTAAACGTTTATTAAGAAATATCCTTATACTAAAATACATATCTATGGAAAAAACAAGCTTACAAAGAACAACACCTAAATCTTGACAAAAAATTTAAAAATTACAGTTTACACAAGTAGTTACATTGGTTTTTGTATGTTCAGGACAAATATATAAAAAGCTTATTGAACACTTGGGACTATATTTGACGTCTTTTAATCTTCGGAAAAATGCACAGCAATTCTTTTCCCTGGTCTTGAATTATCCACCCCTAATATTTGTGTCTATTGTGGCAGAGAACCTATGACTATTTCCAAGGCTGCTTGGACTTAAGTCAGTAATCCTATACTTTGAAGAATCGAGCATGTGTTTGATAGCAAGTTTTACGAGTTCAGAGCCCCCTCTTTGAGGAATTTTTTATTCTTGTTATTAAAGTATCTGGGTATTTCTTTTGGTACAACAGATAAGCATTCAGAGCGAAAACATTAATAATATGTGTCAGAAATAAACGGTCATGTTTTTGAGATTTTGTGTCAAGAAAATTCTTTAGCATCTTGTCCGAACTATCAACGGCATTCTTAGATTTGTTGTAATTCAAAATAACATCTGGTTAGCATGCTTTGAAGTGCTAATTGAATGATCGCTATGTTGACTATATAACAAAACAGATTTAAAAGAGAAACAAAGCTTGAATTCACAAGTTATTCTGTAGGTTTAACTTGATGGCATTGTAAACTTTGGAGCCGTTCTGCATTATTTAATCTCTCTCTAATTGGTTTCTGCTTTTTTACAAGTGGAATTTATCGGCAGCAAGTAAATATAATAGAAGCACTTTTAATGGCCTCTCTTAATTTTCTGCGACTTTCAGAATTGAGTTTAATCTGAAATGCAGCCACCTTACACTTTATTTAATTTTTTGTATTTTAGTTCACGACCTTAGTTTTTTCCCTATGGCTAAATATATTTTACCTTGTTATAAAAAAAAGTGAATTTAAGTATTTTTAGGACCATGTGGCAAGAAACGAAAAACTTTCTCTCCAAAAAATGTTGCTGTGTTTCTGCAACAGCTCAAGCAAGCAACTCATCAGTAGTTACTACGAAATTAACTGCTCCCACCAATTTTGTTAAAAGTTGAAGCCTGGATTTATCTTTTAAAACAACGAAATCGAATGGTGACGTCATAAACAACTACTTTTTAATATTTGTGTCCCCGAGATTTGGAGGTAGAAAATGGCGATAAAAAACAATTGTTGTTTCGACTTTTCATTTTTAATTACTGTACTTGTTTTAAGAATATTATTTTGTTGCGCTTTTTACATAATTTATCTTAACTTTTTTTGGTATTTCTAACGTTTTTTGCTCTTTTTTATTAAACAAACCATACTTTAGTTATTTACAATTTTTGCTATATTCATTTTTGTGACTTTTGCGATTTGTTTTGAAATAGAAAAACTTATTTGGCTTTAAATAATTTTATTTACAAAAAGCAAATTTCAAAAACAAGAAATAAAATAGCGACAGAAGTTAGCTCGCGAACGTGTTGTTTAAGAATCTAATTATGATCTATGCCCCCTTCACCAAGTAACTAAGCCTGTACTCAGCAACCTTTCGATCTCATAAAACAATCAAAAACCTTCCAAAATTTTGCGGCCCACTACCACGAATGTAACAGCCTTTTTTATTTTCATTTAATTTTCAACCAGGTTAGGTTAATGACTTGCGTTTTAGACAAAAAAAGGTTATGAAATCCAGCAAAAGCCAAAACAGGTCTTCCTCGTCGAATTTTTGCCAGTCTGGTCTAGCAGTTGTAATTTCAGAGAAAGTACATTTTCCGCGGCACACCGGTTGCAGAGCACTGAATTAGGCGATAACGAAGCAATCATTGCTGACACCTAACACATAAAAAGGAAACTATGATACATACAATTAATTTTTGAGTAAAAGCATTAAACTTAATTACTTACTAATTGTAAACATTTACGCGCATCTTATAACGCTTCCCACCTAATTGTAAAGAGCAAAAAGCCAATTTACAATTGACAAAGAACTTGTTTTACCAGTGGCTGTTAGAATAACTGAAATCATCCATGGCCATAAATATGCAGATGAATTTTAAAAAATTCCGTTATCAGACACAAAAGTAAGTAGATGAATTGAAGACATTAACAAAGAACAATTTTAACAGCTAATTGCAAGAATAAAAGGGAATTCGAATTATGCAATCCAGATTGATGAAAGTACAGATATTTGAAGTAAGGCACACTTGTTGGGATATGTCAGATATTGCTTCAATAATAATGTTCATGAAGACTTCCTTTTCTGTAGGGCGTTAGAGGGACACACGAGGTGAAGGAATTTTTCTTAAAGTTAGTGAAGTTTTCAAAGAAGTTAGATTAAAGTGGGAAGATTATGTAAAGGCTTGTACTGACGGAGCAGCAGCAATGTTAGGAAAAAATGTTTGCTCTCATGCTGAGGTGAAATCACTAAATAGTGGACTTATTACTTTCACTCACTGCATAATTCATCGAGAAGCACTGCAGCAAAGAAAACTTCTGCTGAATTAAGCATAGTATTGCAAGCTGCAGTAAAATTATTAATGACATCGAAAGCCATGCTAGAACAGCCGTCTATTTTCCAATTTATATAAAGAAATGGATTCAGAGTTTAGCTCTCTTTTGCTCCATACAGACGTCAGATGACTCTCAAGAGGCAAAGCTTTAAAAAGGCTGATTGTGTCAAAGGATGAAGTAATACAATTTCTGTCTGAAAGTAATTCGGATTTAGTAAAATATTTTCAAAATAAAAACTGGCTTTGTAAACTTTGTTATTTGTCAGATATATTTGAAAAACTTAATAATCTGAATTTATCTTTGCAAGGTAAAAACTCGAATGTTTTCACACTGATATCTAAAATTGAAGCATTCATGAAAAACATAAGTATATGGTTACAGAAGATAGCAAATTCCTGATATAAGGTGTTTACGTATATGGAGGATTTTATCCAGGAAAATGAGCTAGGTTTTGATGCAATGAAACTATTGATAATCAACCACTTGAAAAGCCTCAAAACTCACTTTGAAAAGTATTTTATGCCAGAATTGGATGTTAGCCAATTCCACTGAGATCAAAACCCATTTGACGTTGGAATAAAAAAAGTAAATCATCTCGCACTGAAAGCTTAAGAAGAATTTTCGGAACTCTCCTATGATTTTAATTTGAAAGTAAACTTTTTAAAAAAAAGCTTAAGCTCCTTTTGGGTTAGTGTGAAAAAAGAATACCCATTATTGTCAGAACTACCCATACTTGCTCTTCTTTCTTTTGCCTCTACTTATCTGTGTGAAAAATCTTTTTCGACACTAACTTATGTTAAAACAAAATATCGATCAAATTTGAAAAATTTGGAACCAGTACTGAGACCCGCCATCACCAAAATAGAGCCAAGATTTGATCTTTTGTACGAGAATGCACAAGCACATTGGTCTCATTAAAGGTATTGTCAATTTTATTTTTTTTATTTAAGTTTTTCTGTATTATTAAGATTTTACTATATTTTTATTTTAGTCCCTAGCGGTTGCGAAAAAATTTGGCCGTACAAAGTGGGTCGCGATGAAAAAAGTTTGAAGAGCACTGATCTAGAGGATCTTACACTTATCGACAAGAATGAGTAGTAGCTCAAGGAATTTCATGAAATTCATTTAGTCTGCTGTCCAACTCTGTCATGACAATTTGTGGAAAAATGTGTTAAAAGTTAAAACGCGCCTTCCCTAATTAATTATAATAATTAGCCTTACTTCTAAATTATTCTAAAACTAACTACATCATCTACAATAACCAACCATACCAAACCTGTAAAGATGAGTTTACTATAGTTATGAACAAAACCCGCTTGCAAAGAGAAAATTTTATTAAGTATTTAGGTGTAAATTTTGATGACAAGTTCTGTTGGGCAAACAACATTGACAATTTATCTAGTCAACTTGCCAGATGCTCTGATTTGTTCTGGAGATTGCGCAATTATGTTCCGAGAAAAACTCTTTGCCTGCGCCATTATAACTAAGTTTATTTACGAATTCAATATGGCATATTACGGGTAACTTGGGGTACTGCTACAAAACTGTTAACAAAAAAATAGAAATTAGTCTAAATCACATTATTAGAATTGCAACATTCAGCTCTATCGACACACCAATCAACACGATGTATAAGCAATTAAATATTTTGAAAATCTCAGATATATATCATCTTGAATTAGGAAAATTTATGTATCAGCTATACTCTGACAGATTACCTGCTGTTTTTGCTCAGCTATTCAAAAAAATAAAAGAAATACACTCTCACAACACTAGACAAACAGAAAAATCAACTTATTTTCTTCCACGTGTATCAACAATTCCATGTGTAAAAACAATTGGACAGCAGCTCCTTACTTTCCGTGGAGTCAAACTTTGGTATTCGATTGACGACACAATAAAAGACAGACATTGGGTTTCTTTCAAAAAAACGTATAAACAGCACCTAATTGATCAGTATTAAATTTTACTCTATTCATTGTCGCCTTTTTCTGATATGCTCTTTTTCTTTGTCGTTATTTTTCAATAATTTGTTTTTTTTACCGCATTAGTTTTACATCAAAAAGATTTGTATCAGTATATGTATTAAAATACTTAATTAATGTAAATTGTAAATTTTGTTTTTTGACTGTATTGGATGTGGGGGCAATTGACTTGATAACGTATGTTCTTCGGTGCCGCCCTACCTTCACACATATTTCGATTTTCTTTTAACATTACCGTGTGTGTGTATTATAAAATTTATGTTTGTACATTTGGCAAATAAATATTATTTTTAGTATAATATTATTTATTGTAACAGTGTAATTAATTTGAAGCATTTCATTCAAGTTGCTTTTTCAAAAGACTTTTGATGCTGATGCTTTGCTGCTAAGCCTTTTATATTTGGTATTGAAGTATTTTTTGTGCAATTGATCAGATAGTTTTTTTAAACTTTTTGTAAAAATTAATAGCTGTGCTTGTGACAATTTATCGCCTCATTTAGCTCAACAATTGCCGCTGTTAAAAATGACTGGACTGGCAGTTGCAAAGGGTAACTTTTAAAAACATAGAAGTTTTTCTTTTATAAAAAAGTATTTTCAGGTTACAGTAATAACAAGCCACACCCGGCAGCTTCTTGCTGGCAACCGAATGTGGGGCACTGGTCTACTAGATGCCGTGAAAAAGTACTTGTTTCAATATAGTGCAACAATTAGGTTATCATCGACGTTTGTTAGATGATTATTGGTTTTCTTGTTCTCAGTTACAAATATAGTTATTATGTAAATTTCGATTATTCGCATACCTCGCTGTCCGGAGTGACATTTGCCTTGTTGAGTTTAAGACAAAACCACATGTTACAGGCGGCTTCACGATCGAATAGATGAAAAAGCTTTGATCTGACTGCATTAATTAGAAGCAATTTGACTGTAATTTTGTAATTTTTTTAATTGTTTGAATTTAATTGCAACGGTATTTTGAGATTGTCTTCGTTTGACTTGTTTGTTTGTATCATATTAAACATGCTAAAAGTTAAACAGATTAAAATACATTAAAAAGAAGACTAAGTATTTTTATTTATGAGCTGAAGGTCACGGATGTTGAGAGCCTCAGGAAGGAGGCCAAAAGACCACCAAAGGCAAAGAACAGCAGGGTTGGATCTTGCTATAACAGTTTTATTTGATTAAGACTTGATCTGAAGTTACAAACTCATTTCCAGTGAAGAAATATTGATTTGGTTGACTTGTTAAACTGGTTAAAATTTTCCTTCTTTAAATCGACCTTTTCATTGAAAACATTTTGTGGCTCATTAAGGAGATCAATTTGTGTTCCTGAAGCGTACGAAAGCATTGAAAACACTGATTTAAGGGCAACCATAGTTGGAGAAATTTGAAAGTTAAAACCAATTTCTACGGTCCACACAGCGGAAGATATAAAACTTTGCATTTTTTAAAAAACTAACTCAGCTACCACTACAGTATAAGAATATATAAAGCGGATCAACGACCCGGTTTTTAAAAAAAAGATTATCTCCACAATTTTTGAAGATTATATGTTAGCCATGCATTTTCCAATTGTACTTAATAACAAATTTGAGCGAAATTAAATTTTAACAGGTTGCTATTGACGGTATCGGGTTTTTTCAAAGTAGAAGAAGCAAGAAAAATTTTAAGAACCCGGTGCAACGGCAGTATATTGTTTTAAACCATAAAAAAAGTTATTTATTATATTATAAGTTTTTGGACGCTCAACTTTACTTATTTTACTAAAACTCAAGAAATTTTAGACAGATATTTGACTCCTGATTTGTGAGATTTACATTATAAGTATTTTATTTTGTAATTACTTGAATACTGCTCAAAGAGAGTTAACATTTTAAGCGTTCAAATCAATTAGCTATTACTTGTACCAAAAGAAAAGAAAACTTTATTTATTTTTCTTTTAAACAAATTAAAATTGAAAACTTTTATGATTAAAAAAAATGAAAAAAAATCTCTGCTTTCTGTTTTGCTTGATATATTGTTATTAAAGTCGTTGAACCATCTTTTGCAACCAAAGTGATATTTGGTTTTTGTTTATACATAAAGTTATGATTTTTATAGTTTAGATTTTATAGTTATGAGGATTTAGAATTACTTTAGAAAACAAGCCACTTAAAAGACGAGAAGCACCAGACTAGAGTTTTGCTCTTGTTAGAGCTCATCAGTGATACTTATCTCACTGCGAATCAAACCGTTTGCCTTACTTTGCCGTTACAGAGCTCGATAACCAAGCAGCTACAGCAGAATTATGCCATGGCCCCGTCCTTGGAGATCTTTTATAAAAATCAGAAAAAGATTCAAAGGGAAAACCTTTTCTTAGAGATTACTCTGTTTTGGGACAAAAACTCGACAAAACCTGGACAGAATGAAAGTGAAAACCTTTTTTTTAAACATCACTATGTTAAGGACAGATTCAAAGTTGTAAACATTTTTTCAATATTCGATCAAGTGTGGTTTCGATCAAATGTCGTTCGATCAAGTGTCGTTCGATCAAAGTCGGGTCAGGAACGCCACCCAGGTTGTTATGCCAGTCAGACGTATAAAATAGTTAATTATTTCCACTTCAATGATACAATTTATTTCATAAAAAAACGATTCAGTAACGTCACAATAAAATAAGCTAAATTCAAATCACAAAATTATTTCAAAAGTAATTTTAACACCTTTGTAGAAAAAAGAAAATTTACTTTCAAGTAATAAAAATTAGATAAAAAAAATGCTTCAGAGATTAAAATCTCTTAATGTATAAGATTGATTCAATAAAAATACCAGCGAGACCAACATTGTGTGTTGATAAAAACAGAAATTTTCGACATAACTGACAATTTGATAAATAAAAAATTTAGTGCGTCATACTATGAACACTTTTATTAGAGATCATAATTAAATTAGTTTTATAATTTTGCAATTTAATCAATTTGGCCAACTAAAAATATTACTATTTGCTTATAAAATATTCCACGGTAAAGTTTTAAAACCTAAATTTGAATAAGAAAGTACGTAAATGTAATTTAAACCATAAAAGAAAAATTTTCAGTCAAAGAACATAAATTTAAAACTTAGTCGAAGGGCATCTTTCAGGAGCATTTAAAATAAAAAAAGATTTGATTGAATAAACAAAAAAATCAACAAACAAATAATGTTCTGTCATTTTTTTTTATGATTAAATTATAGCACGTTGCTAGAAAATAATTCATCGTGTTTTTTCTGAATGACTAGTAGAAAATAATATACACTATAGCTAACTTCTGTATTAGAAATCTTAATATTCTTGATTTCTAAAATGAAACAAGCACAGTATTTTTTTAGTATTTATTTGGAAACTAAACAAGCTAAACTTTAAAACTTAAAATTCTTGAGAAATAAAAAACGCTTTGCAATCGGTTACATTGTGATCTCTTTAGAGAATACATTGTACTTGTTAAAAGTTTGTTTGTTTTCTTAAAAAAAGCCAAAAAAGTTAAAAATTGTGAAAAAGCGATACGATGAAATTGGATAAAAATGAATAAAATTAACAATGTTGGATAAACTTTAAAAAAGCTAGCAATGATCATAGGAAACAATGGAAAGTTAAGGCGAAATTGCTATTATATTTTCATCTTCCAACTTGCTATACTTGCAACAAACTTTTCAGTTGTAGCTTTAATATTGGAGCATAAAATTTGGAACGCTAAAAACTAATATCAAAATTAAAAGTAAAGCAAATATATTTTGAAACATAGTTTTTTCAGGACATTTCGGAATTACCGGAGTTTTCCACTTAATGTATCAGGTACATTAACTGGAAAATAACAAAATTTCAAAATGCGTTTAGTCCAGGTTAATGTACCATGGTACATTAAGTGGAAACGCACATTAACTGCTGAAGTTAAAAAAATTTTGCGGAATACAAGTTTGTTCTAAAATTTATCACGTCAGAATGCTGGAATAATGGCCCCTTAAAACACCTCATACGCATGTTTTTATCACGAACATTACATGCGTTAATCATGCAGGAACCAAAATTGTTTTGTTACAATAGCTTTTGTGACAAAAACCTATTAATAGACATTCAAACAAAACAAAACTTTGGCGCCTATTAATGTACCATGGTACATTAACTGTCACCTGTTTCCAGTTAATATACCCATGGTACATTAACTGGGGGGTACATTAAGTGGAAAACTCCGGTATAACTCATTTTATCATCAACTGCGTTAAACTAAATGTAATTAATACTAAATTTGAAAATTTAAATTCAGATAATTTATGACGTAAAAGAATAAATATTGTCACAATACACTACTAAATAAAAAGGAGTTATCTGCGCGTAATTTTAAAATTAAACGTATACAACAGCAATTCGGGCGTATATAGAATAAAGTGGTTTAAAAATTGAAACAAAATAATAAAACACCGCGTTCAAACATTTACTTCACAGTACTATTGTTAAAGTAAAATAAAGAACCATTAAATGTTAAATAGGTACAGTGAAATAGAATCGTCAAGCTTTAATATTGTCTTTGCTTGATTGTTTCTGTTTCAAAATAATCCAGGCTTATTCTAGCTTTTTATAAATGTCCCGAAAATGCTTGTACCTGTGCTTCTTCCAGAGAAACTTGGTTTAACTGCTACAGAACAACAGCAACATCTTTGGGAGAGAAATTGTTTAGTTTCTCGCCACATAATCCTCGAAAAAAATGTAATTTTTATATTTTTTGTAAACAACTGAATATGTTAATTATTACGAAAAAAAAACTAGCCTAATGATCAGAATGCAAACGTTAAACGGTATTCAAGATTACTGCACTTCTAAAGTGGACCAGGGATTGGAATCAAATGTTAATAGATGATCGAATGAATTGTAGAACCTTGCGACAAGTATCAAAAATTTTATTATCATAAAAACCTATTGGAAACTCTTCAGTTTAGCAAAAACTGCAATGTTATGGCTTCTTATTTTTCTTTTTCTTTTTTAACCTTTTAAAAAATTACAAGATTGAGATAAATTTTAAATTGTTCAAAACTTTTTGAACAGTAAGTTTGAAGAAATAGTGTAACCAACAATTAATCATCTTGGAGATATTTCACCCTTTATAGTTTTTTGACTAGTATTTTGTATTGCAATTTTACGTTGAGCTTCTTGTTGTAGTAACCACTATGTGTTTGTAATGTTTGCAGCGTATTTTGCCATATCTTCACTGCACTAAAAGTTTTGACCCTTTTGTTATTATACATTCAGTTACATTTTAGTTTATCTGTTGATACTAAAGTTAAATGGTTAATCTTAGTTATAGATTTTTAGCTATTGTTTGTTGCTTAAACATTTAGGGTGTTTTACTTTTAGTTCAAACTTTCATTGAAGTGTCGCTTGAACAATTTTCAAATGTTGCTATTTCATGATAGATGATTAAAGTTTATAGACTGCACCAAATTAATGTTTTCAATAAATAAAATTGTTAGTTTTATGGCAAGAAAAAATTACTACAGAAAAATGAGTAGGAAACTATTCCTAACTCCGCCAATGCTTTAATGAATATAACCAAAATCCCTTTTTTTTCTGTAACATAATCAACCGCTCAAGAAAATGCGCATACAGAAGTAATTTGATCTCTTACCATCGCGACAAATGACACGTTACTGTGCAAATTGCCTCGATGGTAAGAGATTAAATTACCCCTGTTTGCATTTTCTCAATCGGTTAAATATAATACAGAACAAAAGTAATTTTAATCATATTCATTAAATTATTGGCGGAGTTAGGAACGATTCCCTAGTCAGCTTTCTATAATGATAAAGAAATGTGAAAAATATTTTTTGATTTTCGTATTGGTTGATTGACTTTTTATTGACACTATTGTAAACCTTCCGTTTTCGGTTAAACAATTTTTCGTAAGATTTTTAAAGTTTATGATTGCTACCCATTATTGCTCATAGAGCGCTTTATTTCTGCTGTTAATGAAGAAAAAAATACATTCGTCCGAAATGAACTTACTTACATTAAACAGAAAAAACTTGATAGGTAAGATTTTTTTGCAAAATGTAAAATTGCATACTGTAGCTGCATATAGCTATATCACACAATATGTTAGTAATTTATGAATAAAAGACAAAGCTCCGCGTTATCAAAGCTTATTTAGTAGTGTGACAAATTACGTAACATAAATGATGAACTATAATAATTAATCGATAACAGCCGGCGTTGTCATGGTTTCGGCCTATTCGGCCTCGTCAGTGTTGCGTTGAAAATTCTTCTTTATGACTATTAAAATAGCCTAAACAAACAGTGACACTGTCTACTGTTATTGATGTTTTGAAACCGTTTTAACCTTAAATATGTTAAAGATAATTCATTTTCTCAATTTTTTTTGTCGCTTAAACGGGTTTACGTATTTTGGCGGCTACCTTGGCGTGCCTTTTATTGTTTATTGAATTTTGGTGATTACGTTCAACGTTTATGAAGAGTCAGCAAATTTTTTTTTTAATGAACAGCTAATGAATAAGAGTGAAAACCGTTCAGCAAAATTTTAACCAGCTTAAATGATTAAAAAAATGTTTTAAAGGCTTCGCAAAAGGAAAAAAGAAACCTCTTCAATCTGAGATCAAAAATTAAAGTTAATTTCTTGTCTTTGAAAACCGAAAAAAGGCTATAAAGACTACAAAAAAGGTCTTGCATTCAATTTAAGTTCTACGTCCAAGAAGTCGAGAGTAGCAAATTTTCCTCATAATTTGCAAGCCGGATCTGGTTCGCAAACCATAGCTTGGTGACTTCTAGAAGATATGCTTGCCAAAAGTCAAAAAACAAGACAATGGTGCCCCGGGAGTAAATGCCGCACGTAAAAAAGTAATAAACAAGACCCCAAAATTTCATGCAAGAAATTAAAAATTTTCAACTTAGGCCAATTGCCAACAAGAAAATTAACAAAAATTTTTGTAAGTTATAAAAAAAAAACGTAAAGCAAATTTGTCCTGTTTAACAATGTACAATAAAATTTTAGAACAGTTGGAAGAATCAAAAAACATATTTTGTATTTTATGCTAAAAAAACTTCGCAAATATATTAGGAGAAGAGATCAAGAAAGTAGTGGAGAAATAGTTAAGATGGAGTACAAAAAAGTGCCAAGAGTAAAGGAATTAAGTATTTGGGATCAACAGTACAAGAAAGTGGTAGTTGTGAGAGTGAAGTAAAGAGGAGAGTGCAGGCAGATAGAAACGAATGGAGAAAAATATCGGGAGTAATCTGTAGCAGGAGGTTACTAGCTAGAACAGGGATTCCCAAACTGGGGTACGTTTAGGCTTCTCAAGGAGTACATTATTATGTGAGAGAATATCCTTATTTAAGTTAAATTCCATGTCCGGAAGAAATAATAGACTTAAATGTCTAGAATGTTTGAATCCGGTCGATTGCTATTACGTCAAACACATAGCCGTACTTGCCGGGGGGCAGGGAAGCAATGAATTTGGGAAAACGCGACAAGATTTGGGCAAAACTTCATTAACCCCCAACATTTTTTGGGCTGGTACGCCTATGATCAAACAGGATAATTAAGAGGGAAGACTTTTTACAGATTACCGTGATTTTGGGTTTGAATGGGAAAAATTTGTGATTGCTGAAAAGTGAAGAGTTTTCATTTTTTAAAGATCACCTTGATTTTCGGCATGAATTAGGAAATTTTGTATCTGATTCAAAGTGAAGACCTTTTTTTTCAGAGATCACCTTGATTTTGGGCATGATTGGGGGAAAATTAGTGGCTGATTCTAACTGAAAGCCCTTTTTTTTAGAGAAACGTCACAAAATTTCGGGGGTACATGCAAATCTGCTACAGTGTCCAAAGGGTACCGATGAACTAAAAGTTTGGGAAACCCTGAGCTATAATAAAAGGAAAAGTCTACAGTTTAGTGGTGAGACCAGCAATGGTGTATGAACTTAAGACGGTGGCGGTTACAAAGAAACAAGTGGAAGAGATGGAAATTGCAGAGATGAAAACGTTGAAGTTTGCTGTGGGAGTGACGAGAAAAGATAAGATTAAAAATGAGTACATCAGGGGTACACTTAAGGTAGAACGGTTAGGAATAAAGATGAGGGAGGGTAGGCTGAGGTGGTATGGACATGTCATAAGGAGAGACCAAGAGTATGAGTATGTAGAAAGGCGATGGAAATGGAGTTACCGGGAAAGAGGAAAAGAGGTAGGCCGAAGAGAAGATTTCTAGATATAGTAAAGGAAGATACGGGGAAAGTTGGTGCGAGGGAGAATGACATTGAAACAGGACGCTGTGGAGGAAAATAATACGCTGTGGCAATCCCTGATGAAAGGAAAAAGCCAAAAGAAGGAAAAATTCTAAAAAACTTAAAGGTTTTTTAAAAATTTTAAAGCATTTTAAATTTGTATCGGAAATGTTAATGGTATTTTTATCTTTGCAAGTGCAAGTAAAAAGGTTAGTTTTTCAAATGTACTTTCAGTAGATTGTAAACTGAATGATAGTGGTTGGCAGCGCTGCCCCATGTATAGGTGGAAGCGCGATATTGATGGTGCACGCAAATGACATGTTCGTGGTTCAAAACCCTCTGGCGTCATTCTGTTGTGTCCTTGGGAAAGACACTTTACTAAACTTTTCTCTGCTTGAAAGTTAGCGAGCATCTCGAATTTTCAGTCATACCTCTAATTAAAACTACTAGAAAAGCCAAATGAACAACAACCGGGCAGCAACAGCTTGAGATGTCTGAAAGCAGGTGGAGCAATCGCTTGACAGCTACCCCAAGTGTATTGATTCCGACGTTTTTCTGCGAGTCAGGAATGTAAATAAAGATAATAATAATACTTGAATAAATAATAGCCTTATATAAATAACAAAAAATGATCTACAAAAAAATTATTGCTACGAATAAAAATTAATCTTACTTCGATCCCAGATTGTAGAAGATCGGATTTAAACATTCCGAAAAGCGGAGAAATATGTATTGAATTGTCCCAAAGTGCCAGTCAATCCACCATTTTTCGTAGGTGCTTTTTCTTTCACTTATAGTGTAAAACTCAAAAACTAAACAAGACAAAATTGAATTTAAAATAATTTAAAATTAATAATTATAAAATGTTTTGATGATTCACTAAATTATGCTTGATGCATTTGTGACCAAATATAGATCTTAAGAATAATAGAAAAAGTATTTTTTTATTAAAATCTTATACAATTTGACTCCAAAGCAGTAAATCTCAACTTTTTCGCGCCTGCGGCACATTTTGGGATCTTTTCGAAATTCGCGACACACTTGGACCAGAAGGCAGATCTTAATTTTTGTCCTTAAAAAGTAGTGTTCTTTAAAAAAGGTCTTCACTTTGAATTTGTCTCGGATTTCTTGATTTTCAAGTTGTGTCTACCATAAAAAAAGTTTACGGAGCAAGGGACTAATGTTTTTTAAAAAGTTTCACGGCACAAATGAAAATTTCTCACGGCACACTACTTAGCCGCTGCACACAAGGTTGAGAACCACTGCTCTAAAGTAACCTTTAAGTTAAGCTTAGAACAATCTAAGTATCTAAGTATTTAAGGCGAGAAAAAACAACTTTTTACGTCACAAAAGTTGAACTTTGTTACTTGTGAAAGGAAGATATCCGATAATAAATGACGTCACAATTAGAGCCAATTGCAGGATCGCATTTTTCTCTTTCCTTCTTCTTGACAGCCGCGAAGAAGAAGAAATGTAATTGGTTATTGTAGATCTTTTTCGTTGCATTGAGAAGATGATGGAAAAAGAAAAGAAAATGGTTAAGACTATAGGAAAATAGAAGAATATCGGGAAGGCGAATAACGTGTACTTCGAGTAAAAAGGATTCCTGTAGATAATTATTTTAGTTGTATAAAAAAAATTAGATTTAGGACGTTTTTTGGCATCGAAATTTTAAACAATAATTAAGTTGTCTTATATAGGTTATTGCATTGGGAATCAGCATGTCCCGCGGCATGGTTTAAAAACACAAAACCTTGTTTTAAAAGGTTTCGTAGTCGACTCTCTTTCGATGATGCATACGGAACACTTAATTCTTATAAGGGTAGGGTTCAACAAGGGTGACGCCAGTGAAAAAATTTTTATCTGCATTTGAAAATGTTTTATTCTAAAAATTCAAGTGAACATCATAAAAAAATCTTTTCAATTTGATCTTTGTTACAAGCATTTTATAGCTTTTCAAGTGGCTTTGAAATTCTATATGTGGGGGTAACAATTTTATGGGCTGCTACAACCCCCCTACCTCCTACTTTTACACAAATCCTGATATAGTTTTTGGTAAACACACTTTACGCTTCTTTCCTTTGGTTTTTCATTTTAAAAACCACACTTGATTTCAAGCTGTAATAATCTTCAAATAAAATGTTTTAAGCGAACAGCTAATTTCATATTCAAATTATAATCACTTTACGTTTGCTCTATGTTTAACACCTGCAAGCCTGGTGGGTGAATGACGATATGATGATAATTTTACTTTGAGTTAACAAAAAAGCGGAAAAACTTGCCACACAGGAAACAACTACCAATAACAATATAATTGTTCATAGAATAAATATTTTGCTTAGCTATTTATTTCAATTTTCTATCAATGTTAATTATAGCAAAAAAATGTGTAACATCTGTATAATTTTATTGTTTACCAGTCCGACTTCTGTGTGCAAAACGGCCACTTGGAATCAGGAGTGGGTGAGGATCGATTCTTGCGTTCAACTCCGCTCATCAATCCAAACGGAACTGCTCCAGCAAAAAAAGTCACAATCCAAATCAAAAAAATCAAAATCTACAATTTAGATGCTGTTTTGATAAAGAAAGAAAAACTTTTTAAAAAATGAAGGCATTTATCCATTTTCTTAACTTTAGCAGCTATTTGTGTATTTTTTCTAATTAAATAAGCAGGTAAATGAACTTTTTATGTTTGTGTAGACTGAGTTAACTTTAAGCTTTAATTTCCTTTGCTTCTTTTCTATAACGTTATAAAAACGTATTGAGTAGAAAATCAAATGAGCAAAAATAAAAATTAAAACTGAATGAAATTTTTAATATTGGTGATACAAAAATCTAGTTATGTTAATTTTATTGGAGTTAGCTCAGTGCTCTTCAACAGGGGTTCTGCAAAACATGTAGTTGTGTTTCGTGAGCTTTAAGGGTGAGAGGACTGCTGAGGTTCTTCGTTTATTACTAGTATTTATTTCTTATTTCAGTATATTAATTTCTTATATGTAGTGATGTTCCGTGTACATGTATATAAACAGTTTGTAACGGAATCTTGGGAAAGCAAATTGCAGATTGTGATTTAATCCTGTTTGCAACTTTAATAACGTCTAAATTTGCTAACTCCCTTTGTTACACAATAGTAGGTCTGTAATTTCGATTTTGCTAGCTTTATGTACTGTACGACTGAAATTTCGCACTTAACTATTCAGAAAAATTATATACGTGTTGTGGGGACGTACAAAAGGTCAATATTGATAATTAAAGTTAACTCGAAGTCAAAGTTAGTTGAGGATGGAGAGGAAAAATTCGCACGCACTAAATCGCTGTAATTTGTTGCTGTGACGACAGATTATTGCCGAGAGTTGTAATATGTGGTCATATGGTTTAGATCTGAGAAGCATTAGGTTAACTGTTGTAAACGTGGTTGTAAGTAGTGAAGGAACTCATAATAATTGTTTATTTGTTGAAGCGTTTAATTATTTTTTGAAGTGAAGCAACGAAATATTTAATTTTCTTACAAGCAATTCGTAATTTCTAAATTTTTGTTAGTGGGGTTTTTCCGTGACAAGCGCAAAAGGACATCTGAGGTTCCGCAATGACAAAAAGATTGAAGAGCACTTTGTTAGTTATCTTCAAAAAAAAATATTTTTTAGAAATATTCTCATGTCATTGCCAAAAAATTTTTGTTACTACAAACGTTAATTGACTGATTTTTGTTATGTTCAAATTTTGAAAATAAAATTTTGTAGTTTTTTAAATAGGAATCATCAAATTTTAATGAACTCCGAATTTTTTCGAGAAGTCAATTGCATGAAAAAAACTGATCAGAGCAGGTTTAAATTATTCCACCAATTTCATTGCTAATCTTTTTATCAATGATGGAGCCCGTCTTGAGATCGATTTTTAGTGGTCTCGATTTCAAATTTGAAGTGGTGGTGTCTCGATCTCACGTTTTTTAAATTGGTCTTGGGACCAGACTTTTTTTTGATATTTTTGTAACTTGATGTAATTGGGATGATTTTTGCACTTTACTTAAGATCAACACTCAACTGACAAGCATTGTTGCAGTTTGAAGTGATAAAAACTAAAGGTCAAAGCAAACTGAAAGCAAATGAGAAGAAGCAAGCGGAAAGTGGAATTTTTGAAAACGCAGCGGAAAATTACGCATTCCACTTGAATGACTCTAAAGTTAACTTGAAGCTAAAAGTATCTAAATAACCAGTTTAAAAACTTTTTGAAGTAAACTTAGATTAAGATTCCAATGGTGATACCGCTATGTTAAGAATAAATTGCCAAAAAAAATTATTTATGGAAATACGACTTTTAGCAGATAGTGCAATAGAATACAATAGTTTATTTAAAATTGTGTTCTAATTACGAAAGCCTATTGCATAATGCCGTCAAAACACGTGATCTGATGTCCAGGAGCACAAGAAGCGTGGGGTAGGGGTTGAAATTGCCCGCCTGTCTTTTCAAAAAGGTTGGGTAAAGATAGGCAGATACAGAAGCATGTGGAAATTCGACCAAAATGTCAGATCAATTGAAGGTAAAGGTTTCTATTTTGGTTTTTGTCTGCACCTGAAATTTAGGACGAAAGTAGGGATGCTTGTCTCGATTGAAAGTGATTCACCTAAAATTTGAGACAAAAATCGAGATTTTGGACACCAATAGGAAACGGTGATCCTTTTTTTAGTCACCATTAAAGTTTTGCGCTGAAAACAGTTGCAATACGGAATAGCATCCCGACCGTTTTCAGCGCAAAAATCTTTTTTAAAAACTATCCCATTTTAAAAAATAAGGTGTCTTTTTTAAATATTTTTCCCTGACAAAAATGACTTTCCAGCGCCCCTGCTAATGCCCTCATTGATCCTCAAGGTCACTTGTTTATTTGAATGCAACCTTATATTTAAAAAAATAAAAAGTAATTGCTTTTAAAATTATAGAAAAAGCACTTTATTTTGTATAAATTTTCTTGCGGTCTCAGTCTCAATATTGATCTCGATTCTTTCATGTCTTGGTCTCAAACCTTAAGTCTCAAAATTTTCTGGTCACGGTCTTAAATCCTAGATCTCGAAATTTGCCGGTCTCGATTTCGGTCTTGATTTTGAAAAATTATGTGATTTTGTTTCGATTTCGACTTTTGCGGTCTCGACAACATCGCTGCTTCTTACCAATCCCATTGGATATCCTTTATTGATTCTCCTCATTTTATGCGGCCATCGTAAGTTGATCAAACGAAGAATTGCAAAGCTCAGTATGTGAAGAGCTGTTGAGTAAGAAGTCCAAATGTCAACAGCCCAATAAAACTATAAAAAAGCGATTTGAAAAATAAAATTAATTAGTCATAAAAATGGTCACAATTTTGAGCAATGTCAAGGTTATCGAACTAACTTGACCTAAATTAATTTTTGTTTTTTTAAAAGTTTAACCTGGAATCATTTCGATTATAACAAAATTACGGCTTATTCTGCAACATAACCAAATTTTTTATGTGTCAAAAATCTATCAACACATTAAAATTGGCCCGAATTTTTAAAAGAAACTTTGTTGAGTTAATGCACATCTTTATTTTATGTAATTTTTATTGTTAAAGCCAAATATCAATTTATTTTTACCTTTATAACTTTCTCACTAAAATCAAGTTTAATGTCACAAAATTTTAAAAATACTGTAGTAAAAGTTTTTTAAAAGTGGAAGCAAAACAAATCTGATTTTCTTATAAAAAAAAATCCAAGTTTTTTCTTTTTTTTTATGATGAAGTTTAATCATAATCATTATTAATGAAACTTTTAGTAACGTTAATGGCACAGTATACATGTGATGACTTGCAAGTAAGATCCATGAAAGTACCGTTAAAAATATTTGGTTTTTTAAAGCTTTAGAGGAAAATTGAGCTGGACAAGAAAAGGTTTTAAACTCAACTTAAATCTAACCTTTTTTTAAAATAAAACTTGTATAAAGATAAATGAACTTGCATAAAGATGAATGCTAAAATAATAGCATGCTGCTTTGACAAAGCATTAAGAAGGATTGTTCACTTTTTTTCTTACGTAAAAATATTCAACCGGCAAGTCAGTCAATCATTAAAGAAATCCAATACAACAACTTACCACGCACGCAAAATTTGAAAGAACAAAATCATTGAACCCCCACGTTCGTCTGTATAGGTTGATCCAACTAATTGATGCTGATATTGTATCAGAAACACACAAACTAAAGATGAAAAAGTGAAAAATCGTCCTGCAAAATCAAAAAGACGTTGGGTTAAAAAAAAGGACAGTTTTATTGGAAGGACATCCTTTTCGGGTCAGACACAAACTGGACTGAGACCGAGGTTTATGTTTTTAATGGCCCAGGTTGCTGTACTACACGCTGGCAGTGATGGTATTAAGCAAGAATTGGGTTTCTCCATTCAGAACCGTCAGGCTTTGTGCTCCATGTGGTTCCCGATGCATGGGACCCGCTGTTAGGACCCGGTCTGCTGTTTGTTTATGGGACCGCATTCGCAATCCGGTCAAAGAGTAAGATCCCGTTTGTGCACGGGCGAATTGAATCAGCCTACACCAATCTGCAGACGATTGACCTTAACCTTAGCTGTTCGGCGCAAGCCCATTCTAACATCCCTGGTTCTGGTTATGTGTATCAAACCATAAAGCTTGGATGTACTCTCACAGTACTCCGTGTTCCATCTATGATTTGTCCTCTGGGCAGCGCAGACGCCTGATTTTAAGAGGTTATTGAGTAGTTTCCATGCAGCTGACACTAGTCTTTATCGTGTATGTAAAGTGTTGGTTGTTATACAATCTATGCGGTTTGTCGTTTCAAATTTTTTTCATTTCTTTTTTCATTTTATCTTACTTAGATTCATATTCGAGATGTTTTAATGCAAAATTGATTGTTGAAAAAACAAAAACATTTGTTACAAGGCAAACAATATGGGTGGTAGAAAGCAAGATTTGCAAGGTTTATTTGTATGACCAAAAATTTTAAAGAAGTGTCTGAAGTTCAACGTAATTTTCTTTTCTTCACATTAAAGCAAATACAATGTAAAGGAACAATAGTCACCAGTAACGACTTAATAAAGGACGTTCTTTTATTTACAATTTCGAATGAATAAATCAACAAACTCTGATAGATAACGTTTTTTTCCCAAAATAAAGCTATTTCTTCCAAATAAGTTTATGTTGATTTTTATCTGCATTTAACTTTAAAAAAAAAAGAATTGTTGATCGAAAGTAATGCCTTTTTTTAGAGATCACCACTATTTAATCAAGATCAATACTATTTCAACAAGATCATTCATCACGATTTAATCACATTAATTATTCACAATTCACAATATTCACATTAATTCACAATATTCACCACGATTTAATCAAGATCTCTTTTTGAAATCACCACAATTTAATCAAGGTTTAATCAACAAGATCACCACGATTTCACAAACAAAGAGAGAGTGAAGTTATTTGCTTGAGCTTTTCGTGGGCCGCACAGAAAGTTGTAGCGGGCCGTAGTTTTCCTACCCCTGTTTTAGATTCTATATTGACCCAAGGTTTTTTTGTGAGCCTCATAGTTGCAAAGAGGCAACCGCCCTCCTGTTATTAAACTTTAAAAAATTTGTAATTTAATTTCTTTTTCAAGAAATTGTTATAGTGGAAATCGCTTTTTTGTTTTTTTATTACTTTTAAGGGGCAAGCCTAACTCAAAAAAATTTTTGGGCGATTTTTATTTTGGTAGCCCAAAACTTTTTCAAAAACATTTGGACAAGTTTCGAAAAACCAAATTCATAATTAATACAATTCTTGCATAAAATTAAGCTAAATTGTTCTATCCCTCTTCCTCCAAAAAATATCTGTGTTTTTAGGCCACGTTTGATATTTTCACATTATTCATTTATTTTCTTTTTCAGAATGATTGCAAAGCAATTTCCGATAATCAGTTTTGAACCAAATATCTTTGCCTTCAACGTTGCTCTTCTTGAACAAGACATATATTCTAAGTTACATTTACAAAAATTACCTCAGCTTTTTTGAGTTGATGATGATAGCCATGGTAAGGAGATTTGCAAAGATGCCAAACACCATGAATATGACGATAAAGATGCAAAAAAGAATTATAGCGATGTTGTTAAAAGGCCTGAAAATAAATTTTGAATTTTATCATTGCAACATATAATGCAAAAAGTTAGAGTTTTTAGCAATCACATAGGTTTATAAAAAAATTATTAAAATTTTTTTTGAAGTAATTAGACCTTGTGCTTGTGAAAAAAAATTATTCTGGCAATTTATAAAAGTTTTACGGAGCGATATCTTTTTATTGTTTTCTCAAAAAAATTTTCTTTTATGAAATATGTTATATCCTGGCAGAAAATGTAAAAAAATTACAAATTACTTTTATCGCATTTTTGTGTTTAAAATACTTCTGCTTAGTATTAGACTTACTCAGCTTATAAATCTTTTATTTGGCAGCGCGGTCGAGTGATTTAAAGCACCTTTATAATGGCAAATCGTGGCCTACTTAAAACACGGCCTTATATGTCACATTTTGCGATCGATTTCTAAGAGGCCTAAAACGAAAATGCTGTGCTGCAGCAAAATACACTCAATATCATATGTTCTGGCTAGTGCCCTAATAGTGTCATGTTTGTCAAATTCTAATTTGAACAAAGACAGACAGAATAAGTAATTTAAATATGTAACTTATACTAGAGAAATCGTTATATTATGTAACTTAGTCTTGACGATTATATTGTAGAGTATTATAACATCACAATGCTTGTATGTTATAAGCTGGCCTCGTGTAATAGAACAGTTCAGTCGTTGATTGTTATTCTAATAAAAAACAGTTGTTTGAGCTTGAAGTTTAAGCAGTTATAGTTAGAAGAACGTTGCAAACGCACTAAATATCTTTCTGCATAGTAGGCTATGCATTCTTTGTTTTTGGTTTTGAGTGCTGTAGGCTAGTCGTTACAGAATGAGTAGTAGGTGGGTTCAAATAAATTTAGTTTGCTATTCTGTATGAACGTTGGCAAATATAGTAAGTTTTAAGCAATTAATTTGTACTTAGAGGCAGAGTTGTATTTTCCACTGTCTTACTTAAAAAAAACACTATAAGTAACGTAACTTACTAACTTACTTACAACACTTTTTTGATCAGATATGTTAAGTGTAGGAGCTGTAGAAAAAGTAGCGCGAGCAGCTTAAAAAAATGTACCATTATTGCATTTAAAGAAGTTCGTTAGTGTAAAGTTTGTTCTTGACTGACCGCTTAACGGTTAGACAGACAGACACACAAAGTTTATTTTGCCCAAAACTATATAAAACGATAACAAAGAAATATAATGCAAGAAAAAAGGCAAGGAAGCATCGAACAACCCTAAGGTTTACTAGCTAGATCTAAAATTGTTTCTAAATTTCTTTTTTGCAGTACGTGTTTTTTTTTGTTGACGCAATAATTTTTTAAAGATCTATGAAGTATTTATTATTTGTTATAAGAGCAATCATGGTGAACAAATGTGTGATTTACGGCTGTAAATCTGGATATAAAAGTAATACAAATTCTATTCCATCTTTTCACTTCCCCCTTCAAAAAGTTGATTTGCTGGCAAAATGGACTAAATTTGTCAATCGTTTTGATTAGTCACCCACAAGTAATTCAGTAATACGTGCAAATCATTTTAATCAAAAATTTTTTTTTAATGGAAAAGAAAAAAGTTAAATTGGAAATTAAACTCAGTACCAATCATGTACCTTGAAAGTGTACTTTTAAAACCATCTTTCTTGCCTATGCTTACAGGTTTCAGAAAGTCTCCTAAACCTCGTATTTACCAACCGGATCAGGTGGACAGTTTTGTGGAAAAAGAGAAAATACACTACATTGAAGATATAACAGAGAAACATTGCCCGTTCTGGCTACACCTGGCATAAAACAAAAGATTTTATATTGTTTTACATATGTTTTGCTATTTGATGATTGCAGTGGCTTTCCCACTATTTGTGAAGCCATAAAAATCGACAATAGTTTGATTGTTGAACTCCAGTATTGTAATAACGCAGTTCCTCTTCCAGATTGGTTTTCGCGAGGAAGAAATTCAAACTTAACCAGATTTCCTACGTTGGAAAATTTTCCAATTTATTTGAAAAGCTTTGCTGATGACCATTCTTTATTGTCTGAATTACGAAACAAAAACATCACAAGCCTAAAGGACAACCTCCGTATTCGTCAAAAATGATACGTTTGGCTTTGCTTTTTCGCTACACATCTTTACAGGCATACAAACTGCTGCTCGAAGAGTTTTGCTTTCCTTTATTATCGCTTTTAGCAAAATCAAAGTCAGGAAAGTTGGATACTATTAAAGCTGCGGAACTATTGAGGCAGAAAAAAATATTATCAAACAACGTCGAGCTTATCACCGATGAAATGTATTTGAAAAAAAAAGTACAATATTCTGCTGGGAAGTTGGTGCGGATTCCGATGGCAACATGTACAAAGGTGTTGTTGTTTTTATGCTACAAGAGTTAAAACAGTCTGTACCCGTTGTGGTAAAAGCTTGTCCTGAAACTGAGATCAGTGGACGGTGGCTTGCAGAAAAACTCTTAGAAAGTCACCGATTTGTGTAAGAGTGGTTTTGAAGTACGTGGCGTTGTGAGTGACAATCATGCGGCCAATGTTTCATCTATTAATATTTTATTACAGGAATATGCACACAAAGGTGCAAGGTTTATAGTGCATCCACAAAGTTCATGCAAAACATATTTGTTTTACGACAATGTCCATCGGGCCAAAACATGAGAAACAATTTGCTAAATAGTCAAAAATTTGTTTTTCCAGCATTTTGCTTCTCCATCAAAAATATAGTTGTGGCATCATCACAAGCGGGATACATATCATGGAGAGACTTTAAAGATGTTCATGAAGAAGATGAAAAACTGAAAGCTAATTTACGTAAAGCAACAAAACTTACATATGAAGTTTTACACCCGGGCCATAATAAGCAAAATGTTAATTTAGCATTAACAAATCCAGCTTCGTACTTTTCAATTAGGACGTCAAAAAACGTCAAAAAACGAGTAATCCCATTGTAGGTATTGGCCGGTAAAGGTGGGTTTCCTATACACAAATGTGATAAATCCAGCTTCGTGCTTTTCAATTAGGACGTCAAAAAACAAATCAAGAGTTAAGTTCTTTTTCGAACATGAAACGTAACGAAGAGTGAAGAGAGTTGAGTGAAGAAAGAAATTTTTCACAATCGTCTTTGTTTTCAAAAACCGCAAAGATGTTATCAGAGTAGCGGTAGTAAATTAGAGGTTTCCTTGTTTGAGAAAGAATTTATTTTCCAACAAAGTAACCAACAAAGATATTAGCGAGACTGAACCCAAAGAAGAACCCCATAGCAACACTATCGGTCTGCCGGTACAGGGTGTCGTTGAAACTGAATTTCACCGACGAGGTGGCTGTTTGCATTAGCTCAATAAAAATTTGGGAAACGGAGGTGGTACTAGATTGTGATCATGGAGAGCATTGGCACAGATTTTGATAATTTTTTGCAGGGGAACGTTGGTAAAGAGGCTGGAAATATTAAAGGAATAAAGAAACGGAGATAAAGTAGAAAATTGAAAATTTCTGAGAGTTTTCACTAAGGTAGAAAGAGTCAGATATATAGTTCGAAACAAAAAGTTGGAGTACAGGATTAAGGACAAAAGCGAGTCATTTTGCGAGTTGATGTTAGGCTGAGCCAGCCATGGGTAATATAGGGCGTAGAGGCACATCCTTCTTCTGGGTTTTGAGCGAACCATACATACGTGGGCGCTGAGAGTTCATTTACGCTCTTTTTCTTTCACTTCTGATAGGTTGTCCTTCTTGACCAATCAGACGCACTCTCTTTATCTTTTCTTTTCTATTCCGAATTGGTCGCCTTTTTTAACCAATCAGACACCTTCTTCTTTCCTATATAAGCACGATTAGATTGGTCTCGGTTTTTTCTGACGATTCGTTTTGATGAGTGTCAGATGAAAAGTCTTCGACGAATCAACACGATTTTTAAAGCTCTCTTAAAGTTTTGTGCCGCCAATCGACTCTTTAAATATAGTATTAAATATATAAATTTTAAATCTTCTTTTTACAGAGAATTTTATTTGTTTTGAAAGAACGTAACATTAAGTGACAACTAACCAGACATCCTTAAACTTAACGGGGCAGTTCCTTTTTTTATCATAATAACGTTTAATATCTTCCTCACTTCACAATCAGAACATAGATGCCAGCAGAAAGTGCGTTTCCGTCTCCCGTTTAAAATAAAACCTTTTTTTTGCTTGCTTCAGTAAAGCTTTAAAGAAGAGATGCAATTAAGCGGTACCTTTTAACTTCCGAATTTTTTTGATTTTGCTAAACTTTCATAATCTTTACGACTCAGATTTAGCAAACAAAAATTTTTTTAACATATCCTGTGTTATGAATTATCTGCGGTAAATTATTTTTTTAGTTTAATTTGATAAACAATATTTCTTAGGATTTTAGAGTAATAGAAACGATTTTTATTTTTCGAAGTTTTGTTCTTGAGGAAAAATAGAGAACATTTAAGTTTGAAGAGAAACTGCCGTAATTATAAAAAATCATTTACAGCTGTTTGGTTCAGCGAATAATATCTGTGTAGCTTTAGTCACCGGTTCAACGTTAAGTTTTTATCTCATTAAATTGGTCAATTATGAATTGTTTTCAAATAAACTGCAGAAGTACTGGCAAAACTTATTTTCAGAAGTACTGGCAACTCATAAATCCTCCTTATCTAAACATAGTTTAAAAAACTTACATTTAAAAAAACACCCGGATTAAGCTTTCAAATTCAATTAAGAAATAAAATGGGCAAACCTGGCTTTCTGAAAGGTGAAAACAGTAGAAGTATTGCAGTTTCAAAATTGCTATGTAAAGTGATAGCTCTAATAGGATGCAAAAGGTGCGGCCGCACCGAGCCCCCTAAAATACATAAAAAGTGGCCCCCTACGCAAAAAATTGCTCTATTTTTTCATAGCGGCACCAGGACGTCTATGGTATGTCAAAAATAAAATAAATTTTTTTTTAGAGATAACTTTATTTTGAGACACTAAAAAGTGGACCATTCTAAAACAATGATTACTTTTTTAGAGTCTACGCTGATTTGAACACTTAACAGTGGCTCTCCCTAAAATGAAGATCTTTTTTTTGAATTTTTTTAGAGATAACTTTGTTTTGAGACACTAAAAAGTGGCCCTCCAAATCAAGCGACAACTTTTTTAGCGACCACAAAGCTGTGAATCACTCAACAGTGGCGCCCTAAATTGAAGACTTTTTTTTAGTGATCACTTTGTTTTCATGCATTAAAAATGGCTCCCGCTATGACAACGGCTTTTTTTTAGAGTTTGCTGTGTTTTGGAACACTAAATAATAGCAACCCTTTACTTTTCCTTCAATGGGATCCATTTTTGTAAGGCTATCACTAGTCATGTGATTAGGATTTGTAATTCTATGTCAAGTATTTGAAAGGGTAAAAAAAACTTAAATAGAAAATCTTTTTTTTCTTCATTTGATTCTATAAACAGGAAGATTGATTGCCAAGAGACAATTGCTTTTATTTTCCATTTTATATATATATAGACTCTATATGATTAAATATACTGATAATATAGGGCCTCTGTATTAGGCCGCCATAATATATATTAGGTCTCCATAATTAGTTCTCCATGATATATATAGTCTCCATAATTAGGTTTCTGTAATATAGTCTCCATAAAGTATATATAGATAGGTATATAGACCTATCGGAAATCCTATATGGAGACCCAATATTATGGGGACTATATTATATATGTAGACCATATTATGGAGACCTAATATCTATTATTGAGACTACATTATGGAGACTAATTTTGGAGACCTAATATATTATGGAAACTATAATTATGGAGACTATATATATCATGGAGACCTAATATATATTATGGCGACCTAATACAGAGGTCCTATATTATCAATATATTTAATCATATAGAGTTTATATATACGTATATTAAAAAAGTTGGTTTTTAACTTTTGATTGCAAAAGATTAACTTCTTATTGCAAAAGGTTGACTTCTTAATGGAAAACCCTATACTACCGCAGCGATGTACTAATAATTGTTTTCGAACAGTGTTAAACTAGGTAATCGTGTTTGAAAAATGGGTAAATGCAAAAAAAGGTTAAAAAATCTTTAATGTTTTTACTAAAGACTTATCTTTAAAGCTGTGATTTCCAAAGTGGGTTCTAATCAAATCCCTAAAGGGTTAAATAAGCTTTAGCTGAATATGTATGCATTTGCGCAAAAAAGAACAAAAGATTAAAGAAAAAAAAGTTTATTCAATCGATAATGGTCTTGACGATATTTATGATCCAAAACTAGAAATCTGCTCAAGATTGGAGATGAAAACGTTTTTTTTCAGTGATAAATAGTTTTCCGGACAAAAACAGAAAAAACGGACACAGTTGCAAAGTGATGACTTTTTTTAGCCTACAGAAGACTTTCAGCGTATTATAAAGGTTCTTTTTTTATTTTTAACCCTTACAGTTTTCCACAGAAAAAACTTTGGTAAACATTGTTTTAGAGAAACTGACAACATATAAATTCTTTTTATCTGATGGCAGTTTAAAAAACTTTTCTTTTAAAAACCATTTAGATTAAGCTTTCAAATTCTTTTAGGAAATAGAATATCCAATCCTACTTTTTTAAAAGTGGATCCAGGAAAAGTATTGCAGTTTCAAAGTTGCATGTGATTGCAATTATCTATTGTTTAACGTGTAATGACTGGTCTTTGCTGTTTTATCACTATCTAATTGTGCTTCTTAGTGTTTCCTACTGTCATCGCATTCAATCCAGTGCAACATGTATGAAACTGGGGGAAAATGGTTCGACTTTAGGAGGTAAATTATTACAGAGCTAGTATGCTTTTTATGATTTGTTTTTGTTGATTTGCCGGAAATAAAAACGAAACATCAAACAAGGATTAAAAAGATTTTCAGTTGCTCCACACTAATATTTATAAGAGTAAAAAAATTAAAAAGTGAATTAGAAATACGTTTTTTATCTTCACCTAATGCTATATGTGGGTAGGGTTGATTGATTCTCAGACAACAATTGTTTTTTATTTCTCACTTTACTTCCGCAGTGGTGCACTTTCGCGTTTCAAATTCCATAACGATTAAAATGAAAGATTTTGTTTTTTCAAATTTCAATTATTTTCTATTCTGCTCTGTTGTATTTATTAAGACTTTATTGTACCTTTAAAGTCGAAAATATAAACTTTGTATAGTTTACAAGAATTTATTTTATTTGGCAATCGACGGAGGCAGAAAAATTGAATGGTTGCAAAAAATTTGTGATCAAATATTACTTGGCAGATAATACTTACCTAATTTAGTAAGTAATTTTTTTAACTCAAGTATTTTTTTTTAAACACTGACTTCATATTTATTTACAGTTTTTTTGCAGTAAGTTTTTATTTCCATAAACTGCTACATTTTAATGAATTGCTAAAAAGAGGAATAGAAATTTTACTCAAGTGTCAGCTACTGTACTGTATATCCAAAAATGTCTTTTCACAATTTAGTTTCCTGATTTCAAAAGTGTTTTCCTGCCTATTGATTAACAAGAACTACTTGACATTTTCTTGTATTAGTCATATAATTCTTTTAGTTTTTGCAATAAGAGCAATTCACAGTTAGGGCTCGTTTCCACTACGAGCGTGGAATGAAGCATTGTTTGTTTCTTTTATGCATCTTTTTGCGTTTAAAATCTAAGCGAGCGCTCAGCGAAGCCAAAAAATTAATAAAACAAAGAATACTCCATTCCACGCTGGTAGTGGAAACGACTTTTTAGAGAGCGATTTTACAAATAATGTCGAATTCACATTTACTTAATTACAAATTCAACTTTTTTATTTTAATTTTATAAACTATATTTAAAATACGTGGGTTTTTCGTTATTTGCAAGTGGTGGCATTATCGTTGTTGTGGTTCTTTTATTCATTTTTCGAAAACAGAAAATACACACAATTTAATCCAAATAAGTACTGATCTTTACGTACACAGCTTCGACAGAAAAACTTATGCCCATCTATATCAGGCAATTTCCACACTTCATCCTGCACGAAAACTAGTTTTTGGCGGTTGCGAACGAATGATAGTTCCGCTATAGCGGTTTATATAGCGAATTTATAAAAAGAAAATCGAAGAATAACGGATTTCTCAAACTTTACTTTCCGATTGTTTATTTATCATTGGCAGGGCATTTGAATAGAAAAAATTAAAACAAACAACTTGAAATTAGTATTACTTTTGTTACACCTCTAAAAAAGCTTTGTAACTATGCAGAACTGTTTATTTTTTAACTTTTTTTCTTGTTGTCCTTCATACTTACTCTCATTAGTTTTTTAAAATGAGCAAAAACTCTTTAAGGTGATATAAGAACAGAATGCTTAAGGAAAACCTATTCAATAAACAGGCCATTATGACGTCCAAGAACTATAGCTAAATGGGAATAGTAACAAACTAAGTGGGAACAGTCAAAAATTAATTGTTCATTTTTTACATGAATGTTATTGTAGAGAATTATGCTTTGTGTCGTCATAAACCTGTTTGTGCAATATTACGAGGCTTGCTTGCCTCGTGAAGCAGTAATTGTGTGGCTAATGCTGAGAGATACCGAAGCTAATAAATTAGCAAGCAGTGATTTATTTTTGAATGAGATCGTTACATTATTCCTGGATAATTCACATTGATTTAAAATTAAAATATTATAGCCAATGGAGCTTTTAATATTTTTAAGTTATGATGATTTATAAACTTTTTTTAATTTAAAATTTAAAATATGTTTTTTAAATTAATTTATCATATTTCTTATATTATTTCAGATAAATTGATTGTAACATCAAATTATAAATTCGATAAAATTTTTATATTATAAATGCCTTTAAGTAAAAATACTAAAACTTAAAAATCTAATAAATTATTAATATTTTTTGTATTATTGTAGAAATTCTTAATTTAAACTCTTATTAAAATATTATAAAAAAACTTTATAAATTTTACCCATGCCTAGGAAAAGTCAAGAAAAAAAATTGGCCATTCAAGCAAAAAAGGCCAGAATCATCGATCTTTTCAATGCAGATGGAGATTGGTGCCGTTTTGCAACACAGCTAAACATAACAAAAACCACCGCCTACCGATGGATTAAGGAAGGAAATAAAGATAATGGCCGTGGTGGGAGTTATAACGTAAAAATTACGAATGAGCATAGAGATGCATGTGTAATTTCATTGAAAATAATCCCAGAATCACGCTGGCTTAAATTGTTTCCAAATTACAGCTAGTGTATTCTTTGACAGTATCTACGACAATAATTTTTAGGCACTTCAATATGTTAATCTATACATCAAAAAGCACTAGGTATGAGCCAGAGAGAGCCAACACGCCGGAAAATAAAGAAAAACGTAAAGTTTTTGTACAGAAATTACTTGATTATCAAAGTCAAAATCTGCCTATTCTCTTTATGGATGCAACTAATTTTAACATCCATATTTCTCGTTCAGCGGGTAGGTCGGGAAGAGGAACTCGCTGTACTGTTGCAGCTGCTGGTTCAAAAGCGCCAATATTCATGTAATTGGGTATATCAGTACTCTTCGCTTGATACATTTTGAAGTGAAAAGAGGAGCTTTTCACCGAGATGATGCCTGTGAATGGCTCCGTGTTTGTCCTAGGAAAGCCTATGAAATTTACAGAAAGCCGGTTGTAATTGTTTTAGACCAGGAGTGTGCAACAAGCGGCTCGCTGGCCACAACACGGCCCGCCAAGCCATTTAATGTGGCCCTCGGCAACTTTCAAAACTACTTAAAAGTATTAGCTTCATTAGCACATTGACAAAATTAATTAAGAGTAGTACAGTTTTATTAGCACGTTGAAAACAATAATAAACTGTATTTGCTTTGACCACTTAAGTTGATGAAAAACTGGCTTATCTGAGTAATTTAACTTGAAGTTGAATCGGTTTATGACGTAAAAATAAAAAAAATGGCTGCTGCTGAGATTGAAAGACTTGTTAAACCTGTCTGTAGAAGTCTGTAGCTTTAAATTTTGAATAAATATCGCAAATTTAGTGAATAGAGCGTTGTCTTCTTTCGCTGTTTAGAGTTGGAAAATTTAGAATTCAAAAAACAGCGAAAACTAGAAGCGGTTTATTTTTAGCTAATACAAACCATCAATTTACAGGATCATCCTTAACTAATGTCAGCGCTTTTATATGTGAAATTACATAATGTTTAATCAAATTTTGTAATTGACAATAATCGGATGCATCAAATTATATTTTTCTAGTTTCGTGGGGTAATATTTTTATGTTGATTTCGGGACTAATAAAATGTTGACAGCTAAGAAACGGAAAATTGATTGTGAAGGAAGAGTATTCAACAGTGAATGGTCCACAAAATATTTTGTAATTCCTCATAATCAAGATGTTATTTGCCTTGTTTGCCAAATACTATTGCAGTTATCAAAGAGTATAATATTAACCACCATTACACAACTAAGCACTCCTTTCAGTTTGATAAAATTTTTGGTCAGGCACGAATAGACAAAATTGAACAAATGAAAAATTCTTTTAAGGAACAACAGAGTATTTTTACCACATACAAAAAAAACTCAGAACTGGTGACAAAGCTTAGTTTTAAGTTTTGTGAATGTATGGCAGAAAAGGGAAAGACTTTTACTGATGAGGAATTTATTAAAAATTGTTTGACTATATTTACGGAATATGCATGCTCTGAGTACAAACATTTGGTGGAACAAACTAGCCTCTCTCGCTTTACTGTTTCACAAAGAACAAACGATCTTTCAGATAATATTAAAGAAACTTTGAAAGATAGATTGAAATCGTGTGAAGCTTTTAGTTTCGCTTTGGATGAGAGCACTGACATTAACGACACGGCTCAACTTGTCATTTTTATCAGAGCTGTTACTGCTGACTTTGATATTATCGAAGAGTTTTTAGATATGGGAGGTATTTCCTCCACAACTACAAGACAAGATATCTGTAAAAAAGTGCTCAAGGTACCGGTATCAAAAACTTTGAACTGAATCCTGCTAAATTGTGTGGTGTTACAACAGATGGTGCTCCTTCCATGACAGGTAAGACAAATGGATTTATTACAAATTTTCTAAATGCTATTGGGCCACAAAATGTAGTTGTAAGCCGCTGTATCATTCCTCACGAGAACTTGTATACCAAAGTTCTAGATTTTGAAGACATCATGGGAAATGTTGTCAAGTGTGTAAATTATATTCGAGCACAAGGATTAAATCATCGTCAATTTAAAACTTTTTTAGAGGAGCTGGATAGTGAATATTCTAATGTTGTAGCCTATATTTCTCTTCTATACGTTGGCTCAGTAGAGCTGTCACTTTAAAAAGATTCTGGAGTCTGCGACAGCAGATAAAGTTGTTCATGGAAAGTAAACATCAGAATGTGAGTTTCTTGAGCAATGAGAATTGGTTAAATGACTTAGCATTTTTTACAGATTTGCAAGGGAAAGGTCAGCTTGTGAATAAAATGTTTGAACATAGTTGTGCGTTTAAAAAGAAATTGGAGCTTTCCAGGTTCAGTTAAGTAGAGGAATATTGAGGCTTTTTAAGTGTCTTACAACAAGGAAATTAGAATTTCCTGATCTGAATTGCACTACCTGTGTTCTAGTGTACAAAAGCTACGTGAACAATTTGTAAACAGATTTAGAGATTTCAGACAAGAGAAAATTAGATTGAAATTGTTTTCCCATCCCTTTGATTTGGAAGTGGAAGACTGCCCTGATGACTGCCAAATGGATCTCATTGAATTGCAGGTTGATATGGAAAATAATATGAAATATTCTGAAAACAGTTTGGAAGATTTTTACAAACTTTATGTATGTAACACATATCCCAATTTGTTTTGTCATGCAAAAAGAATGATCTCCCTTTTTGGTAGCACCTACTGTTGTGAACAATGTTTCTGCAAAATGAAGCTTACCAAAACGAGATGTAGAAGTTGTCTTACTAATTAGCATTTGATCAGTCAGTTAAGAATTGCAACCTTCGTCAAAGCAGATATTAACAAACTATGCACGAACTCGAAATTTCAAATGTCTCACTAAAATGTTAAATAAATATAATTTTTTATTGAGAGAATTTTGTAAGTTATTGTGTATATAAAACAATAAATTTTTATATGGCCCAGCTTGATGTCTGAAGTTGGTGTTTATAGCCTACCAACAAAAAATGTTGCACACCGCTGTTTTAGACAATGCTCCTTGTCACTCTCGTATTGAAGAGGTATTGGCAGACGATGAGTTTAGGAGAAACCATGTTTTAAGATTGGCCCCATACAGTCCAATGCTCAACCCGATTGAGAATATTTGGTCAGTAGTAAAAGCAGATGTTAAAAGTAATCTCGCCGAGCATCTACACGAAATGTTGAGTAATGAATTTAGTGGACAATTAAGTGTAAGGGAATTTAGATTGCAATTCCTTGAAAAATTCATAAGAAAGGGTTTAGAATTAATTGTTCCTGCTTTTTGTTGCAGTACAATAGCACGTATTCAAAGTAAAGTAGCTTCAGGTCTAGCTTTGGAAGATATGAGTTTTTAATAAATGATTTCTAAAAAAATTTAAAAAGACTTTTTCTATATTAATCAATATTATTTCAATTTAATTATATTAAATTTTTTATTATTAAATAAAAGTATTTTTAAATATTTTTTCAATTTAATTTTTTACTATTCCCATTTAGTATGTAAAATGCTATAGATAACTACATCGTGTTGAGAATCTGGATTAAAAGGAAAAGAAAAAGGCGGTAGAAGGTGATGTCTTGTGGCGACATAATCTTGAGCTGCTGACTCAGCCATTTGGACGGATAATCGGTAAGAAATAAAGAAAAAGGAAATTACTCTGCTGAGATTGTTTAGATCAAGGAAATTACAGAATTTTTTTCAAAGATTATATGAGACCTTGGAGAAAAAACTGTACTTCACTATTTTTTGACACAGCTGTTTATTTTAATAATGAACTCCTGCTTTGGCTTGAAGTTAGTTTTCCTTTTGGCCAATGCAGAAAAAGTTTGGAGTGGCATTTGATGCACTAGTGATCGTGTCTTCTGGTGCGTGTCTACTGATGCACAATATTTTTCAATACTAAATTGAGACATTATTTGTTTAACATAATTCTCAAATAGACTACCAGCAAAGTTAGGCTTTCATATATCCCGGTTTAGCCGGGACAGTTCAGAGCTCTTTTTGCTGTGTCTTTTCCCGGTCAATTATTTTGCCCCGGGATTTTCTATTCGCTTTTGCTACCATCTTTAAATCCTCGACTGGATCAGTGTTTAGCAACCTTTACAAACCTTCCAAAAATTTTCGGAATGCATCGACCAAAGTGAAGACTTTTTATGTTTTGCTAACGCTTTTTTGAACGCTTTTTTTCTAAAATGTCAAGAAGGGACCAAATTGTGTAGTAGAGCTCTTTTAAATCTTCACTTAATTTCGAATGCTTTTAACGCGGGTCCCGATCCTTTATTTTAAAAATATGGTAACCAGGAGTGGATATTCAAATTCAGGTGCCCGAGGCAAGGATTTCCAAAAATTGATGTCCTCTAAAAAAGAAAAAGAGCTTTGATCTCGTCTTTCAGTTTTTCTCCCAAAATCATGGTAATCTCTAAAAAAAAAAGGTCTTCACTTCAGTTTCATCTGTGATTTCCCTATTTTGCTCCCAAAATTAAAAAAAAAGGTCTTCATTTTGATTTCATCTCTGATTTCCCTATTTTGCTCCCAAAATCAAGGTGTTTTCTAAAAAAAAAGGTCTTCACCTCGAATCGATCTTGTATTTCCCACTTTTCGTCCCGATTTCATAATAATCTCTGAAAAACATCTGCAGCGAAATGAAACTGTATGTGCTATTTTCGAGGGGGACCCCCCAAAAAAGGGGGACCCGAGCCAACTGCCTTATTCGCCTTACCCGATATCAACCACTGACGGTAATCTAGACGAAATGTTGGTATAAGTCTGGCATCCTTTTTTTTTAAATGCTACTCCTATTTCCTAACATAATTATAATTTGAAATGTTGTTTTTCATTAATCTTAATGCTTTTCATTAGTCGGCAGCGTGGTCGAGTTGTTAAAGCGCCGTGACTTTGATCGACATGGTCTCGTTTTAAAACCCACTCGCACCATTCTGTTGTGTCCTTGGGAAAGACACTTACAGCAGTTTCCCCTGCTTGGCGGTCTTGGCAAGCAGTTATAAATTAAAGTCATATCTCTATTAAACTTCAAGCGGACAGCAATATCTTGACATCTCCAGAAGCAGGTCGGGGTAATTGAATACGCTATGTATTAGCGCCTCCTTCGCTTTCCCGCGAGACATGAGGATAAATATAAAGATAAAATAATAATAATATTTTTTAAAAAATGCTCATTCGTAATAAATCACTTTCTACAAATTTAGTTTTGATTTGCCTAACTGTCATTTGCAACTTATTAACTATAAAATATTGTTTTATGATAAAAGTTTAAATTGAACTTACAGTCTTCCGCTATAAACTGTCGTTGCAATTTGTTGCAATGTGGTCGTCGCAAGAGTTACACTGAAAGCTTCGAATTGCGTGGTTGAGTTGATTGTTGAATAATTTGTTTGCAAAAAAGCCATTGCAAAGAATTATGTCTTTAATTTTCAAAAACAGAAAATAACTTATAGCCTAAGGCTGAAGAAAGAAAAAGAATGTCTAAAATTGAGATTATAATCCGAGATAAACTTATAAAACAACTTTTTTTAACTGCTTAACAATGGTTTGAATTAAACTGCTGTTTTATTTATTTATTTATTTTCACATTTATATATTGGTGTATTTTTCGTTTTGTAGCACAAAACAAATAAACTGAACTGAACTGAACTTAATGTAATTACTAAAAAGATTTCAAAGCCTGGATAAAACTTTGTTGAACCAAAAATTTTGGCTAAAGTAATTTAGTTGATTATTGAGATAAACAAAGCATTGTTTATCCTATTCATAATGATATCAGAAAACTGCATGCTATCTATGTAGTTACTGTTTCTTTCATAGTAGTTGCATTTTACTTTATATATTTTCAAATTTTTTGGTATTCTAAACTGGAAGCTAAACCAATCATTCAATATACAATATGTATGACTGAAATGATGTAAATTTATCTCTGTGGCTTGAGTTCGTGATGCACGTAATGTAAAATAATTCGTAGCCTTTTTGCTTCGTGCCTTACGTCTTCTTGTCAGCTGAAGTTTGCTATGAGTTTGTGATGCCAGTTACAGCAATATTGTGCCTGGATAAGACACTCGTGCACACGACCAGGTGGCTTTGGCAACGAACACTTAATAACAATGTGTCGCGCCTTTTCGACCCGAAAATTGATGGACGGAAACAGGGTTGCCTGATCGTTGCACAAACAGTATCTTCTTCGTATAGCCGTATGTTGTTGCTGTTTTTTGTTTTAGGCGAAATCACCGTTGTATTTACGAAGCGTAACTCATTTAACACGTTGACTGCCAACTACGAGATAACTCGTAGTGTAGCGTTTGTTCCCTGGTGCCAACTACGAGTATACTCGTTTTTTTCTAAAAGCCACTACAAGAATAACTACGAGTATATTCGTGATTTTAATGCATAAAATCAACCCTTCGGCATCTGTAGCAACACACAAAAATTACTTCGGCACTTTAAACGCCAACAACAGCTGCCAAAAATCGCAAAACTTGTAAAGGGATGCAAAACGAAATTTGACCAAACGTTTTATTTGCAATACATTCTATACTTATGACGCTTATGAAGCACTAATTGTTGTCTCCTTGAGTAAAATATGTAAAATTGCTGAGCAGTTCACCCGTAACAGTTTTTCAGTCTCACTATAGACTTTTGAAGTAGGATACATTTGGGATGTACTTTTTTTTATATATAACAAAAAAGTTGCGAATTTTACCAATTGTTTCTATTGCATTACCAGTATGCTAATTTGGAATTTTTCACATATAAAATTTAATACGGTATAAATAAAGTGTCGAGTAGCTGGAATAAGGGCAGTGTAATAAATGAACGAATGAATAAGCACAAATTGTTATCAAGTGTATGCAACAAATGTCTTGCCAACTTAGAGCTTTGTATAGTCTAAAGATTATTAACCCAAGATTAGGCGTTCGAATGGTAGGTTTTGAAGCACTCTACCACACAAAGAGGTGGATGGTCTTCGCAGGCAGCACAAAAATATCGTGTTTCCTTTCGTTTTTTGTTTCTGGTGCATACCCGGCACGGCTTGGTTGGTCGTTGCTTTTTCTCTGTTGGTGGAAGATATTCCAAGTAATGCTGGGTTACACATCCACCATCTCTTCTTCGGCGTTTTGCATTAGGAAGTTTATCATGCAAAAGATGCAATACCAACTGCTCCCTAAAAGACAGTCTCTTCATTTTGGAACCACTTTGTTGGCAATAAAGCGAGTGTGCATTATGTATCATTATTTCAAAAATATGCAAGCCAACCTTTTTTGGCCAACGGATAGTTTTGCGTAACGCAGAATAAAAAGAAAGCATCTGGTCAGATCGGTCCACTCCAGACATGCCAGCATTATAATCTCTCACAATATTGTGCTTCATCATGACTTTTCCGTTGCGGTTCCTCACTTCTACCATCTCCACTCGATGCATGTTCGAAATAGTAAGAACATCCCGTTTATCCTTCCACTTGCACACAGTGACATCCATATTTCTTCTCCAAACCATCTCTCCCTTTTTTAGTTTCTCTGCTATCACATCTTTAGGATTTCCTTTTCTATTGCTTCGCAAAGTGCCACAAACGTACGTGCTCTTGGAAGTTAGGGCCTTAGTAAGAGATATTGAGTTGTAAAAGTTATCCATAAACAGTACATATCCTTTGTCAAGAAAATCTTCCGCCAAATGTAGTACTACATCTGACGCATGTCCCATCTCACTTTGTGCACCTTCTTCTTTTCCACAGTATATTTTAATTTTGATGATTAATCCATTCGATTCACACAATTCGTATAGCTTAACGCCATATTTGTGTTTTTTGTTTTTGATGTACTGTCTGAATATTAGCCTACCTCTCCACAACATCATTGACTCATCAATGCAAAGGCTTTTGTCTGGAACATAATTTTTCTTCATAATATTGTTAAAATAATCCATAATTGGTCGAACTTTGTACAGCCTATCTTCACTCTGTATAGAGGTATCCACAAAATGAAAAAATCTCAATAATATTTGAAATCTGTTTCTGCTCATTAGTGATGACCATAAACTGAAGTCATATAGCACACTTGTACTCCAGTAAGCATCCAAGGAAGGTAAAGAACATGGTCCCATCTGCAGCATAAGACCTAAAAATACTTTCATTTCTGCCACATCAATTTCGTTCCAGTGCTTCATCCTAGAGCTTCTGCGAAGTGGACCCATTTTAGCAATTGTCTGGGAAGCATAGAGGTTAGTTTGCTTCACTAGCATTTCAAGCAATTCTTTTGAAAAGAAAAGGTCAACAAAATCTGCAAGATTGCTCAAATTGGTTTTCAAACCCACATTTTCATTGAATGGAAAGTTTGGTGGGTCACGTGCAATTTCAACCCAGCCATCACAGCTACTACCGGTACTAGTAGCAGGATTACTGGAAGTAGAACTACTAGTAGCACTTGCTGAAGCCACTGTTGTCGGATCAGCAGATAGGCTAGATACTGGTACATGTGGTCGCACTGTTGCCTCTTCTTCATCTGAACTTGATTCATCTGAATCTGATGGAACATATAGTGCATGTACATCATCTTCAGAGTCAGATAAGTCAGAAAACTCTTCTGAATAAGAGTCATTCAAATCTAATAAATCATCCAAATCATCCTGAGATATAAATCTTTTTCTAGCCATATGGCGGCAAGTTGGTGTAAAAATAAACTCAAATCTATTTTTGACTTGACAACTTTATGAACTCTTCAACTCAACTACAAAGAAATGAGAGACCAACTGACCACGCTATAACCAGCGGGAAAAATTATGTGGTAATCGGACAATTATTTTTTTAATAAATAAAGAGAAGGTATATTATTACGGTAAGTTCTATACTAGCAGTCTAAAATACAACGGTTATTTTCAACTACGAGTTATCTCGTAGTGTGACATTTTTTGACAAATTTATTGATTCAGGTGCCAACTACGAGAATGTTCGTGGGTATTAATTTTGCGTGAAACTTGACAAATAAGCACCACTGTTACCAAAAATCGACTTTATAGTTTCTTAGCAGTCTTATATCAACAGTACTAAGTTTGGCATTTTTGAGCAGTTTGGGAAAAAACCGGTTGGCAGTCAACGTGTTAAGAATTTCTTGTGAGCGTCTTTCCTACATGCACGACAAAAATCACTCAGATAGGCTGGGCATCAAATTCATGTCCATCTGCCCGCAAGTCAGAGTGTTGGTACACTGAACCATTCCACCGAACATGTTGATCTTGCAAAAGGAAAAAAAAATATTGTAAAATGTTTATTTTTTAAAGATGCCCGTAAAGTCTTTATGGACATATCTCGTACATTGAAAACCAACACCAAATTACTTGCGTGTTATCTTCCTTATTTAATCAGAAGCTCAGAATACAACAATACTGTTTTTGAATACAGCTATTCAGAAACAGTTTTAATATTTTATATGCTTTTTTGCAGCCTATTTTTGATAATGTCATAGCTAAACATTCTAGCAGTAAACATTTTCTTCTCTTATTCAAAATAAGCATGATCGAAAAAAAAAATGCGTCTCTGAAAATTGTTGCCTTTATAGTTGTTCAGCAGATGCGTAGATTTTTTTTCTTCATCGTTTGAAAGTTAACAGAGAGCTTGTTTATGGTTTTAATAAATATTTTTTCTAATTTCAACCGAACAGAACGGTTTTTAAAAGAAAAAAATTCCATTTGTAACTTCTAAGCAGCAGCCAAATAAGCAAAAAGAAATTTGCAATAATCATGTGCTGATTTGGATTGCTTTTTGGAAAGAGTTCAGTAATCATGGAAAAACATACTTTAAATAACTTATTGAAAACTTAAGACACCACGTAGATGCCTATTTATATATTTTTGGGAACCATAAAAGTTGGATCGAATTTTTTTAAGAAAAAAAGTTATGTGAAAAATAAAAGTTGATATTCCTTTTCTTAATTTACAAATAAAAAATACTTTAGTAATGTAAATAAAAAACATAAAAATGTAATTGCTTTTTGTAACATAAAAATTAACAATAAGCTTTTTTCGGTCTTGTAGCAATGGTTAATGATTTAATAAGTTAATCCCAACAAAAAAGTAGGCAATAAAAAAATTTAAGAGCTAAAGGTTTTGTATTCAGATATTAAAAAATTGCTTTGCATTCTAAATTACATCACTTATCCGAAAAAGACCTCTCCGATATGGTCGTTAACAACTAAAAAGTAGTTTGGGAAGAGAGGTAATTTTTTAAACCTACTTGTAAATAATAACAATTAAAAGCCAGCATTTTATCATTTATACCAGAAAAGTTTTATTTAGGAAATAGTACTTTGATAAAGACTTATGAAAGTCGAAAACTATTGATGAATCATCGAAAACTGTTAGGTTATAGACTTATAAAGACTGCAAACCATATCGTCAACAATTGCCCCATCTACAATCCTCCGAATGGGGAACGCAGTCTTATGATCCTGGACGAGAAGATAAAATCCTGGTTGCTCACTATCTTGCTTACTACTTAGTTATTAAAAGCCCAGGAGTGAGGAAACAACATAAATGCAACATCTTATTCAAACAAAGAAAAAAGAATACAAAGGGAAAAGCCGTGTCAACTATTGAAACCAATCAAAAATAAAATAAAAAAAGCACCAAAGTTGATTGAGTTTTTTAATCACACCAGCTTTTGTAAACTACTGCTCACTTAGTTAGGCCTAACAGAATATTCCGTAGCACTAGCTTATGATGTGAACAGTAGTTCGCGAAAGCTAGTGTAATTTTTAAAAAACTCAGTCAACTTTAGTGCATTACTATTTGTTCATTTTTTATTAATGATCCACTTGACCTCAGCTTTGTTCCATATTAAGGTTTACCGTTCATATTATACGAATTGAATAAGACATTTTTCCCATGCAGCAGAAATAGGGCTACCAACCGTCCCGGAATGGCCGGGACAGTCCCGTAATTGACGTCTGGCGTCCCGTGTCCCGGGCTGGGTCACTTTTGTCCCGGAATTTACTGACAGTTCTTTGGATTGTTTTGGGGCAACTTTTTTGGGCTCTGTCCTGCCTATTTTGGCAAAAATTCCGCTGGAAATCGAAGACAGATTTTATGTAAAAACTCCTTTTTTCTTGCTTTTTCCGACATCGCTAGTTTTCAGAGAAAAATGATGAAATCCGAGACTGATTTCAAGTGAGGATCTTCTTTTTTTTTTAGAGATCGCTATGGTTTTGGAACGAAAACTGTGGAATCGGAGACTGATTTTAAGTGAGGGGTTTTTTTTTTTTAGAGATCACTACGATTTTGGGACAAAAATCGAGCTGTCTCATTTGCTTGGCACGCCAATATTTTTAATGATCCAAAATGGCCCTCGGCTTAAAAAGGTTTGACGCCCCTGTATTTAAGGTGTCCCGGAATGGCGAAACAGAAAGTTGGTAACCCTAAGCAGAAATAAAGACAAATGTTTATAATAAGGTTTGAACCATTATCGAAGGTTTGCAGCTTTGCGCAAGTCAATCTGTTCTTCTACTTATGCCAGCACTTAAAGAGCTTATCTAAATGCTTGTTTATGCGTAAAAGGAAGATTCGGACTGTGGTAAACAAAAGTACCATGCATCGGGCTTTTAGTATTTTTCCCTTGCCAACATAAATTAGAAACTTTTTTTCACCGTCTGGCCAATTAAAGTAGTCTCGCGAGCTTAAAAATGAAGTCCTAATATTAAGTCAAACTACTGAAAAGTTATAAAATTACCCGAGTTTTGTTTTTAATTAGGCTTATATAATTTTCATTGTCTTTTTCTCATGGCAGATAGAACTTACATACTTAATACTGATTACAGACAATGACAATGACAGGTAAACGAAATACAATAATTAGGCTAAGTACTTTTTACTTTCCAGATGCACTTGCTAATAATAGCAATCAAAAGCCAATATTTTATTATATAATTTGGCAAAATTTTATTTAAAAAAAGCTTAACTTTTTTGACTTTCATGAGCAAACTTTAAAAAGGATTTTGACATTGTTTTGATAAGGACTTTTAAAAGTCGGAAACGTTCAGCTTTTTTTTAAATAAATCATTAATACTTGAATAAAACTTGGCGTATACAGGCTACCAGCCGACCTAAGTAAGAGTTAGGCAGATTTTTGAGTTTTATACTGTAAGAATTGTACCATTTTGTTTTTCAAAAACTCACAAAGCAAGAAATATAGACCATATCAGAGACAATAAGAAAGCAAAAAGAGAATTTTACGACATTAAAGGCTTGTTTCCACTACCAGGGTGAAATGGAATATTTGTTGTTCTTTTTATTGATTTTTTTACTTCACGCTTAAGCGCTAAGCGAAACAAAAAGATCAATAAAATATACAAAGAATTTTTCATTCTACGCTCGTAGTGGAAATGGGCCCTAAAGCGCAAATCTTTAAAACTTGCGAATGTTCTTATTTAAAATTAAATAAATAGATCAATAACTAAATTAATTAAATTTTCTAATATATAAAAAGTAGCTTAAATATACAGAACGCAACAATGGTACAAGAGCATCAATACTATTAATTTGTTAAATAACAATCTCAAAAAATAAGCGCATCAAAAAAACGTGACAGCGACTTCATCACGAGTTCAGATATAAACACAACACTGTTAGAAACGTTTTAGTATTGAAAAATTATTGTAGACTAATTAAACCGCGTTCAGTCACGATAAAAACATTAAGAATAATTAGATTTTAGTACAGCAATCAAGACAATATTATATCTTTATTCACAAGGGAAACCAGCAAGTTTACAGTATAATCGTGATGGTTTGTTTATCGCTAAAACACATTAAGAAAAAAACCATAGCAGTCAATTAGGTGACGTCAATATTAGTTTTAGGAAAAGAAACGGTTTAAATTTTAATAAATTTTTTAATATTTTTCTATTAGCTTTTTTTCTCGGATTAAATTCTAGAGTCTGAACGATAGTTAGTTTTGTATCAATATACAACATGTTTGTTTTTTGACTAAAAATAACTTGGCATTTTCTTCCGTATTCACCTTCTTTGTAAGAACACATGTAATTAATTTATATTAATATTGGCCTGCGTGTTGCTTCCTGTTTAAGATGAAGAAACAAAGGACGAGCCCATCTAAAACTTTTTGTGAAGTACCTTTCCCAAGAGCACAACAAAAATCTCTCCGGCAAATTCAGTCTCGAACTCCCACCTTTCAGCTTCTTCTTCTTCTTTCCCTTTGATCAGGGGTTGCACAGCGTATGATGTTTCTCCACAGCGTCCTGTATTCAATGTCTTTCTGCCTTGCACCAACTTTCCCCATATCTTCCTTCATTACATCTAGAAATCTTCTTTTTGGTCTCCCTCTTTTTCTCTTTCCCGGTAACTCCATACCCATGAACCTTCTTCCTACGCACTCCTGGTATCTCCTCATGACATGTCTATACCACCTCAGCCCGCCCTCCCTCATCTTCATTCCTAACCGTTCTACCTTAACTGTACCCCTGATGTACGCATTTCTAATCTTAGACTCCCACCTTTCAGCTAACTAATTAAAAAATTTGTACATTTAAGTAGGCTGCCCATTGCTAGTCTTTTGTTCGTTTACGCAATATATTTGCAAACTCTTGACAGGACGCTTTATGATCACGCAGTATAAAACAGTGACGTTTAATTTTTTTTAGTTTATTTATATTGTGCTCGATATAGGCAAATTTCGACAAACAACAAAAACTGAAACAAGAAATTAATGCCATTCTGAAGGATTTGCAAAGGAACGTAGATCAATTTATGATTAAAAAAAACAAATCGGATGTTCGGAAAAAAATAGAACCTAGAATGAATGTCGGCAGTATGGTTAAGTGGTTAGATCGCCGTGATTATGATTGACATGATTTCGGTTCAAAACCTACTCGCGCCATTCTGTTGTGTCCTTGAGAAAAACACTTTACAGCACTTTCTTCCACTGAGTGGTCTTGGCATGCAGTTTTAAATTTTAGTCATATCTCTATAAAATTAAAAAACAAAATAAAAAATTTCAATCCGCAGCAATATCTTGACATCTCCGGAAGCAAGTCGGGCTAATTGCTTGCCCTATGTATTAGTGCCTCCTTCACTTTTTTAGGAGTCAGGAGGATAGATATAGAGATAAAATGAAAAAAACGTAATCAAAGTGTAGGATAAAAAGTTTCAACATTTTACAAACTTATCTTAATAGAAAATAAACCAACTTGAACAACAGATTCGTTGCAGAAACTGAAGTATACATGAGATTTCTGATGTAAAAATGGCACGTGATGACGGTGAAAAAGTGGTTTTTGGACTTGCAAAATTTCTTGTTATTTATTTAAAAAGTAGTGACTTACAGTGTGCTCACTGATTGCGTTGAAAAGAATTTAGTTTTAAGAGTAAATTTTATCCCAAAATATTTTCAGTTTGTTTCTACAAAAAACGTGTCAAAAAAACAGACACTCATTTTACAACAAAGGACCTAACATCTTCTTTTTCCTCTTCGTATGGCTGCTTTTGCCTACATGCTCCTTTGTATTGTATGCTGAGTCATAGCTGTAGATTTGCAGCGTAACCTAACTAAGGAATTGGCGTGAACTACAGAAATCATTTTGATAAATTGAGCATCGAATTCGCAATGTTCTGCAAGCACGTTTAAGCGTTATCGGACACAGCTTTCACATTGACAAGACCTAACATTATCTGCTAGAATGAGAAGAAAATTTATATCCTACCAGACACCATTGAAGAATATGTCTGGAAATCGGCAAGAACATGAGGCAACATCATGAAAGTAAATGACAAAGGCAAAGATATTGGCAACATTGTGACGTCATCTACGAATATTCTTTTTTAAATGTACAAGCAAATCTTATTTCAATAAATTAACTTACTATCCATAATTTATTGGACCTAAATCATAAAATTTGTCTGATAATTATAATATATGTTGGTTTTAGAAAAGGGAGCCTGGTACAATAAAAAGAATGGGGCTACGTATCTTTTAAAATGAATTTTGGAAAAAAAGCAATTAATGTAAAATCCATAAAAGTATAAAGAATTAAGCAAAGATCGAAAAAAGATCTTGAATTGGACATGCTTTAAAAGCATTTTGCCGTATAATTGGTACAAAAAAAGATAAATGACTTTTTTGTCTTCATTTAATTCTTTCTCTTTTTTGGTTTTTATTTTATTCAATTAGAATAAATCAAGACTCCATAAAATTGAAGACCAAAAAAGGTCTACAAATAGATTAATTAACAGCTTTTTAGTGGTGATACTATGAAGGGGTCAATATTTGTTTGGAGGGGCCTTTTACGTAATTTTTTAGGAGAGGCCTAATGCTTTCGCTCCGTTCGCCTCATACAAAAGCGATCATTGGATATAATTATCGTTTTCAAATTATTGATCAGCTTTCTGCATTATTTTGAAAGCTTAATTTTTGTAGATTTTCATGCTGAAAAAGTCAACGAAGTGCTTTTAAAATGTTTAATTCTCTCAATTGTGATTCCTCTGATTGGGTTATTTACGTCATAAACAAATACCACGTGAAGCAAATGTGTTAGACTTGTTTTTGCTTGTGTATTGTAATTATACGAGGATCCTCAACAAAGTATTAATACCTAAAATTACAACATTGTAGACTAGGTGACCTGGGTTGATTTATACAGAGTGTTTCAAAAAACTTGGCATCATTTGATATGTAAATATCATAGAAACTACACAGCAAATCAAATGAAACTCAACAGGGTTAATGTCGAGCTAAACAAGATTTATTCCTGTAAATTTGAATAGAAATTCAAAGGCACATGAATACCATGAAAGGTTTTTCAAATGTTTAATATGCGCACCGCCTGTAACGCCGCGCACGAGAAGTCGGTACTATAGCTCCTCCTAAACATGCCGCAGCATGTCTTGGGCAACAGTCTCCAGTTTAACTCTCGTGCGAGACAGGTAGTTAACAAAGAAACACTACCGCACTGGAGACTGTTACCCAAGACATGCTGCAGCATGTTTAGGAGGAGCCGGAGTACCGACTTCACGTGTGCTGTGTCACAGGCGGTGCGCATATTGAACATTCGTAAAACCTTTCATGAAATTCAGGTGCCTTTAAATTTCTTATTCAAATTTACAGGACTAAATCTTGTTTTGGTCAACATTAAACCTGTTGAATTTTTTATTTGATTCGACTATGTAGTTTCTGTAATATTTACATGTCAAATGATGTCAAATTTTTTAAAACACCCTGTATAACAAATAATTTTAATAATAGCACATTTTTTTCTTACAAGTCAGTTTGTTCGAATAATCTGATCAACAATTCTAACAAACTGTGTTGCAAACATGCAAACCCTAATAATTCAAAATAATTACTGCAAATGTTAACTTGATTTAATCACTTAAAGAAAAAAATATGGAAAAACAAATATAAAACAAAACAAAAAACACAGAAGTTTAACGCAGCCTGGGTAATTCCATTTCATATCATTTTATGTAACCTATCACAGGGTTTCTAAAACTATGGGTCGCGACCCCAAATGGGGTCGCCTAAAATAATTTTGGGGTCGTGAAAGAAATTGACATTTTGAGAGGACACCTGAAGTTGGCGACGAAAATAGATAAATTGCAGTTCGATTCTGAGTGGAGACCTTTTCTTTTTAGAGATCACCATGATTTTGTGAGAAAAATACGGAAAAAGGAGATCGATTCGAAGTGAAGACCGTTTTTTTTTAGAGAACACCCTGATCTTGGGATGAAAATAGGGAAAACTGAGAGCAAATGGAAGTGAAGACCTTTTTTTTTTTTTGGAGAACACCCTGATTTTGAGAGAAAATATGCAAGCCCAGATCAGACCTCTTTTTTTCTCAGGTAACATAAATTTTTTGAAAATTCTTGCCTCGGGCCTCTAAATTGGAATATCCACCACTGATGCTGTACATGATTTTTCCTGCACACGCGTGGTTTTCCACAGAAAAAATTAACGTAAAATTAGCCTACACATATAGGGGTCGCACAAAAATTTATTTTTTAAAATGGGGTCGTAGAACAAAAAAGTTTGAGAAGCCCTGACCTAGCACACGATGATTATCAAGTTTTATACTGTGCCCTAGAGACAGAGAGCAGGTTGTAATCAAATAATCGGATTTATCTGTCTGCTTACAACCGAATGCAGCTTACACTCGTAACCAGGAGGCTTTATAGTTACCAGCTTTTTTACTTTTTATTATGATCTAACCTTTTTTTATTATTATATTGTATTTTAATGGCTTCCAACCTTTTTTATCGTTACGGACCCCTTTTAAAAAATTATCAATCCTATGGACCCTGAATTTTAAAAACTGGCCTTGATTAGCATTTTTCAAAACTTTTTTTTAGTTTGTCTACGTTTGAATACAATTGAAAATCTCCAAGGGATTAGAAAACCCTGTTTGAAAACCACGGTCTTATTTACTTTACATCGTGAGTAAAGACAAACGCAAAATTTTTGAATCAAAAGAAGATAATTTTGGCAAGAAATAAACTTTTTCCAACTATATTGTTGCGATACTCAGCGGCACAACTAAGTTTATAATTTTTTTTTATTTTGGAACGTTTTCGGCTTCTTAAGCCCTTTTCAAGAAAATACGTAATACTGTATAATAATAAGTTTAAGAAAATAAGTTTAAGTTTTTCTTAAACAGAGCTTAAGAAGCCAAAAACGTTTAATATGGTTCAAAAAAAGAATGTTTTTAAAAATGGCATTCTCTCTGAATACTTGCATTTTTAAATTTTAGCTGGCATAGTTCTTTTTTCATAAGCACACAAAACTCCCATACTGACTCTACTTTAATGTTTAGACTGCAAGCTAAATTGATTAAATCTTGTACTCAAAGGTCTTGCTACCAGCGAATACTTACAGTGTACTTGCAAAAGTTCACGATAAAAACGATTTTTACCTCATAACTTAAGGAACAAAGCCTTTCTTTGTTTATCAACTGTTGGTCAAAGCAAAGGCCAAATTCTATCAATCAATTATTCATTCCAGTTTCCAACTACTGTATTTGTCTAGCCAAAATTTGCATTACATATTTTTCAGAGTGTTTAGATTTTTTATTTTCTAACCAGCGGGGGGGAGTAAATTTGTATTTAGTAAAATGGCTGCTGGTAATTATTTTGCTACTGTTGTAAGCATTTTATTATTCGACAACTTTTTGCCTGACGAAAGCGATTTCCCCTTTTTAACTCTCCCCACCAAGATTTGCATGGGTTGAAAAGAGTGATTTAAATAATAGTTAAGACTTACTTTTTATTAGTCAGTTGTTACTAGGTTAATTTCTTTTTTACACAAACATCGAAAAGTCACGATTTCAAAAAATGTCCTGGCGCCAACGTCCGGAAGTTTTGTTCTATTCAAAAATTAGATTAAAAAACGATTTTTGAATTTTTTTCGAAACATTGTTAACAAAACATTTTGTTTTCCATTTAAACTGAAATGGTCATTCAAAAAAATATATTTACTTTGATTTAAAATCCAAAATGTGTTTTTTTTTCTTTAAAATTAAAATGAAGGCTAAAAAATGATAAGAACATTTGAAAAAAAATCGCATTTTTTTTCCTTAGCCCTGCCTTTCAAATCATTTGCCTAAGCTGAGAAAAAAGATTGGGACGTTCCTGCATAGTCAAAATGTTATACGAAAAAGAATGCTTGTCTTTTGTAATATTGGTGCGCGAGACTTTTAATGGATCGATCAATGTAACTAATGAAGTTTTTTATTCGCGTTTGTTACGTTGATTACGCTGGAGCCGGAGGTGGATATCTTGAGACATGTCTCGAGACATGTTTTTCAAAGTCTCGGTCTCGTAACCCCAAAGTCTCGTCTCGGTCTTAGTCTCGGACTACTGTGTCTCAAATCCAGGTAGAGACATTGCAGCGATATGGGGAAAGCTTGGAGGTGTTGTAAATATGTCGTGATTTTTAAGAAAAATAGATTATTTGTATGTTTTTTTAGCCGTTCGGGCGTCATGGTTCTTTTTAAATTTGCCATTAGTCACAGTAGAATTGACCCATGGCAATGCATATGCGTCGCCTGGACACTGTATAAGGTGCTCGAGAAATTATAAACCTCTTTTTATCAACATTTAAAGGTTTGCATTTCATATTTTTAATAACAAAATTTGATATCTCGAAAAGCGGCTATATCACGATGCTTTTAATTGAAGTGGATACTGTTCTATGACATTATAATAACTTGCATGTGTGAGCTTTAAGCAATTGATATGATTACGATTCTTATCCTACTTGCTTGGTTCTATAGTGTCCCTATGGAAAGATACATTACGGCATAGGTTTTTGTTTTAAATTTCAGTCATATTACAAAATGAAAATTAAAAAAACATATATCGAGCTATAGGACAGATGACATTGAAAACTACCATCTGTATCATAGTGCATCACGCATGCCGAACTCGAGTTCACTGCTCGACCATGGTTTGAAATTTATAATCTTTTTAGGGACAGTCTGATTACCCAGGTTTTGCCGCTTCTATAAGTGTAGCAATGCAGCCCACAAATCTTAGATTTTTCTACATATATATATACGAGTATATATTAATATAATCCAGTAATGTTTCACCTTGTGGGTACAGTGCTCAATAACACACGGTTAGAGCAAGTATATTATACTTATTAAACATTACACTTTATTAGTTAAAACCACAACAGTCTTTTTCATCTTATCAAATCTCAGGTGGTTACTTATTCAAATATAATATTAGTCAGTTCTATTTCTGTTTTGTTTCAATTTTATTTGAATAAGTAACCACCTGAAGATTCGATAAGACGAAATAGACTGTTGTGGTTTTAACCAATAAAGTGTAGTGTTTAATAAATATAATATATATTAATACATTGATATATATGATCAGATCTGCGACAAAACCTGGTTAAGCAGATTGTCCCTGATAAGAGTTTAAAACTCAAAACCATGGTCGTGCAGTGAGCTTGGGTTTGACGTGCGTGATGCACAATGCCACAGATGGCATTCTTTGTGCTGTCTGTCCACAACTCGATATATTTCTAGCATCTGGTCATGGTCGCGTGTGATGCACAATGTCACTTCTATCAGTGCAGTGATGCACCCGGTAGAAGCCAATAAGTCTTTTAAAAAATAATAAAGAATTTCAATCGCACAGCAAAATCGTGGCATTTCCGGAAACCAGTCGGATGTATTACTTGCAGTAGATGGTTAGGATACCGAGTTTCACTGTTGGATAACAAAAATTCCACTTTTAATTGGCAAAGTTTAGCTGACTAGATGCCTGAAAGAATTAATAACTGGTTTGTTGGAGTGGGACGCAGGCATCCAAATGTTTAAGGCGTCATTCAAGACTTTAGTTATGAGGCAAACAAGTTTGCTGCAAAATACTCAGTTGCCGAGTAGACGGAATGTAGGGCAACATCGTGACTTGGAAAGATATTGTTTGTGCAATGTCACAAGGTTGTGACAAAATGTGAGTTCTTCGAGATGGTACTGATTCTGGTGTTGATGCCTTCATCGAGTTGACTTGCAGTCAACAGCGTCATATCTTCCGTTTCTAAACGACAAGGGGAGTGTTGTCCAGACGAGCAGAATCTAGTGACCAACCTATAAGATTATTTGTAACATACTCCATGCTTTTTGATGATAGTGTGAAAGCAGATGCTTTAAACAAAATCACCGATCTCTCAATTTTTTATTAAGTCTGGTCAATGAAACTGTAGCACGGAAAATAGAGATGCGTTTCATTTTGAGGCACTGCAGTAAAGTTCTATGGAGAGTTTCACACTCTGCATATCAATACGGCATACGGTTATTTTGATAATTGCGTGAAATAGTCTTTTTGACTGCTTTCTGCTAGCGTTAAAACAGTCCTAATAAGTCGCTTCCATTTCAGGTGAATTTAGCAGCAACAAAGTCTTTTCGAATTTGTTTGTTAAAGTGATGTAATCACTCCACTTGACACTGCAAAAACTCTATCGTTTAACTGGCATGCCTAGCACTGGCAAAGCAAAACTTGGTAATAGTCGTGGGTCAATGTTTAACTTGGGAAGCTTTTTTGTAATTTATGGTTAAGATCTTTAATATAGAAAGGAGTTTATATATTTTTTGTACTAATTGTTTAAACCAAAATTGTGGAGTCCGAGAAATTATTTTTTAATTCCACCAATTCAAAGTTTTCCATTTCCGACTAAACGAGATTAATACGACTCCAACTTCAGCACATGTAAAAAAAGGAATCCAACTCCATCCTAAAATATGTGGCTATGGCAACCCCGTCTCAACAATATAGTTATAAGCAGGGTTGTAGAGTCGGAGTCCCGGAGTCGCATATTTTAGATCGGAGTCGGAGTACTTTCTTCAGATTTGTTAAAGTCAAAGCCGCGAATAGGAGTCAGTTTTTTAGATTCGATCAAGCTGGGAATAGAAGTCCTTATTGCTTTCGGAGACTTCGATTTACGCTAAATTATTTTACGTTTTTACATTTCATTTCAATTTTTATCCTCTTGACTCGCAGGAATGCGACGGAGGCGCTGTACATGGGGCAAGCAATTAAGCAATTACCCCAACCTGCTCCCGAAGATGTCAAGATATTGTTGTCCGATAGAAATTTTCTATTTGACTTTTTAGCTTAGAGAGGTATGACTGAAATTTAGAACTGTTTGTTAAGACCGCCGAGCAGGAGAAAGTGCCATAAAAGTGTCTTTTCTAAGGACACAGCAGAATGGCGCGAGTAGGTTTTGAACCGAGATTATGTCAATTACAATCACAGCGCTTTAACGCGTTTTCAGCATTCGAAAATTAGGCCTCCATGGTTGTGAAATCGGAATCGATGGAGTCCCACGTTTAGGGATGAAATCGGAGTCGTTTTTTCAGATAATCTCGAGTCAAAGTTTGAATCGTAAAATTTCAAAATGCCGGAGTCGGAGTCGGAAAAGTTTATTCTCTGTATACGAAAAACGGAAGAAATTTTTTTCGACTTCACAGCCTGGTTATAAGTCACACTTAGCAACCAGCAAAGATCCAGTAAAAAGAAGCGATACCCCCTTATATAAAACTAGTTTTTAGTACTTGCAGAGTTACCATTTCATAATATCTTTTCTTGTCAGCAATTAAGAGTAAATTAAAACAAGTATTGGGAATGATAAGAAATTACAAGCAATAGCTTTAGACAAGTGGCATCAATTCTTAAAAATCCCGAAATTTTAGGGATGGTTAAATTCCAACGAAGACTTTCTTTTTATTCTTCACTTGACTTTCAAAACCGATAAGCAATTAAACACATTTCGACACATTTTTTGTAACAAAAATTCTTTTAAAATCTTTAGTTGAATTTTTTAAAACAACTACCAAACCGAAACTTGAGTTTAATTTTTGCAAATAAAAAACCAAATTAACCAAAATGCAGTCAAAATGGAAGTCAAAAGGACAAGTCAAAATGCTTTTGTCTACTTTCTTTCCTTGATTTCAAAATAAAATATAACTAAAAATATTGACTTGCTAGCACTATATTATTGCTCTGAATACACAAACCTTAGTCATCCTGTATAAATAAATTTCTAAATGAATATCTATGGCTTAATAAAAACTATGCCTCTAACAAAATTACAAATGTTAAAATAAAATAAAACTTATAGATATAAATTTTTGCAGGTGGTTTTTAAAAACATGTAAAAATTAATACCTTTCATGACATGAATGTTACTATTGAAGTGATAGCAATAAAGTATTATTAGATTGTAGGAGTAATTTATGAACATTTTGCTTATAGCACAGGCGCTATCGAGCTCTTTACGTCAATTCATTATCTGTCATGTTCTTTTTATATTTATGTATTTCAAACTAAGTAATGATGACTGTATAGTTTTTCGAAAAGTTTTCGTATTAACTTTAATATAAAATAAATTAGATTTAAAAAGTTAATTGCTTTTACGTTGAATTTATAAAAATTTCTGCAAAATAATATTGATTTTTTGTACAGTATAAACTGTCATAACCTTATAGATATATCTGAAAAAACACCTACTTCCTTTCTTGATTGATTGCTAAAAAAAAGAAAACTTGTTGTTTTCAAAGGTATTCGTTGTTTCGAGTAAAAATATTTTTGAAATATTTTCGTCAAATCATATTCTAAACGAAGTTTGTTATTATTAAAAAAAACCCTTTTTAAAAAAATTTATTAAAACGAAAATCAAAAATAATTGAGTGGCTTCATGCGTAGGGCCATTTTTTAAAGTTCAAAAAATTTTGGTCTGGCTTAGTACAGAATGATGAATTGCGATTTAAAACTTATGCAAGCTGAACTGAATGTCTTGATATAGTTAAAAGCAATGTGCAAAAATATTTTAAACCCCAAATAGCAAAAAATAAACAATGAGACAAAACTTTAAAGCTACAATTTAAAAACATAAATTGTTATTTTTCGTGACGGATTTTGTGGTCAAAATATCAGAAGGAATGTGAACAGTAGAATTGTATCAATTTAGGTGTTTTTTATTTGTTTTATTTTTATATTTATTTATTCTCCTGACTAGCAAAAAAGTCGGATGCGTTATAAAAAAGCAGTCAAGCCATTACTCCGATCTAGTTTCGGAAATGCCAGAATATTGGCATCAAGTTGATCTTTAATTTTTTTCATTTTAGTAATATGATTTAAATTTCAATCTGCTTGCTAAAAACGTCCATACGAGAAAAGCGCTGTATAGTGTTCTTTCATGGGACACAACGAAATGACGTGACATGTTTTGAATCGCTCTCGTATCGATCGCTTAAACCATTGTCAGGGCGCTTTTATTCCTTCGACCACGCTGTCTTTAAAAAAGGAAAACTACAGCAGGTCAGCAACAGCTTTTCCAATCGACTAGATTTTTTTAGCGCCATTAATTTTTGCTAGTACTTGTTGAATTTTTGTACATATAAATGTCTCGAAAACACTTTTCGCAAAAAAAAACATAGTAACTCAGCTAGCTAGTATTAAAACTGGATAATGAGCGTATTGGCTATAGCAATCCCAAAAAAAGAATAATGCAATAATTGTAAACTATTCATTTTTGAGTTAATCAAAAAACTAATTGATTAGTCTTTATGTTTTCTGATAAACAACAAAACACAATTAACAGGATGAAAAACGATCGCTGAATAAGGTGGAACTTCAAGATTGAGTCGAATAGTCGGAATCAAAATTGTTCACTCATTCACGTTTAAAAAAACTTGTTTTACAGTACTTCGTATGGATTTTTTGTAAATGTTTTTTTAATTCAAAGTGCTATAACAACTGTAGCGGTTTCAGAGTTCTTTATGCGAAAAGACAGGTAACTTTTCATTTTATCATCGTTGTCAAAAAACGATCACGTCTTTAATCGAAGAATTTAATGCTTGTTTTCAGTCTTTATAATCATAGCAAAAGTAGACAGATTTATAAGATCTAACTTATATTTTGAAACGATGATAGTCATTCTGCTCCAATTCTTCCTACTGTAAACACTGCTTCCAAACGTAGGCGCTTAGTTGCGATGCAAGTATAAATAATTAAGAAACCATGTAAGCCCAAGTCAAACAACGGAATAGCATTGTGAGAGCAAACCTTTTCTAACATTGACTGAAAAGCTTAGATTAAAAATTTAGTTTCAGGTACCATCTTTTCTTACATAGAACTTGGAAAATGTCGTTTGAAAAAATTTATTTGCCAATATAGATAATCTGCTTTTTTTACTTAGTTGCAAATTCATTTTAAGGTAACAATATAATATTTGCAGTCTTAATGAAGAAAAATTTACAATTTTTTTTCAATTTTGTCGTGACTATGTTAAATTAGAACCCAGAAACTGATTTTAAAATTTTTTGTTTTGTATCAGTATTTTACTAAATAAGTTTAAAATATTTGAAATAACATAAGAATAACTTTAAATATTGTTTTTTGAATGACTGCATGAACGTGATTAATTATCAGTAATCATAAATACGTTGGGTAATTTCCCAATTTCTTCATATTTTCTATATTGTTACGCATGTAAAGACAACGACAAAAGCATTGGGTAATTTAGGTGACCAGAAAATTTCCCCTGGGAAAATTCCCCCGCTGTAAGTTCCACCAATGGTAATAAATTATCTGATTGAAAAAACCATGATAATTTAAAGGGCTTTAGGGTTAGATTATTAATTGCAACATATGCAAAATATGCAGAACTTACAGCGGGGAATTTTCCGCGGGGGAACTTACCTAGAACCGTAATTTAACACATTGACTGCCAAGTCAGTTGTTTTTGCCTGATAATTGTGTTGCCACGACGGCCACGAAAATTTGCTTGGTAATAAATTTGTTAAAAAAATATCTTTCTTGTACTCGTTGAGTTTTAGTTTACAACCATACATCCAATGGTTTTTCCAAAAAAATGATCATCGTTATAATTTGACGAAAATTTCGAAAAGAGAAGTTTATCAAGTTAACAAAACAAAATAATTTTTAAACAGGAGAAGATTACTTTAAAAGTTTTCGAAAAATACGGTTAAGAAAAAGCAGTTAAGAATATCTTTTCGGCTCTTGTCAATTGTTACAAGTCACACTTTATTCGTAATTCCAATTTTAACTTTGTAAACTTATAAACCTATACTTAACTTTATAAACCTTTATTTCTAATCTTAACTTTATAAACCTTTACAAAAATTTTGCAGTAATTTTTAAGCCTTTAATAATAACGTCCTTTTTTCTATTGTTATGTAGTAATTGCGTAATTGGTACACCATACCCTCCATTTAATTTTTTTTTGTTTACAAATTGTTTAAATAATTTCATTTTACCGAGTCGCTTTACTGTTTTATTTAAAACACAATGATTAACTAAAGGTTTCAAGCCATTGTGACAATCTTTGCTGCAGCGATGACGTAATTTTGCCTCGATAATTCAAGTAAAGATTGGTATCATTTACTACTATCAAGCAAATTCTATTTTAAGTTACATAAACAGTTTTGTACATTATCAAATGATTATATTTTTCCCGTCACAAAGTGTTTTGTCCGTTTGCTAAAACTCTGTATAATAAGTAATTTAAAACTTCTTTTTAGTTTCAATATCTTTGGTTTTTACCCGGTAAAATTGGTTGATTATATAGGGTGTCCATAAATTATCGTTACAATTTCAAAAATTCAGTATAGTCTTATTTTCTAAGATATTTTCAATCGGTTTGTTTTATAGTAAAGGAAAATGTTTAAAGTTTACGTTAGATGCTTTAATACACCTCTACGTGTGCACCATTAATCGCACGTATGATATCCAACCGATATTCAATTTTTTGCCATGTTCTTGCTAACATATCTACAGTAACTGTATCAATTGCTTCAATTATTTAATGTTGCAAATCATTAATGTCTCTGTGGTGGCTTGGTGGGTTGCAGGTGGCTTTCTTCCATACTTGCATTTAAAGTTTCGTTATGTTTGGATGTCTGACTTGTCTCTGTAAATCAGAAACACACTGAGTTTTTTTCTGCGGATTGCTCATTTTCATGAACTCTAATTTTGCTACTAAATTCAAAATTATTCTGCTTAATCACCAAATAAATTGTAATTTTAAACCTAATTATTTCCACAAGTACCTGTTAAGAAAGAAAAAACTTGAAGCGTTTTCCTTGACTATAAAACAAATCAAATGAAAATACCTCAAAAAATAAAATTTTGACAAACTTTAAAAATTGTAACAATAATTTATGGACACCCTGTATATATAAAACTCGCAATTTGTTTTTCATTCATTCTGGTTAAAGTGGTTAAAATTGTTTGTGTTACTGTCACCTTTATGGATGTGATTAAGTTGTTTAAGGGTCAGGTTGACGCCTTGGGAGTTAATTCTATAGTGAGATAGAATTGTTTCGACGAACTATTAAGTTTAATATTAGCTATCGGGGTGCTAATTTATTCTTAAAGTTAGTTAGTACTAAGTTGTTTAGTGATTGTTTGGAGTTGTTGGCGATGTGAATTGCTTTGAAGTTTTGTGAAGCTTGAGAGTCAATTTTTAGGAGAGTTGTTGAAGTTCGTTTGGTTTAATATATTCTTTAAAATAACCAATGATATTGACATAATTTCAATTGAAAAAGTTGATGGTTATCTAACTTTTTCAAATACCATTGGTTATTTTAATGTTCTGTTCAAGAAAGAATTTATTTAAATATATTTTTTATAGTGAAAAACTGTGGTTTCATTTAATCTGTTGAAAGAAGTTTTCTAGAAATTCATTCCTGAGGACTTAGATCAAATTGTTATAAGAAACTTCAATCTTGCAAACTATTTCTTGAGCTGGCATTAATAAAAATAAACAAACCTTTACTTCAACGCAGGTATTTGGGTTACATAATCCAACCGGTCCTTTTGGATTTCCGAATAAAGTTGTGTCCGTTTGCTAAAACTCATGCAACGAGAAGTGATTCTTTAAGTTTTTATTACCAATTTATGGTTCTGACTGCATCTTTACAAAAGTTGCACCGATGAATGTTGTAAAGTCGCCTGTTGTAGTTAATAGTGCGTGTGTTTTTAACTTGAATTGGGTTTACGTATGTAATCATTTTAACCCCTTATTTCCGAGTCACTGAAGGTGCAAGCTGTTTTTATCTGACTAACAAAAAGGTTGTATTTTTAAAAAAAAGCTCTCTTTTCAAAGTTAAGAAGAAATATATCAAATCTTTTCTTGATATCTGAAAGGCTACCATCCTTAGAATTTAAGTCGGATTATTACAACAACAAAAAACAGTGACATATTAATCAAATAATTGCTGCTTAGCACTTCTTCCCCTGAATCGAGGTCCGGGTTTTGCTACCAGGTCGACCAAATAAAGCACAGCGTCGTTATTGGCTGGCACTACTGCGGCAGCTTGTGGCCGTCCTACACAGACGGAATGTTGTCGACAGGGAGACCGCAAATTCATCGCATGTTTTGCGGTTAATTTTTTTAACGTACTTTCAACTATTGTGGTTTGTACCTAAAGTGAGAACATATTAATTCAATTTTTTTTGATTTGCAAGTAAATATTTGACGTGCAACTTTTTGGTAGTGTTTGTACACTCTTGCAATCAATCACTACTTGAAGAGAAGCAAGCTTTCGCGTAGGTAATGTTTAAAATACAATTAGTGGAAACATATATCAGGAAAATGAACGTATAGGCTAATACATTTTGCTAGCAAGCAAGACCCCATTAAAAAGAAATGTAATGATCAAAATCTCCGCTTATATAACATACTAATCCAAACTTTTGTATCGATTTGGAGTGGTTTAAGTCTACAAAGGAAAGGAATAAGATTCCCCATATGAACGTTCCACAACATGCTTGACATTCCATTCCAGTTACAATTATATAACATTGACGTGTTGCGTGAGAGAGAATGTTTATTTATAACCATGGTGACCAACACGATGTCAGTTCAACTCGTGCCTTTGTAATGTTGTCCGTTGTCAGAAAAAAACATTTAAATCACTTTTCTCTGCCTGTTTATGTTAACAAACTATTCTAATTTACAGTCATAACAGAGTACAAGATGAGCAAACAGCGACTTTTCCGCGTTTCTTTTGTGGCTCTTCAGGGTAAACAGTGGATGGCAACGGGAAGCAATACTGTTGTATTCTTAATATTTCAAATTGTATACTTTAATTTACCTGGAAAATGAACATTCAACAGAATTATTTTACATGGCTGTGACAACATACTGTCAAAATTTCAAAGACTTGCAAATCAAATATAAAATGGCATATCATGTGCCGGTGATTCAAATAAGCAATATGTTAACTCAAATTCTTTTTGAATAATTGTAAGTATGCTTTTGAATTTTTCTCTGAGTTTGAGAAACGCTGTTAAAGGAAACCTACAATCCACATTTGTGTGCAAATGGGTCGTATTTTATTTTGTTTGTTTACATTTACATATATAACAGTTGATTTAACATTTCAAGTTTTTATAATTGAACCATTTTTTTTAAAGTCAGATTTATTAACAACAGTGGACAACTGTGGGAAGCTGTAATGCCATATACTCCCTTGTGCAGTTTTACTAAACTGTCTTTTGATATACTGTCAGATTATGGTATTTTTGTTGTTTTTTTACTTTTTATTAATTATAATGTTTGAAAAGTTTTCGGCTTTTCAATGTTTTTATTTTTATATAAATGGCTCTTATGAGGAGCAACTTTGCTCACCCCTGACATAGTATAAAAATAAGTTTTATTAGTTGCACAGCAAACTTAGCATCTTTGAAAGCAGTTTAAAAGCACTAATTGCTTGCATGTTGCACTAAATTAAAAGCTGCGACATTGACCTAGTTAAGGAGAATGAATAGTTGAAATGGTCATATGATTATAATGAGAATGAATCTTTTATGATCCGAATTGCATTTCTACATTTCTTTGCCGATTACGTCTAATGATGCAAAATCTAAAATCCGAGCCATTGAAAGTTTAAAAAAGCACAAAGGTGCTAAAGCGAAATTTTAAAACACAGTCAAAAAAAGAGAAGAGTTGATAGAACTGTTGGTGTGAGGGTACGGTCTACATTGTAAAATAGAAAATTCTAAATTATGATAACTTAAGAAAGCATATGAGCAATTGTCAGTAACCAAAAAACACATATTTCTTATTAAACATTTGGCCATGAGTAAATAGTGGAGCAAAAAAGTTAAAAGCACCGCACCGAATAAATTTATTGTTGGAAGGGATTTGTGGTGTTGATTTTATAGATCGCCCTCAAAATTTTTGTGGTTCCTCATGATTTAATTCGCGACAAATAGTGGTTTTGGCCTCTTTTTTTAAAATTGGACTTGTTTCAGCATAAACAATTTTCTGCAGGTTTTTTGAAATAAATTATCTCAGATGGAATTTCAAAGCCAAACAACTTTTTTTTGTTTTAAGTCAAGTTTTTGCATTAAAAATATATCACGTCCTCAAAACGTTTATATACAAAACAAAACTTGCTATATAAAAATAGAAACAAAGTGTGATAAAAGCACATGAAAAACTTGTGCAAAATTTGACACTCGATTTTATGCACGAAGAATCAAAGTGTGTTTTGAATTGTAGGACAGATTCATAGTAAATAAAAAAATTTGCTTTTAACTTGCATATTTAAGTGATGAGGTAAAAATAGAAAAACAATACTTCAAAACTATTTTTTCGAAATTTTTCTTTGAAATTTTTGTGTTACGTTGATGAAAGATGAAGTATTTTCCGTCTAAAAGCAGTATCCTTACAGAATTTGATAAATGTGCAAGGTTATGTACTATATCTGTCAAAAAATAAAAATCTTATGATGAATCGTTTAATTACTGGTTAGAAAGTGCAGGTTAATCGGAAATAACATTTGATACCTTTTTGACATGCACTAACATACAGTTTCAAAAAAATTTTTGTTCTATTTGATTTATTTAGGACTAACTTGAAAACTGTTGCTTTTATTCGTACCCGTATGTACTGTATAGCTAGTGACAAGTGACATATACTTTGTATTTTTCCATTGTAGGTACCTTGAAATGTAAATCAACTTGGCATAGCTCCAATTAGTGCACTAAAATATATTTAACTATTCCCTTCTCTCAGTTGTTACATTTTCATTATTATAATGATGTTATTATTATAATAATTCTTTTGTGCAAATAATAATAACGTTTGTTATATCTTTACAATGTATTGTTTGCATGACCTATCATGTATATCGTTTTTACTGCTTCCTTTTTGTTAACTTTTATTTTGTTTTTGTGCTTTGATTTGTGCTCTTGCGACTGAAAAATAAAAATATATACTTACATACGTACATGTCATATCGACTGAAGAGTACATTGAGTGAATTTTTTTAGTTTTTTATGCCATTAGTTATATACTAAGACAGTTCTATATAGCATATACATAAAGTATGTGAGCAGTCAATGAATTAATTAAAAGAGTAAACTTTTAGTTTTAGATTAACTTTTTTAGTTCTATAAAATAACAAGATGCTTTTTCGCCTTGCTCTCAGGTTCTCTCCATGTTTAAAAATTAAAAAAAACATGTAGCATGAAAGTGAGAAATTGATTTTTTAATGCGAACTTACACTAAGAGTAAAACAAATGCAATTTCTAATTTTGACCTTTCGTATCTTTTTTTATCATCATCCCTATTTATCTTCCTAACTCACAGAAAAACGTTGAAGCATTAAACTTAGGGCAACCGTCAGGCGATTACCTCAACCTACTTCCGGAGACCGAGCTATTGTTGGAAGTTTTAATTTGGTTTAGCGGTACAACTAATATTTAGAACTGCTTGCTATGATCAGAAAGCAGAGTAAAGTGCCGTAAAGTGTCTTTTCCCAAAGACACAACAGAATGACGAGAGTAAGTTTTTAACTTCCACTGCTGTGCTTGCTCTCCCCATCCACACGGCGTTTCTAGCTTCAGCAGCATAAGTAGAATCTCGCGAATTCAGAATTAGTTTTATAAAAGATTTATCATTTTATGACGTTCAGTTTTGACTTAGAAATTCATAGATTATATAGTTTATAAGTTTTTTTGCGATGACTGCGACTGTACAGATTGACAAATTAACTGGAATGTCCACTATTGGGTATGAAAAAACAACAGTTGAACTAAACACTACCACAAGCTACTTAATCGGTCGAATGTAAGATTGCAACTTATATAAAATTTGCTTCGTTTTGTATCTTTATAAGTAAAATGCCTATCTCTATGTTTTATTGATTCATAGTCATGATTATTCTTATTGATTCTTCTAGAACACTAAAAGGTACAATGGTGAAACAAATTGCATTTTTTAAATTACGATAAAAACCTATAGATAAGTCAATTTTAAGAAATTATGTTTGTATGACTGTACCTAATTTAAACTGATAAAAAAAAATTTAAACCCATTGCAATGTAACACCTGTTTTTGACATTGTCCACTACCAGAATTATTAAATATATAAACTTTAACTTTATTTAATAAATTACAGTAATAAGGTCAACAAATAAGATTTTTCGAAAAAAATCCAAGTTTAATTTGTTTACATCAGTGTATTTTGTTTTTGTAATAATTAAATGGTAAAGACGAGTTGGTTTTATATTTAGCATTAAGATTTTTAAAATAATAGAGCATGATACTTAAATCTCTTTCAAAACGATTTTAAGCCGAGAGTCACAAATAAAAGAAAAATATAATATCCTGTATAAAATTAAGCTATTAAAAACAGGAATTTAATCTATGAAATAATAGTTTTTGAAAAAAATGCTGTATTTATTTGGTTTTTGAATAACTATTTGTAAAAAGTTTTATTTTGTAATTGTTACTACATTTGCTTTTTTCATAGTGGGGGGAAATTGCATCCCCCTTCTCCAAAACAAAAAAAATTTGGGCAAAATTATAATTTTTTTGGGCACGGAAAGTGAAGTATTTGGGCAGGTGAAAGTTATTTAATTTAGAACGATCCAGATCAATGATTTAATGTGAAGATCGTTTTTTAATCGTCAAAAGTTTGTTCAGCAAATCAATCCTTTCTATTCCATTTACAACCAAAGACACAAGTGAAGACCAAAAAAAGTCTTCGCATAAAATTTGAGTGAAATTTGTGCATCTCCATGGACTGATTCAAGATCATGAATTGGGCAATTGTCGAAGAAATTTTGGATAAAATGTATTGCTCCTCACCCAAAGTTTTTGGTCTGGTACGGCTATAGTTTTTTAGTTTAAACATGAATGTAAAAGAAAAAGTCACAAAAGTAATAAGCCCATATGGTGGTTGCTTTTGGAATATTGGTGACAAACTGTCATTTTCGTGTTGAAAATCTAACAGCAATTTTTAGACCATTTGTTGAACTCGATGTGATTGTCTTCGGGGTGTTTATCTTCATCTTCATGATATTCGGAATCATTTCAAATCTTCTTACTATGGTGGTGATCGCTTACTCAAGCAAATTAAGGTTAGTTTTTTTTAGAAAAAATATAGGATAGTTTAAAGTATAAGCAAGGTTTATATACCATGCCCGAGCATGAAAACCTTTGCAAATCCCGAATTAAAGCCTGAATTCAAATGTTTAATCAAAATTAAATGAAATCGAAAAATATGCCAAAAAATGCATGAAATGTACGGCTAAAGGCAGCAACTTAAAGTTTATAAAGCAATTGAAATTCGTTCATTTCTTTGTTCATATTTTTACTATTCATGCTTTCCTTTTAGGAAATACACAAAATGCTGCGAAACGGCCCAAACTAGGCCCAAACTTTTCGGAAGCTTTAATCTCAATCTAGCTACAAATTAGGCCCAAACCCAATTTAAATTGAAAATCCGTTCCCATAACATAATAGCTTGGCCGTTTGACAGAATTTAAACTTTTTTATATATTATTTTTCACCAAAGATAATGAAAATAAACTTGATTTTTGTGCTAAAATCTGATACGAGAATTAAAAACGTTTATTTACTGCTTTTAGGAAAAAACTACATGCATTTTTTGCTATAAAACATTGAAAAAATATATTTATTTAAAGTCAAATTTTTTAAATATTTAAATATTGCGAATAACTAAAGTTAAGGAGTCTTTATACAGGTCAATTTTTCACTTTTTCATCTTCAGCCTCTGTGTTTCGGATATAACGTCTGCATTAATTAGCTGGGTGAACTGGTACAGAAGGACCCTTGGTTTTGACTATTTTAATCTTCCTGATTTTGTATGTGTGGTGAGTTTTTTGTTAAAAAACTAAATGAGATGACAAGTTTTATGTGAAAGCAAAAAACAAAATAAAGGTCAGATGTATAATCAATCTATATCAGCTTCAAAACCGGTTTACTTAAAAGATCTTCTTCGAGTATAATTAACATTATCACAGAGCAAAACAAAACGTAAAACAACCAAAATCTATCTAGCAATGAAAATAATGTTTTACAATAATCGTTCGAAAGCAAAAATTAAATTCAGTAAAACAATCTTGTAAAATTAAGTAAAACAATGAGTCGAACTCCGACGTCTAAGGCCTAAGCTCTACTTTTTTAGCATCAACATCATCCTTTGCACTATTTATCCCTTAAACTTATAGAACACGTTAAATTTAAGACAACTCCCCAGCGATTAATCAAACTAGCTTTTAAAGATACAAATATGTCGCCGCCGGTTGAAATCTTTTGTTTGTTTTTAGATTTTATAAAGTGATCTGTCTGTCGATTAGTGCTGCTTGTCAAAACCTCCAAGGAGAGAAAAGTATAAAAAAGGCTTTTGACCAAAGACACGATAGTATGACAACGGTGACAATAGTAACCTCCATTGAGTGATCTGCTGTCTAAAATTCATTTTATGAAAATTTGAGAATAATTGCAAAAAAATTTTTAGAAAGTCATAAAATAATTGATGGAAAAATTGAATTATTCATTTTAATTGTTGTTTAATGTAGATTTACCGAGTGGGAGATATTTGGACTTCTTACTCTACTGCCCTTCACATTCTTAGTTTTGCCATTCTCCGTCTTATCAGTTTAAGATGGCCTCATTACATGAGTCGGATTCGAAAAGGATATCCTCTTGGATTGGTAAGTGATTAACAACTTTAACGAACGTCAAGAAAGCAAGAGGCAGAAATAAAACAACTATTTACAACAAAACAACCATAAGTGTTTTTCATTGTTTAATTGTTTTAAAATTCATAACTTTCATTATGGCTTGAAAGCTCAGGGGTATTTCTCAGACTGAGTTCTCTGGAAAAAGATACTACGACAGTCGATGAAATAACACTTTATCGAAACGAAAGTTGATCAAAACAACAGTTGATCAAAACGACATTTGATCGAAGCAACACTTGGTCGAAATAACATTTAATCGGAACGACACTTGATGGAAACCGGGACAAACAGGGACAGATTTAAAGTTACAAATTTTCTCTTTCATGATTCGATCAAATGTTGTTTGGCTGAAATGCCGTTTCTATCAAGTGTCGTTTTGATCAAATGTCGTTTCGATCCAGTGTCATTTTGATCAAATATTGTTTCGATCAATTGTCGTTTCGATCAAGTGTCCTTTCGATCAAATTTGGTTTGTATCAACTGTCGTTTGGATCAAGTGTCGTTTGATCAACTGTTGGGTCACGCTGGAAAAAAGAGATAACAGTAAATTCAAAATTTAATCCTGATAATTGCCTATTTAACCCTTTAAGCCCTGAATTAACTTAAAAAATTTTTGGACTATTTTTCATTTAAATGTTATCAAGTTATGCAAGAACTTAAATTTAAAATAAAATCTTATGAATTTATTTTTAAAGTAAGAATTCGTCCTCTGAGACGTACTAGCTGCAAATTTGCAATGATGCAAATAAGGAAAATCGGTAAAAAATATTTTTTTATACGAAAATAGAATCGCATAAACATAAATACATTTTTAAACAACTTATCGGGTACGAAAATTAGAAAAACAAATTTGTTTGTTTTACAATACATTTATGTTGCAACATTTGACTTTGCCGTCCTCGCTTAAAAGGACGTCCATTCCAGGTCAGACACAAACAGGAATGGGCACAAGTGTTTATCCGTTTATTACCTCAGGCCACTGTATTGCTTGGATCAGATGCTGGCAGTGATGGTGTCGAGCAACTTCGGGTTTCATCAACCAAAATCGTCAGACCTCATGTTACAGGTGGTTCCCGGTGTATGGGAGAAGCTATTAGAACGTAGTCTCTGGTTTGTTCAGAGGCGCCGCACTAGCAATTCGATGAAGGGGCACAACCCCATTTTTGCATGAATGCAGGGAATTGTTCAACCCTAGTCTGTTGGCAATTAAACTCAATTTAAGGCGTTCGGGGAAAGTTGATTTCAACAGGCCAGGTACTGGTCGTGGCTATGAAAGCATGGAGTCTGGATGTATTCTCGCAGTACTCCGTGTCCCTTCTATGATTTGTCCACTGGGCAAGGCCGACACTTAGTCCGCTTAGCTGGGTAGGTGGTCCGTTTGAGCGTGACACAGGCATTTAGTGATGCTCATGTGTAAGGTTTTATTTAGTGAAGGTTTATTTAGTGATGCTCATAAACATATGACGCACATTTGAAGCGCACCGCAATACCTCGGCATCTCCGGAAGCAGGTCGGTGTAATTGCTTATCCTATGTATTAGTGCCTTCGCTTTCCTGCAAGTCAGGAGGATAAATATAAAGATAAAATAAGATAAAATACTAATAATAATAACGCAAAAGTATTTACTTTACCTTTTGAATTCACAATCGGGCTATTCACATATTTAAAATTTGTACGTCTTCTTTAAAATGTAAGCTTTTTATTTATTTTTATTGAGTGGATTGCACTATTTTCATGCATTGACAACCAGTTTGCATTTAATTTTATAAAACGTGTTTATAAATATATTTAATTGAGTATTTGAAAACACATAATTTTATTAATTTATTTATTAAAACATGAGTAACATTTTTGATATTTTTGCATGTAAAAACCAAAATTTTTTGTAATATTACCTGTAAATATTAAAACATAAGTTAAAAAAAGAAATCATTTTACCATCCCATTGTGCCCAACTGGACAAATTTGTCTGTTTAGGTTAAATAAGTTTTACATTGTTTTTCTTCAAAATTTAACAAAGTAATTGATTTTCCATACAAAAAAATACTACAATCTATTTTTAAAAAAAAACAAAATGCTTACTTTTTGAAGTAGTCGTAGAAATTTTAGCTCAAATATGACCTCATCAATTGCGTGAAAGTGTAAAATGAGTCACGTGGTAAACAAAAAGCTAACTAATCTTCCGTCAGAGTTATCAAAAAAACTTTTTTCTAAACTTTAAAAAGGAGAGAATTGTTCTATTTGGTTTAAAAATAAAAATTTTGTCATATTGGATACATAAAATCGTGTTTTTTTAACAGGACATACTATCTATCAACTCAGGTTTTTGAAAGATAATAGATGATTTTCTTAAGCCAAAGTAATTATTACGTGAATGCGTATTATTCTATAAGTTGCAGCAAAAATTTTACAATAAAATAGTAATTTAGCAAAAGCAAAACGGTAAATTTTGATTATAATGCTTTAAATCAGGAGAAACATAACATATTGCAATTCAGACGCATATTCAATGACTTTTATTCGATAGATTTTATTTAAATTTAAATTTGAGATGAAGTTCAAAAATTATTTGCCAAGTTCAAGTTTAAGTTTGATTGCTTAATGCTTGATAAAGTTTAAAATTAAGTTCGGAAATATACGAGGTGCATTTAATAAGTTTCCAGACTTTTTTTGTACAGACATTTATAATTGCCGTAAACTCGAGATATTTCAGTATGTTGTTACTATACTCCTTATGAGATGATTGACCAATTTTTTCTTGTTTAGGTGCAAATTTATAGCTACAGTAGGAATTAGAGTACACCTTACTAAATCCTGATTGTCACAGCTGGTGAATTTCAAAAATGCAATCTGGACGTGAGGACACATTAGAAGGTGCTTTCACCAGATGGTAGGTGCTTTCACGCAGCCTGGGCCATGAGTAAGTCTGCTCATTGATTTTAAAATGACAGACCGAAACCGAACCTACCAAAACGGAAGGGTATCCACCCATTCCGATGTTCAGTGTGGGTCTGTTAATCGGCAAACGTCCTTTTCAGGACGGGGCAATGTCAGGATAAAACTGCCCTTTTCAGGGCACATTGCCAACAAGTTCCGAAGACCCACTATTCTTCAGCTGAACATTGAAGGCCTCACTGCAAGCAAGATGAATGTTCTTCATCACCTCGCTATGCAGTCTGAGGCACTCGTCATCCTACTGCAGGAGACCCACTGCACTGATGCAGAGAAGTTGGTACTACCACACTACCAACTAGCTGGGTCTTCTTTAAGCAGGAAGCATGGCCTTGCCACGTTTGTCCACGAGCGACTGAGATACACGCTTTTGGACCAATCTCCACCGACATCGGAGATCGAGTGGCTGTGTGTGGACGTTGATGGCTATAAAATAGTCAACGTCTACAAACCACCACCAACGCGATTGCGAACCCTGGATCTCCCAGTGTTTCCTCACCCCTGTCTGTACGCTGGCGATTTTAACTGTCGTCATGCTGACTGGGGTTATGATGACAACAGTCCGGATGGTGAGTGCTTGGCTGGCTGGGCAAGTATTAATTGTCTTGCCCTCCTATATAATGCCAAGGACGCTGCCAGTTTTTATTCCGGCCGCTGGAACACTGGGACCAATCCAGATCTAGCTTTCGCTAGCGTAGGTCCAAACAGTCGCTTACCGGATAGACGTGTCCTTAAAAAGTTTCCCAGGTCACAACATAGACCCTCGCTTATTACACCACCAAGGTTTGCTATGGCAGTGCCAAGCATGCCTGTTAAGCGATGGAACTTCCGCAAGGCCAATTGGAGTCACTACATTGCTTTGACGAATAAATTCGCAAAGACTTTGTTGCCGCCTGATTCACTTGATGTGGATGCGGCTTACCAGGACTTCTGTAACATCATTAAGAAAGCAGCCAAGAAGACTATCCCACGCGGGTATCGAAACAACTATATTCCGTGTTGGGATGCAGAGTGTGAATCCCTCTATAAAACCTTTCTGCAGTCTCCTCAGGGAGACGACTCAAGTTTGGCTGCTACAACTCTGCTTGCCAAGCTTGACAGAAAACGGAGGAATCGATGGTCCGAAGCAGTTCGGAGCATTGACTTCTCACACTCTAGTCGAAAAGCGTGGAGTATTTTGAACAACCTTACTGGTAGGTCACGACACTCTCCTCGTCATTGTCCCGTTTCAGCCGATGCTATTGCATCTCAGTTGGTTAGAAATGGGAAATACGAGGCTGTTGACCGCAAGTCATCTCGACTTGTCTTTCAAGAAGTGTCTGACCTTTGGAGGGCCACAACACCAGACGCAGTAAATATCTCTGACAATTTTTCACAGAGAGAATTTGCTGCTGCCCTTCAACATTTAAAACCAGGTAAAGCTCCGGGTCCTGATTCCATCTGCCCCGAGCTTATACTCCATGCTGGAGCTGCTTTGAAGTCCTGGTTACGTGACTTCCTTTCTTCCTGTTTGCGCCGACTCAAAATTCCCAAGATCTGGAGGAGAGCGCTTGTGGTCGCGATCCCAAAACCAGGAAAGCCCGTGGGGGACCCAAAGAGTTATCGACCGATATCTCTGCTCTGTGTCCCCTACAAGATCCTCGAGAGGCTTATCTACGCCCGCGTTAAACCATTAATCGATCCACTGCTCCCTAAAGAGCAGGCTGGGTTCCGACGCGGGAAGTCAACCGTAGATCAAGTTGTTCTGCTAACCCAGAACATCGAGGATTCTTTCGAGGCTAAAAAGAAGGCCGGTGCCGTATTTATCGATCTGACAGCTGCTTATGACACTGTCTGGCACCGTGGCCTTACCTGCAAGCTGCTGAGACTACTTCCGGATAAGCACATGGTCAAAATGATCATGGAGCTTGTCCGAAATCGAAGTTTCACCCTTACCACCGGTGACAGCAAGCAAAGCAGGCTACGCCGTCTTAAAAATGGCGTTCCTCAGGGATCGGTCTTGGCTCCCCTCCTATTTAACATCTATACGTACGATCTTCCTTTCATGATTTCCAGAAAGTTTGCTTATGCTGATGATTTAGCATTGTTGCACTCTTCTGGAAACTGGAAGGACTTGAGGGGACATTAAGCCAAGATATGTCCACACTGTCAGCGTATCTCCAGACTTGGAGGTTGAAGCTCAGTCACACTAAGACGGTGACGACAGCCTTTCACTTAAACAACCGAGAGGCCAAACGTGAGCTAAAGGTCTACAACAATAGTAGACTTTTACCGTTCTGTCCAACCCCTACATACCTTGGGGTAAAACTGGACAGATCGCTCACGTTTCGTCACCATTTAGTGGCATTGCGCAAAAAACTATCATCGCGCGTCACACTGTTGAGGCGACTCGTGGGCTCGGGATGGGGTGCTGGTGCTAAAACACTACGCATAGCCACCTTGTCTCTAGTCTACTCAACAGCTGAGTACTGTGCGCCAGTCTGGTGTCGCAGTGCTCACACTCGCCTCATTGACAGTGTCTTGAATGACGCCTTGCGCATAGTTACTGGATGCCTGCGTCCCACTCCAACGGACCACCTACCTGTACTTTCAGGCATCCAGCCAGCTGAGCTTCGCCGACTGGGAGCGACACTCTCCTTGGCTTACCGTGGATCTCTGGACCCCGATCATATCTTGCATGGTCTGTTAAATGGGTCCTCAGATACTGGCCAAGTGAGACTAAGATCCAGACGCCCGTTTGTGCCAGGTGCGCGGAATCTCTTGGACAATCTTGCCAGACTTGGCATCCGCGCCTCTGAATGGACGAATCACAAATGGAACGCGGAGTACTGTGAAAATGCTTCCAGGCTCCGTGCTTTTGTGCCCGGGACCAGTGTCAGGCCTGTTGGGATGGGCTTACCCCGAGCAGCTTGGGTTAAGCTCAACCGCCTGCGGACTGGTGTTGGGCGATTCCATTCGTCCATGCACAAATGGGGTCTCGCTCCTTCACCGAATTGCGAGTGTGGCGCCTCAGAGCAAACCGCAGACCATGTACTAACAATGTGCCCCATACATCGGGCACCACATGGAGCACGCGGTCTGACGGTTTTGGATGACGAAACTAGATGCTGGCTTAATAACATCGCTGCCAGCATCTGATCCAGGCAGTGCAGCAGTCTGGGGTAGTAAAAGGATAAACCCTCGGCCCCAGTTCTGTTTGTGTCTGGCCTGGAGTGGATGCCCTTCAAACGATGACGACGACGACGACACATTAGAAGAACGATATGCGATCAAGTTCTGTTTTAAACTTGGAAAAACTGCCACGGAAACGTATGGTATGCTTCAGACTGCTTATGGACCATCTTGCATGAATCGATCATCAGTTTTTCAGTGGCACAAGAGATTCAAGGAAGGCAGGGAGTCCTTGAGGGATGATGAGAGATGTGGGAGGAGTAGGGAAGTCAGAACATCAGAGATGATTGGCCAAATAAACGATTTCATGAATAGGGACCGTCGTGTTTCTATAGAGACACTAAGCGCACAGTTTAATGTCAGTGTGGGAGCTGTACACAAAATCATTCGTGAGGAACTGAAGATGCGGAAGATTTGCGCGAAGTTCGTCCCAAGAGTGCTCCGGGAAGATCAGAGAGAAAGACGTTGCAATGACAGCAAGGAGATGGTCGAGCTCATTAATTCAGATCCCCAAGTTCTTGATGCCCTGGTAACCTGCGATGAAAGCTGGATCTATTGTTATGACCCAGAGACCAAGAGACAGAGTTCCCAGTGGAAGCATGCTGGATCTCCCAGACCCAAGAAGGCCAGACAGAGCAAGTCCACCCAGAAACTCATGATGATCCCTTTTTTTGACAGCATGGGCATAATCTACATTCACTGGGTTCCCACTGGAATCACAGTCAACAAGGAGTACTATATTGAAGTTTTAAGGGAGTTCAGGAAGAGATTCCGTCGGAAGAGGCCAGAACTCTTCGAATCAGGTCAGTGGCATTTCCATCAGGACAATGCCCCAGTCCACAAATCCATCCTCGTCACAGACTATTTGACCCAGATGGGCATCAAGACGGTTCCCCATCCTCCCTACAGCCCGGACCTTGCTCCCTGCGACTTTTGGCTATTCCCAAAGCTCAAGGAAAACCTCAGAGGCAATCGTTATTCCACAATTGAGGACATGAAAGAGGCTGTGACGAGGGTCCTAAACACGCTCACACAAGAAGACTTCCAGGGGGCTTTCCAGAAGTTGTTGGAACGGTACAACAAGTGCATTGATGTCGGAGGAGAATACCTTGAAGGGGACTAGAGTTTTTTGTGTGTACGGTTAATAAAAGTGTCCATACCAAAAAAAGTCTGGAAACTTATTGAATGCACCTCGTATGTTAAGTTTTTTCTATCGATCTTGCTAGTTTGTAGAAATTACAAATAAATTTGTGTTTTCACAGCGACTTTGAGAAAGTCAAACATCTAAATCTTCCTTTCAAAATAAATTTGTTTACGCCATTGCTTCTCAACTCCTGGATAGCAACCCAAAAGTGGGTCGCGGTTTAATTTGATTGAGTTGCTGACAATAGTAGTTGTGTAAAAATTAAATCATTCTGTTTTGATTTTATAGTATCTTGACGAAAATCAAAAAAATCGGAGACAGATTCAATATGAAGTCTTTTTTTGAAAGAGATCACAACTATTTAAGGACGAAAATTAAGAAATCCTAAACAGATTCAATGTGAATACCTTTTTTTTGAGTTCACTACTTTTTAGGAAGGAAAATCGAGAAATCAGAGATAGATACAAGTTGAATGTCAATTTTTGAACTTCCTGGGATAACCGCAAGTCGGATCACAAATTTCGGATGATTCGCCAAATTTATGTTCTCTCTTTCCGCTTAGCATTTCGATCGCCACAAAAAAGGCTGAGAAGTATTGGTTTACGCAATCAAACTTGATCAATTTTTTCAAGTTCAAATTTAGATTTGGCTTAAAATTTTTGAAGGAGAACAATTTTGTTCACTTTGAAAGCAAGTTCTATTTTGTAGCTTCTTCGTCCATGAAACATAAAACAATAGTTTTTGAAAATTGACTTCCAAATTTTTCCGAATCATTTTCTTTAGATATGGATCTTGGTCGTGTGGCTGGTGACTTTTTTTTGTGGCGCACTCCCCTTCATTTTGATGCATGGGGTTCGTGTGAAAAATAGGGCTTCTGGAACTCCTGATTCTAAATGGCCCGCGTGTACTGCATTGCCAGAATGGTAAGTTTTAACCGTGCTCAGACATTTAAAATCATGGTGCGTAATATCGCTGTTTCTTAATCACTTCTATAAAATTTGGGCTATCTGGCACGATGATACAAAACAACATAGTTCCGTAAAAATCTGAGTTTTGCTAACGTTTTTATCAGCATCAAGCTATGGGTCCTGAGGAGTCTTTGCATTGCTAATGATCATGATGAGTCCTAATAAAGACGAATCAGCCTGTCAGTGCTTGATTCAAGTTACATCTTGACCAACCACTTGGAACAACATAAGCTTTATAATTTTACTGTTATTAATATATTGAGGATTAATTAGCCTAAAAGTGTTTAATTACTAACGGGTTGCGTAATTTAATGTTACCATATCCAATTATTCCACTCAATAATTAATTCATTGCGAAACAATAGCTACGTTTGTAACTAAAGAACTACGTGTACTAAGATCGAGCAGTCCATTTGTGGGAATAGAAATGTTAACTGCAATGGATTTTTGAAGGCACCAATCTTATTAAAACGAAAAGCTCTACAAAGCTTATAATAATAATAATAATAATAATAATAAATCAATTAACAAATCGATACCACATAAATAGCCAACAGTAATTTTACGCAGCAGTTTTTTGGCGCGACTTTTTGCGAAGAAGCAGAACATCAGCAGATTGCACTGTAATGCACTGTACATTGGTGCTCGTGCTTTCATCTTTAATTTTTCAGGTTTCATGTTTACAAGACCTATATACGTTTTGCATTTCCGATCTTTTTTTACGTCCCTCTTCTTTTCGCCATATGCCTATCGTTCTTCATTATTGGGATTATGATTGAAAAAGGAAAATTGGTTAAGGGACGTTTGTCCGCCGGTAATTCGGAAAGCAGGAGCAACAAAGAGAAAAAAGCCGTCATTCAGCTTACGCTCATTGTGACGTCATTCATCATTGGTTACGTGCCGTTTACAGGTTTGAGTCACACAATGTTAAATGTGACGCAAGAATCTTGACATGATATTTTTTTAGCCTTTGAATTTTACACCTCTGCAAAAAGCAATGACACATACGAAATCTGGTGGTTTGATTGGCACTTCGGAACAGCGCAGTACATGCTTCTCCGTCTGTCGGAGTGTCTAAATCCAATCTTCTACAACCTAGGATCGACGTAAGTTGCATCGGCGTTGATATAAGCAGCAAGGTTTATTCTTTTGCAGCTTAAAATATTTAGATTATTTTTTAAAAGTAGAGTACTAATATCAAGTTAAAGGTGAGAAAATCGAAACAGAATAAAGTTGTCGGTTTTGCAACAACTTTTACTCGCTTCATTCACTTGTGTCCTAGGAAAAGGCACTTTAAAGCGGTTTCCCAAGCTTAGTGGTCTTGCATGCAGCTCTAAATTTTACTTTATCACTAAATAAAAACTTCAAAAATACTATCAAATGGACAGCAATACCTTGGCATCTTCTAAAGCAAGTCTGGCTAATTGCTTGACAGTTGCTCCAAGTATAACAACTCCGAAGTTATCCTCCAACGAGTCAGTGGGATAAACAAAGATGATGATGATGATCATGGTGACTGCGCAAAAAAAATGTTGCTCGATTTTACGTTGAACGTATTCCTTTTGGAATTGTTTTTAACCTTGTAAATGTATAAAACAAAAGGTAATGTCGGATTGAAGAACCTCTTATTTTGCTTGTTTAGCTAATACATGTATAAAATGCAATAGATTAACTTTTTAAAATTTTATTGACAGACCACTACCAAATTAAAAAAATTTTTAACAGTAAACTCAAAAAACAAATGGCGTGACTGCTTGTATAGTTGGTATGCTATTCGAACGAACCAAAACCCTAAACACTAGTGTGCCGCAAGAGGTTTCCAGGTGTGCTGCGAAAGATTTCGGAAAAAAAACTATTTAGAGACGCCGAATTTTGCGGTTTTTGTGCGTAAGATTCGGAGGGAAAGAAAGCGCGTGAATTCAGGCGGAAACTTTTTTTTTTGAGATCATCATGATTTTGGGAACGAAATTGAGAAATCAATGACAAATTTTCAGTGAAGACCTTTTTATTATTAACCAATACCATGGGTGTGCCGCAAAAATTTAAATAGCTTAATAATGTGCCGCCATATAAAAAAGGTTGGGAACTACCGAATTAGACCAAACACCGAGCACACGTCTTTCTACTCGCGAGTCAAAGTGTTATCAGACTGAGCTATTCCGCCCACGAAAATAAGACTAATATAAATATATAGCTCTGTTTTAAACAAAGTCAGCAAAATGAAGCACAATTTTCTTAATTGCGGTATAAAAATGCAGATTTACCTGTAAATAAAAGTGGTAAAAGATGGCAGAAAAAACAATTTTTTGAGCAATACTTTTACATAATTTTTAATAGTAAATCATATGTTTCAGCACAATGTGGAATGAAACTAAACGGCTTCTTTCGACAAAGTGCAGCTTTGTCTTTGTCAAGAAGGTCCAAATTAACACCAGTCAAAACACTGGATCAACTGTTTTGGGGAATATTGTTAAGAGTTAAGCCATATTTATTATTTCTTAACAAAATACATACATTAAGCCCAATGAAGATTTTTTGAGATCAAAGTAAAAGTAAGCGGTAAACAAGTAAATATCAATATTTATAAAAGCAATACAAATAATTTCATCTGGCTGTAAGGAAATAAAATTAACAAAAATTTCTTTGACTAGTTGCTGACCTTAGTTTTTGTAAGCTCTGCAATCTGAACTGAAATCATTAAAAAAACTTATCATCTGAATTTTTTATCTATGTTTTGCACTATTCGTATCAAACTGTTTATTTTTTTGTTTGATTGCATTACATTTTTGTCTAACTAAAGAAACACTTTGACAGAAATATACGGAAATGTGCTTTAATTTTGCTTTTTTACTTTACTTTATTAAAGTGCTTCCGAATAAAAGAAAATACGACGTAGCTACTCGAAGCATAAAGCCTACAACATAAGTTTTTTTCAGTCTAATATTACATAAAAGCAACAAATTTACGGTCCCTATTCAAAGTCACATATTTGCATTGTAAATATAATTTTTTTTTAAAGTGTAGGCCAACACAAGTGAGTTTGTAAAACGTGTTGTAAAGTCTTAGGCGTATTTGTGGGGAGTGGTCGGGGTCAAAAACTCCCGGTAAAGAATGTGCCCAAGATAGAATTAGGGAATGAAAAAGTGAAGACCAAAAAAGATATTTATTTTAAGCTAACTGTTAGTAATCGTGTTTTTGGCTGGCAACCCCTTCTCTCATGAAAAATTTTTTCATACGCTAATGAGTGAAGTCAAAGCATTTTTAATTTTTTTATGGTGCTAGATTCCATAAATCTTTATGTAAGTTTTCTTGCCATATTTATATCTTTATTTAATCAACTTTGGACTTAGTTACAGTGTTAAAAAAGCAAAAAGAACAAGACGTTTTAGAAAGATTTCCGTAGACTAAAAAACGTTGATGAGATCAACGAACTATAAGAGTCTAAAATCCTAAATATCGATATATATAAAAGCTACTTTTTTTATAAAAATAGTTTTCCATAGAATTAATTAGAACAAGAGAATGATTTTCTAAGAGAGTGGACAAGATGTTGAAGCCGTAAAAAAACAAAGCAAAACGAACGCTTAACATTCTGAAAGTACTTACTTCTATCAAACGGGGTAAACTTTTTTATTATTATTTTATCTCTATATATATCCTCCTGACTCGCAGGAAAGCGACGGAGGCGCTTAGACATATGGTAAGCAATTACTCCGAACTGCTTCTGGAAAAACCAAGATATTGTTGCACGCTTGTAATTTAATAAAGACATGACTGTAATTTAGAAGTGCTTGCCAAGACCGCCAAAGAGAGAAAAGTGCCGTAAAGTTGTTTCCAAGGACATACATGGCGCGAGTAGGTTTTGAATCAAGACCAAGCTGATTATAAGCACGGGACTTTAACTACTCGACCACGCTGCCGACAAAAGAAACTAATCGTCTGTACATTCATAGCTCCAACCCGCCTCATTTTGGAACACGCAAACATCAACATCAAGAAACTTCAAACAGTTCAGAACACAATTTTAGGCATTGTTAGGCTGCATATAAGACACCAAAACTCAACACGTACATAATGAAAACAGGGAGTAGCTCACCATATAATAATTTATTTAATATTATCGCAGAGATAAATAATGTTAAGTCAGGGTAGCTTATAGCAGGAAACTACCGACTCGTGTTCAAAAAAAAACAATAGTTTATTTCTTAAGGTGCACAGTTAGTTTTTTGTATTGAATAAAAAAAATTAGCAGGCGTAAGTCACAAAAAGAAACTAAAGAAGAACTGCAAAACAATCCACTCTCGAATTATGCGTGCCTGTCTGTTAATATATAGTCAAAAAAATCGAACGGTTAGCCTACGTTTACTCAAAACACAAAAAAATTGAACGGTTAGCCTATGTTTACTCAAAACACAAAAAAAAGTTTTTGTATTTAGATTAAAGAATGCATCTGTTTAGAGCCGACTTTTTTTGACAGCATTACTGAACAATTAATTGAAGTGTGAATTCTCCAGCCACGGCACAATTATCGCCTTATTAAATTACGAAAAAATTCCTGACATAAAAATTTGCTAAACCTTGCATTCGAACGAAAACAAAAAATGCTCCATTCCACGCTTGTAGTGGAAACGGGCCTTTATGATATCACAACCATGAAAAATAAATTTTTTTATAAAACTATACAAAAAATATATTGAACAAGCTTTTCTTTTACTGATTCAAAAGCATTACTTAGCAAAACCTTTTCATTTCAAACAATGTCTACTTGGTAAATGTGTAAAAAATTCGTATTGATTTAATTTGCATTGGAGCTTGATATCAGCTAGTCTTTTAAATTGTTAATTTAGCAATTTAAAAGACAAGCTCTTGCATACAAGAGCCCTCAGTTAAAAGGTACGTTTACATTTTGAAATGAACTAAGCGCCATATATAAAACAGTAAATAAAAATTAGGCCGGAACTCGTCAGTTGATTCTAAAGACTCGATATACGCAAGTTCGATTCTCCATAAAGTAAAGTGCACAACAGATCAAAATTGTATTGTTTATGGTGTAACCGTCGACATACTTTTAGTTTTTAAGAAAACAACTTTTAAGTCAAAAACTATTGCTTTTGGTAACATAGCAGCTTCGTATTTATGACACAAAAATATATGACTCATTCAATTGTTATACAGTATAAACTTAACACAGTAGAGTTAACCAAGCAATTTAAATGTAAACAAAAATTATCCTACTTAATAAGTTATTTTCAATTGCAGCGAAAAGCAATTTTGAGGTCCAACAAAAGCCAGCCTTGCTGTAGAAAAATTAATGTGCCATTAAAATATTTTCAGTTAAATTTACAAGTATATTTAACATTTTTAGAATTATACGATCTGTAATTGCTTTGATTTTGTGTAAGATCTAAACATCACTCTCTCAGTCAAATTCAAATAGATTGTTTTTAATTTTTTTGGTTTATATTATCAGCAATCTGTCACACTCTGTAATTATAATTAATCAGCAGCGGTTCAAAGCAGGAAAACCAAGTGGCCTACGTCATTTGCGTGCTTGCACGTGGGCTGGTTAAAATCCGAAAAAAGATTTTGTATGATCGCGTGCAGCAAAAAAACTAATGAGATTTTTAGGGGACTTCAATAATTATTTACTATATTTGCATTAATAAAATGTCGTAAAAGTACGTTTTCTTAGAAATGATCTACGGTATCTGACTTCAATTCAGTAGCAGATTCAAAATTAATTTTACGAATCACAAAAGTGATCTTGCTTCGCCTGCAACCGCAGATGAAGCAATTAAAAAAAAAAGCAATTGGTAGTTCCAGATCGTGAATACTGATGGTAATACGTAGTTTTTATGACACCACTTAAACTACTGCTTGTATCTTTTTTAAGGTCAAAGCCATGGAACAGAAAATAAATATAACAGTTAGTTTTTCTAGTTATAAATGGCCGTTGTTGTTAAACTGCCGTACTGAAATGTAGAGCAGTGATTCTAATAATATCAAAATAACTCATGTTATCAACATCTCTAGAAAAAAAACTTGTACTTCTTTCTTTTCTAGATTACACCAATAAATTACTTTCTTTTTAAACCTATAAAGTTCATAGCATGAACAACCTCATTTAAAATTTGAAATAATAACAAGCTTTTTGGGATTAAGAAGATGTTATTAAGAAATCATACAGCATTTGACAGATATCATAAAGCGCCAGAAGAAAAAGCGTAAAGCGCAAACAAAATAATTTTTTTAAAAAACTATAAATTAACTGTACATTTTATGTTGAAACCATTTCAGTCAATAGCTGTGGCACGAGTGGAGAATTGGAACGATGACTTACAAAGGGTTTTACATTTTTGCCTCAGTTTTTTAGATATTTGGCTGATCTGTACACTTGCAATGGTAAGTAATTATTACGCTGTTATAACAAAGTGTCAAAAAAGTTGATTTTTTTGACGCATCACGGGTAGCTATGAATTTAGTTTCAAGAAAAATAATGTACACGCAATGCAACCTTAATTCCTTTATTAAATAGTTTATTCTAAAGTACCTAAATGAAAGAGTTTAGGTACTTTAGAAAACCCTACTTTAAAAAAACTAGCCCAAAATAACTATAGAAACTTAAAATTTCAAAAAATAATGTTGTTAACAAACTTTTGAATTGTTATATAAGCTGGCAAAAGTTATTTTCAAGTAAACGATAGTTTTTTAAAAATAGTTTTTTTGCAAATAACTTTGCTAGAATGTAAAAAGCGGTATATAAAAGTTTTCATGTTCGCTTGGTTGTTGATACTTTAAGTTTGTAGTAAAACCTCTTTGTTATGTAGCTCTGTTTTGATATTAGTCCAAATATTACATCATTTTATTCCCCCGCTCTGCATTAGTTGTTCAACAACAACTTCCTGCAAGCGTTGTGGGAAAGGTTGTTGGCATCTAGTTTTACTAAAAAGTTCTGTAAATGACAGCTGTTGTTTTCAAAAAAAGATTTCAAATAAGAAAACTAATTAAACAAAAAAAATAAATTATTTTTAATTAGGTTTAATATGAGGTCATAGATCAGTTTAATTTAATTACCTTTAACAATGCTCTGCTTTGGTAAACTGAATATGATTTTTTGATTTTGATCATAAAATAGACAGACTGTAAAAAATAATTTAGTAAAGTGAGTCGACAGATATGATATATTATTCATAAACTTCTTACATGATAGAATTACCATATTTTTACGATCAAAAACGATGACACGTTATTTTTAATCAAATATTTTAATTACATTTTTGAACATTTTAATTATAATTTTATCTATATATTTGTTGTTCTACATCATGAAATGGATATGGAAATGGAGCTACCGGGAAAGAGGAAAAGAGGGAGGCCAACGAGAAGGTTTCTAGATGTAGTGAAGGAAGATATGGGGAAAGTTGGTGCAAAGGAGAAGGACATTGAAAAAAGGACGCCTTGGATAAACATCATACGCTGTGGCTACCCCTGATTAAAGGGAAAGACCGAAAGAAGAAAAACAAGAAGATTTGTTGTTCTACATCCTCTAATAACAAACCAAAAATTTAATCAAAAAACCTGAAACTAAAGTTTTAAAATAGGCAAATGAGAACAGCATGAACGCCAAAAAATTTTTGGAGGGAGAAGAAAAATTAAAAAATACATTTTTTTAATTGAAAAGGCACTCTTAACAAGATTAAAGAAGCTTTTTACTTATAAAGTTTGTTTATAGTTTGATCTTCGCCAAGCTTTTTAGTAAAGTTTTCTTCAATACGCTAAAATTTACGTTTGTCACAAAAGTACCTTTTTTCTAAATTTTGCCTTTTTCTAAATTACTATTATTTACTATGTCACTCTTTTTAAAAACCTTAATGACCTCTCGCCTAAAAAAATGCTTTACAAACTTTTTTTGATTGAATTTTCATCAAGAATAGATAATTGTAGAGACAGGCGTAACCAAATGTCTCTTTCTTGCAATTTCAAAAAGCACTATCAGCTTCCTGCGTTCCCAAATTTAAAAAATTGCAGGGCAAGAGAGACATTTGCTCCCGCCTCCCGCCCCACTTACAGCGACCCTGAAGTGCAATGAGAATATTTATTTTAAAGCCACAAAATAATTATCTAATTTTAAAGGTTCACTTGATTTATATTATAAGTATTTGGCGGTATCTTTAACTTTTTTAAACAATAAGGAATTAGTTTTCGCATCAACATAAAATTGTTTACATGTAACATTACTAAAACTCTATATCAGTATTTCTCAAAGAAATTCAAAACCTTTAGGAAGAAAAAATTGCTGGGTAAGGAATTGAGGAGAAATTTAAGAACTCTAGTACAATGTAAGGTGTCCCATGGCCTACTGTAAACACGGTCTCTCATGCTACATTTCTGCGGTTAGATGACGAAGCCACTCTCTTTTTCTCAATTGAAGACAAGCCGAAGAAGCAAACGTGCATGCATGACGATTAACTGCAAGTAGTCCACACACCCTTTAAAATTAGATAATACATGCGCATTGTTTCATAGCTCAAAATGCCATGCAGAGAGTTCTGTACACATTTGAAATTGTTTTGTTTTTGAATTAATTGTTATAATTCAGTGTTTATAAATTTTCGTTTAAACATTGCACTCAAAGCTGCATTGTGTACTGTTGTTATTGTCACAAAAAAAATTGTCATATTGTGACATTGCGATTTTCCTGCCCAAATTCCGGGAAAAATTTATAAGTGAAGCAACATTATTATTAAGTTTCCGTAGCACCATTTTAAAGTACTTCAAGAAACAGTCTAACTATTTTAAAGTATTTTAAGAAATTACAATTGTTTCAAAAATATGTCTAAAAATCACTTTAAAATAACTTTAAACAGAAAGGCAAGTCAAACACTCATTAAGTAGCTGCCTTGGGATAATTTGCATAATTTTAAAAAGGTTGTCTTAAACAAGCTCAAGAATTGCGAAGTTATTGCACATAATGAATTGCTAAACTTGAAGGCAAAAATAAATTATAGCGCTGCTCAGGTTTCAACTCGTTTAAAATCTTTTGCGATCAATTTTTTAGAATTTTTTTTGGCAGCGTAGTCGAGTGGTTAGAGCGCCGAGATAGTGATTGACATGGTTTTGGTTCAAGACCTACTCGCGCCATCCTGTTGTGTCCTTGGGTAAAACACTTTACGGCTCATTCCTCTTGGCGGTCTTAGCATGCCGTTATTTCATTAATATCTCTATAAAGCGAAATAAAAAATTTCACCGAACAGCAATGTTTTGGGATCAAGATTGCATGCGGTAATTGTTTGTCCTACATATTAGCGCCTCCGTCGTTTTCTTGCTAGTCAGGAAGATAAGCGGCAGCGTGGTTGAGTGGTTAAAGCGCCGTGCTTATGATCAACATGGTCTGGGTTCAAAACCCACTTGCGCCATTCTGTTGTGTCCTTGGGAAAGACACTTCACGACATATTACCCTGCTTGGTGGTTTTGGCAAGCAATTCTAAATTACAATCTTATCTTTATTAAATTACAAGCGGCAGCAATAACTTGGCATCTCCGGAAGCAGGTCGGAATTATTGCTTGCCCTATCTAGTAGCGCCTCCGTCGCTTTCCTACGAGTCAGGAGGATTGGTGCACAGTTTGGAAACCTAGCGTACTAAGAGATATATCTCGAATTGGGAATGCCTGGGTGTTGCTGTCCTGTCGATTTTTAATTTTGTTTTTTTAGTTTTCATTTAGAGATAGGCTATATCCAAGGTTACCATTTCGAATTTATTTTTAAGATTTGTGCTTACTTTAAACGTTGTCTTAAAAATTTTAATGTGAATATTTCTAGGACAAGTGCTTATTTTGGAGTTAAGTGCTTTCATCAAAAATGTTGTTAAAATTTTAGTTTTCGATAGCATTTTTAAAAAATGAGTATATTACAATCAAAAAAAGTCTTTACATGTACATTAAAGGTTTTTTTTTGGTTAAACATCAAGTGAAGACCTTTTCTTGGCCTTTACTTTATACTGTCTAAGTAAAAAGATTTTCAAAACAAGTACAAATGGCACGTTTTAGTGTGCCCTCACTTTAGATAAATAGCCGTGCTTATTTTTTAATCAATTCGAATGTAACCCTGAATATAATTAAATATAAAGCTGAAATTTTGCTATCATTACGGGCTCTTACCCATTTTTTCATGACGGCGATCGATTGCTTAATATTTGTTAGCACGTATCAATATTTGATTTTTTTCAGACTTTTTCTTCAGCATTTTTTACAACTCACATTATTGAAGACTTGGAAGGGTAAAACCCATCCAAAAAACAAACACAAGAAAATGCCAATTTCTGCGGAACTGAAATGTTGTCTGACAAATGTAGTAAAACTTTACTCAACAACCAATGGTGAAAATAAAACAACTTTTATAAAAAATTATCTCAGTTAGTCGTAAAAAGAATATTAAAACAAAACAAAAATGTTATCACTGGAAGACGGAGTTTAAAAATTCAACTTTGATATCATCTGTCTGTTGAAAGTCAGATGAAGACTAAATACAGCCTGGGACAAAAGTTTAAGACCACCTTTGGAAAAAGGCACATTTTAGAAAAAAGCTTCTTAATCACCTAATACTAAATATTCTTGTGTCAAAATGCATATTTAGTTTTTGGATATAAACCTTATCACACATTAATTTTTAATTTTTACTTTCGTTCAATTTTTTAAATGTTTAGCTTAAAAATACAAAATTTTGAACCACAAAAATTGGCAAAAAATCTAGCAGTTAACGTTGAAAAACGTATTCAATTTACCGGTTGCTGCACAATGAAGGTCTCAGAACGTGAAATATCAAGGCAGATGAAAGTTAGAAAAACTGCTGTACCTAACACTATCAAAAAAATTTCAAAAAATAAGTACTTTCAAGGACAGCAAAAAAACAGGCCGTCTGAGCATTTTTAGTAGTGGAAATAAACGTTTTATTAGGAAGAGAGTGAGTCAATTCCCTTAGAGCTCCGCTGAAAAAAATACAAGCTAAAATGGCACAAGGAAGCTTCAAAATTAGTAAAATTGTTTTTTTACTAATTTTGAAGCTTCCTTGTGCCATTTTAGCTTGTATTTTTTTCAGCGGAGCTCTAAGGGAATTGACTCACTCTCTTCCTAATAAAACGTTTATTTCCACTACTAAAAATGCTCAGACGGCCTGTTTTTTTGCTGTCCTTGAAAGTACTTATTTTTTGAAATTTTTTTGATAGTGTTAGGTACAGCAGTTTTTCTAACTTTCATCTGCCTTGATATTTCACGTTCTGAGACCTTCATTGTGCAACGACCGGTAAATTGAATACGTTTTTCAACGTTAACTGCTAGATTTTTTGCAAATTTTTGTGGTTCAAAATTTTGTATTTTTAAGCTAAACATTTAAAAAATTGAACGAAAGTAAAAATTAAAAATTAATGTGTGATAAGGTTTATATCCAAAAACTAAATATGCATTTTGACACAAGAATATTTAGTATTAGGTGATTAAGAAGCTTTTTTCTAAAATGTGCCTTTTTCCAAAGGTGGTCTTAAACTTTTGTCCCAGGCTGTAATTAATTGCCCAAGTCGGGGTCATTGCTTGACAATTCATGTATGTATTAGCGCCTCCAGCGCTTTTCTGCGAGTCAGGAGAATAAATACAATAGAGAAAAATAAAACACAAAATAAACGTTTTTGATTTAAAGGCCGAAAGTTGGGCATCTCTAGTTTAAACGTCATCACACCCAGACAAAAGGAATTATCACGTGATCGCTCAATAATGTTTTAAATTAAAACGTTTTGTGATTCAAATTGAAAATGATTTCTTTCATTTTTATTTATGCCAATCAGTAATTTGTACCGGATCGGTGTACTAGACTATACCAGCTGATTTTATCCACTGCTATTATTGTAGTTCTATTACGTCAAACTTGGTAATAAAACTTATATCGTTTTTTTGTTATGTATTTTAATTGGAAAGTCAATCAATAATTCCAATTGATCGTCTGAAACAATTTGTAGCGTGTTAGGCAACAATTTGGCAATTACTGTTGCCAACGAATTCCCGATAGCGTGGCCATGTAGTAAAGAGCACAAGTGTTTTTAGTCTTCTAATGGATTATTTTAATGATTAGAAAGATAGAAGAATTAAGTCTACTTGGTTTGTTAAGCGAAGACTTTTCTATAATAGGCCTACCTTGAGACTATAACTTCTGTTCCATGTCCGTTTTTATGTTTTGTCACCTTCAAGATACAAGAGCGCGCGAAGCAATGCCAATTTATTAGACTTTAAAAAAATTATAAGATATTGACTGTATAGAAGAGGTACAACATCCTACCATTTATGCTTACACCGATCGGAAGTCTTACCACGCTTTCCAATTTTTGAATCCCAGCACAACTGTATCAAAAACGACAAAACAGAATTGTTTCTAAATGTTGATAATGTAAGTTTTTGTTGATAATTTGATGCACAAGCCTATTAAATCTCATAAAAATATTTTAAGCACGCCATATATAACGCAATGCCGGTATATTCAAATGAAAGTCATAAATTGTGGCGAAACTAATTAAGCAGGAGGCGCAGTTTAAACTGTAGGCATTAATTGATTTGTTAATACGTGATAATTAAGTCCTACTAGGGCTAAGCCAAAAGTGCAAAAAAAAAAAAAAAATTTTCTTTTTATCGTAGCCTTGTTTTAAAAAAGGCCACGTCAGGAACAACAAATGACAATTGCAGAGTAGAGGCCTAGTATTCAAACAAACAAAATCAGGTTCAATCAACAAATCTTTGGTAAAGACAAAAAAAAAAGTCACCAAAGCCGCCACGTTTTGGTTTTCTTCCAGCTGAAGCAATTTTTTTTTAAGTTGTTTCCTATGACTTAAATCTAATGCTGTGATCCGGCCATAAGTGACAACCAGTTATGCATCTTTTCAAAGACAGATGTAGCATCATTTTTTGGCTTCAAATTTGAAGACAAGGTTTTTTGTTGGTCACGACATCAAAGGTACAGAAAGCGGGCTTCACATTATAGGAGAGTTCTATTTGGCCTGTCATTGAAATTTCACGTTGAAACACATGCTATATATTTAAAAGATGGTGGAATTGACAAACTTTAATCAGTCTTCTCCGCATAATACAAGACAGAAAGTTGAAATTGTTGTTTGTTTGATTTTTCATCTTAAATTTAGATGCAAACAAAAAAGGCGAAAAAAATTAAATAAAATCTTGATTTTTATATTATAAGATTCACAACATGATAACAAAACAAAAAATATTTATTTGAAAAATATTAATATTGCAAAATGACTGACAAAATCAAAGCATCTAAAAGTAATGAAGGCAGAGAATAAAATCAAAATTCAATCAAAAATTTAAATTGTTGAAATTAATCACACCCCAGATTCGTGCTGCACGTAAGATTTGTGATTGAGAATCAGTGTTCGGACATTAGATAGAAATCCAGCTGCAATCTCGTTTGTTGTTTCATTTGATGCATCTTCAATCGTCGCCTTCAACAATTTCATCTGTTGTAATAAGTCTTTTAATTAGGATTATCTTATTTTCGATATAAAGAATCGGAACGCTCGTTAAAAGCGTTTGAAATCAAATAAAGCATAGCCGTATTAAACCAAAAAATTTGACAGGGAATACATTTTTTTCCAACTTTTTTCAAAGACTGCCCAAATCATATTGAACCATTTTTTGGGGATACTTAAATGTTGCTCAGATTTAATGTAAAGACCGTTTTTTGATCTTCAGTTGATTTTGCAGTTGTAAATCGAAGAGAAACAATTGGTTTTCCCAGGTAAACGTTTGAAGATCAAAAAGAAAATGGGTTTTACATTAAAATATTAGTTGCTTTGCTCACTGATCTGGATCGTTTTAAATTGGTTAATTTTTTCCTGCCCAAATTCCGGGAAAAAGTAATTGACAGGGCGGAACATCAGGACAAGGGCTCAAAATTGGGACTGTCCCGTCTACACCGAGATGTACGGTAAACTTATTTTTAATACTTTCTGAACTTAACCCAATTTTGGGATCATGCAAATACAACCACAGAATAATTTAAAGCTTATCAAATTAGCGCAAAAGCACGTTTTAAAGTAAAGTGCCTTATCTCATGTTTATCACAAACAATTAAGCTTGAGTTGTAACTTTTATAACTACCAGTTGGCCAACGAGAATAAATTGAAAAATATTGTTTTGATTGAATAAATATTTTTACGTAATATATAAACAACTATAGTCAATGCGAATCTATTTTATAATATACCTGGTGATTGGACTGCATGAGTGCTTGGGCCATCGATTCAAGTCCAACTTTTGTAACATTGCAAATCTCAATATCAATCTTATCAACTAAATGAATGCATTTAGAGAGCGCAATCGCTCCCTCATCCCCGATCTTGTTATGGCTAACAGCTAATGATTTTATCTGCAAAATGAAAACCATTAATGGTCAAGAAATTGATTTAATGCAAAACTTTTTTCAATGTTATCATATGAAAATTTATTAGACTCTTTAATCTTTATTTTAAAGTGAATCTTTACCAAAAATAAAGGTTAATCTTAGACTAATCTTTTTTTAAAGTGGCATTCCGTCAATTCTTTTAAAAACTTTTGCTATCAAGCCATGTATTATCAGAATTATTTTAAAATTTATTTAAGATTTATTAATGATATCATTAAGTGGAAAAATATTTAACTAATTGCACTACAATGAAGCAACTGCAGCTGTTAACATTAGATAGCAAAAAATTCTTCTAAGTCTAAAAAGAAATTTTACTCTAACCAAGCTTTTCGTTACTTTTATCTGTCACCAATTAATTTCTTAATTTCATAGTTAACAGAAGCAGTTGATACAACTACAAAAAATCGATTGTTTTCTACCAACATTGCTTTATTGCTAAATTTTAAATTTCTCTTTAACTCTTCCACAGAAAACAATAGAAACTAAACTTTTTTTAGGAATAATTAAATGTCACTTCACCCGAGTGTCATTTTAAAGTGACGGCAGAAAGAAATTTCAATAAGTACAATAATGCTTATAGAAATAACAATTAAACAGACGATGAAAAATCAAATTAATTTTTGACCACTTGGAATTGTAACTTTCACGTTCTCTACAACAACCTTAATTTAAAAATGTGTTTTTTGTCGTTATAAAGAAAATAACTGCCACCAAACGTTTAGGAAATAGAAATGTAATCGAAATATCATTAAGATCAGCTGCTGCATATCTTCTTAGAGTGATGCTAAATGAAAAAATGAAAATTAACATAACCCTTTACTGCATGAATTTTAACTTTAAACAAAAAAAATTTAAATTAAGCTTAAAAACCATTAAATGCATCTAAATTAATGTTAATTTACCCAAAATTTTAAAAAAATGAAAAATGGGGTAATTTCATAGTTGTATCATATATGATACAAAATGTGCTTCAAGAAGATTTTGCAAAAAAATTTCAAATTAAAATTTAGCGTTTATTAAAGAAAAGTTTTACACAATTTTTCAAACAATGTGTACAAAAGTAAAACTAGAATAAAAACAGTCATCAGAATGGGGTAGATGGATATTAGCGCTGTATTTAGAGTGACGTGATCGACTTGGTTACAATTCGAAACCTATTTGAATTTGTTTTGTTCTTGGTAAAAACTTTTGATGGCATTTCTCTGTTCTCGGCTAGACGATTTTATCAAATATCTTTAAATTTCAGCCCTACCTCTAAATAAAAATTAAAAAATCAAATAAAAATTTCATCTCGCAGCAATATACATGTATTGAGATCTCTCAAAGTAAGTTAGGGTAATCGCTTGACTGTTGGACTAAAGAAGACGCCCCACCATTTCCTGCAAGTTAGAACGAGAAATAGAGGCGGTGATAATAAAAATGCATATTACAACATTGACACATGGCATTTTTCATTCAAGAAAATGCCAATTTTCATCTAAGCAAGCTCATACAGTTGACAAAAAAGAAGCGTTTTTCCAATGTTTTTCTACCAAGAGTTGCTTTGTTTTGGTGAATGGTCTTCTTGTTTTACTTTAATGACTGTCTCAGATTTCGCAGTTTCTAGAAAATTTGCCGATGATTCGTGAGGTGATGCTATGTGGAAACCCAAACTAAAAGTAAAAAAAAGTTTTTGCTGTTTTGAAGACAAATGGAAACCGATTCTTCCAAAACTCAAAAGTATCCGCTATTTCAGCCACTGCCTTCTAATAGAAAAAAGTCTTTTGAAGAACAGGAAAACTATCACTGAACATTGTCAACAAGTTCTAATGGTGCACCATGACCAATTTGAACACCTAACATTACATTACAAGCAAGATAAACGTTCTTCATCATCTTGCTCAACTGCTTGATGCGCTCGTAATCTTATCACATGAAACTCATTAGATCTATACCAGAGCAGAAAAGCTGGTACTTTCAAGTTTCTTCTGATAAGCCATACTGAGACATTCTGCATGAAATAGGTTTTTTTCTTGATAAAGTTTTTATTTGATAAAAAAAATTATAACACTGTTTTTATCATACGTTTGTAATTAACTTTTTTCGTATAACCGTAGAGGCCAAGCTGTTGTTTTCTTTTTTCAAGCGGACTCAAAATTGTATAAGCCAAGCGAACTCCATTGAAAAATTTGCCGTAAAGTGTCTTTTCTAAATGAAGAACAAAAATCACTTGAATATACTGAGTATCGAACTCACATCCTCCTGCTCCAAATTCAGAGTGTCATAAAACTGAGCTATTCTGTCAAAGACTAATAAATCAAATTGATTTACCATATCTAAGTTTAAAATTAGTCTAGTATTTTTTAATTTCCCTGCTTCCAGGTCAAACAGCATTTTCAGTTTCATATTGCCAGACATGACTTACCATATGTTGTATCATATATGATACAACCGTATTTATACGTGTGATTTGGTCAATTTACATTAAAAATTTGAAAATAAGATTTCTAATAATTAATTATGCAGTAATAACTAAAATATAATTTTTTCAGGGGGAAATTTACATGAAAACTATAAAAAATTTTTAATTTATTTTTATCAAAAGTAACAGTCGCTGAAAAAATATATTTTCGATCATAAAATTAAATCAAAAATTTCTTTTGGACTTGGTTTCAAAAATATAAAGTTTTAAATAAGAAAATATTGCATTTTCTTTGATTCAAAAGCAAAATTTAAAAAACAAGTTTTTTTAAATTTTTTTAATGAAAAACTAATTGTTAATTTGGTTGCATCATATATGATACACTATGCAGTGATAAGTTTAACGATTTATTACAAAATTTAAAAAACATTTGAAGCAGAAAGGTACAGTATAGTCAGACCTGTCAAAAAAAGTTTTATATGGTGTGAAAATGTAATAAATTGAATGCTTTTGTTGTTGAATCACAAAAATGTTAAATGACGACTTAAAACCTTCATCCAACTCCGAGTGCTGACTTTTCAGCCTCAATCAGTCAAAAGATTTAAGATTATATTTTATTGTAAAACTTAGTCAGGACTATGCAATACCAAGCTAGCCCTTGCAAATTTGTTAGAACGTTATTTCAACTTGTTTCAACGTCAAACTGGATAGAATTTCCATTTATTATTCAATCAATTGCATTCAACACAAGTTTCGTTTTACAACTCACTTGGTGATTGGACTTGACTAAAGCAGTGGCTATCGATTCGACACCGATTTTTGTGACGTCACAACCTTTCATATAAATCTTATCAATTAGATGAATACATTTGGAGAGCACAACTGCCCCCTTATCTCCAATCTTGTTTTTAGTAAGAACTAATAATTTGATCTAGAAAAATTAGTGATTAATGGTCGACAATCGTATCAAATATATGTACTATTTAAATTTTAACTCATAAAAATTAAAATTGTTGTTGTGTTTAGGGCAGCATTTCTCAACGTAAGGGTCGCAAACCCAATGAGGGTTGCCAAGTATTTTCACTGAGGTCGCAATAATATTTTTCAAATCTATAGCTACATTAAACAGAGCGGAAAGACGGTCGAAGTCTATGTGAAAATCGTAAAGGGTCACCAACAGCAAAAGGCCATAAAAATTTGATAATAATCTGTAATAATGTTCATAATGAAATACTTTTAACAACAGAAGGTTAATAGCACACCATGGTGAAGAAGATAGTAATATTTTAAACAAATATTTGTATTTTTATGACGGAGGAACAACCAAAACAAAGCATCTGAATTAGCAACATTGATTACATTAAAACTACTATATATAACGTTAGAGCAAGCCACAACTTATTTTGTGATTTGTGATTGTAGCGTCACATTTCACTCTTGTTTTATTATACGTAATTCCTAAACTATGCAAAACAAATCCTAACAAACAAATGATTGAAAATTTTATACAGTTAACTTTTATAAGCAACAAATTAAATAATATTCAACGAAATATATTTGTCACGCTTGTATAGGCTAAAGTTAGCAACTTTATTCTCGCGAGGAAAAGGCGTTTGGCTATTTCGCTGAAGGACGCTTATCGACAGAAGAAAGTTGAATGAACCACAAGGCGATCACTGATTTAGATCAGGGGTGTGCAAACTGCGGCCCGCGGAGGGTTGCGGATTTTGAATAGAGTGCGGCCCACGAACGTTTCACACGTTTTTTTGAGGTGCTTGATAAAATCAATATCACAAACAAAGCGTTTTGGTTTGGATTAGAATGAATATCATAACTATTGTTAAAAGTTAATGTTATTGCTTGGTTTGGTTTCAGTATGAAAAGCAGAAAATTAAAGAATTATATCCAGCGAAGACCTTCTTTTTTTTTAGAGAAGACCTGCCCGCAAATAAATTCAACCTTCGAATTCGGCTCTCGAGCTAAAAAGTTTGCACACCCCTGGTCTAAACAAATAATTCTACAGTAAAAGAATTAAAAAAACAAACATCACTTCAAAAGCTGTGTATGTGTAACGTGAGAGCAAGCAACAACTATGCAAAGAAACCAAAATTTTATTAAGAAATAATGCAGATAGGCTATCATATTATTTTTGTTTTATTATAATTTCTAGAACTATACAAAACAAATCCCAACTAGTAGAAAATTATTTAACTTTTATCGGCAACAAATTGAATAATAAATATTCAACCAAATGCATTTAATATAAATTTCAATTGGCAACCCACTTGGTGGTTCGACTTCACTAGTTCATCAGCAATTGAATTAATTCCAACATGTGTGATGTCACAATGACCAATAAAAACCTCATCCAAAAGATGAATAAATTTGGCGAGTACCGTCGCTCCTTTGTCTCCGATACTGTTAGCATTCAGAGAAAATATTTGAATCTATTACATATTAAAAACAACATGTCTCTTCAATAGAAAACTATTTTAAATATCAATACAAGTTTATTACATGTTTTTTTGGCATTTATTATTTATAATTTAGCGCAGCAGTCATCATATTGTGTGTCGCTTAAAAATTTCTAGGATCCTCTCTAGCTTGTGGTTAAATTTCCAATTTTATTTTACAATCTGTTGTAAACAATTCCTTTTTAGGACATGGTAGAGAGGGAGTCGTTATCAGTTTTGACAACCCCAACGTTAATTTTTGCTTAATTTTATGTATATTACTGTATTATTATTTCTATTTGTCGTCCTAATTTGCAGGAAAAAGTCGGAGGCGCTACACTTAGGGCAATTGTCAGGCCATCACCCAACCTGCTTTTGAAGATCCGATTGAAAATTTTTTATTTGTTTTTTTTTAGAGATTATGACTAAACTTTAGAGCTGCTTGCTAAAACTTTAAAAAAAAGGAAAGTGTCCAAGTGTTTTTTCCAAAAATAAAACAGAGTAACGCACAGGAGTTTTGAACCCAAATCGTATTGATCACGTTCGCCATTAATACATCAATAGGGCACTCTTATCCACTCGGCCATGCTGTCGACAAAATTTAAATATATGCCGCTTTAAAAAACAGTTTAACAGCCTCTAATTGGTTGGATGAAGACTTTGTCTTGTGTCTACATTGCGTTTTTCAGCAGACATAATCAGTTAAATAAAGTTATGAATTACTTTAAGAACAGATTGCCTTCACGTATTGTCTTGAATTAAAAATCAATTTTAAAACAGTTTATAAAAAACAATTAAAAATACTAATTTTAGCTCACCAAAAATAGTAATTATTTTGTCATTAATATTCATTTAGTAACTATTAAATAAATATTTAGCTAATACGTTTTACATACTCAGCTATCATATTGTTATTACATGCCTTTTTAATTGAAGCTGAAAATTGTGGATGAGAAACAAATCCTTCCCAGCACTTGCCGAGAAAATTATGGAAAGATAATCGATGTAATGTGATGGGTTGTCTTTTATTGCAGACATAGTAGAATGCTGCAAAATCACTTGAAAGCATTTGACATTCTATTTCAACTTCATCACACAAACGAGAAGCAAGTCGATTGGTGAAGCCATCATTCTGCAGCTCGTATGCCCAATTAAAATAGCGAAGAACGTCGTCATTAATTGTCTTATAAGTTACATCTTTGGGTAGCATTTGCAGTAATTCCAATTTTTTTGGACAAAGTAAACATGATGGAATGCATTCTTTTAGATTCTCAAAAGCTCCTTCGTAACATAGACCAAACAAAAATTTGGTTACCATTTCAAACCTACTGTTGGATAGATGGTATACTGGACGATCGGAAAAAAACAAATCTTGAAACTCTTTTAATGGAATAAAATACAAAAGGTGCACAGCGACTAAAAACTCCTGTAACATTAAATGCGAGAAGTATAATATTACTTGGGGATTTCCACCAAACATTCGCAATTTTCGTTCTTTGGCAACAACAACAAACAAATTATCGATATCCAAGTCAGTCAATTTTGAAATGATCAAATCTTTTTTTCGAAAAGTAATTTTTTTGTCTTTAAATCCTAGCCACGCCAACTCGGTAATATTCTTTGCTTCAAATTTTCCATGATGACTTTCACTGTCAACGAATGATGCAAGAACAAAGGTTAAGATGCCAGTCATGCTGTGTGGAACGTTGTTTGAATCTTGCGACATTATCTCGTTTATAGCAAAACAGGTCAATATACAATTGATAGGAATATAAGAAAAAGATAAGATGTTTGGGTGATTTTCAATGTAGCTGTACACTTGATCTTTATTTTCACCACAGATGTCCTGGCAAATTTGCATCTGCGATTTTTTGTCTAAACCGAGTATATTTACCAGAAAACGTGGCCGATATACATCCGGTAATTCGAACATTTGACGAGGTCTTGAAAATATTATTTTTTTTGCTTTGGGCAAAATTGCGCCATTCAATATATTCACAATAAAAAGTTCAGCAGTGGTCTCATCGTAAATGGAAACTTTCTCGTGGTTGCGGGTGAAATTAATTTTAGTCTCATCAAGTCCATCCATGATGATGATCAGATTTTCGGAGTTTTGAAGTTGTGTTAAACCTTTATTTCGGCGAAGTTTATCATCCATCCATTCTAAAGTTAAAGAAGGTGACAAGAACTTGAGAAAATTAATCGTTTTATTTTCGTAATTAACATTACAAAATTGAAAATAAAATACCAAATTCATTTGATATAAATGTTCGTCACCGACAATCCTATTAAGAATTATCTTTGCCAAGGTCGATTTACCACAACCTGCTTGGCCGAGAATTCCAACAACATTTGAATGGACTTGAACAAAGTTTTCTTTCGCTCTTTGATTGCCAAAGTCTACTTTGCCCGATTCGTACTCTACATGTTCTTTAGCTTTAACAAACAGTTCTTCAATTTCAACGTCACCAACCGGTGGTTTACTCAACAGTTCGGCCCGTTCTTCTCTATGGTGAAAATGAAAACCATCTATTTTTTGTTCAACATTATTAGTTATCTGCAAAGGAACGACTCCGACAATACGGTTGCAGCAAATCGCGTTGTCGATTCGACAGTTCTTTTCCGCCTCCAAATTCAGCATAATGATCAAATCTTTGTCTAAAATAAAAACATTACTACAATTATTTTTTTATAAATCAAACAAAAAAGCTACTATTTAATGTGAGCGACTCTTCCAAAAGAAATCTAACCGAAAGTCACACGTATCTCTCCGTCCGAACATCGAACCAGCCTTTATGCATGGCGAAAGAGAAAAATCGGTCGACGAGTACATTTTCTAAAAGCAAATATCGCTCGGTCTGGTTGAATACAAGAGAACTTCAGCTAAATTACCACTCGCATATAGTAATCTAAAATAGTTTACAACTATAATATGGATGCAAGCTGTGGCTGTACAAGATTTGAATTGGAATAGGGATTTTTAGTGAAGAAAAATACAACGTCTGTGATTGGTTACAAGTTTTTTTCACCATATTTCTCAACGAATAATGTTTAACGATTATGTAACAAAGAAAAATCAAGTTAATTTAAATAGAAAATTAGGTTAAAGCTTTTGTCGGCTTCATGTTCGAGTGGTTAAGAGTGCCGTGATTGTGATCGACATAGTCTCGATTTAAAACCTTCTCGCGCCATTCTTTTTTGTCCTTGGGAAAGATACTGTACATTACGGCACTTTCCGTTGCTCGGCAGTCTAATCACAGCAGCTCTAAATTTCTGTCAGATCTCCATAAAACTAAAACAAAAATAAATAAAAAATTTCTACTGGACAGCGGTATCTTGACATCTCCGGAAGCAGGTCGGAGTAATTGCTTACCTATGTATTAGCGCTTCCGACACTTTCCTCCGAGTCAGAAGGATAAATATCCTTCTGACTGTCGGAAGCGCTAATACATAGGGTAAGCAATTACTTCATTACTCTCTATAGTCAGAAGAATATTTATTATTCTGATTATAAAGAGAAAATGATAATGAAACGTCAATAACAGCAGACAGAGTCATTGTTTCACATTTTGATCTGTGCCATTAATGTTGTGATGAATGTACCTTGTTTGAAGTTATTTAAAGTCCCTAAAAAAATTTGGCTTTATGGCATACTTGATACATTGGTCATTAAGCATTGACAAAACACAAAAAACTGAAAGGGAAACATTGACTGCTGTTATTAAACTAATACAATATAATAAATAAAATCAAATTCTAGTAAAACTTACAGTCGGTTTCTGCATTAACTTCTTTTGAAAATGAACCTAAAAGAAACAAGACCACGTAATTAAAACAAAAATAAGATAATTTAACTTTTTGCCTACAAAACATATTTTTAATATATTTGTTTTAATTTTATCTCCAATAGAACAAAGTATAAGACATTTTGATCTATTAGATCGGCGTTTCTCAATAGTTAATTATGTCAGGCTAGATATTAAAAAAATCTGAGATGTAATCTATTATTTGGTCTCGCGAAATTTAAATTTGTTTTAGTTGTTAATTCATTTTTAGTCAATACTACTTAAAACATAAATGCTTTAAACTGGGTTGTCTAAATCCTTAAATTACAAAACTAAAAAGGTCTTAAAAACTGAGTTAAACCAAGAACTTTATGTTGCTCAAATCAAAAAATTGATTCATCTACCACATAGCTCTTTAGTCACTGATTATTTTGAGAACTTCCTAAAACAGTAATCAGAGCATTTAAACAATAAACTTTTTAATTAAGTCACGGTAACAAAATTTAAATCACTTTAGCACAATACTAAAGTGATTTAGGTGCATCACGTTATTAAATCACTTTAGTAAATCAGAAAATCACTTCACTAAAAATGCATCAATTTGGCACAAGTTAATCAAACAGATTAAGCTTCAGTAAAGTTTAGATTTTTTCCCAAAATAAAAAATTTAAATTTAAAAAATATTTTATGTTGCAACCAATAGGACTGTGTGATAAAAATTTATACTATTTATTGCAACACAACACCATGATGTCAACCACAAAGTCAGAATTCCTAATTCACTTACAGACATGTGAGAAAAACACATAGAAATGAAATTATCAGAAAATTGAATAGATAAAAACAACCGGAAAAATATACCAATTTAATTTTGTTAAGTTGTTTAGCATGTAAAAATGAAATGCAATTTAAAACTCTTAAGTTGTTTAGCATTTTCTTAAAGTCCATTTTGATCTATGAAATCGGTGCTTCTTAACCATTTTATAATCACGGCCCAAAAAACTTAGTGTAGAACTGTGGCGATCCACCATTGCTACATGCAAAGTGAAAACGAAAAAAGTTAAACTATAGAACAATAAGTTGGTTGTATATAATCGTAATCTTACCCTAACTCTCACCAGAAACGTACCATGCCAAAAAAGGCCTGATGCCGAATTGGGAACATTTCCAAATTTTAAATATTGATTTGTAGCAATTAATTAAATAGCTTCTCTTGTATAACCCTAAAGATGCCCCTAGCTTTTTTTCTGGTCGCTGGAACACTGGAATAAATCCCCATCTAGTTTTTACGAGTGAGGATTTAAACAGATCTAAACTGAACAGACGTACTTTAGAGAAGTTTTTAAGGTCCCAACATTGACCATCGCCAACTAAAGCCTCCAAAAATCTGGCCCCATTCCCAAACGAACCGTACAAACGTTGGAACGTCAGCAAGGCCAACTAGAAAATTTACGGTCTTGTTACAAACCACCCATTTCAAAAATTACTTTTTCCTGACTCTAGCTCCATTGATGAGGCATACCAGGGCTTCTGTAATACCATCTTTGCAGCAGCAGCAGCAGCAGCGGCAAACTTATCAATTCCACGCGGTTGCAGAAACAACTATAGATCGTATTGGGATGCAGAGCACGATCGCCTCTACTAGATTTTTCTATAGGCTCCGCAATGTGAAACAACTAGTTCAGCTGTTTTTGCCTTGTGTTCCATCTTAATGAAAAACGGAAAGATTGATGGTCCGAGGCCAACAATAACATCGACTTTACGCGCTCCAATCGACTGGCATGGAATATAATTAACAAATTGATTGGCAAAACCATATGTACACGCCTCTGCTGTATTACCGCCAACTCGATTGCCTGGTTAGTTGAAAATAGAACATAAAAAACAACAAACCGCGAGTCAACCAGACCTGTGATTAAAAAGTTGTTCCAAGTCGGGAGGGTTCCAACACCGCCAAAAAATGTACCCCTGGAGATTTTTCTCCAAAAAACTTTGCCTATGCCTCCACTTGTTAAAGTCTAGAAAAGCTCCCGGCCCTGACTTTCTATGCCCAGAGCTAATAATTCATGCCGGCTCTGCTTTGAAGTCCTGGTTAAAAAAATTCTGACCAGAAAACAAAGCAGGTTACGACGTCCTAAAAGGGTGCCTCACAAGAATAGTCCTGGCTCCCCTCTTGTTTAATGTTTATACATGTGAACTGCCGGTGCAGTTGGCAAAACTTTTTTTATGCTGATGATCAGGCCATCTTGCACTATGCAAGCTAATGGAAGGCATTAAAGGGGACTCTTACTCAAGACATTGCAACCTTATCCTCCGACCTTTACAAATAGAAGCTCAAGCGCAGTACAACAAAGACTGTGTCGGTATCCTTCCATCTTTATGACAAGGAAGCTCAACGTGAGCTTAACATCTTTGTCAATGGACAGGCCCTACCGCTTTATACTGAACCACTTATTTTGGCATAAAACTGGATTGGGTGCTGACGTTTCGCTGACACTTAGAGTTACTGCGCAAGAATTTAACTTCTCGCGTTGTGTTTCTAAAGCAATTAGCTGGATCAAGCTGGGGTGCGATGCCGCAGTACTCCACACAGCCACGCTTGCCTTGGTCCATTCCGTGACTGAGAACTGCGGTCTGTTCGGTGTCGCAGTGCCCATACTCGCCTTATCGACAAGCCCATCAACAATTCCTTGCGCATAGTGAACGAATGCCTGCGTTCCATATCAAAGGACAACCTTTTTATTTTATCAGGCATTCACCAACTGAGCTTCGCCGCCTGCTGCTGAACAACTCCGTCCAGTGTAGCAAAATAGGTGGAATATAAATGGAACATGCAGTGGCAAGAAAACGCCTCCAGCTCCATACTTTTATTAAAGAGGTTAGCCCAACGCCACATGGGATTTAGCTTTGCCAGACCTGCACAGGTCAGGATTTACCGCCTCCGAATCGGCGTTGGTCTATTTCACTCAGAAACGCAGAAATGGGATACGGCTCCTAAGGCGTCCTGTAGGTGTGGCTCAAAAGAGCAGGCAGCTGAGAACATAATAGCATCTTGGCTCACTTATCATCATCAAAATGGAGCCCGTGCTCTCTCAGATGTCGACAAGAACCTGGTGACATAGCTGATGAAAACATGTCCGGCCATTTATTGGACCATCCAGCTCTAGTTCATCTTTCCCAAACGAAGAAGATTGGGTAACCAAAAATCTAATTTCGTATTTTCATACCAAATTTAACTGTAGTCATTATGCTAGCTATAAATTTATTTTCGAACATAGATGTTATCTTTTTTGTTTTTTTTATCTATACATTTTTGTATTTCACATTCTATCGTACCAAATCGCATGATTACGCGATATTACGCCCACTTTCATACTGCAATGTGGCTTTGTCATAGATTGCAATATGTAGAGTTACTCTCTGGCAGATATCGGTAAGACAACGTTTAACTGATTATGATAAAATAAATTGTCTCTAATATGGTAATTGCTTTTTTTAATTAATCTTTTGGCTTTATTTCTATTACAATAAGTGAATAGATATAAATAGAATCAAATTAGTGGTTAACCTTCTGGTTTGAACTACGACAATAAAACTTAAACATAACGCTTCATAACTACAAGTTCAAACTTTTTCAGGTTAATTATCTTGATTTATTTCCTTGTATTAAAGATTGCATTTGGTTTTTCCTAATAATGGTTGTTTTATGTATATTCTCATAAAACAAATACTTACGAAACATGCTTAAAAGTTAAGGATTTTTAAAGAATGCTTATAAGACAAAGTTGTGGAAAATCTAGAAAAATTTTAATAGGAAAGTATGATATATTATCAAATATGATGAATAAATAAACATAAAATAAAAAAATTTCAACTGAACAGCAATACTTGGCATTTCTGAAAATACGTCGGAGTAATTGCTTACTCTATGTAGATAGCGCCTCCGACGCTTTTCTGCGATTGAGAAGGATAAATATAGATATGAAATAAAGTTTAAAAAATGCTTTCAAGTCAGAGATCAAAGTTTGAAAAATAAAAGGTGATGATATCATACATTTGCAAAGGCTTGTTTGACTGATTTATATCAAACATTAAGGAAACTGATTTAAGATTGCATTACTGAGATAAAACTCTATTTTTTTTTAAACATTTATACCGGTAATTTACACAATATTTGGGATGTGATAGCAGAGAATAACAACAATCACTTTTTTAATTGACTAATTAGGCTTTAAGCAACAAAGATAAAGTTAATTAACTCATACCTTCTGCTTTTGAAATTGATCCAGACCCAAAAAGTACTTGGTCAGCATGTAGGTTACAACCATTTAAAGTGGTTGTGATTTCAACTAAAAAATCAATTTGTTTTTAAAATTTTTTGCATGCTATAAAGCATTATCTTATAGTTTTTTTAGGAAATTGGTTATTTTAATGTGTAAACAGTCTTTGATAGTTTAATACAACGGTTCCCAACCGGGGAGGAATTCTTTCCCAGGGAGGAATTTCATCATTTTAGGGAAGGAATTTAACTTTTGAGTTAAATCCACTACTACTTATAACTACCACTTCAATACAGGAAATAATTTCAGCCAGGAAATTGGTCCAGTACTGCTATTTGTATGAAATATTTGAATATTGGTATTGCCAAGGCGTACTGCCCCTCAAATGGTGTTAAGTTGACGCTAGACTCTTACCGCATACACAATATTTTTGCTGCAAGAACAGATCTAGCTTTCTGCATCGTAGTGTTGATTGTTATCGGATTACCGTCAACTAGCATACATTGTCAGTATTTGTTATGCTTCAATTACTTAATTATGATTGTCGCAAAGACCATTGTTGTAACATACTGTTATCAATAATAGGGGAATAATGTTTTGTTAGCAGTTCTTCAGATAAAGATCTAGACAGGACAAGGGAGAAAGATATGTTGGTAGGCTACCGAAACTCTTATTAGTCATGTTGAACATTTTGCAAAGCTGCCGAAGGAAGTTGAGACTTGCAAGGTTTTACAAGTTATATACTAGAGCAAACTGTAGGTAGACTTTGTCAAACCATATTATTAAAATACATTCCAGTAATTAGGCTATCAAAAGGCAGTGCAGCCTCAGTAGGTTGTGCAGTATGTAGACTGGCTATTAGGCCGGGAGTTCGATTGTTAGACAGGTAATACTTTGGAATGCTAGACGTTAGTTGTTCATATAAACTGAACGTAAAACAGTTAGTAACTTTTTACGTTCAGTTTATATGAGCAACTAACTTCTAACATTGGCTAGCGTGGTGTAATAGAATTAGATATGCAGCCAAATACTAATAGCCTAAAACAGTTTTTTGTATAGATTTAGCCAACAACTTAGCAGCAAAGACATGAGTGCTAAAAAACAAAAATATGATAAATCATATATCCAGTTTGGTTTCGCACCGGTCATTATACATAGTGAAGAAAAGCCACAGTGCGTACTTTGTAATAAAGTACTCTCTAACGACTCAATGAGACCAGCAAAGCTCAAGCAACACTTAGAAAATGTACATCCGCAACATATAAATAAGGACAAAACCTATTTCGAACGCCAAAGGAGAGCACTAAAGTCAATGAGACTGGATGCTTCTAGCGGTTTTTTCACAAAAAACAATCAACTGTTTGAAGCATCTTATTTAGTGGCATTTGAGATAGCAAAACAGTAAAAGCCACATATTATCAACTAATCAAGCTTTGAATTCTGAAAACAGCTGGCATAGTGTAAGGAAAAGAGGCAGAAAAAAGCTAGCTGCAATTTCGCTATCAAATAACACCATTCAAAGGCGAATCAAAGATTTGTCTCTTGATATAAAAAGTCAAGTAGTACAGGAAATCAAAACTGCTCTGTTTGGACTTTTTGCAATCCAGCTGGATGAATCAATAGATATCTCTTTATGTGCACAGTTGATGGTGTACGCAAGATATGTTTGCAACAATGCATTTGAGGAAGAGTTTCTATTTTGCTCCGCTCTTGAAACTCTTACAAAAGCAGCAGATATTCTGAATAAAGTTAAAACATTTTTCACAACTGAGGGTTTGGAATAGAAAAATCTTGCTGGCTGTTGCACTGATGGTGCGCCAGCAATGTTGGGATGCAATTCAGGCTTTTTAGCTTCAGTAAAGAGGTAAGCACCAAAAAGTAAAAATATTCACTGCATGTTGCATATGCAAGCCCTAGCTTCCAAGACATTACCCGAGTCCCTTCAAAAAGTTCTTGATCAGATAATAAAAAATACTTAATTTTATTAAAGCAGGAGCTTTAAATTCCCGTCTTTTTAAGGCATTCTGTGCAGTTATGGATTCAGACCACCAGATGCTTCTCTATTATATTCCAACTCTATGGCTATCCAAAGGCAATGTCACGCAAAGAGTCTTTGAAGTCCGAGAGGAATTAAAAGCATTTTGTCTTCTCAAAGGCAAGATTAAGTATCACGCTTGGCTAGATAATAAACAGTGGCTAATCTCCAGCTTATTTGTGTGTCATATTTGAACAACTTAACAAACTCAACTTGCAGATGCAAGGCAAAAATACCAATGTCATCAAATTTGTCAATGCACTGAAGGCTTTCAAAGCTAAATTAGTAAATTGGAAAAGAAAAGCTGAAATTTACAATTTTGCAATATTCGAGAAAGTGGATATGCTTCTTGACAGCAGAGAGGAGAGCTGTATGCCAGAAGTTGTTGAAAAAGATATTGTAAAGCATTTTTCAAACCTTCAAAACAAATTTAACAGTTACTTTTCTGAGACTAGTGATGAAGAATTGGATTTTGTGAGAAATTTGTTTACATTTCCTATTAAAAAGCTTTCAAATGAACGTCTGGACAAATTTTTAAAGCTGATACATGTAAATGATTCTAAATCTAGACAAGAGTACCAAGAAAAACCTCTTTCACACTTCTGAGTTGGATTAAAAGACTCATACCCTCAAACAACAGAAACAGCTCTTCATATTCTTATAACTTTTGTATCAACTTACCTATGCGAGTCAGGATTTTCGTCTCTACTTCAAATTAAGGCCAAACATAGAAATAGACTTGCGGTTGAGAATGATTTGCGTTGTGCATTGTTACAAACTACACCCCACATCCAACTACTTTCAGAAAACAAACAAGAAAAAATTTCATATTGATCGAGAGGAAAATTGAACTAAATTGATATTCGAATTCATTAAAACTGTCTGAACTGGCAGTCGTGTTTCTGTTTTAATTGCTATTTCGTTATTTTGTTATTCTCCTGATATTGTACCACGATCTCTTGGTATAATGATGCTTGCTTAGTATAGTTTCAATCATGTAACAAGTTTTTTAAGTAATCTTAGACTTTATCACAGTTAAACTTGTGGTTGAGGCTGTGTTTCGGGAGGGTAACTTTTTTGAAAAATTTTTTCCAACAAAAATTTGATAATCTGGGCTAAAAAATGCTTTGATTTCATGTACCGATATCCCAGTTAATGAAAATCTCTTAAATGCTAAATTTTAATTAAAAAAGTACACCGATGTTTTTCGAAATTTATAAAATTAAAACTTTTAATGATTTAGTTTATTTTATTAGTTATAACTTTGCTAAAATTTAAAATGCCTATAGCAGAGTTTAAATAGATTTAGCGTTCAGGTTCATGGAAATGCTGAACAAACGATTAGTCTGATATCATTTCATACTTATAAAAATATATCTTATAAAAATTAATTATTAGTTATAATTTTTTAAATAAAATTTAGCATTTATCTCTTTTTCACAACCTCATATATGTTTTTTTAAATCAGCGCAATTTTATACTATAAAGTGGTATTTTTGGTCGGAAAAATTTTTTCAAAAAAGTTACCCCCTCCCGAAATCCAGCATCAAACTAAACTTGCTAGTTTGAAGTTACCGAGCAAAGATATTGTCATTAACACTACAGTGGATTATCCAAAAAATACATTGCTTGGTGGTCTTGGCAAGCAGTTCTAAATTACCGTCATATCTCTATTTAATTACAAGCGGACAGCAATATCTTGGCATCTCCGGAAGCAGGTCGGTGTATTTCCCTACCCTATGTATTAGCACCTCCGTCGCTTTCCTGCGCGTCAGGAGGATAAATATAGAGATAAAAAATAAAAAAAACAGCTAGAGTTCTAGACTAAACTTGTGCTTTACTCCGGAATGTGCAAGCAGAGTTGTGAGAAAACAACGTTTAAAAAACTTATTGTAATAGGGGAGGAATGAAAAGTATCAAAATGAGCTAAGAGAGGAATGCATTCAAAAAGGTTGGGAACCACTTGTTTAATAAATTAACTAATTTTATTACTTGAACATTACATAAAAGCACCACACATTATATAACTTTTTTTTTATTTAAGTATAGGCTTACCTTTATCATGCTTTTTGCTAACTTTAGACGAGGCTTGGTTATTTTGACCCATTTTATACAATAACTGAATAATAGAAAAATTAACAATTTTCGTAGCAAATAATAAATAAGTTCACTGTCACAACTTTACTCGTGAATCCAAAAGGACTAGTTGAGCCAGGTAACCCAAATACCAGCGCTGAAGTAAAGCGATGTTATTTTATTTATGCCGGCTCTAGAAATAGTGTGCCGCGAGACTGAAGTTCTTTAAACAATTTATTCTGGTTAAGTACGATTGGATTCGTTATAAAACTTTTTTTTACAGATAGAATGAAACCACAGTTTTTGACTATAAAGAATCTATTTACAAAAATAAAAGAACTTGATCGATTCTTGCAAAACTTGACTCTTAAGCTTCAATAAGCTTCAGCAACTGTGAATAATTACTTAACACTCATACTGACTAATTATAAAAATAAATTAGCTCCCCGATGGCTAATATTAAACCAACGACATACACTCCATGATAGGAAACTCTTTTTTCTCAGTTTGTTTCTTTATTAAGAGAACGCCGACAGGAGTGTCGGCACTCGTACACTTGACTGCATGCTCCTTTGGGCGACTGAGTCGTCAAAAAATAAATTGATTTATATATTGAACAACATAAAAGTTTGGTTTGTTTTTGCAAAAGCTTTAACAAAAATTGGTCAGATTGTTAATAATGCACTTTTTGAAAAATAACAAACTTTTTAAATTAAATTGTAAGGCGTGATAGAGTGTAAGTTTTCATTAAATATTAGCTTAATAAATTAATAGTTATTCCAAGTTAGTGAAATTAAATTGAACTACATAAAAGTTTGTTTTGTTTTTGCAAAAGCGTGAACAAAAATTGGTCAGATTGTTGATGTAGCTATTTTTGAAAAATAAAAAACTTTATAAATTAAATTATAAGATATGATAGAGAGTAAGTTTTGAATAAATTTTAGAATAAAAAGTATAGCCAATATATAAGGACGTACGATCACGACCATGAAAAGCTATAAAGAAGCACGACCACGTAAAATTATAAAGAATTTTACTTGATTGATAATGGAATGAGTAATAATTCCGAAACGTCCTTAATAAACTTTTTTTTATTAAATAATTTTATTTTGTATATGTATATATCCTTAATATAAAATATAATATATATCCTTAATATAAAATTATTTTAATATAGATAAGTTTATGACGTAAGATTGAGGCAAATAAAAAGTTTAAATCATCTAATTTTCAGTACCGTACTTCAGATGTTATAGCAGTGCTTCTCAACCTTTTTTGTGGCGACCCAAATGTTAAGCGGAAATCGAGAGTAAAACTTTGGCGACCCAATATTTTTTATAGACGTTATTGCAAGCATAATAAGGGAACTAAACTTATGACCTCTGAGGCTGGTCATGCAATTGACATGCAACACTTTGTGGGTAGGACAAAAAATTGAGAGGGGTTCTAAGACGTAGACCAATTTTTGTCCCCAAATCAAGGTGTTCTCTAAAAAAAAGTTTTCACTTAAATTCAGTCTCGGATTTCTGATTTTTCGTCCCAAAATCATAGTGTTTTCCAAAAATAAAAGTCGTCACTTGAATTCAGTCACGGATTTTTCATTTTTTGTCTCAAATTTTTGTTCTTTTTAAAGTAAATTTTTGGGTCAACCCTAGGTCGCGACCCAAAAGTAGGTCCAAATTGACACAAAAGAACGAAAATGGTTTAATTGTTACACAACTAGCCTACACATGTCGGAGACCCAATCAAACTAAACGCCGAACCAGGGGTTGAGAAGCACTGTGTTATAGGGAGAGATTTTTTAAGAGAATATTTTTGTTTTGGGATGAAAACCAAGTAGGCCTAATCCGAGACTAATTAAAAGTTTTTCGGATGAAAACCAAGAAATCGGAAACTGATACGAAGTGAAGACTTTTTTCTTTTAGAGAACACTAGTTTTTGGGGAAGAATTTTTTCTATTAACTAGTGTCCTGGTTTGCCGCTACCAGAATAAAAAAATTGGGGGGCGAAACAATCTTTGCTGGAATTTTATGCGACGAATGCCCAAAAACCAAAATTATAGGCTTTCACTTTTTTAAAAACTAAATCGGTTTTTTCACAACTAAATAAAAGTAATTCTACTCAAAAAATATGTAGAAAAAAACTTCTTACATCCCAAATAGCGCATGCTCAATGCTGGAAAAATTGTGAAATTGCCAATGATACGTCTCGGTGTGCCGATTGCCGCCCTTGCCCTCCAGCTTGGTATGGCTATGATTATATGTTATGTTTATGTTAATTATTTATAGGCTATGCTTACGTAACCATTTACGTCTATTATATGTCAAAACATTTCAACATTCTGTGGATGTGAGAATAAACTACATCCCGGTTGTGAGCTTACCTTTGATATGTTGGGAGGAATGAGGATACCCCATCACAACTTCTTCCAGGTCACCCTTGAGAAAGGTGTAGCATCTATGAGCCTCCCTAAACATGGGTTACTAAAATTTAATTTCCCTCATAATAGGCTTTGACTGATAGAATTTCAGGCTGAAAAGTATAAAATTTGAGAGTAATTGAAAGTGAAGACCTTTTTTTTAGGGAACGCCACAATTTTGGGTCGAAAATCGGTTTAGAACACCATGATATTAGGACTAAAAATTTGAATTTCACAAACAATTTTTTTCTACCGGTAAAATATTGCATGTCTTGGTCTACAACGCCACGATCTTAAGACTAAAAATTAGAATCTCACACAGAATTTTTTCGTGCCCGTAAAATATTGCATGTCTTACTCATTAACTACCCATAAAATACCCAATTGCATGATCAGATTTTGGCATGGCAATTGCATGACCAGTCTCAGAGGTCATCGTACGCCACTGTCAACCACATATGTGAGTTTTAATATAAATATGTGCTGTGTAGAGGACGAAAAAAATAAAATTTTGCTTAATTGATTGATTGAACCGTTGATTAAACATAGGCAACGTTGGCTAAATAAATTAGTAAGATTTAAATTTTTTTAAATAAATCTGAATGGAATCTAATCGATGGGCTATTTGCATCAATCTGAATAACTTGAAAGAATTCAATGATTAGTTTGAAAACAAGGAAGAAATAGTGTCACCAACTGGAACCGATTATAATAATTTTTTTCCCAAGTATGAAAATATTTCTTCCGATACCATAAAAATTTGGCGGCGACAAGTCGGTGACTCACTACAAAATTTAAATAAAACTGCTTTAGATTATTACACAAAAACTTTTAACAATTAACTTTAAATAAATAAATTAAACCAAAAAAAGATACACTAGTTCAAAAAAAAAGCAAGTTATTTATTTAGTATAATGAGAATGCAGAACAGCTATTTAGACTTAAAGCTTTTATCAAAGTTATTTTTAAAAAATGTATCAAATTATTTTGAATGTAAAAAGATTACAAATGGATTCAACTGAATAAATATAGTCAATTAGCTTATTAACTCTTTATTTTCATTAAATTTTTTTATTAATATTTTAGTTTATTAATAAATTCCTCACATTTTATATTTTTTTATTTTTTATTTTATTAATTTATTGAATTAATACTTCAAAAAGTGTATAAAGCTGTTTGGCTAAACTGGATCAGACTGAATTTAGGTTCGTGCATTCAAGCGTTGAACGGGCGATACAAAATCAGGTCACGTGATGTGAGTTTCCAATAATTACGTGTATGTCATTGATTAAACTTAATAATTTGTTCTCCACACAGTCTAAAACAATTCTATCTGACTGTAAAATTAACTTTCAAGGCATCAACGCTAACCTTTGACTACTTAAGTGTTGTATCTTTGCACGAATACACAGGTTTATTAAAAAACAATAATATATATTCACAAAAGTACTTAGCCAAAAAACAACCGTATTGAAATATAATGCTATTAGTTCATTTGCTGTAGTAGCTTGATACTTCGAACTGACTGAAGAACCGAAGTAAAGGCGCATATTTAACTGTTAACAATTATGCTTGGAGATGCGCGTGTCCAATAATTGTTCGAGCAAAAGGCGCTGATTTAAGATTAGAGCGTTTAAGAAAACACTACGTCATCTATTGCACAATATCACAACATTAAGCATATTACATAGGCGACAATAACATAAACAATTCTAACGCACGACAGGAATGACTTAACTCGAATGCAACAATTGGACTAGAACAACTGGGATGCGAGCTACTTATATGTAATCAGCCAATTTCACCAAATAAAAATTGAAATTGCTCGAACTAACAAGAATTCGTAGATTAGATTCGATTAATTATTATACTAAGTTTAGTAATCAGACAAAGCAGTTTATGATGTTGCAATACAATCATGCGACAAGTAGTAAACACGCTATCTAACTTATGAAGTAGAATTATCTTAACTCAAGTAGAAGCTATCAATCGTTTCTTGAATAATTTGCACAAAGTTACGTCATCACTTCCGCAAAAACGTCGCTATGACTTAAAACTTCAGTCAGTCAACGTGCTTTAAATAAATCTGAAAGAAAACTTTTTATAATCATCTGTAAGAACAAATTGAAGAAAAAATAAGTTAGGTAGGGGTAGTGTTTCAAATACACAATTACTAATTAACAATAGAAAAGATGCTGTCACAATCAAAAGCTTAAAAATTACTGCAAAGAACTGAAAATCAACTATATAATTATTGAGTTAAACAGTTAATTAAAAGAAATTACCAGAATTTAATGGTTTAATTAACTTAAGACACTGAAAGAAATATAACACAATTAAATAAACGTTAAACATACACTACATAATAAACAATTAAACTGCGAGATAATACAAAAGATGCAACTTAAATAACTCGGTTAAAGATAATAATCATTTTTGATTACTCAACAGCGCAAGCGTATAAGAACAAAGGTTAAGCAATAAAACAAATTGCAGTCCTTCGACGAGTAGAGTTTGATTTCATAAATACAACATTCACCCAACCCTCAAGGTTGGCGCATGTGCTCACGATCATAAGTAAAGCGATCTGGTGGACAATGTTCTCGGGTGGAGCGACGCTGTTGTTCAGAAACGTTTACTGATTCATCTTCGGCCGAAGAATCTGTCACGCTTCATCTGATGGAGATTGGGAGTTATTCAAATTTTTTCAGGAAGCAGTTTGTCGTTGTTTACAGGTTCTAGGCCTACGTCATCGAGAATTTTTTTTCTCCGAAGGGTGCCACATCTGGTAATGAAATTGTGACTTTCCGATCATTTTGCGACTTCGCGCGTGCATAGGAAGGAGAAACTTGGATGAGCTCGATTTCACCAACAAGAGGATCGTATTTACTAGTTTGGACATAACGTTTCAACAAGACAGGTCCACGAAAAGAAAGCCAAGAGGGAATAAAGGTTTCGAAATTTAAGCGACGACTGAACGTTAAAAAGCGATCTTGGTGGTTTGTATTGGTAGCCGTGCTTAGCAAAGAAGGGATGGAATGCAGTACATCGGTCAAGACAAGGTCTCATTTTGATAAAGGCCAATTTCGCGATTTTAAAGCTGATTTGACACCAGACCAAATTACGTCACTGTACTTTTCACATTGACCATTATCACATGGATTATGCACAGACACAAGGACCTAGTTTGCTAAAAAATTTTGGAGGGGACAATTTTGTGTGACTATGACATGCTTAATATTTGATTACTAGTAGACTACTTGACATTGAAAAAACTAATTATTTCCTTTTTTAGTACAGCATAATGCAACGAAATTATTACTAATATGAAATTTCTTAATCAAAATGATTTGAAAGTTGAATCATGACTAAACTATTTTCAAATCAACTTATTGGCAGTTACATAATTTTATTTTATTTTTATTTATTTTATCTCTATATTTATCCTCCTGACGCGCAGGAAAGCGACGGAGGCGCTAAAACATAGGGTAGGCAATTACCCCCACCTGCTTCCGGAGATACCAAGATATTACTGTCCGCTTGTAATTTAATAGAGATATGACTGTAATTTAGAACTGCTTTCCAGGACTACCAAGCAGGGGAAAGTGCCGTAAAGTGTCTTTCCCAAGGACACAACAGAATGGCGCAGGTGGGTTTTGAACCGAGACCATGTTGGTCACGAGCCCGGCGCTTTAACCACTCGACGACGCTGCCGACTATAGCATCTACAATTCCAATTTCCATTAAGATTTTGAATGCATAAAACAAAATAATTCGTTTTTTTATTTACAGTCATGAACAAAAGTTTAAGACCACTTGAAATTATTACGAGTTTTTAAGCACAAGGTAGTATAACACTTTATTTACATTTGGCAAATTGTTTTATTTCGCTCCTAATCAATCATAAATACATGGAAGACAGTACGATACAGTCTAAACAATCGTATACAAAAAAATGTTCCGATTCTCAATATTTTGTGTGGCCTCCTCTGTTTTTGATCACAGCTTTGATTCTTCTTGGCATACTTTCGATCAAGCTTTGGCAGTATTCCTTGGATATTTCTTTTACCCAGACTTCCTTTATCGCTTTTACCAACTCTGCGCCACTTAATGGTTGCTTTTCCGACACTTTATTTTTCATGTTGGTCCACAAATTCTCGATGGGATTTAAATCCGGACTGCTTCCTGGCCACTCAAGAAGGTCGATGTTGTTGCTATCCAGAAAATTTTTTGCAACTTTGGAACGGTGGCAAGGGGCGCCATCCTGCATAAATATTTGACAATTGTGAACTTGCAGGTGAAGTTTTAGCTTCTCTGAGAGCATTTGCACGTATTTTGGCCCATTTATAGTGGTTCCTGGAGGCAGGAAACTGAGAGCAGCGACACCATTTCTGGACATAGCCCCCCAAACCATCTGACTAAGAGAGTGTTTCACTGTTGGTATGGTGTTTCTTTCATCAAAACGTTTTCCAGTTGGTCTACGGACGTGCCTCTTTCGAACCACAAACTGTTGGAAGGTGGATTCGTTCGAAAAAAGCACTTTTCCCCATTGCTCGGGTCCAATGTTGATGCTTATTAGCAAACTGTAGACGCTTGGCTTTCATAGCCGCAGTAAGCCTTGGTTTTTTGGCCGGTTTGTATGACTTCAGATTAAATTCTTTGGATAAACGCCTGGAAATGGTCATATGACTAATTCGACGACCTCTGCGCAACAATTCGGCCCTAATTTTCTTCATTGAACTCGTGAATGACCTCAGAACTATCCTCCTCATCACGTTATCTTCTCGTGCAGTGGTGACATGCGGTCTTCCAGTCCTTTTCTTATCGGTATAGGAGCCATCCTATTGATATTTTGCGATCGCTTGATGCACTGCTGTCTTGCTGCACCCTATTTGAGCGATTATTTGCCTTTCAGATAGATTTTGGCCGTGTAAGGCAACTATCTGAGCCCTCTGAACCTCGCTTAGAGACTTTTTCTTGCCCATTTTAGGCACCAAAACAAATCAGTAAATAGTAAAAAAATAACCAAAAAATGTGGACAGAAGTAAGAATCGGCGCGAAATGAAACACAACGAAGAAAACAAACTTATGATGTAACAATAAAATATGGCTGATGCAATCACATGCTAAAGGTTGAAAATCGTCACTTTTGAATAGTGGTCTTAAACTTTTGTTCATGACTGTAAATGGTCATCAAATTGTTTCTTCTGTTTCAATTCTGCCAAACACTCAACACCTTGCATCATTGGACATCACAAATTTTTTAGCTATCTTTTGGCCAGATAATTCACTTAATATATCCCAATGTACATGACAAACTACAACATGATTCAAACGTACTTGAGTTATTGTAGAACGTAGCCATGTTTTCAAACTTCGAAGAGCACTGAAGGATCGCTCTGCTTAGCAAGAATTTGCAGGTAATAGGCTATCAAAAGTAGCCTTAGCAGTTTTTCAACTGCAGGAAACATGCACCTTACATTTGGTTTCATTTCACAGAATACCTTTAAGTGTTCAGCTAAGCAAGGTCTCTTATAATGACGCACATACATTTGTAGTTCTATGTTAAGAGCAGAGTCACATAGTTCTGGATAGTCTTTGATAGCATCTCTATCAAGAATACCACTAATCAGCATTTTGGATAGCTTGTAGTATTTATTCAAATCTGAAGAGTCAAAGTAGTCATTCAGACAGGCCAAAGCAACATTAATCGCTGAATAAAATTGGACCCTGTAGTAGTCTTCAGCATTGCTGTACGACTGTTCTACAAGTTCACTACCTTGATATCGTCTTGAAGCCTTTCTTTTCCTCGGAAAGCTGATGTACTCCAATCCAAGGTTGTCACTCATTTTCTGTGCTTTCTTGAAAATGTCAACAAATTTCTTTGTTGTACGAAGATTAATAAGTTCACTTTTGACAAGTCTAACACTGTTTATCATTCCATCAACATGTACAGATAAGCTTTGCAATGATCTGTTCAGTGATTCTAAAATCTCAAGAATAGGTGAAGCAGAATGTAGGCCCAGGACACATTTACTATTAGCAAGACAAATATAAATTCCATTTGCTCTAACTGCTGTATTTGTTCCAAAGTTAGCTGCTGCTTGCTTTAGGGCATCAAGTACGCATGAATAGTTTTGTAAAACAGATTTCACTGCAAATAATCTTGTTAACCACCTAGTGGGACAGATTGGTTTCAATGAACCAGGCTGTGAGGTTTCCACATCACCACCATGTTGTGCCAGGTACAGGTTTTTAAACTTTCCAGATTGTGTATACAGTTTATTAAGTTCATGTATATGGTCGAATGCATCTCTTATAACTATAGCTTCATTAAATGCTTTGCACACTACTAGCTGTGTGATATGAGCACCACAGTTTACAAAACGAGCTAATGGCTGATGTTTTTTTTATTTCTGCTTGGCAACTATGAAACTTTCCTGCCATATTTGCTGCTCCATCATATGTCTGGGATCTTAAGTTCTCCATTGGTAATTGCAGCCTGATTAATACGTCCAAAAATCATGGCACTAATTGAGAGGCCAGATGTAGACTCTGTGTTATACAATCCCAAAAATTCTTCTTTAATCTGGAATGTATCAGTCACATATCGAACACAAATGCATTGCTGCTCTTTTCCTTGGATGTCTTGTGTACCGTCTACTACAATGCCAAAGTTAATACGTAGACTGATCATTGGCTTCCTTTATAATTTTTCTCAAAACCATGTGACACATTATGCGAATAATATCATTTTGAATGGGATGACATGTGTAACTGTGCTTTCTTGCAAGTTGTGAATGAAGACCAGCAATGTCTTCTGCCCGAAGATTAAGAACCTCATTAAAGTTTTCATCATCAGATTTTCTTCCTTGGATTGCCAGTCCTTGTCCAGCTAGATACTTTAAAGAAGAAATGATCTTTATCAAGGCAGTTCTTGTTTGTTTTTGTTTTAGAAGAAAACTACAGTTTATCTGAACCAAAACACTGTCTGTTTTTTTCTTTTGTAAGTTATTTGATAATGCAAGTCTGTGACTGTTACTTCTTTCGTGAGCATCAAACTTTTCTATCCCTTTCTTCCAATTTTTAAGCCCTTTGAGAGAAAACTATCATTAGCTCTTTTTGCCAAATCAAGCAAATTATCTTGTTTGCAGTTGCACAAATGTGACACAAAACTGTGCCATAGGCTGTATCGAAATGTAACCAGGTGTATTTTTCAAACCACTCTTGCTAAAATTGAAGGTTCCTTCCTTTCATAGTTTAAAACGGCATGAGAGCTGCATCAAGCTGGTAGGGCTCTAGTAGAAGTAGCTTAGAAGAGTCAATGAAAGCAGCACTTTTTTTATTTTCAGGATTAACACCTGTATTTAACTGAGAAGGTAAAAAGTCATCAATTTCATTGGATTGTTTTTAAGAACTTTTAAACCAATGTCTTACATCCATTGCACAAGTTAAGTAAATTTAACTAAAACAATCACAAACTGACATAAAGTAAATAATCATTTTACACAAACATTGTCCTTGAGTTTGCCATAAACTTGGGGGGACAAAAGATATTTTGTCCCCCTTTTTCCAGATATTGGAGGGGATATGTTCCCCCATCCCCCCTTAAAATAGGTCCCTGCACAGACATCCCACTATAAGCGATACCTTTGCTTCGTAAAAAAGCAATAAACTCTTGACATAAATGCTGATTCTCTATCCGAACGTCTTTATCGGAATTTAAAAGAGCTAGTTACAAAACAACTAGCCACAAAAGAGCTAGTACAAAGTAGCTAGTTACAATACAAAACAGCTAGTTACAAAAGAGCTAGTACCAAAATAGAGCTAGTGCCACAAAATAGCTAGCCATAAAAGGACTAGACATAAAAGAGCTAGTACCAAAAAAGAGCAAACTATTAAAATGAAGAATAGGGTTAGGACTAGGGTTAGGGTTAGGGCTAACCCTAAAAATTTAAAAATAACACTAGTCTACACAATTTTTGAAACAAAGTAGAAAACAGGTGCCCTTGGCTAACTTTGGGGCGCTGATTTCGAATCTGATGTCCATTATGTGATATCAGCCTTCATTTTTTAGTTATCTTGTACTAACCCCATCCCAGATGGCTCTAAAATGTCGTATAGTAAACACCAAGTCGCTGTTTGGATTTGCAATTTTTTTGAAGCAGCATGCACATACCTGTTGGCAGGTAATGTGTATAAATCGACCACAACAACATTTCTTTACGAGAATGTAACAGTTCCTTTAAATATGTGCTCTGTGTTTCGATTTGTTTGGCGTTTTCCCAATGTAACATTTTTCGCTTTATTACCGGTATTGTTTTTCTTTCTACAATTTATCGCTCTTTCCAAACAGAATATTACATTGTTATGCTACAAATATCCTCCCGTCTATAAACTAGCAGCTGTGATAAGGAGATACTTTCCAAAATTTCTCAGTCTGCATAGGTTCACTAGAAGTTGGAAGAATAGCTTAATTAGATTAGCTTGACTGTATGAGTATGACAATATTGTAGGTGTTAGAGCAGTTTCCCCAGGATTTTACTTGAAACTCACAAGGTGAGGAGTTTCATGTTTTTTTAAGGCAATTAAAAGCTTTTATTCTAGCGATACTAGTGCTGAATTAGGTACTGTAGTTAGCAAGTTTTACTGAACTGCGAAATTTAATATCATAAATTTTGTTGTGCAGAAATTTATCAAAAGTGCTTTCATCTTAATCAGTATTTGAGTAATTCAAAATGTCAACATTGCGGCTTAGAGGGTGTGTAAATGATCCAGACAGTTTCTGCTACATTTGTGGTCGGTTTACAAGGAAAAAAGATAGACAAAATGTAACTCCATTAATAAAAAATGCTTACTACGCTTATTTTGGTGTAAAACTGGGGGACCAAGACAAGACATGGGCCCCACACAAAGTATGTATTAGTTGTATGTCGACATTCAGTTTGTGGATGAAAGGGAAGAAGCATTTCTGATTTGGACTTCCAATGGTATGGCGAGAGCCTCAAAATCATCTTAGTGACTGTTACTTTTGTGCTGTCAAAACTACCGGTATAACATCTAAAACGAGGTTTTCCGTAGCATATCCCAGTTTGCCATCAGCAATTCAACCAGTTCCTCATAGTGATGAAGTACCTAAACCAACATTCCATGGTTTTCATCTCAGTGAAACTAAATCTATATCTTCAAGTGAGGAAAGTGAACTATGTGAAGATTTTGTACTCGTCTATCAAAATGATGAACCGCAACTGTTCACTCAAGCAAAGTTGAATGACTTAGTTAGGTGACTTGATCTTCCAAAAATTTCTGCTGAACTGCTAGGATCACGACTAAAAGAAAAAAACTTGCTGGCTCCTGAAACCAAAGTCAGCTTTTATCGTTATAGGGAAAAAGGTCTCATGAAATTCTTCAAAATGGAAGAAAATTTGCTGTTCTTCGATAACATAGAAAAACTAATAACTGCTATGGCGACATCATACACTCCATCAGAATGGAAGCTTTTCATAGACAGTTCCAAAAGAAGCCTGAAATGTGTTCTGTTACATAATGGCAATAAACTTGCTTCTGTACCAATAGGACATTCGATACAAATGAAGGAAACATACGAAAATATGAAAAGCATTCTCGACAAAATCAAATACGCTGAACATGAATGGGTAATATGTGGAGACTTAAAGGTCTTATCCATTCTCCTTGGGCAACAAGGTGGGAACACGAAATACCCTTGCATCTTATGCTAGTGGGATACCAGAGCAAAGCAAGACCACTGGATAAAAAGAGAATGGCTGAGTAGAGAGGTATTTATACTAGGAGAGAAGAACATAAAGAACATTCCATTGGTGAATAGAGAAAAATATTATTGCCACCACTGCACATCAAGTTGGGGTTAATGAAACAGTTTGTCAAGGCTTTGGACAAAGAGGGAGAGTGTTTCAAATACCTTTGTACAAATTTTCTGAGGCTTACTTATGAAAAAATCAAAGCAGGTATTTTTGATGGGCCCCAAATTCGGCTTTTGGTAAAAGACCAGATATTTATTTCCACCATGAACAAAGAAAAATTAAATGCATGGAAAGCATTTTGTGATGTGGTGAAAAACTTCCTGGGAAACATCAAATCCCCCAATTTCAACAACTTGTGGAAAGCTTATTACAAGCTTTTCATAACTTGCGCTGTAACATGAGTGTTAAAGTACATTTCCTGCATAGTCATTTGAGCTACTTTCCAGAAAACTTAGGGGCATTCAGTGAAGAACAGGGTGAAAAATTTCACCAAGATATTAAAGTGATGGAAAAAAGGTAACAGGGAAAATGGAATGTCAGCATGATAGCGGACTATTGCTGGAATCTGATACATAAATCTTCGGACTTTCAACACTCTCGTCAATCAAAAAAAAGGAAACTATTGTCATAAAATTGTGTTCAGTGTATTTGTATTCTTATTTGGGCTTAGTATATTTCTATTACCACCCTTAGTATGTGATATTGTATGCATATAGCTACACATTAGTTTATGCCTTTCAATGTGTAGAGCAAAAATTTTAAATCGTATTTTTTAAAAAATGTGACCCGTTACGGCAAAACTAATGATAGATTTGAAACCAGCGCCCTCAAATTAGCTAGATTGCATACTTTTCATTTTTTTTCTGAAACTTGATCAAATTTTGTAGACCTGTGTAATTATTGTAGCTCTTTTAACGCATAGCTCTTTTCTAGCCAGCTATTTTATGGAACTAACTCATTTCTAGCTCTTTTATGTCTAGTCCTTTTATGGCTAACTATTTTGTAGCCCTAGCTCTTTTTTGTACTAGCTTTTTTGTGGCTAGCTATTTTGTAACTAGCTTTTTTGTGGCTAGCTATTTTGTGGCTAGCTGTTTTGTAACTACCTCTTTTGTGGTATAATCATCCGAATGAATACGAGAAAACATGCCAAATAACGATTTGATTTGATTTGTTTTGATAAAGATCAAATTAAATCAAATCTGGAGTTTGTATTGATGAATTGGAACCATATATGCGGAATTTATGCTCCAAGTTGTCAGATGTATCATGGACATTGTTAAAACACAGTTGATATTGCAGCATTAAAGAAAGTTGATTATGGTATTATCTTTACTCATTTACAGTATTACATGTATGTTACAACAAGGGGATTTTGATTAAAAACTTTCATTATTTGTAAAAAGTTGCAAGCTTGTTAAGTAGCAGATGGAACTATTATAAGCAGTAAATTTTATGTATTTATTATTTTCATTTGTCTATGTGAAGGGAATATACATACATTATTTATTAATTTAAGGTTGTTTATTTTTTCTCTTTAAGTGTTGAATACTGTTAACTAGAAGACCGTAGGGTCATTTCGCTGCCTTCTTGTGCTTTCAAAAATTTTTTTATCGCATTTATATATTGGTGTATTTTTTGTTTTGAAGCACAAAACAAATAAACTGAACTGAACCGTTGAAGCCACAACCTGCAAAGTTTTTTTGAGACACAAGGAGATACAAAAAATAGTTTTGGAGTGGAATTACAGAGTAAACTTCAAATATTGAAGCAGACTAGTGTCCTTTACAAAGTTGTCTAGATATTCATAAAGACCTTTTCGAAGTTTTCCAGAGATACAATAATCCATATGAAAATGCATAGAGCCCTTGGAGTCACAGAGTATTAGGTTCCTACAAATACTGATGGAGCTACTTGGAATTGTATTGGGCCTCTAATAAAAGTTTGAATACTTCATGAAGCGTTAGGAGTCGCATGGAGTCTTTGTCGCAGTTATGAATGTCGCATAAAATCTATGTTATGAATGGAGCTGCATGGAACCTCATAGAACCAGAAACTGTAAAGCATTTTTTTGGTTGTTTATAGATGCATAGATAATCATAGAATTATAATTTGAATACAGCAGAAATTGCATAAAACCTCTTATATCTGTATAAAAACTATATCAACATTACAACTTTAAAGTTGTACAACTTTAAAATTACAACTTTAAAGTTGTTTAAAGTTGCATGAAGCCAAATGGAACCGCGTGGAGTCTCTTTTGTTTTTGAAGCAGCATGGAGCTGTTGACCCTTTTTTAAAGTTGTCTAAAAATACTTGGATCTATTTTAACTCAAATAGATACCTCTGCAAAGTTGTCTAAAGATGTACGGAGCGGTATTGAACCGTATAGACCCTCTCTTAAAATTATTGCTTTGTCTAATTTTTGAAATTATATTAAATTCTTGGATATTATGAAATCAGGCAATAAATCCAGTGATAGAAATATAAACTTAAAAAAGTAAAACCTTTTGTAGATTTTTTGTACAATAAAACAACCCAAAAAAAGCTGGAAAAAGCTGTTGACAATGGCAATAGACATAGGGAACGTACAATGAACATACTTGTTAAACTAATATTTATGCGAATTTTGATATTAAAATTGAGTTTTTATTACTGAAATTTTAGTAAAAAAATTTTTTTCGCGGGAAAGTGTTTTTGCGTCAATTTAATTAAATAAGATATCGTTGGCGCTTCATTCCTTTAGGTTGTGGTGGTGGTGGATTTACCCGACCCATTCCTGAAAATAAGGGCGCGAATCAACTCCTCAGAGTCCCAGTAATCGGGCAACTCCCCATGGACGGGACCAGAGGTCCAGAAGTGAGAGGGAATGGCCGAATATGGACCGACGCAGATGGTCCCGTACAGGGCAGTCTAGCACGAGATGAGAAAGGTCCTGTAATTCAGAACCACAGTTACAGCATTAGGGAGTCTCGGCTCGACCAACCCTGTGAAGATAAGAGTTAAGGAGAGTGCTGTGCCCGTTGCAGAGTAAACGGGAGAGAGCACAGCAAGCGGAGCGAGGGAGAGTTAGCTCCTTGGGAGATACTGGAGGGATTTGGTGATAAAAGAGACCAGATTGGACACTGCGTCTCCAACTGGTGTAGAGGGATAGTCTTTGTGAGGAAATAAGGCGTGCGAGGGACACTGATATTTTGGAGGGATCAAGAGAGGCTCTGACTTTAGCTAGAGAGTCAGCTAAGTCGTTACCTGGGAGGGAAGAGTGACCATTTATCCATTGCAAATGGACTACCTTGGATTTAGATAGAAAATAGAGGAGAGATTAGGTATCGGATAGGGATTTAGGGTTTAAATATGGTAGGGGAGCAGAGAGGGTTGATAAGAAGATAAAGAATCAGAAAATAAGGTGATAGATTCAAAGTTACATGTCTTGCAGTGAGAGATACACCACTCAAGAGCATGTAGGATAGCGAAAGTTTCGGCACTGTAGCTGATAGCCCAGAGACCAGTCGAGAAGGAGAGCGAGGTAGCAGTGACACACTTTGCACACTTGATGTGTATCTCCAGGCACCGAACTGTCAGTCCAGGCAGAGATATTGCTGTGAGATAGAGAGAAAATATGGGAGGTAGCTGTGGTGTTGCGAAGGGAAGGGGGGTCTTTACGAGAGCATGGGGATGAGAGGTGGAGTGAAATTGTGTAAGTAGATGGGGTAGACCAGGGGGGTTTAAAAGGGCAGAGGATTAAAGGTTTACGAGCAAGATGTAGGTTAGGGATAAGGTCATGAGATCGGGAGAAGGATCTCCATGAGCCTTTCTTGAGACGTCTGCGTGTTCAGGGGTTAGAATTTGCCAGTGAAGCAAGGGAAAAGGTTGAAGGTAGTTGGAGGGCTTGTTCAAAGAAGGAGAGGGATTTGTGGGTGAGGGTGACGCGTAGTGGAGGAAGAAGTGCTTCTATATGAAGTAGAGGGATAGGAGTGGACGATAGACAGCCTGTGATTACTCTACAGGAAGATCTATGCATCCTTTCCATGGGGGTGATGGGGTAGGGCATGAGAAGGGAAACCAGCCTGGGGAAGCATAGGTAAGGATGGAGCGAATGAAGGCTTTATAAAAGGTACATAAGAATTCTTTTGATGGGCCCCAGGAGGCCGAGACAATAGAGCGGAAAGCACGGAATCGGCTGTGAAACTTTTTCTTTAAGGATTGGACATGATGTTTGAACGAGAGAGTGCGGTCAAAGGTTACACCGAGAAAGTTTGGATGAGGGTTAAATTTGAGTGGGGTGTTAAATGTGTAGAGAGGGTTGTATACGTGATTGGTAAGGGTCTAGGCTGAAGAAAAAGGTTTCGCATTTGAGGGGATTTGAGAGGAAGGCGCCACTTTGAGGACCATTCCACCAGTATATTGAGGGCAGCTTGTACTGTGGAAGTCGCACGCTCAACACTCGGGGAGAAGGCCCAAATGGCTAGATCATATGCTTACAGTGAGGTCTTAACAGATGTAGGGAGGAAGTAGAAAAGTCATTGATATATAGGGAGAAGAGAACTGGTTCAAGAACCGAACCTTGGGGAAGTCCTCTTCGGAGACGGAAAGGATGACTGTATGAACTACAGATGCGGACTTTTGAACGACGATTTAAGAGATAGAATTGTATTCATTCGACAAAGCAAAGAGGAAGATCTAAAGAGAGGAGTTTAGAGAGGAGGGAAGAATGCCGAACTGATTCAAAAACTTTCGAAAAATCCACAGTGGTGAAGACTGTACGTGCGCTTGGTTTAGATTGGTGGAAGGAATCTGCGATTGACTGTGAGAAAAGGAGAACCTGATCTACAGCCGATCTACCTGGTCTAAAACCAGCTTGCTCGGGTGAGAGAGTGCCTTGTTGTTCTAGAAATAGGTTAGTCGTCGTAAAACCATTCTTTCGAAGAGTTTGGAGGTATAGAAAGTGAGAGAGATGGGTCTATATGAGGAAAGTGAGTCAGAGGGTTTTCCGGGTTTGAGGATGGGGATGATTGTTGATTGTTTCCAGGTAGATGGGAAGGTGTGAGTTGACCAAAAAAGGTTGAAGATATATATAGAAGAAAATGTAATGCTGATTGTGGGAGGTGGGTTAGGAGAGGGTAGGTAATTTGATCAGGACCTGAAGAGGTTGAGGTTGAGAGTTGGGAGATGGCTGTGGAGAGTTCATGAGAGGAGAATGGTGTGCAGAAAGTGGAGTGCAGGGTGTTGCAGTGTGCAGTTCTGATAAGATTCATCTGAGCTTTCTCGCTGCTTCAAAAAATTTTTGGGGTTTGAGTAGAGAAATAGGACTGTAGATGTGAAGCGAGATGGTTGGCACAATCTACAGGGTATGGCAACTTGGGAAGTTGGGAAGGTCGGATGAAGTTGGGGAGGGGAGCCAGAGATAGAGCGAAGTAGGGAAAAGACTTCAACTGGGACGGGTTTTAGGAGAAAGGCTAGAGCAAGTTTTCTGCATGACTTAGCTTTAGCCTTAGATATCACAGTGGAGGTATATCTACTAATAGAGATATAGTTCTGGCGGTCTTCTTCGGAACAGTGTGCCTTTGCAAATGCCTTTTGGTGTGTCGCGACGGCATCTGCGACTTCAGGAGACCACCAGGCTTTAGCAGGGCGGTTGATGCTGCCGAAAGGAATGGCAGAAGTGGTAGCATCATTGCCAAGTTTGGTAAAGGTTTGGGTGGCTTCAGAAAGAGAGAGCGTTGTAAAGTTAGAGGGAGTAGGGCAGCGGGTATCAATATAAGAAGGGTAATCGTCCTAGCGAGCTTTATCGTAGTTAAATGAAGGGGGCTGTGGATAGAGTTGATTAAAGAAGAACTGGAATAGCGGTAGAGATAGAAAAATGATCCAAACCGAGGTCCGGAACGGTCTGCCATGTGCATTTAGAGGCTATTTGGGGAGGAACCAGAGAGAAATCAGGGGAGGAGCGGTTTCCTGTGGCACGATGTAGTAAGGTGTGATGTTCGGGGTTGTTAAGAGGTAAAAGATCAAAAGAAAGGAGCCAGTCAATCAGATCTTTGCCTGATTGGTATTCCGGTGAGTGGGAGTCCCAGGATAAATGATGGCCGTTAAAGTCGCCAAAGATGTAAGTATTAGGGGATGATAGTAAGAGAAAGGGTGAGAAGAATTTTGGGCGAGAGTCGGAAGAGCGGATAGGAGTGACATAGACGTTGAAAAGATGTATAGGTGAGGCTCTTTTTATCTTAACTTCGGTAGCTAAATAATCGGAGCTGGGATCGAAGGAGGAGAGGGATTATGTGGAGAGTGAAGAGTAGGTTAGACCGTTTTTAAGAAGTATGTGTACACCACCTACTAGGTTTCCCATAGAAATGGTAATTCCTCTCCTTGTCATAGAACGGTTCTTTTGGAGGGTTTTGTAGTCGGGTATGCGGAAAGTGGAGTCAGAGGAGAGGTGCGCCTCTTGCACGAAAATGAGATCGTACTGATTTTGAGAGTGAAAATGTATGAGTTTAGTACGACGGGGGCGAATCCCATTAGCATTTCACTGCAGGATTCGAAGGTTGTTTCTAGAGTTAGAGGAAGGATGAAAAGAAAATTGTGTAAGAGGAGAGATGGTATGTTGGGTATGAGGAGGAAATATAGATGACGCTGATGCAGAGTAATTAAAAATTAGTTGGGGGTGATTAGGAGGGTCGGTGGGGTTACTAATGATTGTTTTGGGGGGGCAGGTATTTTTGAAGATATGGTTTTGTGGGTGTTTGTGAGTGAGGATGGGGGGATTTGGAGTGTTTATGGATGAAGGTACACACTTAGGATGTGAGAGAGGGAGGGAGGGGGTTGAGAAGAGGATAGGCACATTGGGCAAGTCCAAGAGTGTCCCAGGGAGATTTTACGGAAGTCAGCGGTAGAAAGACCAGAGCAGGAGAGGTGTACCCAGAGAGAACATTGGTACATTGTACCGACTTGTTTCCCGAGGTGACTCTACGGGAGCAGACGGAGCAGGAGTCTATTGGGCCAGGGTTGGGATGAATGTCACCGCTGATGAGAAGGAGCATAAGGATAAGAGTTAGCGGTGAGTGGGATAGATAGAGAAGAAAGAAAGAAGGAACTAAGAAGAAGAGTTGTCGAAAAGAAAGTAGAAGAAATAGGGGTGCGGTCAATTGGGTTTAAGAATGCTGTCTATATGTGACCGGGCATTGGACAGCAGAGATAAAAAACGAGAAGCGTTGTCCAAGGGAGAATTGCCCAAGGATGAGACCCTCAGGGAATTAACAAGCCATTTCGACCCTCCCCAGTGCAGGGAAGGGGACTGCACCACCACGTTGAGGTGGCTTGTCGTTGGTGCAGTCCTTTAGGTCGTCGTCGTCGTCGTCGTTTGAAGGGTATCCACTCCAGGTCAGACACAAACAGGACTGGGGCCGAGGGTTTATCCTTTTACTACCCAGACTGCTGCACTGCCTGAATCAGATGCTGGCAGTGGTGTTATTAAGCCAGCATCAAGTTTTGTCATCCAAAACCGTCAGACCTCGTGCTTTATGTGGTGCCCGGTGTATAAGGCACGCTGTTAGTACATCGTCTGCGGTTTGCTCAGAGGTGCCACAATTCGGTGAAGGAGCGAGACCCCATTTGTGCATGGACGAATTGAATTGCCCAACACCAGTCCGCAGGCGGTTGAGCTTAACCCAAGCTGCTCAGGGTAAGCCCATCCCAACAGGCCTGGCACCGGTCCCGGGCACAAAAGCACGGAGCCTGGAAGCATTTTCACAGTACTCCGTTTTCCATTTGTGATTTGTCCATTCAGAAGCGCGGATGCCAAGTCTGGCAAGGTTGTTCAAAAAATTCCGCGCAGCTGGCACAAATGGGCGTCTGGATCTTAGTCTGACTTGACGAGTATCTGAGGACCCACTTAAGAGACCATACAAGATATGATCGGGGTCCAGAGATCCACGGTGAGCCAAGGAGAGTGTCACTCCCATTCGGCGAAGTTCCGCTGGCTGGATGCCTGAGAGTACAGGTAGGTGGTCCGTTGGAGTGGGACGCAGGTATCCAGTAACTATGCGCAAGGCGTCGTTCAAGACACTGTCGATGAAGCGAGTATGAGCACTGCGACACCAGACTGGCGCACAGTACTCAGCTGTTGAGTAGACTAGAGATAAGGTGGCTGTGAGTTGTGTTTTAGTACCAGTACCCCATCCCGAGCCCACGAGTCGCTTCAGCAGTGTTTTGTGCGAGGATAATTTTTTGCGCAATGCCACTAAATGGTGACAAAACGCGAGCGATCGGTCCAGTTTTACCCCAAGATAAGTAGGGCTTGGACAGAACGGTAAAATTCTACAGTTATTGTAGACCTTTAGCTCACGTTTGGCCTCTCGGTTATTTAAGTGAAAAGCTGCCGTCACCGTCTTAATGTGACTGAGCTTCAACCTCCAAGTCTGGAGATACAATGAAAGTGTGAACATGTCTTGGCTTAAAGTCCCCTTCAAGTCCTTCCAGTTTCCGGAAGAGTGCAACAATGCTAAATCATCAGCATAAGCAAACTTTCTGGAAATCATGGAAGGAAGATCGTACGTATAGATGTTAAATAGGAGGGGAGCCAAGACCGATTCCTGAGAAACGCCGTTTCTAAGACGGCATAGCCTGCTTTGCTTGCTGTCACCGGTGGTAAGGGTGAAACGTCGGTTTCGGACAAGCTCCATAATTATTCTGACCATGTCCTTGTCCGGAAGAAGTCTCAGCAGCTTGCAGGTAAGGCCACGGTGCCAGACACTGTCATAAACAGCTGTCAGATTGACAAATATCGCACCGGCCTTCTTTTTGACCTCAAAAGAATCCTCGATGTTCTGGGTTAGCAGAACACCTTGATCTACGGTTGACTTCCCGACGTCGGAACCCAGCCTGCTCATTAGGGAGCAATGGATCGATTAATGGTTCAACGCGGGCGTAGATAAGCTTCTCGAGGATCTTATAGGGGACACAGAGCAGAGATATCCGTCGATAACTTTTTGGGTTCCCCACGGGCTTCATTGGTTTTGGGATTGCGACCACAAGCACTCTTCTCCAAATCTTGGGAATTTTGAGTCGGCGCAAACACTGGGAATCTAGGGTTCGCAATCGCGTTGGCGGTGGTTTGTAGACGTTGACTATTTTATAGCCATCAACATCCACACACAGCCACTCGATCTCCGATGTCAGTGGAGATTGGTCCAAAATCGTGTATCTCAGTCGCTCGTGGACAAACGTGGCAAGGCCATGCTTCCTGCTTAAAGAAGACCCAGCTAGTTGGTAGTTTGGAAGTACCAACTTCTCTGCATCAGTGCAGTGGGTCTCTTGCAGCAGGATGACAAGTGCCTCAGACTGCATAGCGAGGTGATGAAGAACGTTCATCTTGCTTGCAGTGAGGCCTTCGATGTTCAACTGAAGAATAGTGGGTCTTCGGAACTTGTTGGGAATGTGCGCTAAAAAAGGCAGTTATATCCTGGCATTGCCCCGTCCTGAAAAGGACGTCTGCCGATTAGCAGACCCATACTGAACATTGGAATGCGTGGATACCCTTCCACTTTGTTAGGTTCGGTTTCAGTCTGTCATCTTTAACACCAATGAACAGACTTACTCACGGCCCAGGCTGCGAGAAAGCACCTACCATCTGGGCCAACCTGTAGTCTCCTCAGGGAGACGACTCAAATTTGGCTGCTACAGCTCTGCTTGCCAAGCTTGACAGGAAGTGGAGAGATTAATGGTCCGAGGCAGTTCTGAGCATTGACTTTTCACACTCCAGCCGAAAAGCGTGGAGTATTTCGAACAACCTTAATGGTAGGTCACGACACTCTCCTCGTCACTGTCCCGTTTCAACCGATGCTGTTGCATCTCAGTTGGTTAAAAATGGGAGATACGAGGCTGTTGACCGCAAGTCATCTCGACTTGTCTCTCAAGAAGTGTCTGACCTTTGAAAGGCCACAACACCAGACGCAGTAAATATCTTTGACAATTTTTTACAGAGAGAATTTACTGCTGCCCTCCAACATTTAAAACCAGGTAAAGCTCCGGGACCTGATTCCATCTACTCAGAGCTTATACTCCATGCTGGAGCTGCTTTGAGGTCCTGGTTACGTGACTTCCTCTCTTCCTGTTTGCGCCGACTCAAAATTCCTTTAGTTGTGACTAAAGGATTTATTTTATTGTTTTGTCAAAAAAATTTTACAAAAACTTTTTCGTAAAATGAAAGAATCACAGCCACGCTGCTGCAAAGTATTATAAATAAAAGCTGTTTTTTTATTATTTTGCATTATTTTTTCAGCTATTTATAATTCTGAGTTTAAGGACAACGGCGAATATTTTAATCTAGTGTTTACCCCGATTTGCATTCAAAGATCGGGGTAAACACTAGATTAAATCATATGTTAATGCAGGCCTCAGACACATTGCTGTTTGGTTGAAACATAAATTGATAAATTATTGATCAGCATCAACGATAATTTGATACAGAGTGGCCAGTTTATAATATACAGTATATACCAGGGATGGCAAACCACTGACCCGGGTTACGTCGTGACCCTCTAGTTGAAATTCACTGACCAACCTGATGTTTTCAAAGTTCTGGGATTTTTAGTGATCTGCAAGAAGTTTAGGACGGATTGGACGGTGATGAAGGTTGCCATGTCTGGTTTAGAGGGTATGATGAAGTTGCGACGAAAAACGGAAAATGTAAAGAACGATTCTAGATAAAGACCTTTTTTTTTTTAGGGATCACTATGATTTTGAGAGAAAAATAGTGAAATTAGGGATCGAATCGAAGTGAAGACCTTTTTTTTTTTAGAGATCACTGATCAGAGATCGAATCGAAGTAAAGACGTTTTTTTTGTAGAGCACTGTGATTTTGGGAGGAAAATTTTAAATATTGATGGGAAGTGAAGACTTTTTTTTAATCTTCAACTTCTTTTAGCCAATGACCCACTTAACATAAATTTCAAAACACTGTCATTTTTTGACCCGCCGTATAACAAAGGTTCGCCATCCCTGGTATATACAGTATATATACTTGAATAATATCTATGGAGTGAGTAAAAGGAATATAGATGCTAACTATACCACAATTAATTCAATTCAATTCAATTCAATTTTATTTGCAATCAAAGTATTACGTTTTGGAGTTTAAAATTTTTTTAAATTAATCAAGATTTAAGATTTTTATAATAATTAAGATTTTTATTAATTGCAAGTATCAGATCAAGCCAATTTTAGAAATAGTAAATGTCACACTTCATTCATAAATCTAATCTCAACTTTATAATTGTTGTGTTATGGAATGGAACTCTATTCGTCGAAGGACTGCAATTTGTTGTATTATTTCACCTTTGTTCTTATACGCTTGCACTGTTGAGTAATAAAGAATGATTATTATCTTTGACCAAGTTATTTAAGTTGCATCTTTTGTATTATCTCGCAGTTTAATTGTTTATTATGTAGTGTATGTTTAACACGTTCGCTGCCACGTGACCCACCGGTGGGTCACGTGGCATTTTATTTAAGCGCCGCGTGACCCACCGGTGGGTCACGCATTAATTCTTTTTCAATTGCTCTTTTTTCTCTGGCACTTTGAGACAGGACTTGGTTTTGCTGCATTGGCACCTCAGTTATGTAAAAAAAACACTGCAGACACATTTTGTTCGAAAATTTATTTTTTCTACTGAAAGAAGGTATTGTTGAAAAGTGATGTTGTGTAACAACTAAAAAATCAAATGTTTCTCTCAGCATATGCAAAAAATCAAAAGTATTGCTGCAGTTACAACGTCAATGCATGTCAGTGATGATGTTTGGTAAAACAGTCCAGGCAATATGCCGGTTGTCCTTCACAATCTCTGCAATAAGTAGACACTTTTTTAGCTTTTTTACTTGCATTCTCTCGAGAAACACTCTTCTTCATTTCTGAGTAGCATGAGGAGCATCTTTTTCTTTTCAAACGGTTTGTGCTGTCTCTTTCAGTGAATTTTTCCAGGTGGTGGGAGGCAGAACGACGGCTTGCACGTGCCCGGTCAATCCGTTGAGAAGGTCGTCCTCGTGTCGGCGGAACCATATCTGCCAGTGCATAAATGAGATCATGCCGAAAATTTGCAATATGTATTTTGCCACGCAATTCTTGGAAAATAATTACAGCATTTACAACAGCTGTATTGAGCAAAAATTCAAACCCAATTTTGTGGTACCATCTGATAGTTTTCCTCAGTGGTGTGAAATAACTAGCCATTTGATCGGAGACGTCGATGCCTTGTTTTGCTTTATTGTAGCTCATAATAATTTCTGGCTTCTTCATTTCTTCATTTTGTCTGTTTTTTTTACCAGTGCCAATCATACTCAGATCATGTTGAGTGGAAAGCATAATAACATCACGCCTGCTTTTCCATTTCGCAATGACAACGCCATCTTGATTTTCTCGACCAATTATCTCATCTTTTCTCAAACGAGCTTCAACAACATCTTTTGGATTTCCAACTCTATTTTTCCTCAGGGTTCCGACAAGATGCGTTTGATTTTGCAACAAGACGTTGGCCAAAGCCACAGATGTGTAATAATTGTCGGTTGCTATTGTTCTTCCGCTCTTCAAATATTTTTCTGCCAGATCTAACACGATTTGAGTGCTGTGAGAGATAGTTGCAGTGGGCCTGCCTCTCGGCTCAAAAGCATTTTTTCCAGCGTAAACGCTGCTAGTGTATGTGTATCCTTTTGAATCACATAATTTGTATATTTTTACCCCATATTTATGGGCCTTGCCAGGATTATATTGCCGAAAGAGCAAACGTTCCCTCCAAGGGACCATCGTTTCATCAACAGCGATATATTTTCCGGGCTTTCTGCATTCAGTGAAATTTTTCTCCAGAAGAGTGAGCAAATTTCTCACTTTATAGAGTCGATCTTTGTCGTTTTCTGGGCTTTGATTATCGGCGAAGTGAATAAATCTTAGCAACAGCTGAAACCTGTTACGACTCATCAGTTGCGGTACAAAATTGTTTTTATAAAATGGATCTTCACTCCAATATGTCTCAATACTTGGATATTTTATCACCCCCATGTACAAAACAATTGCCAAAAACTTTTTCACTTCAGTTTTATCTGTATCCTTCCACAGATTCAATCGAGATTTTCGACTAATGCGTTGACTTGAAATGACTTGTTGGGCATTGAAATTAGTTTGCCGCACAATCAGATCATAGATGTCGTCGGTTACCATTTTGGAATAGACGTCAATAGGTTTTAGTTCATCTGGTGCGATCCCACTAAACCCAAAAATACCACCATCATCGGCAAAGACAAACTGCTTGCGGTGAGTTCCATCCACAGTGTGCCACGTACCAAGAAGAAGAGGATCATCTGAACTGTCATTCTGCTCATCATTGTGGTTTGAGTTTGTACTATCAGGTAATGATTCCTCAGAATCAGATTCGAAAGAAGACTCGCTAGATGAAGAATGGCTTGGAGAGTACAAACTAGATTCATCAACTGATATACCATCCTCAGAATCACTGTCATTTGGTATATTTTGCTGAGCATTTGCTCCATAAAATCGGTGAGGGTTTATCATCACAACTTCTAATGCTACAACTAAGGAAATAATTATTCATATATACCTGAAAAGCAAAATATAGTTTAAGAGTAGCGTGACCCACCGGTGGGTCACGCGGCACCTGAGCAATTGTTCATTCATCGGGTGCCGCGTGACCCACCCGTGGTCACACCTGCTAGAAGAATAAATAAAGTTCCTTCAACCTAGAGATAACCCAACAGAAACACCTCTTGCAATTTTTTCCACAAAAATTGCACTACAACCAATGGCACCTGAGAGGTGGTCACAAAAAAGCTAAAAAAATACGATGGCAGCGAACGTGTTAACGTTTATTTAATTGTGTTATATTTTTTGCAGCGTCTTAAGTTAATTAACCCATTAAACGCCGAGGCCAAAAATTTTTTTTTTTCTGAATCCTTTTAATATGTTGCTAAAATATGTTATGTAAGACATAAAAAGAAAAAAAAAATTTTTTTTCTCTTGTAGTTTTTTAGTTATTTAATGGCAACTTAAGTTGTTTCGACTTTGTTTCGAATTGTTTGCTTCGATGTTTAACTCAAGCAATTTGTTAACGATAACTTAAGCAATTTGTTTCGACGTTTAACTCAGGAAATATTAAGATTTTAATTTCTTAATACAAATCTGTTTAATTACCTATGTAAGGCTTTGCTTTAGCTGTAATTTAGGGGTTCAACATGCCCCAGAAAAAAGGTGTACACCGAATGACAACAATTTAGTCAATTTTTTAGTTTTATAAACATTGAAAAAAAGCAAAAAAACTCAATCAAATTTAAATAACGCATAAACTTATAAAACAGACGTCCATTCAAAAACAAAAGAAGTTTGTTGAACTAAAACTATCTTGGCTGATTGACTAAATCATTTAGTAGAAAAACTACTTTCGTGGTAGCGTTTAAAGCAAGAAGCAGGGTGGAGTGTGACATGGCACTTATGGCATTCAAATACTGATCGACGCTTGCAGACTTTGCAACGTGTATATTTTGATTTTCCTTTGATGATAACGTGGTTAATGCTGTCGACACGTATATTTTCCAAAACGTTTTGGGGGTATTGCAACCTGGAAATTTTCTTTCGTCCAGATGAAGAAAGCATTGTGAGAACAATTTCTCTCATAAAAGCCAGCATAGGAACATTTTTGCCTTCAATCTTTTTATGCAGTAGTCATGCATTGACTGCGGCTGCATTCAAACTCCATGCAAAAAAAGGCCACCACCACCTTTTTGAGCGGATTCGAGCTCTGTATGTTGCAACAAATTGATCGAATAAATCTACTCCTCACATTTGCTGATTGTACAACAAATGAGTGTTTGGAATTGCAATATCAGCTTTCTTTTTTTTTGTTTTCGACCATCGTTTGACGAAGCTCTCTGGTTGAGCTTCAGCATAGTTGGAAGCACAAGTTACAACAGCTGTATCATGCCAAACAACCACTGTGTTTCCGTGGTTGTCTGTAGCACCCTGGTATGAGCCTCGTATTGTTTTTTTCATTAACTGCTTTGTTGGAACTGGTGTATTTTCCAAACGGTTTTGTTACTAAAGTTCCGAGGCCACCTATGCCACGTTTCGACAGCTCATCAAGTAGGGGAAGGGAAGTGAAAAGATTGTCGAAAGTTAGGGTGCAACCACTTGATAAATTACATTTTTCAATTAGACCTAGCACTACATCAGCACCCTGACCAAGACCAGTGTCTTTCAGCTTAGTGTCAGATTCACAATAGGGTTCTGCATGAAACAAGTAACCCTCAGTTGAGGTAAGGCACCATAACTTGAAACCAAATCGAATTGGTTTGCCTCAGATGAATTGTTTGGTTCCATGCTTCCCATAGTAAGGAATCATGCTTTTGTCCACACTGTGGTCATTTGCTGAAAGATATTTTTTTAAATTATTATTTAGCATGTCAAATATAGGACGCACCTTGTAATATCTATCCTCGTTTATTTCAGCATTGTTCGCCAAATGCAAACACGAAAATATTTCTCTAAAGCGATTTTGGCTCATTGCATTGGAAACTGCTTCATTGTGGGTGTCAGGGGAACCAGACCAATATAGGTCGCGACAAGGCACTTTGCAATACCCAGAGAGTAAAATGATTGCTATGACAGTGACAACTTTACTCTCATCGCAATTTAAATTTTTTCCTTTCTGGGAAGCATAGAGGTTAGTTTGATGAGTAATGTGAGTTATTATATCACAAGAAATCATTGCATTGAAAGTGTCTAGCGGGTTTTTCAAATTCTCTTTAGTTTGCTCCGATATAGCAGGAACAGAATTAGAAAGTACAACATTAGGATTATTTAAAGGAAAATTTTTCTTCCATCTTCTAATTATTTTTTTCTTTTTTTTTAATTTTTTTGTTGAGGGAGCTTCGTGTTGGCTTTCTTGCTCACTTTGATGTGATAACTTTGAATTGTAACTTAAAATGTTTGTAGAGCAAATTGAGTTCAACAATCTCCTTGGCAAATGATGAGCAAGACCCTCATACAAATCATCTGACGCATCACTGTCTCGGTCAGAGATGACGCATGCTTTTTCGAGAGGGGAGGATTATGGCAAGAGTCATTTCGTCATCATCTGAGTCTGTCTTTGACCATAGGTCACAATCAGGATCCATCAATATGTCCAGAACATCATTCAATAAGTATCTAAACAATAGAATGATCTAAAGTAAGACTACCTACCATTTGAAAAGTTAAATAAAAAGAGCCTTTTTGTTCCAGCAAACAATGTTGGGGTTTATAAAGAGAAAGCCGCAAGAAGATCATATTAGTGCTTTTTATTATTCCCCGGCCCCTAACCCTTACCCTAACTCTAATTTCGTAATGCTTGCCCTTACCTTTACTTCAACAAAATTATAGAGTTTACTAATTAACGTTTGAATTTGTTGTCAGCGAATAATAGGTCAGCACACGGCTTTCATTTTATGAGCCCCTGACAGAATATACTTGATAGTCTATAAATTACAAGGAAGCCTACAATTGTTAGGTTCTGGTGCTAGTAAGCTAATTAGTTAAAAACTATTATTTTATACGACGTTAACTATTGTATTAGCACTCACCTTTCACTGGAATTTTCAGCAGATGCAGGGACACTTTTCGAACAACAAGGTTTTTCAGTCATTTTATTAACCTAAGTCTGCAGATTAGAATAGAAATGCAATAAGCTGATGGCTGCAACCAAACGTATAACCTTTAGTTCTACAAGTCTAAATAGAGAATTTTAATTAAGTGAATCAGGGCAATATATGTAGCCTAACTTTTAAAAACATAATAAAAAACGTTTGATTTTTGACTCCATATTTGGCCACTGGCAACTTAAGTTGCCATCACTATATTTCCCCTCATTATTCTAAGTAAAGTCTTAACTAGCATCAACAAATAAGTTAAACTAGACAAGAAGGTATTTATGATTTACTATACATTTAGTTTTCTAACTTTATACAAAGCTTTTCCTATTTTTCACAGCTTTTTTATAACCTACTTAAGACAAAAAGACAGTTTTTGCCATTTTTTACTGTAATCACTTTTCAGTCAAACCATTCAGTGCTTCCGAATAAATTTTTTATACATTTACTTTTTTTAGAGTTTACAACAGGGAATGAACTTTCGGTTGATACCATTATATAAAAAAATTGCGTGTATAAGCTAAGTAATGAAACCAGGGAATCGAACCGTTTAAAATAACGTTCCGGTTCAGGTTCAGGTTCGGCAAATTTTATTTTTAAAGGTTCAGATCCAGTTCAGGTTCAGCAAAAAATTTTTTTTCGGGTTCAGCAAAAATTTTTTTTTCGGGTTTAGTTCCGGTTCAGGTTCAACAATTTTTTTTTTAGGGGTTCAGTTTCGGTTCAGCTCCGGTTTGGGTTCGGAATATATATTTTTTATCTATTTCTTACAAGCGTTAGGACTGTAAACACAATTTCTTACCTCATGTTATCATGGGCGCCCGTAGACGCACTTCCTGGAGGAGTGATGGCAAACAGTCGGAAACACAAAAAATATTCTTAAAAAGGGTTTTTTAAAAAATTCTGGTACAAGTTTTAAAAAAATTAAATTAAACTAATTCACCGGCATGGGTCTTGGTTGTAAAAACCAAGTCTTACCAATAAATTTATTTATCAATGCGAGCGCCAAAAGCGGAAACGGAAGTTTTTTGTTGTTTTGTGATCTCAAAACTTTCTTATAGATTGCGTTTACATGAATTTATATAGATCTTTCTTCGACTAGCCACTGATACACCTGTCTAAGAATTTTTTGATAATTTTTTAATGGCGGCCCTCACGCAGAAGGTTTACTAGTTATGAAACGTCATTAAGGTTCATTTTTACTTCGAACGTAGATTGGAGTATTCTTTGTTTCTTTTAATGATTTTTTTGGTTCGTTTTGCCTTTAAGCGCGGAAAGAAGTAAAAAAATTAATAAAACAAAAAATACTTCGTTTCAAGCCGCCGGTAGTGGAAACGGGCCTTTATCTTACGTAATCTAAATTTAAAGTTTTAAACAAATTAAACATTTAGTCATTCAAGTTTATAATAATAAAAAATTGACGCATAAAGACTCTTTTCCCACTATGAGCGTGGAATGGAGTACAGTGGCGAGCAAAAAAGTAAGATTTTTTATTTTAAATTAAATTAAATTTTTTAAAAATAAGTTACAGTGGAACCCCGCTTACCTGACCACCTACGGGACCGTCATCAAGCGGTCGCGTTAGCGGGGTGGTCGTGTTAGCGAATTTTGCTTTGGAGCATCCTGTTTGTAGCAATTGTTTGTTGTAAATGTCACAAGTGGCGTAACCCGCAGTAATATCTGGTAGGCGTGATTTCGAACTCTGCACGACTTTTTCGTCAACACAGCCACTCTCTCTGCAAATAACAGCCTGAGAAATGCTATGTCGTGTCTTAAACCTGTTTAACCAATCGTTTGAGGCTTTAAAGCCATTTTTCTTCAGAGATTTAGCAAAGTTAGAGCTTTTTCTTGAATCAGAGGCCCACTTATCGGTAGGTTTAAAGACCGAGCTCTTTGAAACCATCGGAAAGTTAGTGAATCGATATTTCCTTCAAATTGAAAGATTCTAACCCTCTTCCGGTCATTCGATAAGTTGTCGTCATATGCAGCCAAAACGTCTGCCTTTCTTTTAAGTGTGTTCTTTATTTGAGTCTTGCTAACGCCGAAAATCTTAGCAAGTTCCTCTGAGATTTTCCCTCACTTTCTTTTTGTTGTATTACCATAACCTTTTCTTTGATTGAAAGTTCTCTCGGTTTCTTTTTACTAAGTGCCATTATTTTTATCAGATACTGCAGAATGAATTTAAACAACTGTTAGTACTGAAGTTTATCTTATAAAATTCAGTTCTGTTTGCCACACTAATCATTCATTGCGCAATTGCATTTTCTTTGTGTGTGTGCACGCGCTCATCTAATCTTATTGTTTTGATCACAAAAGAAATTTAACCTTATTATTTTGGTCACAAAAGCAAATTATTGAGCACGTGTGGTCGCTTTAGCGGAGTTAAATTTGCAGTTTTGGACCAAAATATGGCGGTCCTGGTCTGGAAACCGGGGTGGTCGCGTTATTGAAACAGAATGCAATGCATTACCATAGTAAATTATTTGGGACCGCACTGAAGTGGTCCTGATAACGGGGTGGTCGTGTTATCGAGATGGTCGCCAACCAAGGTTCCACTATAGTTGCAATTGAATTATATTTCTAAAAAATAATAAATTAATATTGGATTTAATATAATTTTTTGTGCTCTTTTAATGATATATTACTTGATATATATTAATATATTTCAATTTTAACAATGATATTTTTAAAAAATCTTAAAAAATAAAAAAGTCTTACTTTTTTTGTTCGCCACTGTACTCTTTACTTGATTTATTGACTTTATGTGCTCACTTAGATTTTAAGAGCGGAAAGATGGTCAAAAGAAACAAAGAATGCTCTATTCCACGCTCGTAGTGGAAACGAGCCTTAACTTTTAGAAGTTTTTAATGCATATTTATGTATTATTTTGTAAAATTTAAAATTTGAAAAAGCGAGTCCCCCTTTTGGTTCTCCTGGCGCACGTTCATGTATCTAGTGCACATATTTTTTCTTCATTTCTTAGCTGATAAAGTCGTTTATGACGTTTCTTTATTGGCACACAAGTGCTCAAACAAATTGTGGCAACTTCAAACGGTAACATTTGATTTAACAATTACAACTAGTAATAAATTAAAAATTAAATCAGTTTGTTGTATAAGATTTTTTTTTTCTTAAGATAACTGAAATCAAACTTTGCAATTTTGTATATTGATCACTGCTTGCTTACAAACTGGTACTAAAAACTTGCTGCTTTTTATTTTTATAAGTGTATAGCGATGAAAGGGTAAAAATTAGGTGTGGGTCCAATTGTTTAAAAAAAGTCTTAAATTCAAGCAAATTCAAATTTACGGGAGACAATCATTTCTCAATTCGTAAAACCAGCAAAATGGTTTTTCAGCATTTGATTAAAAACTTTTTTGATAAACACTAGCTTGATATTGGCAGAAAAATACTCTGACTCCTCCATAATGTTTTGTTTGCCAAGCTAACTATTGGCGACCAAAACTATTTAGTTTTAACTCAAAGTCAAATTGTGCTACTAAATTTTGTTTGCAGGGGTAACTTATACAACAATGTAATTTGCTTATGGTTTTTCGGTTGCATTCTACATAAAGATAACTGACGCAAAACTTTTGTAATGAACCAGCAAATATGTGGTTCTTGTATTAAAAGTTATTTGTCCTGTTGCTACAATTTTGGTAAGCCTGAAAGTTAACAAAAATTTAATTTTAACGTAATACTTGATAAATGAAAAAGCACGCTAGATAAACGTTTTTGTTTTTTTTTTTTGAAAAAATTTTGTTTTTTTGAAAAATCAAAAATTAATTAACTTTATTGCATTGCTTGCTCAACAATATTTTTTACTCAATCTCGACTGTTAGGGATACTATCATGCTAGTGAAAACCATTTGAGGCAACTATAAGTTATACTGAATTCGAATCATTCGATAAGTTTACACTGCTTTTTTTATTAAACTTCTCCACGCAACTAAATTTCAATCGAGTGGCTCCCAAACAGCCTGCAGGTGGCAGATTTTTAACTGGTGAGTGACAAGAGTAACACACTTTAGCAAAATGTCCAACTTTTAAACACCGAAAGCATTTTACCTCTTTTGCTGGACAAAATTTCCGAGCGTGGTAAGTGTTTCCACAGTATTGGAACTTCTTGTGCATTAATGCTACTGCTGCATCCGTGCAGAGACTATCTTTTGCAGATTTTACTGATATTGTACAAGATTGGGATGAAGTTGGGGTAAGATTGTCTAACTAAAAAGAATTCTGACAGTCTCCAATGTCCAAGTCATTGCCAATGTTGCTTGCAAATCTACTGTAAATGTGGATTTTCTAAAATTCGCTGACATATTTCAGGCAATGCTAGCCCACTAATGAAGGCGTCTATCATCTCTGCTACCCTAAATCAGAATAATCGACCCGTTGCATTTTTTTCTCAATCTTTAGCAAATCTAAATGTGGATTTTCTAAAATTCGCTGATGTATTTCAAGCAATGTTAGCCCACTAATGAAGGTGTCTATCATTTCTGCTACCCTAAATCAGAATAATCGACCCGTCGCATCTTTTTTTAGATTTTTATTTAAAAGTGAGTTTCAACACTCCAGCTTTTAGAAGGAAGCAACTGTTATAGTGGAAGCGGTTCGCAAGTGGAGCCATTTTTTGGACTTGAGACGGTGGCAGTCACAAAGAAGCAAGTGGAAGAGATGGAAGTTGCAGAGATGAAAATGTTGAGGTTTGCTATGGGAGTGACGAGAAAAGACAAGATTAGAAACGAGCACATCAGTAGTACCGTTAAGGTACAACGGTTAGGAATGAAGATGAGGGAGGGCAGGCTGAGGTGGTTTCGACATGCCATGAGGAGATACCAAGAGTATGTAGGAAGAAAGATGATGGAAATGAAGTTACCGGGAAAGAGGAAAAGAGGGAGACTAAAGAGAAGATTTTTAGATGTAGTAAAGGAAGATATGGGGGAAGTTGGTGCAAAGAAGACGGATGTTGAAGACAGAAAGGTTTGGAGAATGATGATACGCTGTGGCCACCCCTGACTGAAAGGAAAGGCTGAAAGGAGAAGAAGAAGAAATATTAACATTACTTTAAAAAAGGAATGCCTCACCAACCAAGAGCTTCATGGCACGTCACTAAAAAAATTATTATATTTATCAAGAGCCAGAGCAATGTATTTGCCTAAAAACTAGCGTATTTTGAAACCAACAAGAGGTTTGGAAAGGTTTTGAATGTCATTTCAACCAATAAAAAGAGCTCCAAGATCTACATTGATACCCGATTGAGGAACAAGCAACCACTTTTTCAACATCGAATACACATTCTTGAAAAACAAAAGGATCAATATTTTGTATTAAACAGTAAGACTTTCATATTTTTCTTTTCTACCGTTCATTTTAATTAACAGTTTACGGCGTCCGGTATTGATTTGTATTTTTCCATGTAAAAACGAATCTAAAAGTTTAGTTAGGCCTCTATTCCGATTTAAAATTATCATAAATTGAAATACTTTCATAGTTTGGAAGCACTTGCATGACCAATAATCTGCTTCGGTTCGTTGACCAATGGAAATAAAATACTATAACTAAGAAAAAACTTCTCTTTGTCTCATTTTTTTTGTCTGTTTCTTTTTAAACAAATAAAGCGTGATGAAGAAATGCTATCTTTACTTGAAATTTGTTTGAAAATGATTTTTGAAATCATTCACGAACGACTTCACTTGAATAAAAAAAGTGAATAAAGATGATGTTATTTTTAAATAAATCTTGGATCAAATTAAAGAATTTACCCTGGGGTAACATTTAATACAATATTAACAAGTTAAAAATAGAAGTTATCCCAGGGTCATTTTTTAAACTTGATCCGAAATATTTATTAAAATTTTAAAACATTTGTTGGCTAAGCTGATTTTCAAGTAAAAAATCTTTATTGTTGGTTGCCAAGATTTTTTTTACATGCTATAATCAATTGAAAAGAGATTTTATTGGCTATGGCCACCTGTTTCAAAGAGCCTCGTTTATAATTTCAACCGTTAACATAATCATGCGTATAAATTTAACTTTGTATCAAATATTTCTTTATAAAATCGGCGGAAATAGGTTTCGATTGACCGAAAACAATGTAAACAACCAAAATTAACCAACTACCTCGTTCTCGCTTGTTTTTGACGTCATAAAGATTTTTATAAGTTTTTGGTTTTTGTAGCACTTTCTATTTTTAAAGCCAAAAGCCAATATTATGTACAACGTTTGACAATTACAAAAAGTTTTTATTACTTTTGGTTATCATTGCGGCGACGATCGGTCGATTATATTAAATTGTTGAAATGGTAGCCTACTAGAGTCGGTACTCCATTTGGTACTACAATATATAAAGTCAAGAACTCCCTTTTTTTGGTCTTCAATCATATCAATCATAATTGCGATCAAAATTCCGGCTGTACATAACTTTCATCAATAAAATGTACAAAAAAAGGTTGTACTGAGTTCGTTTGACACACAAGTAAAATCTTAACTTTTTGTTATAAAAGAGTTGCCGTTTCAATTGAACAGTGAAATAGCATTTTTTCTTCAGAACAAAAACTCAGGTGGAGATTTTCGTCGGATGTCATTACTGTATTGAGTCTATATCTGGGTCATCGACTCGGTCTAGCAGGTATATATGGTCGACGCAATTTTATTGATTTCTATTATGAAGTCTGACCTTTTCACAGGTAAACCACGCGGCATTAGGTTACGTGAACAGGTTACATCCTGTCACCAGGTGTAGCAAAAATGATTACACGAAGAGCGGTAATAGCCTTTAATAGCGCGATCAGCCAACGGTTTTTTTGGTGTAACAATGGAAAGGCAGTACAAATACAAAATACTATAAAAGAAAAAATTATGGCATGCTGGTTGCCATAGGAGCGGAAAACGCTATGCAGCGAGCGGATAAGCGATGCAAATAGAATCAAGACCAAAGCAAAACACAGCGTGCCAAAATAAAGCTTCAAAAACTTTGCAAAATCAAGGCAAATACATGCGCGAAAGACTGTTTGCGGCGATGGGTCAGCTACAAGGTCTTCAATTTAATATTAATGTAGATTCTACTGATGAACTTCATGTGTAACAGGAATTTTGATCCCAATTATAATTGAAGACTAAAAATAGAAAAGGCTCTTCAAAAATTTTATCAGCTGGAAACTGTGATTCAGCTGTAAACTGTGAAACAGTGAAGTCACTGTGACAAATGTACTTTTTTTGGTCATCCTACATTGCACGCAGATTTTCAAATTTCTCTCTGATTCCTCCTTCAGCAATTTTTCCTCAGTAAAAAATTTTAAATTCCCCCTTAGGGAGCCAAGTAGTTTACTTCGAGAAAAACTGAATTAGACCATTAAGTAATTCTAAAATATATTTTGATTTAATAATTTTAATAGTAATAAATTTGTATCCTGGTCAGATAACGTAATTTTATAGCATCAATGATGTAGCTATATCAGAAAGGTTGCCAACACAGACAAACAAACAGATAAAAAGGTTAAACAACCATACAAAAAGAAAACAAAACAGGTAAATGAAACAAACAAAATACTATACCATATAATGCAAAATTGCATTAACAAGATTAAAGTTAGAATACAACCGTACATTTTTTCTTTTTCCTTTCTTTCCCTTTCTCTATTAAACATATTAAATTCCTTGTTATAAGTTTAGAAAAAAATATAATAGGTTTTTAGTTTATTCTTAAAACGATTTTAGCAAACAACTTCTAATTTCAAATAGTAAACAATTTCAACAACGAAAGGCATAGTAGCTAAATAATCTAAAAAATAGTTGGTTTTATTGCCAAAATCCGATGGTAGTTTGTGCAAAAAAAAGATCACATGAAAAAAAAGAAAAAAAAGTTTAATTTGACTTTGTCAAATCTTTTTTTAATTGGCAATGTATGTCTTTTTGAAATTTGTTATTTAAGTTGTCATGTCATTGTCATGGCAATGTAAGTCTTTTTGAAATTTGTTATTTTTAATTAATTGGTTGAACTATCTGTTTAGTGAAGAATATTAGCTACAATAATATGCTTCGCAGGTTGCTATTACTTTCGACATTCCATTGGTGAATGCATGGTAACCAGCTCCAAAACCAAATATATTGAGCAAACCAAGTCAACTCTCTCTTGAGCTTAAATATTGCAAACTATTTGTCCAGTTTTGCATTATTACAATTTTCTATGACTCAAAAAAGTTTTAAAATAGGATTTTATTATCTTAATACGACTATGATCAGATTGTATGTATCCGGCTTGTACTTGTTGTAACAAAATATCGATTTAGCGGGATATTGAGATAATCAAAATCAATATAATGAAAATGAAATTTTTCAGAGAACGTTAGCGAAATACATAAGAAGACAAGACATCGGCTTTATATAAAACGATATGCTTTATTCAGCAATTTTCCTTGAAAAATTTTTTCTGCTAATTAGAGTTACTAAAACCACAAAAATGGTATGCGGCCTAAAGCAGTGGTTCTCAATCTTTTTCGACTTACGCACATTAACAATTTATAACTTCACTGGCGGCATGGCACACCTGATGACCTAAAAATAAAAATCTGTGCAAATGAATTAATTTTACAATTATATTGCAATAGATATAGATGCATTTGATAACAAATGTGATTAAGGCAAAATTATTGCGTTGCCAGGCAACACGCATTTGGTCATCAATACTTAAATGTTTTGCTTTTGATATCTGTCAAAACTAAAAATCTATATTCGCAGAGGCATGAAGATGCGATAAAAAAATTATTTGGATGATTTTTTGCTAATTAAGGGATAAAATTTTAGACTAGACAGCTGAAATTCATTCGAGTTCTAATTTTGAGAAAATGTTGATTAGAAAAAGATTTGGTTTCGCAAATCAATAAGCTGCTTTTCTTCTTCGACAGATAGGTTACTTTGAGTTGTGGACGGACAGCTTTAAAGAGTGCTGCTTGTCGCATTGTGCAACACGTTTCAATAACAATAAAAAATAAATTAAAGATTTCTTTTTAAAATTTTTTTACCCATAAAATCAACTTTTAGTTTAATAAATTTAATTTTGCTGTTGCCCCAGTAATTAGATTTGTTGATGGCCCTGGGTAGGTGTGAATGAAAGCGGTGTAAGAGCGGTAAATGAAAAAGCGGTTGGAGGCCTTCGGGTAAACGCGGTCCGACGCATCCGACGGCGTAGGATAATTAACTTTCCTTCAAAAAACCGGCAACCTTGGGACCTGAGGAGTGTCGGATTTTTGAAGGTTATAATTTTGTAAGATGTACCCCTTACATATTTAAAGAAAATTACCACCTGCAAAGCAAAATCAGTACTCAGTACATCAAAATCAACAGGATTACTTGTTAGTACGTAAAAGAATGAACCAACATGGCGTTTAAGCATGCTACAGCATCTAAATATAAGCGGCAGCTCATGAAAACAGTGGTGTGCATGCACATCAACGCGAAAAATATACAAATGCGTTCCTTAAAATCCGTTGTCAAAAAATTGAATGATCCGGACTTTTCTTTTCCAGATTGTCGATCTTGACTCGAAGATTTAAACTTGAACGCCGTTTTTTTTACCGAGTACACCCTCAGTCTCCCTTTTTATATACACTTTAAGAAACTCTTAGCACTTAAGCGCGGAAAGAAGTAAAAAAATATCAACAAAACCACAAAAAATACTTCTGCCAATGCCCGTAGTGAAAACGAGCCCCTAGACCCCACCGTTTCCAATGCAGCTAAAATATTTCATCCAGTGACGCAAAATGAAGCAAACTATTGAAGCTTGTGATGTAAATATTTATTCGAGTTGCAACAAAAGCAACTCGTTCGATCTGATTACCCAGGCGTGACCAGTTCAACGCTTCGCTTTGTTTGGCGCTGAGCTTTTGTAGACAAAAAGGTTTAATATCCTTCAAGTTAACTTAAATATTGTGTTTTACAAATAGCAGATCGTAACTTGTTTCAAAGAAATAGCGCCGCTACTTAAAAAAGATAAAACTTACCAAGCTTAAAATAAATGAAGAATAAATACTAAGCTAAGTTTAATTTAAGGCTAAAGCAATGCACCGGATATTCAAAAAGGTTTTCAGCTTGATAAATGCTTGCAACGTTTTTCATTTTAACCATCATGGTGGCAGCATCATCGTAACTTGGCCTTTGCTTTTTGCAACCTAAAAACACAACTTTCTTAACTTCTCCTTTAAGAGCGGCGCCAGTCCTTATCCACTGTAGTAAATTGCCTGACTAAAGTCTACAAACTTTTGTGTTATTGAACTGCATAATTTTGCATGTCTAAAAGGTTGTCGTAAAACCGAACGTGTTTTTAGTTATCCGAAGCGCAATATCTAAACCCATTTTAATTTATTAGTTCGTAGAGCTGGTTAGATCAACTCCACAGTAATAATCTATAATCGAAAAACTTGCTGTGTCGGCAGCGAGCTGTATTGACGGCAAAAGCAATCCACGTAATAATGGTTCAAAACCTATTTTTCTACTTTGTTCTTGAAAAAACAGTTTCCTCTGTTTGTCGTTCCTATAAGCAGCTCGAAATTTCGGTCACATCTTTAAAAAAACGAAAAAACCAAAAAAAAGTCTTCAATCCGATTGCAACATCTTGGCATCTCCAAAATCAGATCGGGAAAATTCCTTGATGGTTGTCCTAAGTTCAACACCTCGGCCGATTTCTGCTAGTTGGGAAGATAAATAAAGATGATAGGGCTACTGATAATACTAATGATACTGTGCATATGATTAAATCATAACTTGTTTTAAAAAATTTCAGGAGCGTCAAACCCCTTGAGCCCCCCTTAAATCTATTCTGGTTTGAAATAAACAAAAGCTAAAGAAGGCTCAGTGAAAAGAAAGTAAACGAATCGCTTTGTTTGTGTCGCGCGAGCGAGCTCACCTGACATTTTTGCAAAGGCTTCGAGCAAAGAAAGAAAACAGTAATCTAGCTGCAATAATAATACTGTAATATTGTTAGGTAACTTTACCTTTTATACTATCAAATTACATGGTTTATTCAGATTTTTACAAGGAAAATTTGAAGAACAAAAATATTTAAGGCTTTGCCAACCACGGTTGTGAAGAACAAGGTGATCTATATTTGAGTTCATTTCAGTTTAGTTTATTTGTTTCGCAGTTGATAAACCATCAATACACAAAATGCAATTTGAAAAAAGTTATAAGGCCTTAGATCACAGTTTATCCACACCGCAAGGATGGTAGCGAAAGACCAGAAGGTCACTAAAGTCAGCCGTCGTCCTTATTACAGCAGCTGCATAAAGAACTGTAATTTGCAATGAAAGAAACAAAGCATGAACACAAAGAGAAAAAAACAAAAAACGAGATTTTCAATCAAGCTTTTCATCTAAATAGATACCAATCACCTCAGTTTTTCTTTTCACATTCTTTTTCTTTATTTATTTATTTTTTTTTAAACAGTGATAGCTATTTATTTAAATTAGGTTAATTGAAAAAACTTGTTCTGAAACGGCTAAAAACTTTTTATAGTTAAAAAGAATCGTTTTGTTAACCTTTTATTAACATACGACAAAAAAGAAAAACTATTCCTTTCAAAAGAACCAATTTTCTTGAATTTTTGGATTCAAAACTTTTCGTTTGTAAATGTTTTCCAAATTCAGTTCAAATTGGCAAATGCTTTTTATTAATCATAAAATTTTTCAGGCATTTACTGCATCATAGAGACAACTGCAAATTAGCTTTTCTCAATAATTTCACTGTGATTACCGGTAATTACATTACTAGCTACAATGCAAGCCAAGATAATAGCTAATGAAATTTCTTTGCTTTTTCGTCATAACTCAAGCAACTTGATTCTGAAGAAACGCAGCCAACCTAGCTAAGGCGAGTTTAATTACTTAGTACAGCGTAACTAAAGCTAATTTTTTTTAAGCGGTCAATAAACTCAACTGTTCAAATAAACAAACTATGATAAAGATATATTGGTGTAATTTCATCGTGAAAAGTAGGCTGTATGTATAAAATTGTAAAATTAACCAAATAAAAGATTTGCGCTTTTTTGGTACAAACAATGAAGGCTTTGTTCAAAATTTGCATATGACGTCAACAAAAACCAAGAATTAAGTTTTTCATGTTATTTTAACAAAAAAAAATGTGTTTCCTTTGACTTTTGCAGCAAACTGAAGAGGCAAAGGTTGTAAGTTAACTCAGATTAACAAAAATTTACTTACTTTTAACTTTTAACTAAAATAAAGTTGCGAGAGCTCTTTTTTTGTAACAAAGCATTGGCCAAATATGTAGAGATGAAGTAAATATCGATTATATATATATGTATATAAATATATATATATATATACAGAGAGAGAGATATGATGTAAATATATACAGATAAGATGAAATAAAATAAATAAATAAATCACAATAAACCAGATTTCATATTAGGTCACTCATAAAATGAGTAGTGAATCTACTTTACTGTGAACCAGGGTATAGCTAAAGAAAATTTTTTTGCTCTATTTTAATTTGGACTGAAAGCAGTCACGAAAAAACAAACGTAAAAGCGGAATTTTTTGCAAGGTCTTTTTGTTTGCTTTTTCCGCGACTGCTTTCAGTCTAAAATGACCAATATACTTTTTTCTTGCATAGCAATTGACAAGCAATGCCTTTTTTTCAGTTTAAATCTAATGTCAAGGCTGTACAGTGCCGCCTTACACTTTAAACAAATAATTCTGTGTTATGGCCAATGTATTCTCCTTGGAAGATAACACGTCAATTCCGTTTATGGTTGGTTTTCAGTGTCTCCTGGTTCGAATTCGGAAAACCAGCTGAGACGGTGGATTCCAAGTGTGCTAAAGAACGACCCAATTTATTTGAAAAGTAGGTCAAATAACGTTGATGACAAGCTTAATAATAGACGTTTGTGACACCATTATATTGGTTTGTTTTCAGTTGTGATGTCGATTATAATTTCATGGCGATGTGGTGTGACCACACCAATTTCACAGAGTTACCGCACCCCGAACACGCAAGGGTTAAAACCCAGACCCACGCCAGCAAGGTTAAAGTGATTCATTTGAACGACAGTTGCATCACCCATCTCGACCCAGGTGAGAAACGAACGCGAAACACGCAAACATACTTAGAATGTCTCGCATGGGTGAAAGTAAAAGAACTTTGATTTTTTTCCTCCCGGTCACCACTAGTGAATTTAGGGTTAATAATTAACCCACGACAATGGTTTTTACTTACGGCTTCTGTTACCTTCCTGTTTCATTATTCAAACACTATAAAAGAGTGTTTTCGCTAACTATGTTGTTCCGCAAAATCGAAAGAATTCGTTTTAACGAGGTTTTACTTTTATCCTGCTAGAAATTTCTAACAGGAAAAATAACCAGAAAACGAGAAAGTACATTATCTTACATGAAACATCTTACAAAAAATATGCTTCAAACGATTCTTTATAAGCGATAAGTTCGTTATTTCTTTCCGCGTTTAATACTTTAAACAACAGTCACCTCAGTTAAAAGAAAAATTGCTTTGTAGGGGAAAACCCAGACTCTGTTTGTTTTGAATTCTTTTTTATTCAATACTGCTTACCTCAATAAATATTTTTCGCCTACTAAAGCGGAACTCTTAGTTTACATCATCATAAAAAAGTATTAACCAAGATTGCACCAACCTTTAGCAGCTTTGGTTTCATAAAAAGAATTTTTCCATGATTTTCTTTAGCAATCGCATGAACTCATTGTAAGAAGAAAAAAAACAACTTTTAAGTAAATTGGTTTTGGTAAGTACCTTCGATTTACTTTATTCTATGCTGTAATTTTAAAATAGATTGACCCTCACTTTAATTTGAAATATATTTTATTCTCTTTTATCTTCAGCAATATAACTGGAAGATAAAAAAGAAAATGGCAGTGCTGAACTTTTTGAGATAGAAAAAACCATTAATTTGCTTTCAGTGATCAAAACATTATATTTTTTATCGCTGGATTTACGATACAGTTGATTTAATCAGGACACCAATTCTTGCTGCAAGATCTGTAATCCTCAGGTCCACCAATTAAAAGCTGATGATAACTTCAACAATAAGACAGGAAATTAGCAATGTTCTTCGATTGCCGTAAACCCGCAATTAATATCCATATTTCACTATCACGAATATGTATTTAACTGAGTTCTACGAACAACAGTATACCGAAACAACAGTTTATGGAAACGAATGACCCTAAGCGTATTCCTATCCCTAACTGTTTAATCTATTTTGTTATGCAACACATATTTTGAAGCAGAGAGATACAAACAATGATCTGCATAATTTTAGCGTAATTTTCTGCGTATGACAAAGAAGCGAAGTTGAACACGAAGAAGCGCTGTTCCCTGCCCCCGTAAGATCACCCCCTATGACCCTTATGCATTTAATTTTTTAAGAGCCTTCGACTCTTGTTAAAAGCGAAATAAATGCAATTAGTCTTTGTGCAAGTTATAAAAACAGATTAATGGACAAGGCGAACTGGTGAACAAAATCTGGATTTTCTTTCGTGGAACGCTCAATAAATTGTCGTTCGATTAACTGCGGAGTCACGATTTAGTTGATCCTTACGGAACATCTAGATCAGGGGTTCTCAACCTGGGGGGAGTACGTAAATTTTCAAGGGGGGCGCAAGTCCTAACATGCTTTGCAACATATTCTTTATTAATTTTGATAATTAAAATGGCAGGAAACTTGACCTCAGGTAGAATCGAATCAAACAATGGAATCCAGCAAGGTTTTTTTAACTGGATTTTGCTCTCACAAACGGTAACCGTGAGTCCCAATTAAAGCAAAAATAAAAGCTCACTTATCATGTTTAAAAAAAATTTAATCAAATAAAAATCTCGTATAGATGAGAAGCAAGAAACCTGGAAGTTTATCAGAAACCCATTTCAGTGCACAGTAGGCGACATTTTAATAAAGCACAAGAAAAGTTTCTCGAGTTAAAATTTAACTCCAACAGCCAAGGACAACTTTAAAGAGCTGGACCTTGAGGCGTTTTGGGCCAAATACGTACCTTCCCGTTTACCCTCTTATTTCCACCCAAGTCATCGTGTTCTAGTTATGTTTGGTTCGACTTATCATTGTGAAGCCGCATTTTTTACACTAGTTTCCATCAAGACCAAGAACAGAAACAAGCTGGAAGTCGAAGCAGACTTAGGTGTGCGCAGCCTGGGATTAAACCACGCATTAAAGAGCTAGTTGCTAAGAAACAATGTTAAGTGTTTCACTGATTTGTGATTAATAACTAAAATTCAATTGCAACACTTCTTTTGTATTTGTTTATAAGAGTAGGGGGCGTGAAGTGGGGAACCATTGCTCAAGGGAGGCACAGTACCAAAAAGGTTGAGAACCATTGATCTAGATAATTAAAACTCTGGCAGTTGACTTGATGAAGTATCCTTTACACAGCAAAAAATAAAACATGTAAACAAAAGTATTACGACGAATTTTTATTTTTAAATTAAAAATTTTAGTTGCATTATCTGATTCGTTACTTTACAGATGTTCTAAAAGAATACCCAAGGTTACTGACTTTCAATTGCGACGACAACGAATTGACAAGCATTGTGCCTAATACGTTTTCAAAAAATTCACAAATGACTCAATTGACACTTTCTAAAAATTGGATTTCAAATCTTTCAAACAACGCTTTTGTTGGTGAGAATTGAGATCTACTTAATGTAATGATAAACATCTTCAATTGGAGTTAATTACTTGCTTTTGTCGATGCAGGTTTAAAGCATCTTCAAGTGTTAAGTTTAAATGATAATTTTATTGAAGTAATAAATGACCAAGTGTTAAGTAGCTTAACTAGTTTGCTAACGTTAAACCTTTCCAACAATAAACTTCGGATTATTCAAGAAAAAGCATTTTTTAAATTGAGAAGCCTTGAAGAGCTCAATTTATCTCAAAATCAACTGATGTCTGTGAGCACCAACCATTTTCGTCCTTTTGCCCAGCTGAGGTATGGCTGTCGGTTTCTTAATATTTTTGCACGATTTTATCATAATCATTTTTTAGATAGAACGTATCAAAACTTTCAGTACTTTAGATTTTATCAATTCTTTTTAAACAAACTTGCTAATTTGTTCACAGAATTTTAAACCTGAACGAAAACAATTTGACGGAGATTGGTGACGCTACATTTTTAACTAATTCCAATCTTCAATCTCTGGATTTGAGTCAGAACAACATTTCATATTTACCCGAAAATGCATTCAACACCAACAAGTTAGCCTACTGAATTTTTTTGATTTAAGTACAATTACTTTAAATTTTTTTGTCGTCATAGCATTCTTCTTGTTATCGACTGTCATCTATTGGAATCCTTTCTTGAGGGCTCCCACACGCAAAGTTTCCGTTACTTTATAGACCTTTAATAAATAGGTTTATTGTTAAAGATTAGTTTAATCATATTTATTTGAATTTCAAAATAATCTTTCAATCTGGGGGTCATTTTAAATAAATGATTCTCTTTTTCTCCGCCAAGTAGAAAGTAATTTAGAATAATCATAACTATTTTCTTGAGATACTGAAAAGATTTTTTGTACTTATTGTTGCAATATTGAGTATTTATCTTTAACTTTTTAGAAAACTATCGATTTTAAAACTAAATGGAAACATGTTAACGACACCGAAATCGAGATGGGTTTCTCTTCTTCTCACCAACAGCAACCCTAAAATGTTGAATGACTTTCTTTCAAATAATCCATGGACATGCAACTGCAAATCTTGTCCGTATTGGGTATGATATACCAAGCTTATGCTGCAGAAATAGTAATGTATGGGGGGTAAAACCGAGGTTCAACTCGCAATTTTTGCCCTTGTCTCTCCTTATTTCTTGTTTGCTGGGAGTAAAACCAAGTAATCAATATCGTGCCCAGTTTGAAACATGTTTAAAACAAACAAAAACATTTTCTCTACAGTTAAACACGTTTAGCTTTGTGCAGATATCTTGTGGTACTCAATTCAAGCAAGCATTCCACTGTTTGCAATAGTTTATAAACAGCTACGAAAAAATACCAGGACCAGTAATTAATATGTTAGCCCAAAGTCTAATCTATTGTCTGAGCCATGCCTGGTTCTATTTAACAAAAGTGAACCCGAATTTACGTTTATTTCATTCACTGCTTTGCAGCAGGTGTCCAGTGATATAATAATAATTTCCACAGAAAAATTATTACGAAACGCACATTAGCCCACGTTTACAACTACCTGTTCCATTTCGTTTGCAGTTTTTTGAAACCTGTTTCACCATTAGTATTACGTAGGCCATAAACTGTCAGAAAAATAAATAAATCAAATTGACCTTATCAATAGATTTACTTTACAATTTGGTTTTATAAAGTGTCTACATGAACTTCAATTCAAACTTTTTTCAATGAGAAAGCAGCCCAAATTTTAGAAAGGCCTAGAACAGTGTTTTTAATTTAGATGCTTTACACTTAATCTAGATGTTTTTTAATGAATTTACTGTAGATACGAATTTTATTTTTTTAAATATGAGATTTTGATTTCATTTTGATAATAAAATTTAGTTTAGCAAAATTAGAAACGTGTTGTAGTTCGTGTGAAATCCCATTGAATGAGCGACATAAAATTTAAACAAGTAAAAGATATTTCATCTCATGATTCATCATCTCTAGCATTAGAAAATTTTCTTTTGGAAAAACTTTATTCCTATTTAATATGTACTCATAAATTATAAATATTTTTTTTATATGGCATTAAATCAGTGTTTCTTAACTTTTTTTCTTTACTAGTACCCTTTTAAAATTAGCAATCAATTTCTCATCCGTTTTAGAATTGCTTAAAAAAGAAAATCATTGTTATTAAAATTTTAAACAAGTAACTGACAACATAATAACACAATACTAAAACGTGAGTTAATTTTATAAGTGAATTACAGTAATACTAGAAACCAAACTGCTTAAAAATGAGAAGCACCAGACTCGAGTTTCGCTCTTATTAGAGCTGTTCAGTGATGCATGTCTCACTGCGAATCGAACTCGCTGCATGTGATAATTATATAATACATTATACATTTACCGATCTCAGTGACATTTTTGCTGTGATCTCAATGGCATAGACCTAACCAAGCTTGATAATTCAGCAACCACGCACCCCTACGAACAGATATTTCACCCATGTTTAAGAACCCCTGCGTTAAATGTACCTAAAATTTATTTATTTTTAAATATCCTTACATGTAACTGTAAGCATTAGAAATTTTCTTACTATGAATACGGCATTAAAACTTAAATACAAATTTAGATTTTTGGATGACATTGTTCAATGTTTGGATAATTTTCATAATAATTCTCTATAAAAAATTTTAAAAATAAGTAAACACATTGGCCAAGAAAGAGTTTATCTTTTGTTAAAAAATTTTATTCATTTTGTTTTCTTTTAGCTTTATCTTTTTTAAATCTATTCCTTTTGCTCTTCTACACAAAATCTCCAAAAGTAATGTATAAAAACAATAAATAAAGTTTTGAAAATAACGTTAGAACCAGATGAGGATTATACAAAAGCTTTAGAATCAAAACAGGGAGAATTTCTTATGAGCACGTACAAAGGAGATGTTTGTAACGAACGTTCATACACAATGTAATTATAATAGGTATGGATTTTTTGTGTTGTGGTAATGCAGAAACTTTGAAATTACAATGTAAAAGTACTAAGCAAAAAAAGCTAAAAAGCTTGTTACGAAACAAAATTGATTACTAACAGAAAAAAAAGGATGGTATTCAAAGAAAGCTCTTGAAGCAGACTGCCTAAAATTCGGAATCATTAATTTTTTATTGGTTTAAAAAGGAATCGAATTATAAAATCCTTACATCACCCAGCAAAAAACTGATCTCTAAGCTTTTCGTTCGACACTCGTCAGAATGAAGGAAAGAAAAATTTAATTGATTTTGTAATAAAGCTTAACAAAAATGATTGGATGTTTGAGAAAAGCGTCACAACACGTGATCAACGCAAGAGTTTCAAGTTGTAAACAAACTCTTTTTGGCGGCATAGATTTGGCTTGTATGATTTGATGTAAATGGCTTCCAAAGCAGATAAATGAAAAGACGAACGGCCAAATAAAAGAATAGTATATTTTTTATCACTGTAATTTTTGGCGCACATAGTTTTTCGTACCACTGTAATGTAGTTTATGATTTTTCATGCCATTGGACTTGTTGGTACGTAGGCCGCACATTTTTACAATTATAGGACAGAATTCGTCTACACGTGCCAAAATTTATTAGATCGGGCCATATTTCAAACTCTCGCAACATATCCACTCGTTTTGGCAAATCTTCAACCCTAGTCATATTTAGTGAATTGGCGATTGGTCAATACCTTTTAGAAACCCAGTATGCGCCAAAAATTACTGTGATAAAAATATACTATTCTTTCATTTGGCCGTTCGTCTTTTCATTTATCTGCTTTAGAAGCCGTTTACATCCAATCATACAAGCCAAATCTATGCCAACAAAAAAAGTTTGTTTACAACTTGAAACTCTTGCGTTGATCACGTGTTGTGACGCTTTTCTCAAACATCCAATCATTTTCGTTCAGCTTTATTACAAGAACAAATTAAATTTTTCTTTACTTCATTCCGACGTATATCTCCTGACGAGTGTCGGACGAAAAGCTTAGAGATGAGTTTTTTGTTGGCTATTTTCAAATTCTGTCCCACAAACCACTTGTTTAAATACATCCCTAAATTATGTCAGCTTTTATATTTCAAAGTTTTCGAGGTTTTTCAGGTCAGTTTTGTATAGTGCAAGCATAGCGAGCTACAACATGATCAAAAATACTATCGGTTTCAATGGGATTGATATATACAAAAGACCAGGCTTAATCCGGATTTGGTGCGGAATTTCGCTTAACTCGGATCAAACTGAAATTACAAATCATTTCCTATGTACAGTGATTCTTAATAAAAAGTTTCGGATTATCCGGACTTTGTCTAATTTAAATGATTTTGTCTGTCAAATCAAATCCGGATTAACCGATGTCTACTGCAATCTGAATGCGTTGAATTATTATAGTCCCAATGCGGCATAGAAACTTCGCGCCTTTGACATACGCAAATTTTCATTAAAATCTTTGTAAAATGCAGCAAACAAACTTTGAGTTTGACAAAGCTGCAAATAATCGATGTTAAAAAGTAGAACTAAAAAAGAACAATTACAAAAAAATTGAAAAAACAGAAATCTTCTGAGGTTGAATTCGTTGTTTGTGAAAAATTAGAGAATGATGAATGAAATGTGATTGTAATCGCTGCTTTCTTTTTCAATCTGTACCTACCAGTGGTTCTTAAATCTTGTTTTCGTCATTAGGCCCACGCACTTTCAGTTTTGAGTAAATCGTTATTACTCACTACCTGAATTTGTAAAACGAAACTAAACCAGATCTAACAATTTTTATTGTACAAGAGGTTAAAATGCAACAAATAGGATATAATAATTTAAAAACAACTTAAAAACTGAAGCAAGATTGTTAGTGCAACTAATTTTAGCATGCTTCACAGAGGTGCTGATTCACAGAGGCAAGTGGAGTGAAAAGTTGTATGCTAAAAACTTTGCTGTAGTTTAATTTTAGGTTGCATTTGCATCGTTTCTCAATTTTTTTACAGTCGGGATACATGGCTGAGTAGGTAAAAGTCCCATATTTATGACAAAAGCGATCGTTACGATTGAAATTCTAAACCTTTTGTGTTCTTGGAAAAGAGACGACGCCACTTTCCTCTGTTTGGCGGTATTAGCAAGCAGCTCTAAAGTTTAGTTATATCTCTAAATAAAAATTTTTAAAAAAACAATTAAGAAATTTCAACCAAAAAACAATATCTCCAACAATCGGTTGTATTAATCGCTTGGCGGCGGCTGCTGTTCACCTGCTACTGCGAGTCAAAAGAATAAATGGAAATGATAATTTAAAGAAAACATTATTATTAATAATCTAACGAAAGTAGTAGGTTTTGTAATCGAAAATATTTTTTGGTATTGTTGCATTATACTAACTTGTATCGGATAAGTGTACAAAAACGTAAAACAGGTAAGATTTATACTTCGCTTTATTATCTTCGAAAAGCTTTCAAAAGAGTCGAGTATCAAGAGCACTCGCTTTTATATAATTTACAACTGTGCAATCTTGTGCTAGAGTAAATGTTTTGCATATCCTTTTTATGGTTAATGCTTCTCAATATATGATACAGTTTCGACTAAGTTTATAGACACTCTATTTAAATTCATACAACATTAGGCCTGCATTGGATTTAAGACCACTGTTGTTAAAAGTGCTGTTAAAAGCTTTAAATTCACTTGATAACTATTTGAAAACTAGTTGATATCTAATTTATGTGATAATAATTTCCCAACTGAAACCCTGTCCTTTCCCACTAGTGAGGAATTACCCACAGGTTAAGAGCCACTGGTCTATACATTCGTATCTTTGTCAGCAACCGTTACCATAAATTTGTTAGAAATAAGCTACTTTTGTTAGTTTCATTGTTTTCTACTATCTATAGTATGTTTAAGATGCAATGATGTAATTAGCCAGTATTGATGATATTTTTCGTTTTAAGACATTTCTCAATCGCTTAGCGACGGCAAAAGATTGGAAGAAGATCTTAGATGTGTATTGCCTGACGCCACATTCCGTGGCGGAAAGTTGGCTGAGTTCATTGTCACTTCCGGACCAATGCCGCGCGGACGAATGTCGAGAAAGTAATGTTACAAACAATTTACTACTAGCTGCTGTGTATGAAGACACTCAGAATAAAGGTTTAGATAACGAGGAACAAAATACATTGAAATCCGATGACTATTACAACGAAATCTTTTTTTCCTCTTTATTCCTAAACAAAACCGAAATATCTCCACAAGCAAAAAAACATAGCAAAGCGATAAAAGGTCAAATTATTATTTTAATAAGTTCACTACTTGGGATCGTAATTCTAGCTTTAATTTTGATTCGGATTTTCCGTAAAAGCCGCAAACGTTCTGTTTGCAGACCAGAAAGTAGAGAGAGTTTCACTTTACTAAAGGAAAGCCTACACCCTCACACATTTAATATAGGAACAAATGACGTTATTTCAACTGAACAAGAAACTACTCAAAAAGAAGATTCTCATCATTCATTCGCTGTCTCCAGCTTGAAAAATGACGAAGATTGGGTGTATGAAACTATTTTGGACAGTAAACAAGATGATTTGAACAGAGATAATAATAATACTCATTCTTTACAGTCCGGAAATCTAATTCTATTTTCTTCAGGTTACTTAAACGTTATCAAATAACTTGAACGAAATTATTTGGGAATTTTTTCACTAATTTCATCTTTATCTTATTTTAACATTTTGACATGCAGGACAACTTTGGAGACCTTAAACGTAGAGCAATCGATAAGCAATTTTTCTGGCTTTCGGAAATTCCAAAATATTAGTTCCTGTTGAAAAAAATTTTTGTTTTTTATGAATTGATGTAAATGTAATTTACAGCTTTATGTATGCCAAAACAGGCGAGTAGAGAAAAAGTGGTACAGACACTTTTGCCCAATAGAATCTTGTAGAAAGCATTTTTGATTCTAATTGTGTTCCTATAAAAAAAATTAAAACGATAATTATTTTTAGTCCACTAATTTTGTAAAATTTTACTAACCGGAGATATGAAAAACTATTTCAAAAAATGTTGTGGTGCCCAATTTATTTTTTATCTTTCAAAAAATTTATTAGATTATTTGAGTTTTTCAAGGTTTACTGTTCGATTAAATTTTTTTTCAAAAGTAATTTCCTGTAAAAATTGAGAAATGTAAAAAATTAAGCACAAAAAATTATTTCCACTAGATGTTTCAATGAGAGCAATTGCTGGATAAAAGATTTTTTATTTATTGCTTTATAATTATTTTTTATACTTTTGTTATTAATGTAATATTTTTAAATCAGTGTGACTTTGATAATCAAGAAGTTCCTTTTAGTAATCTGCTTTTCTTTTTTTCCATCTTGCTACTTTTTAGCTGAAGAATTAAAATGAGAAAAACTAAATAAAAATTGAATTACAATTTAAATTAGGCTGAAGCAAAAGTTTTGTTGTATATAATTTGCTTATATTGTTTCTACCTGAGAGCAACGAGGCGAAACGTCCAATGACGTAATGTTGGCTGTAAATGCCGCTATGATACGTAGATAGTCGTACCACGAACGGTTTGTTTCATACGACAAAAAATGTTTTAAAAACTTTAAACTGCTATCGTGTCAATTACTTTCGCCATCAATATGGTGGTCTTAACTATTTGACTATGCTGCCGATGGACGGAATAAAGATATATCAACGTTAATATAGGGTCACCCAAAAAAAACGGGCTCCAATTTTTGATAGGTATCATTTCTTGATTTTTTGCCAGAATAAAAAGAAACTGCAGCTATAATTAATTTATTTTGTTCAAAATGTCATATTGAAAAATGGATGTCATTGGCCTTTTTTTCTAAAGCATTTGCTCTGTTGACCACCATTCAGCTCCATGCATTTTTTGAGGCACAGCACAAGGTTGTTAAAGACATCCTTAAAAACAGTTTTGTAAACTTTTGTCTTCTCTGTGCATGATTGCTTCCTTCAGTTTAGTGATGGTTCTGGGCCTCGCTACATACACTCGGTCCTTCAGTTGAATTTGAAATTTTCAAAAAAGAAATTTTGGGGCTAAAGTTTGGGCTGTGAGATACCCACTGACAATTAGTCCTAATGCTAATCACACCGTATCCAAATTTCTCTTTCATCCAGTCTCGGGAAAGCTTGGAGGTGTGAAAACTTGCTCCATCTTGCTGAAACTAGAAATTTTTCATAAGCGACGGATAGAGAGTCTGTAGCTCACTATTGAAGGGATTGAGAACCTCAACATATCTTTTTTTTGGTGACTGTCACTGTCACGACCAATTCTTTAAAGAACATTGCTCCGATGATGCCTCTGGCTGAGATTGCAGGCCACACTGCGCACTTCGGAAAGTGTAGAGGCGTGGTGGCTACTTTGCAAGCCTGGAGGTTCCCCAAAAGACAATTGTTTTTTAGTTAACCTTTTCTTCAAGATGAAAATGGGCTTCATCTAAAGTCCAAAAGAGTTTAAGAAATGCTAGGGCCTCCTCAATTTTCTCAAGCAACTTGACTGCCATAGCCTTTCTCTACTCTTTGTTGGAGGTTGTAAGGATCTGCCTCGTGTTTATTCTGTACGGTTATGCCTTTTTATCGTTTGCTAGTGCAAAATAACGACACAGAATGCTCGCAGAATTGTTTTTTTTTTGGGTTACCGGTATAAAGGAACTTCAACTCATTACCTCAATTTAATTTCGTCAAGATATTATTGTCTTGTTGCATTTTTTTTTTTTTTTTTTAGTTTTTGTAGATTGATACAACTGAAATTTAAAGCTTGTTGCAATATGCTGTTACGGTCAAGCAGAGAAAGAGTCTTTCCCAAGAACGCAAAAAATGCCCACAGTAAGAGTTGAGCCGAGATCACGTTAATCGTTCTTGTCATACAAACGGCGCTCTTACTTAATCGACCGTCAACAGACCACCTCACCTAATCGACCATCATCAAACCATCTTACCTAATCGACCATCATCAGACCATCTTACCTAATCGACCATCATCAGACCATCTTACCTAATCGACCATCATCAGACCATCTTACCTAATCGACCGTCATTAGACCATCTTACCTAATCGACCATCATCAGACCATCTTACCTAATCGACCATCATCAAATCATCTTACCTAATCTTTACCTAATGCCGCCTCTAGAAATAGTTTGCCGCGAGGCTGAAGCTCTTTAAATTGTTAGTTTTGGCTAAGTACAAATTGTTTTACTAAAAACTTCTCTTTATAAATAAAAAGAAACCATACTATCTAACTGTAAAGAATGCTTTATTTACAAAGTGAAACAAACTTAATCAACTCTCGTAAAACTTGACTTTCAAAGTTTGCAAAACTTTAAAGCAGTTCACAGCGCCAATAACTACGAATAATCACTCAACAACTTTGTACTGACTAACTTAAAGAATAAATAACTTAAAGAATAATGAATCCCGTGGCTATTATTAAACTTAATAATTCGTCCTACATACAGGCTGAAACAATTCTCTCTAACAATAGAATTAACTGTCAAGGCGTAAACACTGACCCTTGACTACTTAAACACTTAAACAACTCGATACAGGCGACAATGACACAAATGATTTCTAAGCACTTCTCAGCTGCATTGAATAATAAAACTTAAAGTCTTATTTATCTAGTCTAGCCATAAATACTGTTATAACTTTAAACTAAAATTAAAAAACAGAAAAATATCACATTTAACTGAAACTTAGAGAATTTATTTTTAAAAGCAAAAAAAAATTATAAGCATACTTTTATTCAAAATGGACTCCTCTCTTATGTACACAATTCTTCAATCTCTGTGGCCGTTCATCAATCGCTTTACGCACAACATAAATTGAAAAACTGCTCACTGCACTAACAAGGGAGCGCCTCGTTGAGTCGAGATTTCTGTGTTCCTTAGAGCAAGCCATGCTCTCCAATACTGACCAAAGTTTGCAATTCAAAGGGTCAAGTCTGGGCTCCCAGATGACCAATCTTTAGGTTTTGAAGTGAGGAACATTCTGGGATAACCACACCTGGTTGACATTTGGTTTGTGTGCTGGAGCTAAATTTTGTTTATAGCTTCAATTTTTTCCACACTGAATTATGAATTAGTCAAGCACTTAACCTTAGCACTTACAATGATGACATACTTGAAGCTAAGGTTAAGTGCTTAATACTTGAAGTTTACCCAAATCTTTAGCCTTAGGCCTATTAAACCATAGTTAAAGCCTTAAAAAGTTCAATTCTTTTCCAGGTTAAAAAATTTTTAGCCCGTGGTAGGCCTACTTCGAAAGTGGAAAAAGTGTACTTCACTGATTAAAAAAGCTTGGCTCGGACAAATTTTTCTGCACGTCGACTTCAAAACGAGTAAAAAATATTTTATCAACCCCCTAATCAAGTAGGCTACACACAATTAATCACTTAACGTGATACAGTATTTGCTTTTTTATCTCCACTTACACGCAACTATGTTTTTTACATTATACAGTATTTTTTTAATTTTTTTATCTCTGGGTTTATTCTCCTGACTCGCAGGAAAGTGACGGAGGCGCTATATCTAGGGTAAGCAATTACCCCGATCTGCTTCTGGAGATGCCAAGATATTACTGTCCGCTAGTAATTTAATAGAGATGTGACTTTAATTTAGAACTGCTTGCCAAGACCACCAAGCAGGGAAAGTGCCGTAAGTTTCTTTGCCAAGAACACAACAGAATGGCGCGAGTGGGTTTTGAACCGAGACCATGTTGATCATCAGCCCGGTATTTTAACCACTCGACAACGCTGCGGTATTTTCGAGGGGGCCCGAGGCAACCCCTCATTCGCCTCACCCAATATAAACCACTGCGTCTTCTTTGTCAGTTGGTGACAAAGAATTATATTCAAATAATAGTCCTGTAGAAACTGACATGGTAATAATTAAAAAATTTTTAGACACAGAAAAGAACAATAGTTATAAGCAGCAGCAGTGGCAAATTACCGAGTCCAATTATGTTGGACCTTTGTGCAGCATAATGTGTCCAAAGATTACCTTGCACCTTGGGTTGTTCAAAGATGCTCTTCACAATCAAAAATTTTGAAATACTTTTTTTGGCTTAGATTAATTTATTTTTTATAATCTTTAAAGTGGAACCGATTCTTGGCGAATAAAATCAGCCTTATTGGAAACCGATTTCAAAAAGAGTCTGGCAGTTCCGCTACTGCTAATTAACCAAAAAACAGCGCCGCCACCACTAATTAGCTAATTAGAAGAGTTAAATAAATATTGTTATTTGTAGCAGCAACTTGTTCACAATTTTGGGGATGTTTCAACAACATGTTGAACACTGTAATAAGAATGCATTGAGTGAGAATTCATCATATATTCAATATCTCAGTAACTAGACGTGATAGAAATAATCTGATTGCAGATTTGGGTTCAACGCCCGAAAAATGCCCTAACACGCTCTTCAGGTTATCAGATACAAAATTTTTGTTGGACAGTGTTATCGATAGCTTTCCAGTAACAAAATATTTTACTTTACCACGGGAAAAGTTTCTGAGTTTGAACTAAAATTAAAATTAAAAATTACAAAATAAATTTAAAATTTGAATTGATTGTTAAGGAAACCCTAACCTTAACCCTAAACCGAACCTCTAACCCTATTGGACAAAAAGTTGTGGACAAAGTGTCGTTGGACGAAAAGTTGGTACACGATTTCAACAACATGTTGAACCCTGTAATAAGAATGCATTGAGTCAGAATTCATCATATATTAATATCTCAGTAACTAGACGTGATAGAAATAATCTGATTACAGATTTGGATTCAGCGCCCGAAAGTTGCGCTAACACGCTCTTCAGGTTATCAGATACAAAATTTTTGTTGGACAGTGTAATCGGCGTTTCGAATAATCGGCGTTTCGGATAATCGGATAATCGGCGTTTCGGATAATCGCCGTTTCGGATAATCGCCGTTTCGGATAATCGGTATCCTACTGTATTAGCAAATATATCTTTTATAGTAGTATAGTAAATATAGTTCCAGGGTGGTGGTAGTAATGTTAAACCAACTCCACAGATACTGGAAACATATAGTTAAAAAAAAATATTCATTTAACTTCATAATATTTTTTCTTTCTAAAAACCCCAAGTTGACTTTTAGGCCTATATCTTATTTATAAAAAAATAAAACAAGTCCTTTATTTCATCATCTGAGCTAAACAAAAACTTTCACAAATGTAAACACACATTTTTTAAGGCAATTGATGATTTGGAATTTCCATTAAAACCTGATCATATTTGCAATTTATTTATCACTAATTGTTAAAAAAATTTTAGTAAACGGGAATTTTTTTTAATCTCTATATTTATCCGCCTGACCCGCAGGACGGAAGCGCTAATACGTAAGGTGAGCAATTACCCGACTGTTTCCGGATATTGCTGTCCAGTTGAAATTTTTTGTTTTGTTTTTTTAATTTTCTAGAGATATGACTAAAAATCAGAACTGCTTGCCAACACCGCCAAGCAGAGGAAAGTACCGTAAAGTAATTTTTCCTGAGACACAACAAAATGGCGCAAGTAGGTTTTGAATTGAGACCATGTCGATCACAATCCCGGCGTTTCAACCATTCAACGACGCTGCCGACAAATATATTTACCATTGTTTTATAAAGGGTTAAAGGAAAGGAGTCCAGGCAATTAAGAGTGATAAACTTAGTAAACTTGTTAAAAGCAAAACGTAATTGTAATTTCGCCCACATTTTTTCAAAGTTACAATTGCCGTTACAATTATACAAAAACAAAAAAATCAAAATTATATTAAAAAGTATAATTAATTACATTCAAAATTGTAATTGATCCAACTCTGATAGGTAAGCAGGTAAACTCCAGTTAAAAATTTAAAAGTACTTTCCTTAGAGTATAATAGAAATCACTCGGAAAGACTGAGGATGAAAGTCTCGTCTCGTTGCTTTAAGTCAGAGTGTTATCAAACTGAGTTGTCTCGCTGAGGTGAATGCTTGCAACTTTTGTGAATCTAAATGACAAGTGTAAACTAAACCTATCATTTATATTAAACTGTATTCTTCGATTAATCGAAATGTTATTAATTAAAAATCGCAATCAAAAAAGCAATTTCCAAATCTGAAAAAACTTTGCATATTACACATATTTTTACGTGCAAAATCTATAAAATAAGATTAGATTCGGATTGTAATTCACATTTGTTTATATATCACTAACCATTCACAAAATTTATAACATATATTTACATAAAAGGTAGCAATAAAGTGATTGCGAAATGATTGCTGATCTTCTAGTCAAGATTAGATTCGTAGAGATGTAATGAGACCAACATTGTAAGGAATTGTGCAAGTCCGAGTGTATCAAAGCTCAAATCCTTTTGAGTCGGATTTCATCAAATCTCTAGTTTGATTCAATGGCCAATTTTACATCCAAAAATTTTTGTTTTTAAATCGCTAAAATGAGAACAAAAAAGTACTTGGCATCTTTTACTATGGTCTACTAGTGAAAAAGTTTTTTGATTTTTATTTGTTATTTGATTATTATTTTGAACAGTATTTTTCCCTTCAACGGAAAGCAAAGACCCAAAAACAAAGGCAAAGTACCAAAAAATAATCAAAACAATAAAAACGGGTTGGATTTTTTGTTCTCATTTTAGTAATTCAAAATTTTTCTTAGACTTTATTTTCCAGCAGAAAGGTTAAGCACAAAAATTAATTTATTGATCCGAGCCATTTTCAGCTGGAGTCGAGTATGAGTTTTTAAGATTTTTACCGTGGAATCGAGTCCAACTCGAGTTGTTCAAAAACTGAACTCGATTCGGCTCGAGTCAGTACAACTGTGGATTGCTTGTTTTTATATGCCTAAATTGAGCCTTCATTCATTTTATTTCATGTGTCTATTTATCTTCCTCACTCGCACAAAATCGACGGAGGCGCTATAAATAGGGTCATTGTCAAGTAATTACCCGATCTGCTTCCGGAGATGCAAAGATATTGCTGTCTGGTTGAAAGTTTTTATTTTGGCTGTTTAGTTTTAATTTAAAGAAATGACTGAATTCAGAGCTGCTTACTTGCCAAGATCGCCAAGAAGGGGAAATTGCCGTAAAGTGTATTTTCAAGAACACAACAGAATGGCACGAGTAGGTTATGAACCTAGACCTTGTCGATCACAATCACTGCACTCTTAGCCATTCGATTACGCTATCGAGTCTACAAGTGTGCCAATATTACAGTTATCCAATATAGTGATAAAGAGTAATAATATACTCGTATAGTGATACAGAATAATATGAGCCGCAACAAAGAATAATATTTTAAATGTCCAAAAAGCTGGATGTTTTTGATCGAGCCTGAACCTATCAGACTTTACGTTAGATTTCGTTTACACGCCAATACATGTAAAATTCGCCCTTTTTCATTAGGCGTAAAAGTAGAAATAGAACTGATTTTCCATCATAAAATTTTTAGCTTCTCCAAAATCTTAACACCCTCTTGAACTCCCTTAAAAGTCCTCTTAAAGATTCCAATAACCTTGGAGTAGAAGTGAAAACAAACAAAGATTTTGATTGGCATCACTCTTGCTCAGCTTTTCCTCATATAAAGCGAAGTATTGTACCTATGCAGCTTCTATTTTCTCAAGGTTTAAAATGAAAAGCAAAATTCCTTACATATAACCGTTACAGAGATGGTTAGTTGTCAGCAATACTACCTCAGATTTGGAGGACTTTGTAACCGAACTCAGAACTTCCACACCGGAGACAAGAATAATTCACTCAGCAATCAAGCTGTAATTGTAATGATAGTTAATATTTTTTGCACTTATCTTGTATTTTTATTATCACTTTTTAAAATGGTGCACTTTTTAAAACGTGTGGTCTATATTAAATTATTGCTTTTTGGTATTAATCACTTGCCAGTAAAAAAATAAGTTTCTTGTTCTCTATGATTGTTAAAATTTATTGGCAAATGTTACTGAACTTATCTGAACTGGACTGAATTTATTAGGATTGTATCCTTTAAGCACTGGACTCTAGGTCCAAGTGCTTTTCATCTCCCCTGTGTAGGATCAACTATTCATTTCCCAACTTCAAAGATTTGCACAGTTGAAGAAAATTCATCCGCGAATTGTGGCATCCTCGGAGCAGACAATCAGGAGCGTTTACCAACAGACTTTGAACTTATTATGATTTGCCGCAAAGCAGAGTCTATCATGAATACTCAACCTTTAGGAAAATTCGTTGGGGACCAAGACGACCCCAAACCACTACGATGTATCGATTTATTAACAGGTTACTTAAACCCATTAGATAACAATTTATTTTACAGTGAAACCACAACCGCCAAGGACAAGCTGCATCGAGGATATCAATACACCCACCGCCTTTCTCAAGAATGGCGGCAGAAGTGGACTAACCGCTACATGCATTTGCTACAAAAAAAGGTCGAAATGGGGTAGCGATGAACGAAATTTCAAAAGGGCCGATTTCGTCTTGTTGGACGATCCTACCATCCCACCGATTGGAAGCTATCCTTACGCGGTGGTCGAGAGTCTAAAGTACTGCCCAGATGGGATGGTTCGCTCTGCTGCGGTTTGCTTGTCGGATGGTCGTGTTTACGAGAGAGACATTCGCAAGCTGATGCACCTGAAAGCTGCTTCCAATGAACAATGGCTATTGTGTTTGTTACTGTAATAATGTTTTGTTTTGTTTTATGACTGTTACCATTTCTTCTTCCCAACATAACATAACTTGAACGTACTTGATGCCGCAGCTACGCTTCTTTTTGCAAAAAATTAACTCGAGGATCACTCTTTAATTTTGAAGGGACTATAAGCGCTCGCCGTGGATTTTGATCCAACTTTTTATCATTTTAATTACGCACCCGCCGCGTGATTCTTAGCAGCCAGCTAATAATTGTGTAAATAAAATTGCCTTTTACCTGATCTGATTGCGCCTTGCGCATTACTGTGGGATTTTGTTCCTTTATAATCTCTCGAATTTGTTTTTGTGAGATGAGTTGAAGGCAGTCAAGTTGTTCGTTATGTTGATTGATCGAGTCCGGGACTGTTATATATCGTTTCGTTTTATTTTTTAGAAACGCATTATCATTTCGTATCAGGTTGGGAGGCTGGCAACTGCAGCCATTCGTAAATAAATTTGTAAGCCTTTGTTAAGTTGTATTGCTTTGGTGAGAACCTTTTGTTTACTAAGATACGACTCGGATCTTATTCAAATAGATAGAGAGGCTAAGAGATCTTTAGGACTCGCTATCTCTCGCTTTCACTATCAATTATTAACGAGTATCACCAAAATTTAAAACAGCATCAAAACTGTTTGTTCCTCTTTAAAAGACAAATATTTGAATAAAGTTAAACATTAGTCGAAGTTAAACAAAACAAAAACATATTTTGCGATTACGACAAAACGTTTTCAAATAAAAATGTCACTTAGTAAAGACTGATCAAGTAAGTATTTACCAAGGCCATCAAGTTCTAAAACTTTCTTTTGTATTGCACCATCTAAACGTTATTTAGCAAAAGTTTTGCGACATTGGTCAACTGCAGCTGTAACCCATAAAAGTCTTTGTCACACATATGACAAGTAGAAGGGCAGTGAGGAAAGCTTAGTATTTTAAACCTCTGACTTGCGATCAGGACGATTTAAGTTCAAAGCTCAGATTTTTTTTTTTTTATTTGGAAAGACATTTCTTAACAAATTCTGAAATGGCGGTCATATTGCCTTTGGTAACTTTACTTAGCACAGAAAGTACGTCCAAGAAGAAGAATAAAAACAAAGAACATCATGGAAAACAATCAGTTTCGTGCAGTGCAGTGCTACCAGATTGAGCGATTTTTAATTTTGATTCGTGACCAGAGTTTTTGACAATTTTAGATGAAATTTGCGACATGAAAAAAACATGTTTTTAAACCTAATTTAGCTTGATATGCCAAAATTAAAAACTTAATAATATTGTTACGTTTGAGGCGAACTCAGATTTAGATTTAAAGTAAAGATCTTTTTAAGTTTTATTTTTTATTTTTTATCTCTTATTTATCCTCCTGACTCGCAGGAAATCGCCGGAGGCGCTACACATAGAGCAAGCAATTACCCCGATCTGCTTCCGGATATGTCAAGATATTGCTGTCCGCTTGAAATTTTAATAGAGTGAAAACTAAGTGTCACAAACAATAAAATGCCGTGCCAAGAACTTATGCCACCTCATAAAACACTTCTTGAAATGCCGAAAAAGATCTTTTAAATGTTTGAACTCGACCTTGCAAAGTAAGTTTAAGTAAACGTACTGTTTTTCATCCTTATTAGGGCAAGTTTTTCTTGCAATAAAATGGAGAGAAATTTTCGTTTACTTTTAATAAAAGTCGCAGGAAAAAGTTACATTTAAACACAACTGTCGTTTAAACAACAGTGATTTACTCGAGCAATTTATTTACATACGTGTAATGAGATAAATATAATACCAAACCTTATCTGAGGAGAAATGGCGATATTTTGATAACACTTTGCGTAGGGTACTAAAATTTTGCTCCCAAGTGCATGAAGTTACTTGGGAATTTAACAATTTGGCATACAGTTCTGGATTGATGTTTGGACGGTCATTTCAAAAAATTTTTTTAAGTCGTGATTTAGTCGAATCAATAATTTAAATACCATTTTATTCTATTGGATTGGTGCCGAAGTCAAATGTGCAATCTCTTTTACGCACATGACTACCGGTATATTTTTAGGTTTTTTCTTAATGTTGAAACGCAGCTAATTCGTCACTTAGCTCGTTGTCATACAAATCGATGATAATGTTTTTGAATCATGCTTTTACATTTTGCGCAATATTTGATAAAAGTTAAAGTAAAAAGTTGCATCTAAAAACGAAAATGTTGCAATTAATATACCTGGAAAGAGCTTAAAACATTGTATCACTGCAGAAATTTTAAGTATTCCAGAAGCTGTAAAAAATAGTTGCAAAAGTTTTTTTCATTTTTTTATCTCTATATTTATTTTTATTATTCGCAGGAAAAGCGTCGGAGGCGCTATACATAAAGTAAGCAATTACCCTCGACCTACTTCCGGAGATGTAGCTGTCCAGTAGAAATTTTTCGTTTTGAATTCTCAGTTTTTTATAGTGAGTTTCAAAAACTTGCTCTACTAATTGCACCAGCTATCGTTAACGTTGTGTTATACTTTTACCATTGATGTCTATATGTTCAATGTTAAAAATTGAATCACTGAGGAATAAAAAAAATTACGCATGGACATGTGATGTCTTGTCTCAGCATAATTTTATTGTTTATGAAAACTGCTTTATTTCTTTTACAATCATCTTCCAAAGGTAGTTTTTTTCAAATTATGCGTCATTGAACCTAAAGAATTTTTTATATTTGTTAATTCTCTAAACGTGACCCTTTTGTAATAAATTGTAATTTTTAAATATACTCGCTGTTTGTCTTAGGTGTTTTTAATTTTTTCGTTTAATTATGTTTTTTTCTAAGTTTTTAGTTTTGATAATTGTAATAATTGTGTTATTTACCTATCAATTTGAAGCAAAATGCAATTCAAAATGTGTATACGACAAGTAAGGAACCTTTTCTTAAAACTTTTTTCAAGTCATAGCTTTTAACGTTAGTTTTACGCCAATGAAATAAACAAAGCTTTTATTGTAAAGTCTCCTTTGAAATTTAGTAGGCCCAAAGCTCAGAATGAAATTATTGCAAAGGGGCTGCCAAATGTGCAAGAGAATTTGTTTGCAAAAGAAACATAAGCTGCTATTGTAAGTAGGATAAGCAAGGTCACCATTTCGTGCTTATTGCTAAAATCTGTGCAAATCGTTTTTTAAATATTGTCGTAAAAAATTTTTAAGATGCATGTTTTGAAAGACGCCGGAAGCGGGAGGGGAGGGAAGCGATTGCTCGTACCAAACATTTTTGGGAAGAAAATAGGGATTTCGGAGACTGATAGAAAGTAATGACTTTTTTTTAGAGATCATTACGTTTTTGGGACGAAAACGAAGATGTTGAACACTAACTGAAAGTGATGACCTATTTTTTGGTAAATGCTAACCCAGAGGATAAGCCTTAAATAGACTGCTTTAAAGTACAATCAAGTAGAATTAGTGATTTTGGGTCGAACAAAAACGCAAGTTTTGCTTTACGCTTATTTTAGTAAAAAAAGTTGACATTAAGTGGTTTACTTTTATATTAACGCAAGCTATACTGTCTTCATATATATGCATTCATATACCACACACAAATTCTTTTTCCGAAAAACAAGTGATTTGTAGTACAGAATTTGAAGATCACTAACAAAAAACTCATCTCCAAGCTTTTTGTCCGAGACTTGTCGGGAGATAAACGTCGGAATGAAGAAAAGAAAAATTCAATTGATTTTGTAATGGAAGCTGAACAAAGATGATTGGATGTTTGAGAGAAGCGTCACAATATGTGATTAATGCAAGAGTTTCAAGTTGTAAACAACTCTTTTTGGCGGCATAAATTTAGCTTGAATGATTTGATCGAAATTCCATAGCTTTACTTCAAACGTTACGAAACGCAATCAAAGAGCAGATGTTCTCGATATCATCGGTAATGAATGCACGCTCACTGTTACGATTATGCCGAGCGTGTGACTTCTCGATCTGAAGTTTTACAAACTTCGAAAGTAAACCTTCAACGAGGCAAGCTTCGCTGATCTTGTTGCTTCGCTAAAATTCCGATAAAGTATTATACTTGTATGTTTCAATTAAGTTTTTCACGAGTAAATTTCAGTTGCGCGCTGGACGTGGTATCAATGGCACTCTGGTGCGATCAAACGAATTTTACGGTTCTACCGAATCCTGATGAAATTCGATCCTATGCTCCTAGTTCCAAAGCCGTCTACTTGTACATGAATATCAGTTGCTTAAGCCAAATAGATGTTGGTAAGAGAGTTTGCTCAAAAAAATGTTTTATTTATGTATATTCTGATGATTATTTTAATTGTTACACAACCCAAGAGTAAACTTTTACTGATTAAAAACTCTTTTGATTTAATAACCACCTCATTTTCAATTTATCAAGCAAAAATAACTTTATCTTGATAATAAAGTTTTTTTTTCTTTTTTAGATAAAGTTGAGATGGTGTTTAACTGTGATCGTTTTTATTTTAGAACAATTACTAAAATACCCTATGCTTGAAGAAGTGGATTTTTCCAGCAACGCGGTCAGAAAAATCGAAAACCAGACATTCTCGGTTCTAAAAAGATTGAAGAAACTGGATCTTTCGCAAAATATTATATCCGAAATTGATAAAGATTCGTTTACAAGTATGCAGTAGCTTTGTTTTTTTTTTTGCTTCTTAAGCGTTTTTGCTTCGCAAGCCTATTTTTAGAATAGACCATTTCGGAAACCCCTTATTGAGCTAAACATGTTTTTATTTGGAGAATTAGGACACTATTACATTCAAACTCAACCGTATTAGATAAAAAAAATACTTTTCTTTAAATTATGAAGAAAAAGACCCTATTCAAAATTAAAGTCTAAAAGACAACTTTTTGATACGTTTTGTAACGCGAAGATCAACTAAACAACAAAAAAAAGATGAATATCAAGGGTCAAAGTGTGCCTTTGTCAGAATTTTTTTTTAATTTCAACTAAGAATCCAGTGGACCAGGAAGTTAAAATATCTTAGTCTATCACTTGATGCTAATTAAACGTTAGATTAAAAATCAAGCTTCGACCCCAACCAAAACGAGTTTTCAACCCTTAATTTAAGGAACTCTGTTTTTAATGTATATTAGTCAGTTGGTTATGTTTTCGTGTATTTAATCCTAACTCTTTTAGATGCAACTAATATAAACGAAATAAGATTATCCGCAAACAGACTCACTCATCTACATTCGGGTGTTTTCAAGGGATTAAATAATCTTGAATTTCTATTGCTGGATCAGAACGACATAAGAGCAGCTTCTTCAGACTGGTTTTCATTAAACACAAACCTCTTAAGCTTGAAACTTTCAAGCAATAAATTAGATAAAGCAATAAAACCTGGCTCAGATCAGTTTTCTAAGTTAAGAAAATTGGAGGTTGAAAATAATTTTATTGAAACGTTAAACAAAGAAAATTTTCTGGGACTAAATAGACTCGAGTAAGTACGCCTACATTTTTTGAAGCACTGGATGTTTATATAAGACATTTAATTTTGCTTTTTAGAGTGGTAACTTTTCGACATAATCGAATATTTGAAATAGCCGAAGGAACATTTTCAGATGCACTGAAGCTGAAACAAATTGATCTTAGAAATAATCAATTGGAAACACTGCCTCAAAACCTCTTCGAAAATTTGTGGTAAAACTTCATTCTATTGTTATGCTGCAATATGGCTGAGTAGTTCAGAACGTTATGCTGAAAAATCGGGTTCAAACCCCGTCCTTGTTGCTTTAGCTTTAATTGCGAAATAGTACCGCAGTTCAGGTAACAGTGACAAGCACCTATATGAAGACCCATCTTTGGGTATAAAAAAGACTTTTTATTTTTCAAGCAAAGAGATAAACTAAACAAAAAAGGAATTATTTCAGAATTTATAAAGCAACTGATAAAGATAGAAATTTATTGATTTAATTTATGGTGTAAGTTTTTAGCTAAAAGGTGATTAATTAACTTTTCTTTTTTATTTGTAAACGCATAACAACTATTAAATTTATAAAAGCTCCCTGCCAAGTTTAAAACTGTGTATATTTGTACAATAAGTCGTAATGTTTGATCAAAACTCAAGACTAACATTTTCCATAGTTGAAACACGACAAAGAACAGCTTCACCCAAAAATATATTTGTTAAATATTTGAGTTCAAAATGATTTGTTAACCTTTATAGTGACCTTCGACTTCTTCAGCTGACTGGTAACAAATTACAAACACCTTATTCTGATTGGCTGATCAGTGCATTGCCCCCAACTCAGGCCACCCTGTCCTTGACAGATAACCAATGGAACTGCAATTGCGAAGCGCTTGATTATTGGGTAAAAATAAGTTTTTTGTTAATAGTAAAGTTTAATTATTAAGTACGTGATTAAGAAAAGTTTTATTGCTTTATTAGTAGAATGGTATGAGAATATAAATGCAATTCAGATTGCACTGTTGATTGGAAGCCAAAGACTAATGATGTCACGACGAAACTGATAGGCACATGCAAAAGTCAATGTAGTTTATACATTATGTTTAGACTCCCTTTTATTCTTTTAGTCTTTTCATCAAGATGTTTTGCCTTGTTTTTATACTGCTTGGAGTTCTTAATTTGTTTCTTTTTCTTAGCGCTCGCCGAATTGTCGTCGTCTAGCAATGTAATATATATAATTAACTGTCGGTAAACATACCTAGTCTCCTGTTCTGTAGATTATAGATTTGAGGAGGGAAAATGTAAAGAACAAACTTCCTATTACATGAGTTGTAGGCATACAGCATGAAAGAGTTTCATATGGGCCATTATGCGACACTGACGTTGACCCCCAGCCCCCTTCCTAGCCATGGTTTTGAGTTTCGAATACTTATCAGAGACAATCTACATAGTCATAAACCTGTTTGGGTAAGAAAAAAATATCTTAAGGTTTTTGGGCTACCCTTAATGTATTGTTACACGGACAAAGGCCTAAAAGCCAGATAATGTTTCTTTGTTCTTCTTTTAAACAAACTTTTGGAAACTTTTCCACCATAAATATGTTATTGTCAGCAAAGAATGCAATACAAAAATGAGTTACTGATGCTTGAGAAAATTTCATGTTGTAACAATCGATGTAAACTCCCAAAAAATCCCATTTTCGAAATACTTTTGATTTTATTGAAATATTCTACCGTTTTATTGAAAAACTTGAGCAGCTATTGAAAACTTGTAAATAGCAAAGTTTGAAAAAAGTTGTTCTTGAAAAAAATAAAGATTTCTTTTTGACAACGTAGCAATGTACAACACAAAAATTATTTAATGGAAAAAATTATATTTAGTTTATTTCATTAACAATCATTACTTGTATGTGCAGAAATTGCTTCAGTTATTTGGAAATGGAAAAATCAGTCGTTCAAGGTTTGACGAATTCGACGTTAAATGCAGTTTTCCATCCTCATACGAGGGGAAAATGCTAAGCAGTTTGTCTGAAAAGATGTTAATAAAAAATCAGACATGCGCAACTAAAGTAAAAGGGTCATTTTCGCAAATGGTTGATTCATTCAGCAGAACAACCTCAAGCAATACTTCAATATCGACCAGAAAAATCCTCGATGTACTCCGAAAAGAAATGGAGCATAAATGTAACAGACAGGAGCATTTTCAAGTTTCCGATGGGCAAGAAACTGATGGACAAGATACTGATGGACAAGATAATGATGGGCAAGAAGCTGAACCAACTCAGGTTCTTGGTTATTCCGTCACAAATGAGACAATGAAAGGGAACAAATTTATTGGTATTGTAATTCTAGGCTGTATAGTCTCAGTCGTTCTTATAGCAGTCGTAATGTTTTCAATAAAAACAAAGAAAAAAGTTAGTTTGAAAAAACCTTCTTCTCGCAGAAACAAAGAAACCGAAAATTTTTTACCAAGCACCAATATTGCTTTGCATGCCTGACCTTTTTTAAATGCACTTGTATTCAACATTTTTTCTTTGAGTATTTTTAAACGAATCTAATTTGTCAACAGGTGTTTCTTTCGATTATTTCCTGTTTTTCAAGATTTAAGCTAAGAAGTTTATAGGCCAATCAATAAATATACGTATTGGACGCGTGACCGAGACAGGTAAGGCGCCGTTTTAATGGCGACTATTTTATAGATTTTTCGATTCCCGATTTCTCTTCTTTGGTACCCTTCGAAAAGGTAATTTATTGGAATTTTCTCTGCTTGGCCGAATTTTCAAGCTGCTTTAAATTGAACAATTTATTAATAAATAAAAACTTTTCTTTTTCTTCTTCGGACTTTTCTCGATTCAGAGCCTCCGCAGCAGATTGCCACTCTCAAACGCTCCCTGCCACTTAGTGACTTACACCTTCAACAGTTACACCCACTATCTTCACATCCCCATTTACCCCATCCATAAAACTCAGCCATTGTAAGAGCACAATTAGTGTTCTTATGGTGCCGGTCCCAAGACCGGATAAATGAGGAGGTTTGTGGCAGGTTTCCCTCGGCGTAAGAAAAAAACTAAGCCAAATCATGAGCCAAGCAGAATAATAAAAAAAACAACCATTGATAATTTTTTTTAACAGCAATGGTTTGCTTTTAAAAAGAATTGGGGTAATTGCTTGACGGTTGCTTCAAGCTTAGAATCTTCACCCTTGACGGCAAGTCAAGAAGATAAATAGTTGATATGGTGGTGATCATGATGAGAATTATCTATAAAGCTTTCTAACTTGTGCAAGAAAGACATTTTGATTTTGTTGCTTTTGATAAGACTAAAAGATAAAAATTGCTTTACGGTTTTTATTAAGGGGCAGAAAAAAGTTCTATTTGCGACCGTATATAAATTTTAAATGTTTCTTTATTGTTAATTGTTTTTAAAAGCTTCCTAATTATTGCAACAATTTTTTATAATTTTATTATTCTCAAGAAAAATCTGCGCCAGATAAAAATTTTTTTCCGTGCTGCCGTATCTCATTTATTATCTGCAAGAGTATTTTTTGCTATTTTTGTTGTACTGTACATTATTTAAATAACCTCTTAGTCGTACAAGACATTAAGATGACCAATGATACAGACGGAATTATTAACTTGGTAGTCTTTAAAAAGATAGCTTTCTTGAAATTTCTTTTGGCCAATCGCGTGCTTTCCTTTTCTGAACCAATCAGAGACGCGGTCACTTTTGATATTTGCAAGCCCAACCACATTCTCTTGCAGTTCGTCACTGTCGACGATTTCTTCAGAAAAAAGTTGGCCAAAAGAATTTCAAAGAAAATAGTCATTATAATGACTATCATATATTATAAGAGTGGTTATGTTAGTATCATTGGTCATCTTAATGTACATTATTTATGTATTTGATGCCTTTTCCGGTTAAAATATTAAGCAATTATATTTGAAGTGTAGCTGTTTTCCGATAAGATGTGATTTTACATACGTTTCTATTATTAAAATAAGACCCGACATGAAAAGTTTTGCATTTTAAAAATAGCTTTTAACTACTGTATTTGAAAAAGAAATAGGCTTTTGAGACAACGACTAGAAAAGTGAAACATTTTCGTATAGCTATGAAGATATGAGTGCCGGAGCCTGCTAGCGATTCCGATAAACAAATGATAATCTTTATCCCTAAAACAGGTCAATTCAGCAATATTAAACTGGCTGTCACAAGCCTTTAAGTCTTGCTGGTCAGTTAGCCTCAAACCAGCAGTTTAAAAGTGCCCGAATGGATCAGCGTTAACGAAAAAATTTATTTCAATGTCTTTGTTTTCTTCCATACGAAGAAACTCTTAAACTTAGATAAAGAAAAACTCAACGCGTCATGTCGTGATGCAAAAAAAAAGGAAGACATGCTTATTGCTTATGTTCAAAACAATTCCTACAATTACTATAGCCCTGCAAAAGTAGCTTTTTATAAAAATTACATTTATAACTCTTGAACGTCGTTTCGTACGTTTTTATTAATGTTAAAGATAATTCTAGCCTTACCTCTAATCCTAACCTAATAGTATAAAATTTTTTGGTTTCTTGAACTTGACATAGTAATGATAGGCTACTTAATTTTGACATAATCCATTTAAGCTAACTATTCAAGACACTTGTTAACGCGAGTGTCTGGGCGGCGTGTTAACGCGAGCGTCTGAAATTTTTACGTAATACGTAGCTGTAGCAGCCTAAGGATAGGTTCAGTGATGGCTTTAATACGGTGCAAACGGTGCGGCCGCACCAGGCCTCCCTAAAATACATCAAAAGTGACCCCTCTACACAAGAGATTGCTCTGTTTCTTCATAGTAGCACAAGGACATTGATGAAATGACAAAAAGAAAAGGTTTTGAAAAGAAAAGGCTTTTGCTGCTCCTTAGGTTGTTATGCTTCTGGGAATGTGGAAGTATGGCTTTTTTTTAGAGATCACTATGTCTTGAGGCAGTATAAAGTCCTTTCCATGTTTTGGTTCCCCCAATAGTGGACCCCCCTTAAATTAAAGACTTTTTGTTTAAAGATCACTTTGCTTTCATATAATAAAAATCATTTCATCTACTTTAGTACACTAATTAGTGGCCCCCCTTACGTTTCTTGCACCAGGCCCTTTTTATAAGGCCATTACTGGATAGATAGTTATAACTTGTAAGCAATGTTTTGGAACCAGCACTTCATCCTGATGTAGATAGATAGATAGAAAACAGTTTATTCGCCTGAGCAGTTAGGACGCATGCAAAATGAACACACTTAAGTCAAAATTATAGTACACTTGTTCAGACCAGGAAGCATCGACAAACCCTAAGGTTTTTTAACCCAAGATGCTTCCTGACAGAGAAGAAAAGGAGAAAAAAATTAGAATTTAACCAAAGTAGAATTAATTAACATTACTGTATGTTCACACTAATGAGTTTAACAAATGCCACGGCAAGAATGAATCAGACAAAATTCAGTTCAACGAGTACATCTCAAGAAAATTAATACGCAATAAAACAACAGCATAAATTTATATCTCCAGAATCGGGAGCAAAAGAGGGTCAAAATAATATGTATTTTTGAATTGCTTTTTGTTTTATCTTTTTTTTTAAATGATAGCCACGATAATTCTTTTACTTTAGGTTCAATTTTTTTCCATAATTCAGTTCCTCTGTACGTCAGAGATTTTTTACCTGCTGATGTTTGAACGCGGGGTTTAAAGTATACTAGGTTATGTTTTGTTCTAGTAGTATGGTTGTAAATTTTTGTGATATCAACGAAAGAGTTTTTGAGTGCTGTTTTAAATTTTTTATGATGAAGCTGTACATGAATTTGGCCAGTTCAAGTCGATAAATGTCATCTAATTTCAACAAATTCAAAGCTTTGTATAAAAAGATTACTGGACAATATTTGCTACTACTATATTTGCTACTGGACTATATAGTTATAGTACGAACTATATTATTTAGTTTCACATTAAGTTCTTGGATCAGTGTTTTGTTAGCCGTACCCCATGTGACTATTCTGTATTGAATACGACTGCAAATAAGCGAGTAATAGAACATACACAAAGTCTTCCAATCTAAAAATGTTCGAATTCTGTACATTAATCCAATTGTAACGATAAAAGTTGGATGTGACGATACCAATTCAGGTTTTTGTCAAAATAAATTTCTAAATATTTTACCCATCTAATTCGAATTATTTTAATAGAATTTAAGGATACATTAAAGTTTGTAGAACATGAGCGATTGAGTTGCTTGTCAAACAATAAATAATGTGTTTTTGAATAGTTCAGCTGAAGCTTGTTTTTTTATCCAGATATCAATTTTACTCAGTTCAATGTTCACTGTGTTTTGTAGTTTAGATAGGTTGAAGTCTGACACGGATAAGAATGTGTAATCCGCAAACAAAATGGTGTCAAACAGACTAGCCAAAGGAAGGTCATTAATGTACAGAAGAAAAAGTAGTGGCCCAAGGAAAGAGCCTTGTGGTACACCATATTTAATTTTTGACCGGTCGGACTTAGAGCTATTCATTTTCGTATATTGTTTTCTATTGCTCAAGTAACTTTGCATCAGTTTAAAAGCCAATCCCCGAAATCCATAAAAATTTTTCATTTTATGCACCAAGCATCGTGATTTACAGTATCAAAGGCTTTAGTGAGGTCGAGGAATACACAGCAAGTGTACATTCCTTTATCAGAATTTTGTATTAGTTTTTCATAAATATTGCTGATAGCATGAGATGTGGAAAAACTTTGTCTAAAACCAAATTGTTTGTCAGAAACTACATAATATTTTTCTAGATAATCGTTGATTCTGTTGTATATAAGTTTTTCAAAAATTTTGCTGATTTGGGAAAGGATCGAAAACGGACGATAATTTGTAAGCAAATTATAAATTTTGATTAATTAAGCAAATAAGCAAATTATACCTTTTTTGAAAATAAAAACTACTTCTGCAATCTTCAAGGAATTAGGAAATTCTTCTTGTTGGATACAGGAGTTGAAAATGCTGCTTAAGAATGGAGAGATTATTGTATTACTTAATTTTAACAGTTTATTGTCTGTGTCGTTTTCTCTAACTGCTTTTTTCATTTTTATATTGCCTATAAGTGAGTAAATCTCTTCAGAATTAGCAGGAGAAAAAAGAACAAGTTAGGTGAATTGGTTAATAAAGAGGGAGTTGGTTTATGCGATTTAATGTTTTTCCCAATTTTTTCCCCAATTATCGCCAAATGAACATTGAAAGCTTTACAAATTTTTTGAGGATCATCTATCACATCATTATCGGTGACTATCTCACTGGGAAATATTTTTTTAGTTTTCTTCAAATTGGCCAACTCACCAATAATTTTCAACAGCATACTGAAATTACCTGTGCTGTCGTCGATCAAATCCTTGTAGTACGTTTCTTTAACACTCTTAATTTTTCGCTTTATAGAATTTCTTGGTTTTTTTAATTTTCGGAAATGTCTTTATCAAATTTCTTGTGTACATGTAGTTGTTTGAAAAGTTTGTTTTTTTGTTTGATCGAATTTAATAGTTCACGTGAGAGCCAAGGTTTTTGACTAAGCTTTTTTTCTCTTCTTGAAGCTTTTTTCAAAGAAGCAAATTTATTTACCGTGTTTTGAAACATTTCTTCGAATTTATCAAAAGCATCATAAAGTAAATTAATGCTGTCTAGGTTGGCAGCACTTAAATTAATACCAAGTGCCCTTAAATATTCTTCTATTATAAATTAAAATTTTTTATGTCTCGAAATAGAAACTGTTTTGTGTTTTTAACACGAGGCTTTTTGGCAGAAATACAAACAAATGTAGACATACGGTCGCCCAAATCGCATAAGAGCACTCTGCTAGTGTAAAAGTGTTTTGGATCGTTCACATAAATGTGGTCGAGCAATGTTCTTGAGTGATCTGTTATGTGAGTCGGGAGATCAATGGCACACTTGGTTGAGGTGCTCAAGATATCATTTACGTACTTTTGAAAGTTCTGATTGACATTGATTTGCATTAAGTCAATGTTGTAGTTCCCGATAGTGTAAAAAGGAGTGTTATTGGCACGTAGTTTAGTAAAAATATCACATAAATTTGTGGAAAAGCATTCATAGTCATTAACGAGTGTAGTTGGATCTCGATAAATTACCCTTATCACTATCGACCCTGTGGTAGTTTTAACTTCAATCCACATATTTTCTACAAAATTTAATTCAATATTTATTTCAGTTTTTTGTTTGTAAGGTAAAGTTTGTTTTACATAAAAGCCAACCCAACCAGCTTTTGTTATACTATCGCAATGAATGAAATCATATTCAGTAATGTCAACATTAACTATCGGTTGAACATAAGTAATTTTTGTTTCTGATATTGCAATGATATCTGGTGTTTCAGAAACATTGGCCAAAAGGGTGGTCAGCTTGTCAATATTTTTTTGCAAACTTTGCACGTTAAAATGCACGATAAATAAGTCATCTTTTTTATGCTTTACCACATTATTTAGCGACGAAATATTATGATACTCGCAATTGTTTAAAAAATTGCAATAATTTAAATTTTCATCATAAGTTCCTAAAGTAAAGTCATCAGGTCTTGTTGAATCAAAATGCTGGTCAGAACCTGCATCAACCGTTCGCGAGTCACAAAGCAAACAACTGCTGACAAATCTTTTGTTTTCAATTGAATTATCTCTGTTTTAGAAGTTGAGCAGCTTTTGTGCAGACTACGCGAGCAGTCAGTGCATATATGTGGTCATTTACGGTTACGCAAGATTTCGCATACACAATGCAATTTGAGTGGTTCTCCATTTTGCCAAGATTTTGCGATACAATTGTTCATACTGAGACTGAGCGTTTTTCAAGCCCCAGACAAACTAATCATGGCTTTCGCTGCTTAAACCTTCACTGTCACAGTGATTAACCTCATTCATAAGTATTGGTTCGTTGTCCAGCTTGGCAAAGTCCACATCAATATCGACGCGAAATAGATCTTCTGGGGACGAAATCACGATCCAGTTACCAGTACCTTCATCTTTGTTTCCATCAGTTAGGACAACTTGCTCACTAGCGGACTTCTTCATTCAAAATCTGCCGTTGTGTGTGTGGCAGAGAACGAATTTTTCCTCGCAGTCATTTTTCATGTAATTCAAAAGTTTTGAGCGAAGTGGCGTCAAATCTTCTGTAATAAACGCGTTTTTAAATTTTTCGTCATTGCATTCTTTTAATTTCGATTTTGAAAACAAGATAACGTTTTTATGTTTGTATATGACAAACCTGGCAATTATAGGACGCGGTTTCGCCCTTGGTGATCTCATTCTACCCAACGGTGAGCCCGCTGGATATCATAACTTTCTAAGATGATACCCAACTTTTCAGCCATCTCAACAACCACTTCTTCTCCGTCATCCTTCTTACCCTTAGGTTCAGGTATTCCATGTACTTTTATGTTCTCCCTTCTGGAGTATTGCTGCAAGTTGTCAGTCTCAAGAGTGTTTATGTTTAAAACCTGCTTGAGTTTTTCATTTTCTGTTTTCAGTTCCTCAATTTTCTGGTCGCTTTTCAGTCTTTTTTGCGGTTTAAAAACTTGATCTGTCAGGCTTGCAAGCGTATCGTATATTTTATATAAATTTTATCGGTCAGCTTCAGTAAAATTGCTTTTCTCGTTGCGACCAGAGCTAGCGCTTGATTTATCTTTATTGTTTTTGTTTTTGCTACCTTTGCCTGCCATTTTAATGCATGCAAGTTTTTTTTTTCTTTCATGTAAGCAGTGACAACACACTCAATCTCAATCTGAAGCTCAATCTCAAACTCAAACTGCAAACAGCAAACTTCAAATAGTATTTTTGATTCAAATAGTATTACTTCAAATAGTATAGTTATAGTATTTTCAAATAGTTGCAAACTTCAAAATTCATTTATTCTAAAACCGATTAGCAAACGCTCGCTTTTAGATAGAAAGCTTTACTCGCCAGGAAGATGAATTGAACTACCTAATATTGTAGATGTAGTTTTTTTGTACAAGGCCACAGCAATAATTTGGGAATAAATACACATTTACAAGCGAAATGCGAACAGAACAAAAATTAAAAAGCAACAAAATAGTAAACGTTATAGCAAGAAAACAAAGTATAAAAAATAATTGTTAAAAAAATTCGCATGGCTTCCACACCTTAATAAAAATATCTTTAAAGCAGATACCAAAGCAAAAAAAAGTTTATCGGAAAGACAGAAAAAAATGCTGCCAGTGTAGTCATCTCTTGACTTAAAATACCCTCCAAAAGCCTTTCATCTGCAGAAGAATGAAGCAGTACCAAATCATCAGTATCAACAAATTTCCAGAGATCGTGAAAGACACATCGTACATATAGATGTAAAAAATGTAAGAACCAATTAAGACCGATTCTTGACGAACGCTGTTAATTAAACGCCTGAGTTTGCTTTGCTTGCTTGAACCGTGAGGTGAAACGTATATTCTGATTAAATACTGCGATTATTGAAACCATGCGCTTGTCAGGTAAAAGCCTCAGAAGCTTGTAGGTAAAGCCACTGTCAGATAGAGTCGTACCTCATTACAAATGCTGCACCGGTCTTCATTTCTCAGCCTCAAAGGAATCCTCATTGCTTTGTCTTAACGAAACAATCTGATTTATTGTACAGTAGAATAGATTTTCCTAATCGAATGCCAGCTGCCGAAGCAATGAATTAATTACTCATTACGTGGGCGCCGATAAGGTTTTTGAAGGTCTTGGAAGCAAATAGGCTATGTCAACTTGTGGCTAGCGCAACTGTCATTTTTTTATGAGTTTTTTTATCTTTTGAAATATCTTGCAAAATTTGCAAGACAATACGAAAAGTTTTTAACAGAATTATGCAAGTTTGGCACATTTTTTTCATTTCAAACAATTTGAGAACAAAGGGTTTATAACTTTAGAATCTTCATAAGACATTAAAAAATATATACCAATTTTATTTAAGTTCGTTTAAAAGAATTCTATAGATTTTTTTATTTTTTATCGATTGAAAACCAATTTAAGTCATTTTTATTTTCCTTTGCTCATGATAAGAGAGCTCTATTGTGTATTTGTAGACCTAGAGAAAGCTTACGACAGGGTTTCGCGGGAAGAGCTGTGGTTCTGTATGATAAAATCAGGAATAGTGGGAAAGTATGTGCAACTTGTACAGGATATGTATGAGGGAAGCGAAACAGTGGTGAAGTGTGCAGTAGGAAGTACAGAAAGTTTTAAGGTCAAGGTTGGACTGCACCAGAGATCAGTGTTAAGTCCGTTCCTGTTTGCAGTGATAATGGACAGGCTAACGGATGAAGTAAAGAGAGAACCACCATGGACGATGCTATTTTCTGATGATATTGTGATTTGCAAAGAAACCAGGGAAGAAGTGGAGCGGAGACTAGAATCCTGGAGGTATGCATCGGAAAGAAGAGGAATGAAGGTAAGTACGTCAAAGACCGAATATCTGTGCATAAATGGAGGAAATGATGACAAAACAGTGAAGATGGAGAATACAAAAGTGCCAAGAGTAAAGGAATTTAAGTATTTGGGATCAATGGTGGAAGAAAGTGGTAGTTGTGAGAGGGAGGCAAAGAAGAGAGTGCAGGCAGGATGGAACGGATGGAGAAAAGTATCGGGAGTAATCCGTGACAAGAGGTTACCAGCTAGAGTAAAAGGAAAAGTGTACAGTTCAGTAGTAAGACCAGCAATGGTGTACGGACTTGAGACGGTGGCGGTCACAAAGAAACAAGTGAAAGAGATGGAAGTCGCAGAGATAAAAATGTTGAGGTTTGCTATGGGAGTGACGAGAAAAGACAACATTAGAAACGAGTACATTAGGGGTACAGTTAAGGTAGAACAGTTAGGAATGAAGATGAGGGAGGGCAGACTGAGGTGGTATAGACATGTCATGAGGAGAGACAAAGAGTATGTAGGAAGAAAGATGGTGAAAATGGAGTTACCAGGAAAGAGGAAAAGAGGAAGACCAAAAAGAAGATTTTTAGATGTAGTAAAAGAAGATATGCGGGAAGTTGGTGCAAAAGAGACAGACCTTGAAGACAGGACGGTTTGGAGGCAGATAATATGTTGTGGCTATCCTTGATTGAAGAGAAAGGCCGAAAGTAGAAGATGATGCTGCCCAAGCGAATGAATGGAATCAAATAAAACTTCTAAAAATTGAGTTGAATTCTATGCTAAAAGTCAATTATAGTGAAGTTGGAATACCTATGTTTTATTGATTTGCTGACAATAGAAATTGTAATAACATAAAAGAATTTCCTGAAATTATTGCGATATTTGGGTCAAGTTAAGTTTGTCACAATTATTTTCATAAAAATTGTTAACTCAAAAAACCAGGCAGGATTCAGAGAACCAGGCAGACTGATAGCCTACTCATTTATTTTTGCTGGTCAAAGGTAATATTGCAGATACTTTTTAACCAAATATTGAAAAACTAGTAAGCAAAAAACGATCTCAAGTATAACGACCAAACATTTGTACATAATCAAGTGTTGATTACCTAACCAACAATCCCTCACAATTATTTGTGGCGAAGTGGATTTTAATTTGAAAGCATTTCAATTATCAAAATATTTTAAAATGTTTATTTTGATTTTAAAAATTAATGCAACAAGAAGCATAATTTTCAGTAAAGGCGCGTTTCCGCCACAAACGTTTGGGATTATTTCTTGTTAATTTATTGATTTTTTACGCTTAAGCGTTAAAGAAATTTAAAAAATCAATAAGCAAAGAATAATCCCGCTAACATTAGTAGCGGAAACGGGCTTTAATAGTTCAGACGTGGGAGTGAACAGTAGAACGTTTATACGCCAAATGTCAAAAAATGGTCTAGCGTCCATGGATTTGCGACCTACAATTCCATTTTTGCAATGAATGCGGCCTGTATAAGTTCATAAGTTTGGCATTCCTGTTGTAAAGGATATAAGCTAGAGAAGAGATGGCCAACACGTCGATCGCAATGTCCAACACGTCGATCACGATGGCCAACATGTCGATCGCGATGTCCAACACGTCGATCGCGATGACCAACACGTCGATCGCGATGACCAACACGTCAATCGCGATGGCCAACACGTCGATCGCGATGTCTTCGCTCAGTAGTCTCCAACCTTTTTATCGCCTCGGACCGATCGAGGTTTGATAATTTTACCGCGGCCCGGTATGGGAAACGTGGATTGTTTATATTTCAGATTGTTTTGATTTAGTAATTTTAATTTAATTGTTTTTAAATATGCCTCCAAAACAAAATAGAGTTAAAATAAAAAAGAAAAATATAAAGCAACTTAAAATTTTGACTCACTGGAACGCTAAATCAATGAGAACCCTAAACTTGTTTCTCTTCAACGAGACGATTCTATCTGGGAATAATAGGAGACAATGACACCCGAAGTGTGCTGCTTATGTCCAGTTTGCTCCGTTATTTTATTGTGGTGGCCGTCACTGCAGAAAATCCCGCTTCACACATATAAGATATCGGAAATGCCAACAGGGTTTTAAGTGCTGTGGTTGCAATCTCAGGATATTCCTCCATGACTTTAAACCAGAAAACCGGCAGAGTTGTTGTTTCAAATGTAGTTTTAAGGCAGCCGTCTTTGGCAATCTCAAACAATTAATCTTCTTTATAATAGATTATAAATATCCTAAAAATACGCATACTCGTATTTTTCTACATTTATAATTAGGACTCTATCGATTCCAAATTTAATCAAGGGATTAAGTTTTGAAAACAATCTGGCCCACATGTGAACAAAGGTTGCTCATGCATGTTTTAAAGGGGAAATTGTTTTTGTCAGCGAAGACGAAATGCGCAAACGATAAATTATTTAAAAGATAAAAAAATGGTAAATCTAGAGTAGGCAATAAGTTTTACTAATGGAAGAAAATTAATTATCCAAGCATGACAACGGAAAGATTGATATACAAAAAGGAAATGTAAATGTAATTTTAAAAAAAAACTTTTTGGGGAGGTCAAGGATGGGGATATTTGTACATTTTGTTGTCAACAAGTTATATTGTTTGGACTAAAACAAGATTAGGCCTATACAACATGAAAAGTTTATCAAAAATCTAGTAGCAGATAGAAAAACATTTTTAGAAGGGATCTAAGAGGAATATTGGACCAACTATTTGGCAAAGTGGTTAAAAGCGTCGTGGTTGGGATCGACATGATTGTGGTTCAGAACCTACTCGCGCCATTCTGTTGTGTTCTTGGGAATTAGACTTTATGGCATTTTTTCCTGATTTGCGGTCTTGGCAAATTTCAGTCAGATATTTTTTAATAAAAACTAAAAAAACAAATAAAACGGTGAGCAAAATCTTGGCATCTCCGGAATCAGTTTAGGGTAATTGCTTAGCAGTTGCCTTATGCATAGCGCTTCCGCGCTTTCATGCGAGTTAGGAGAATAAATATAGAGATGAAAAAAATAAAAAAAATGGTCGCTAGCGCCCGAGTTTGACGTTTAGAAAAAACTATTTTTTTAGCAGAACTTAACAATTATAGTTACCCTACGGCAGGGGTCTTCAACCTTTTTTATGAAATCGCCCCTTTTCAAAAAATGTTGGTCCGAATCGCCCCCCATAAAAACGATTACTGTACTTTCATTTGAAAGTTTTCCCGAAATATATCTAAGAAGCTTTTAAAAGGAAAACACAAATAAAAGCAATGGCAATTTATTAAAATGCAACAGTTCATGAAACTAATGCGACCCTTGCGGCTGATGTTGCTCGGCAAGATTAGAAAAAGCTGGCATCAAGCTAGTCAGCTTCAGTCGAATTGAATCTCCCCCAGTCGCATTCATGTCGAGTCCATTGCGATATTTATTTCGCATGTAGAGCACTTCACTAAATCCTTGTTCAGCAATATATGTGGTTGGAAAGGCCAAAATAAAGAGCTCTACTTTCTCCCACAGTTGCGGAAATCGGTTTTTCCACTTAATCCAGAAGGCTGCCCATCCATGTGCCCTGAAGATTGCGCGCGCTTCTTCGTCACTTTGCAGGTCTATCAGCATTTCTTGCATGGTGGAATCGCAGTCATTGATGTTAGTGGCGAATGGTTCCACTAGCCACGGAAAAACTTCAAGGTCAAGCAGATCTTTAAAGCGAACCTTCATGTCTTCTATCACAGCTTTCAGGTGTTCAACGTAAACAAGCAAATGTTCGTCAGTGACACTATCAGACATTTTTGACAGACGAGAGAAGTGATCGAACTTTCTTCTGCTCAAACTTTGCTGGTAGAGCTCAAGTTTGTTGATTAGGCCACGTATTATAGTTTTGCTTTGAACCAAAGTAATCTTTTTACCTTGGAGTTTGTCCGTTGCTGTATTAATTTTTTCATAAAAATCAGCTAGATAACTGTTATCTTGATGGCAGGCAATTACATCTTTGGCAAGGTCAGAATCTTCACCAAGGAACTCCACCACGCTGTTTTTAAGTTTGCAATACCTTGCCAGAAATATGCCTTTCGACAGCCAACGAACTTCCGTATGGAGAAGGAGATGCTCGAACTCTTCATCGTTTACCTCGCATAGCTGTCGAAACAATCGGTCATTTTTAGCGTTGGCTTTTATCTTGTTAACTGCTTTGATAGCAACTCCCAAACATTCTTGCAGACGTGGAGAAAGACGCTTTGTTACCAAATGCTGACGGTGAAGCACACAGTGCACAGTAAATAGATTGGGTATTTTTTCTTTGAGTAATGAAGCAAACCCGCGATACCTGCCTACCATGGCTGGAGCTCCATCAGTAGCACATGCTATTATGTTGGTAAGGGGGATGGATTTGTTTCGCAAGTAGTCTGACAAAGTCTGAAATATTGTTAGACCTTTAGTGTCTGTTTCCAAACACTTGCAAAATAGAAGCTCCTCCATAATATTTCCATCAGTTATGTAACGGACGTAAACCATTAATAAAGCGTTATTGTCTGATGTGGTAGTTTCGTCTAATTGTAAGCTGAAAGAAGTGTTTCGTAAGATTTCACAGAGTTGATCTTCAATATTCGTATCCATTTCGTTAATTCGTCGGGTTACTGTGGTATCACTCAGTGGAACAGCTCGTAGTACAGGTGTGGGATCTTTCTCCATTACAGTAGAAATAATTTCTTTCACAGCAGGTGCTACCAAACTTTCCCCAACGTTGAATGGTAAACCCTTTTTCGCAATCAAAAAAGCAATCTTGTACGAGGCTATAAGTCCTTTGACATTTGGGCAAGCATTTTTAGCATAGGCCTTGTTTATAGAACTTTGAGCTTCACGCTCTTTCAATGCTTGAAAAAATTCAATAGATTTGTCTGCTTTATCAGGATGAAGCCTGGTTAGGTGATCTTTCAGCCTTGACGGTTTCATTGCCTCATTTGTAAGAATTTTCTTGCACAAGAGACACATTGGAAGTTGAATATTGGATGGGCATGGCACAAAGCCAAACCTGATATAATCCACAAGATATGTACGACACTTTTTTTTGGCATTAGAAGCCATTACTCTTTCAATACGATTAGTCGATTACCATATAAAATTTACTCTTAAAAAGAAACTGAAAGTAGCCTGCGGCACATAAAATAATATAATGACAATCTTAAATTTTTAGAAATTACGATCATTTTCTTGAAAGCCTACTGTTAAAAATTCTGTCCTTCCCTGGACTACTGAAAAAGATTGTATGAAAGCAAGTGCTATAGATTGCTATCTCTCTCTGAAGACAGAAAAAACTGCTCATCGCATGTGACACGTTAATTTATTAATTAATAATTATTTTACTTATTTTACATATTCTGGATTACTTATCACGCGTTACCTCGTCGCTCCTAGCCACGACCAAAGTAAGACACCGGTTTCAATTCTGGCCTTTATGGCGATGAGTCACATGAGGTCCCATGATTTTTGGTCATGTGTGCCTCGTGCGGTCTTGTGACCATCGCGCGATCCCATGACAGTGACGTAGCCAAATTTATAGGACGAATTAAGATTTGTCGTAGCGATTTCCGAAAGGCCAATCAAATTGCCAGTTCACGTAACAGTTGGTGTTTAGCGATGTGTAAAGTCTATGACTTATGATCACTTATGAAAAAAGTCTTGCTTGACTGCGCAGTCAAATAAAAATTTTGGCATATCTGGAAACTCGTGTCAACTACCATTTCATTCGTTGTTCGGTCATAACGTTTTTTTCACTTGCATAGGTGTACGTCATTGCATGTGTGTGCATGTGCAATTGTGCATACATGAGCATGAGGAGAACCCAAAACTGTTTGAAGAAGTGAAGAACAATAACAAAAGAAATAATGAAATCAGCGAGAACGTTTTCAACGTATCCATTTTTAGTTATCGTTTTATAACAATATTTGTAATTGTGAAATCGCCCCCCAATTGTTTAAAATCGCCCCCCAATTTTTCAAATTGTTTAAATCGCCCCTAATCGCCCCCTGCGGGGCGATATCGCCCCCGTTGAAGAACCCTGCCCTACGGCATCCAGTATTTCATTTCATCTCGGCGATTTAGCAATTACTCAGCTGAATAAAAAAATAATTAACAAGAAAAGAGTTATTAAAAATTGATCCATCAATAGATCACAAAAGTGCGACCTATACGCATACTCAATGACGCTTTAGAACAAATACTAATGAAACAATTGATACACAATTAAGGGTGCTACTATAGCGTACGGTCAACCGCTAATTTATTCATCTCTAAATCACGCGGTAGAACTCACTCCCCACTCGATAGGTAACATATAAACGCGGTAGACCTCATTCTGCCATTCGGTAGGTAATTTTACTGCGTGAGAGGTCTACAGCGTTAATTAGAGATGAATAAAGTAGCGGTAGACCGCACGCTATAGTAGCACCCAATTAAGTTACCCCTGTAAGTCTATTTACTTCTTTTATAAACATTGTACCACATAAATAAATTTTCCAAAACTTTACATACATTTGAAAGTCGTTCTATGAGTGCAACTCGTAGTAATACATTTTATAAAAAACCACCTCATCAAATTCCTCAAAATTGAAAAACGTCTAAAGCGAAACGGCAAACAGTGAACGAGATTCTAAGAACTTTTTTGAACAGCGAACAAAATTCAAAAAACTTCTTTGAAATTTATCAGAATCTTTTTGATCATCAGAATAATTTTGATATTTATTTTTTTTATTGGTTGGTATTTTGCTACAAAACAATTATTAGAAGTAGGACCTTTGATCATGAACAATTGATACTTTAAACAGATTCTCCATTAATTCCTTGAGACCATTTATAATATTTTTTTATACATTAACACTCATGGGTAATGATTCAAAATTTAATTTACTTAGTTTAAAACTTAAAGTTAACTATTATGCAAAAGTTAACATGAAACATATTTATTGGCCAAAATCTGATCGTTTTAAGGTAAAAAGAATTTACTTCAACCTCAATAAAAATTTTTTTGTTTCTCAGACATGCTTACTTTACTTTGCTAACTTTTTTAAAGGAGGATAAAAAAATTTGATTTTCACTCCTAGAATAACTTTTAAAAGTTATTGTAAAAATGAAAGAATTACACTAATGATCGATTAATTCCACTGACCCAAAGATCCCACATTTGTTTAAATCTTGAGTTAATCTAGGCCAGCCTAGTTCCTAAGAGACACGCTTTTTTGAAAGGCGATTGGAAAAGGTTAGAGGGGATAAGTTTCTAACAGTCCATCTATTGCGGTGAAGCAACCTTGCTTCTTGTAATACAACTTTTTATAAATAATTCACATCTATCTTTGCAAGCTACAATGTACACTCATTTTTTGCTTCTTCCTTTTTCTAATCTGCAGCCTTAATTACGTTTATTATCAAATAATTATAGTAGGCCTAGTAAAAGATTTTTCTTCCCAAAGCTTTTCATCTGACACTCTTCAGGGGAAATTGTCAGAATGAAGCAGAATTGAAACCGAACTAAGTTATAAAGGGGGAAAGCAGAGTTCTCATTGGCTGAAAGAAGTTAGCCAATGAGAGAAAATATTAAGAAATTTTCAAAGAGTAGACGAATTCTTTTTGCTTACACAGAAGGAGATTGAGAGATTTAATGAAAGTCGCTTCAAGAGCAGAAAGGTGAAAAGAAGAGCGACCTCGAGCGAGAATAGAAAATTTTTCGTTGCTGTAATGAAGGGCGTATTGGGCGTTGTCAAGAAGATGTTGACCAATGGCGGATTCGTGAAATTGTTGTGGGCGTGTGTTCGTCGTGCAAGAGCGGGAAAGACTTTGGCGGTTGACCGAGGCAGGAGGATTGGCGATGGATCTAGGAAAGTGTTGTTTAATTCGCTCTTCTAGCCATTGAGACGTGCGACCAACGTACCGACTATCGCAGTGGCACAAAAACTGCTAAATAACATTGCTGTGATGATGGGAAGGCAACACGTCTTTCTTAATCGCTGGAAAGAGCTGTCGGGTGTTGAAAATAACAGGTGGTTCGACGGAGAAAAAGCAGCGTTTCACAGCAGACGTAATCTGCTTTTCGAACTTCATCGAGACGTTTCCAATCCATGGGATGTGTAGGTAGACAGGGCACTTTTTTACTGTGTAGACCGGGTTAGAATTTAGTTGTTGAAGTTTTCGCTTGAAAGCCGAATTGATTACACGTTCCGGATAGCCATTTTCGAAAAGAATTGAACGAATTTTGCCAAGCTTTTGGTCCAGTTTGCTTTTAGAACAAATCATAAAAGCTCTGTGAACGAGAGTACCAATTAGAGTGATTTTCCGTTTCTGGGGGCTAAAAGAGTTCCAACGTAGATATTGGCCAGTGAAGGTGGGTTTCCTGTATACTGAAGTTAGAAATTCCGAATCATGCCTTTCTACCAACACGTCAAGGAAAGGGAGAGAGTGATTAGATTCCTTTTCATAGGTGAATCGAAGTGAGGGATGAAGGGAGTTGAGCTGGATTAAAAATGTGTTGCAGTCTTCTTCATTGTTGAATACGGCGAAAGTATCATCAACGTACCGGAAGTACACTAACGGTCTTTTGGCGATGTTGAAAAGTTTTGCTTCTTGGTAGCCAATAAAAATGTTTGCTAAAGTTGGACCGAGCGGTGAGCCCATAGCGACGCCGTCGATTTGTCGATGCATGATGTTATTAAAGCTAAATTCCACAGAGGAGGTGGCTAGCTGCATTAATTCGACAAAGATGTTGCGTGGAAAGGATGGCGCCATTGAGTCATCATTGTAAAGGGCATCAGCGCAGATTTCTATGGTTTCAGCAAGCGGAACATTGGTGAAGAGACTGGAAATATCAAAAGAACAAAGAAAGACAGAGGAAGGAGAAAATGTAAATTTTCTGACTTCTTTTACAAAAGTGAAAGAATCAGACACACAATTAGAAGAAAGGTTTTGGAGAACAGGTTGAAGAAGAGAAGTAAGCCATTTAGCTAGCTGATGTTGGGCCGATCCGGTCATAGACAAAATCGGACGTAAGGGTACGTCCTTTTTGTGTACTTTCGGAAGACCATACATGCGCGGTCGCTGAGAGCCAGTGGGTCGGATTGCTTCGTAAACTTGCTTAGAAATTAGGCACTCTTTCCTCAGCTGTAGTAACCGTCGTTGTATCCGTGATTCAATTTTAGCGGTGTTGTCTTTGTTGGTGACTGATCCAAGATCAAGAAATTTGGTCGTGTCATTAAAAATCGTCTTCATCGTGTTGTTGTAATAGTTTTTGTTGAGGATGACAACCCCAGCACCTTTATCAGCCTTTGTTATAAGAATTTCTTTATTCGTCCGAAGGGACTTGATGGCCTGAAAACACTCTTTTGTCATGAGGAAGTCACCCAAGTCAATGGAGCTTCCACAATAAGCGTGAGCTAAGTCACTCAACCTGGCCTTTAAAGCAGCAAGCTGCTCTTCAGACCGAGGTTTGTGATGGACGAGTTGAGCGTAAAGTACTTCAAAGTCAAAAAAAAAATCTTTTACTTCACGCAATCTTCAAATTCTGTACCACCAAATGTTTATTCAAGTAGGCCTAGTGTTTTTATTGTGAGGTGGAGCAGAAATAAAAAAAAAAAAAGAAAAAAAACTGAACTGAACCGAATTAAACTGATTTTGCTAACAAAAAATGTTAAGGGAATGCGGGGCAAAACGGTCATGTTAATTTTAAACTGCGATAGATTTCTAACCACTTATGATAATTCAACAAAAAGAAGTTTATTCACAAGCTATGATATAACTGTAAATAGTAAATAGACTTAAAAGCATTTGAGATTTAGGGAAAAAAATTATTTACAAAAATAAAAAGTGTGGTGACATGACCGTTTTGCCCCGTGCTTGGGGCAAAACGGTCATACGGTGTCCGTTTTGCCCCAAGAAGAATCGAAAGATTTTATTTTCCTAAATTTTCCTAAACTAAATCACAGAAAATAAGTCTTTTTTATTTTAAAGAATTAGAACACATAAAGACATGTCAAAAAGTACTTTTGACGAAAATCACACACAAAAAACCCTGGCCACCATAATCAGAGCATCTATCATGACACCAAAGTAAGCACTTCGGACATTGAATCCAGTCTTCAGTCAGTGGTTGTTCATTTGAACTTTGTTGAACCCTGTGGCTCGAGCTAGGCTGGTAGATTCAGGCTGTCCCAGGAAAGCTCAGGATGTCTTTTAAAAAAAGATTGAAGCCAATCAGGTCCAGCTTTCTTCTTTTCTTTGTTGAATGGTATCTTTAACTTGTTTGAAATTGTATGGTCATACACTAACGAACAAACTGCATCTCGAGTTAATCCAAAGAACCTAATTTGCATATTTTTGATGTATTTCACAAGATCTTCCTCTACTTCTTTTGAAAAAACAGTGCTAAAACAACCAAGGTTTATTTTTCCAGGAGACGCAACTTTGTTTTTTAAATGTCGTGTTAGAGTAGTTCTTGGAATGGAATAAATGTTGGAGGCTTTCTTAACAGACATTGCATTCGACTTAACTTGCTCTAAAGCATTTTTCAAATTTTCATTATTCCATGATGACCGATTAGATTTTCTTGCATAATTGCGGACCATGATTTCTGCTCACCAACCACCAAATAAAAAATTGAAACCTATGTAGCAAGTAATCTACTAATTTAATACCGTACAAATATATTACTGTTTGAATAAAACAAAGTTAAACTATAGTCGTTTTAATCACATTTAGCTTTTAACACGTTGCTAGAACTTTAATTGTTGTCAACAAGTATCTTAATTATTAGTTTGTTAGTAGGAATATTAGAGCATGAAAATTAGTTTTGACATCACACTAGTACCGGCGGGTTAGCTCAATGGTAACATCCGCGACTCACGTGCAGGACAACCTGGTTCGATTCTCCGTAACGTCGACTGAATGATACTCGTTGCGCCTTCGGAAAGGCACTTCACGAACATTGTGCCAAGAAATGTGGTCAAGCTGCTTACCTTCAATGGTGACCGCGGTTAATTCACAGAAAGCAGCAAATCGGTGTGGGTGGAACACAACGCCATACGAATTTTACTAGTATCGGTAAATAGTACGGTGGCTCTTAAAAAAACTTGAAAACAATAAGCACTAATTATACACTGTTATGATGCTTTTTTTTATGTAGCAAAACTGTTTGTACTGTGCTGTGTTGCCTAGGTTCTTTATGAAATCTTGCTCAAAACACAATTAGGCTACCAAAATACACTTTATTCAATTACCCGATTATCGCAATACACAGCCTTATAATTCCGAATAAAACCTTATTCAAACAGAATCCATTAAGAATTATAAACCAAAACAATAAAACAGTATTAGCAGTTAGCACTAACACTAACTTAATTCCCTTTCATAAATAAACTGCTAATTGTTACACAATCTATTCTAGACATATGATTTAACTAATTTACTGCACATAGGGTTTACCATGTGCTCACTACGATTGTGACAACCAACAAGTACTGGCTTTGTGACGTCATAAGCAGGATTACAAGGCTCGTCACAGTACTTTCAACTACGTCAGTTTCAGCATGGTTGGGGCAAAACGGTCATGGTGATGATCGTTTTGCCTCAACTATGGTAGCTTTACCATTTTATTAATTTATTTTATAAAAACGATATAATTTTATCAAAAAATTACCAGCATACAATTGTACTTTATTGCATTACTCCTAGAGACAAAAAGTATATTTAAACACCGTTAGCTCCATTAATGATCATACATTTAATGCTTATTAGATTTTAGAAGATTTTAAGCAAAAACACATTTTTTTTATTTAAACAGGCGGGATTTTTGCAGAGCTTCCAAATTCAATTTATACAAATATAACTTGAACAAAAAAATTAAGGTATAGCAAAAATTCTTAAAAATTACTAATAATAGAGAAGTTGTTGAAGATGACCGTTTTGCCCCGCCTTCCCCTATTTGTTTCGAATAAATTGTGCATGAAAATTGATATCTTGTCTTTGGATTTGAAAAATGACTTTTTTCAAATGCTCCCTCCATATCTCTCTCCACAATTTTTAATTCTTGTACAACGACGTGGTTTTTTACTTTGCCAAAAGAAATTTATTGAAGACGCCAGAAATTTTTAGATTGTCTTTTGACCCAAAAAATATGTTATGTGCCTAAAAAAGTTAAAAGGTATTTATTTAGCCTTTTACCAAGTAAACATATGAACGTTAATTTTTCATAGAATTTTATTTCAACGTGTCAATTTTTGGTTATCATTTAATTCTCACGTTACAATAGTTAAAATTTTGCTTAGCTCCTTGACTTTTGGTTATAGTTAAATTCCACTCATCGTAAATTTCATGTTACAAATAAATCATTTTGGTACAGAAAAATTTGGCTATTTTATGAACGTGTAATTCACTTTATTCAAACGTAAATAATATGTCACTTTATGGATTAACTTTATTTTAAGGAGCTTTAGGCTAGTGAGCAAACCAAAATTCAGTTTGTAACTTGGAAATTGAACGATAACCAAAAATTAAAAAGTTGAACTAAAATTCAGGTTAAATTAAAGTTTACATGTTTACTGAGTTGTTCCTAAACCTTCCGGATCCGCCAAAGAAAGCTTTAGCAATCACGTGAAAACTAAAAAAATCTCATTTCAATTCAAATTGATGTAAAGCTTTTAATTAGAACTAGCCTGTCTATATAAACAGATTTGGCAATTCTAATATTATAGTAAACTGAAAATTTTGAAAGGTTTTCTTAAGCAAAACATGTTTTAGCTAGGCTTACCATAAGTCCCGATTTCGGCGGGACAGTCCCAATTTTTAGAGCCTTGTCTCAACCGGTTTGTCAGAAATCCCTCCCAAAATTCAAGAGATTCAAAGTGAACACCTCCTTTTTTTAGAGAACACCACTTTTTAGGGATGAAAGTCTTGAAATCCAAGACTGATTCGAAGTGGGGACCTTTTTTTATTTTAGAGAACACTATTTTTTAGGGACAAAAATCATGAAATTCGAGATTAATTGAAAGTGAAAACCTTTTTTCTCAGAAAACAATACCTTTTTGGGGACGAATTTTTTTATTTACTAGCGTCCCGGTTTGCCTCGTTCGAAATATGTGTATGTTTTAGCTGCGAAAAGAGTCAGCTAGCGTGAGAGCATAGACCTTGCCTACTTCAAATATTTATTTTTTTATTTTTTAGCTGAACGTTGTTTTTTTTTGTTATCATTTAATAAAAATTACTACAAGCATTAAATTACATAAAAAAATTAGTGCCTTACCCATCACAAACCTCACGGCACGTTCTGATTTCTGCCTATTTTGCCACGCATCCTAAAAAAATTCAGTCGAACAGATAATAATTACCGAAAATTTTTTCAATAAGGTACTAGAGCATGATAAAAAGTGCAATCTTAATTTTTACTTTGTCAATAACATTGAAGCTACCCAATGCTTTATTGCTTGCCACACTAACAACTAAAAAAAGAAATAAAATTTAAATCATAAAGCCCAATTTTATTTCAATCATTGATTAAAATTTTCAAAAATGATTAAAATATTAAATGAAATAAAATTTCAATTAATCATCTTTAAAACAAATTGGAGTAATTTTTTACCTGTTTTTTTTAGGTTAAACTCTCAAAAGATAAAATGATTAACATTGCAATGTTAATAACTGAGTTTATTCCTTTAAAGTTTTTTAAGTTTTAAATAGTTTCGGTTGGTTGATTTCAATGGCACTACACCACATCTGCTTTGAGAAGTAATAATTCTTTTTTCAAGCAAGTAGCAAGAAATGGTACGTAATGCCAAAGACTTTAGTATGTGTAGGTAGTAATCACTCTGACTGTAAACCCGATTCTCTCAAAAGTATTTTTTGGTTTCAACTTATTTTTTAACCGTTTTTGAATTAAGTTATAAGAATTTTTTTTAGTATTGGACTGCCATGGTGTAGCTCGGTAATTGTCAGTCTTTTTATTCTTAGTAATACAGTTTCTTTTCAAACGTTTAAACGCCGTGCACCGGTATATATTTAAATAAAACTTATAAATAAATTGGTTATTATTAGTAGTTTATTATTAAAAAAGTAATTTTATTTTTTATCATCAAAGTCATAAACCCCCATTGACAGGTTCAACATCAATTAAGAAGTTATGTGTTTTTGCAATTATGTTTAAGTTTACTTTCTTTCTATGCCCTATTGGTGCATTTATTATTTTACCTTGTGCATTTATATGTATAAAATTTAATATCCTATTATCTTTGTTAGTTATTTAGTTTATTGTTAAATGAAATAAAGCTTAGTGATAGTTTTGTTAAGTTTTTATTTAGTTAGCATTTAAAATAAGTATTTAAAGCTAATAGTCTAATATTGTTTAATTTTTTGTAATAGGGAATTGATATTCGTCACAATAAAGACCGTAAGGTCAAGAGAAGGGATGCTAAAAGTGAAGATATTTACCTTAAGCTTTTGATTCAAGTAAGTGTTGATTAAGTAATGGGTTGTACTGCTTTTATAAATTTAGCTTGAACCAATTTTTATTGTGACAAACTGTTTATGTATTTGAACTGTCTTAGCATTTCATTTTAAAAACTTTATCCTTTTTATAAAAAAATTAAATAAAAATATTTTCTTTATTTTTATGTTAGAATTATCAGGTCTCTTCAAGAAGTCACTGTAAGCAATTTTTTGGTAAAATTAACCGAAAATCCCCCTTTCAGCACCAGGATAGAATAAAGAAGAATCCAAGAGAAAAAGGATCTCTGTAGTAACCACAGAGGGATCTGGATTTGTTTCACAAACAAAAATTGCTTATGGTGACTTTTTAAGAAACCCGAATTATCTTGGTTAATATTTGAATTATAACAACTGTTGTTTAGATTGATAAATAATTATTTTTATAGTAATATTAATTGTTAAAAAGACAAAAAATTAGTTACTGTACTAATTGATTTATACACTTTGTTAGTGTTTAATGCAATCCATATATTTCGCCATTTGTGGTTTTTAATCAAAAGCACATCAATAATTAAAAACATTTTTCAGAAATATATTACATAATGTGATTTGGATTTTGCCATACACTTTTTAATCTTAAGGTAGTCTCTTTAATTTGGCCAGATTTTAGAAAGTGTAATGGTTTAAAACAATGTTAAGAATTCTATATCTTAAAAATTGTTATTAAACTTTTAAACTTTAGCTTTTGTAGACAGCATACAATGAACTTCATAGTAATGCTGTTTTCACAACAACATTGTACTCATCTCTCTCTATTGTTTTACTTTATTTGTTAATTTTACTTTTAGCTGTACCGCTTTTTGGCTAAGCGTACTGATGCAAAATTCAACAAGAAAATTCTTAAACGATTCTATTTAAGCAAGACCAACCGTCCCCCGGTTTCGGTTTCACGCTTGGTAAGTCAAGAAAAAATAATTAGAATTGTAATACGTTTAGAGAATATCTTTCATTTTTGTAGGTTCGTGAAATGAAAAGTAAAAACAAGGATGAAGTCACTGCTGTTGTGGTAGGAACCATAACCAATGACAACCGATTGTATACCTTGCCCAAAATGAATGTAAGATGCTTGTGATGCTTCATGCTCCTATTGGCATTTTTGCATTAAGGTTCTTGATTGTTGTAATCTAATATATAAAATCTGGTTCATATTAAAAATAATGCAAAAATAGTTTTAATTGTTTCAACATTTTATATGTTATTATCATAGCTATTAGTCAAAACAAAAAAGTCAAAAAAGAATGATAGCAATATTTAACTTTTTTATGTTGACATATTATTCTTGAACTTTTTTGACTACATCAAATGTTGTTTTCTAGATTTGTGCATTGCGAGTAACTGAAGGGGCCCGATCTCGTATCCTTGCTGCTGGTGGCAAAATCATCACGTTTGATCAACTTGCACTCCAAGCACCCACTGGAGCCAACACACACTTGATTGAAGGTCAGTTTGAGAGATTATTGTTGTTCGTTAACAGCTTGCTTGAAAGGATTTCTTTTAGTTGTTTTTGGCATTTTCTTTATGGTGTCATAAGGGGGTGTGTGTTTCTATTTTAAAATTATATCCCAAGTAGAGGTGAGCTGTTCAAATTAAATTATTATCCCAGAACTATCATCTAATAAGTTAACGTATTCATATTTCGTAGTAAAAAAAAAAGTATGCTTCTGCTTTGATTAAAAGCATTTGAAGCATTTTCTTGCTTGCAAAAATAATCCTTTACTCTTCGTTACTTGGCCAAGCGATAAAAATTTCCTATATCTATCTAAAGACTGCCACAGTACTCATGTGAGAGGTTAGCTTTTGAGACTTAAGTAGTTTGTCGCAAACTTTTAAGCACCTTGATCTGTGCTCCATTCTGAAAAAAATTCTGGTGGACATATCACCTTAAATTTGCGTAAAATTTTCATTTTGCTTGAATTCCGTCATTTAGGTCACCTCCTGTGTTCTGGTAGCAAATTTGCGCACTTGCACCGCAAAACACGCAGTGAATAAAGCAGGGTTGGGGAGTAGGAGTAACAAAAAATATTTACTATTCCTTACTCCTATACTGCATTATTGGATTACCATACCGTCTGGAATTTTTACAACGTTATAATTGAAAAACCGAGACTGATTCCAAGTGAAGACCTTTTTATTTTTTAGAGAACACCGTTATTTTGTTACGAAAATTGAAAAATTTGAGACTGATTTCAAGTGAAGACTTTTTTTACAGAACACCATGACTTGGTCACGAAAAATGAAAATTTTGAGACTGATTTTAAGTGAAGACCTTTTTTTAAAGAAGGAGTAACATTAATAAAAAAAAATACAGGGTGTCCATAAATTATCGTTACAATTTTTAAAGTTTGTCAAAATTTTGTTTTTTGAGATATTTTCATTTGATTTGTTTTATATTATAGTAAAGGAATATGCTTCAAGTTTTTTTCTTTCTTAACAGGTACTTGTAGAAATATTTAGGCTTAAAATTACAGTTTATTTAGTGATTAAGCAGAATATTTTTGAAGTTAGTAGCGAAAGTAGAGTTCATGAAAATGAGCACTCCGCAGGAAAAAGCCCAGTGTGCTTCCTGGTTTACAGAGACAAGTCAGACAAGCACAGCGAAACTTTAATCTGATGTCTGACTTTGTCTCTATGAATTAGGAAACACATTTGGCTTTTTCCTGCGGAGTGCTCATTTTCATGAACTCTACTTTCGCTACTAAATTCTACTTCATAAATTGTAATTTTAAGCCTAATTATTTCCACAAGTACCTGTTAAGAAAGAAAAAACTTGAAGCATTTTCCTTCCCTATAAAACAAATCATGAAAATATCTCAAAAAATAAAATTTTGACAAACTTTAAAAATTTTAGCGATAATTTATGGACACCCTGTATTACTCCAAAATTACCACTACTCCCCAGCCCTATTCGGGAGTGTATTGATATAATAAGTGTAAATTTAAACATGGTCTTGATTTCCGTTGGGCACTCGTCAAAGCACGTCGATCAATTTTATGAATTTTTGTAACAGAACAAAACATTTTGTTTCCTGCCTGCTTACCGGAACTTTTCTCGCATTAACGCTAATTTTGTTACTTATTGCTATATTTGTTTGTGTTATTTTGTGCGTATTCGTAAACAAATAAATTGTCTATCTTGCAGGTAACCGCAACGCACGCAATGCTTGCAAGTACTTTGGCCGCGCCCCAGGCAGGCCTCACAGCCACACCAAGGCCCGTGTGCGATCGAAGGGTCGCAAGTTCGAACGAGCCCGAGGTCGTCGCTACAGCAGAGGTTTCGAGAATTAGTTGGCGTTTTTGCTTGGTCAATATACAGCTATCCCGAACAATGTTTGCGATGTTTGTTGCAGTTTTGTAGCTTGAGAGAAATGCTCTTCGGTTGTAGTCGAATCGTTTTCTTAACAAGAAATAAGTTGTTTTTAACACCGAGTTTTAGGTTATGTATAACAACTACATCGAATATGTGTGCTTGTTCTCATGCTGGCTTCGTCACGGCATGATTAGTTTTCAAAATCATTTAAAATTTAAAAAGATCTGCGAAATTTTTGCTAAAAAAATAACTTTTTTAAAAGCAAAGTTTCATTTTCGGCCAATTCTTTTTTTGATTAAAGGCCACTTTCCACCTTGATCGTTGGCGGGAGTATTCTTTGTTTTATTTCTTTTCTTAGCGCTTACGTCTGGAAAGAAGTAAAAAAATTCATGAACAAAGAATAATCCCACCAACACGTTACGGAAAAGGGGCCTTAATGTTCTTTTTGTCATCACCGACCCAATCATACAGTTTCACTGCAATTTTTATGAATACTGCGACACTAAAAATCTTTGACCAAGCATGTCAAACTCGTAAGCGAATGCGGGCCGTAAAATTTTACCCAAAAAATGTGCCGCGGCCCGCAACCGGGTCAGCACACAAGATGGCGACTTTCATTTTTGCCTTCAGTTGGATTTCAATGTAAAGCCTTAAATTTCTCTTACTAGGTTCTAGAATTTGCCCCTCAGGTTTACTTAATCAAAAAAAACTTTTTTAAATCATAGAAAAAAACAAAAATAAAAGGGTCTTTGTTTTAATTGGATGGCAAATCCCAACGGCCCAGGGAGTTAACAACCTTTTTAAATTTTATATTAAAATCAAAGTGATTACAAAAATAATAAAATAAGTTTGCATCCAATCGGTTCCTTCCAAAAAAAAACTGTTTTAGTAAATAAACTCGGCAGTGTGGTTGCGTGGTTAAACCGCCGTGATTGCGATCGACGAATGGAATCGCCCAACACCAGTCCGCAGGCGGTTGAGCTTAACCCAAGCTGCTCGGGGTAAGCCCATCCCAACAGGCCTGGCACCGGTTCCGGGCACAAAAACACGGAGCCTGGAAACATTTTCACAGTACTCCGTTTTCCATTTGTGATTTGTCCATTCAGAAGCGCGGATGCCAAGTCGGGCGTCTGGATCTTAGTTTCACTTGGCGAGTATCTGAGGACCCACTTAAAAGACCATACAAGATATGATTGGGGTCCATAGATCCACGATGAGCCAAGGAGAGTGTCGCTCCCAGTCGGCGAAGCTCAGCTGGCTGGATGCCTGAGAATACAGGTAGGTGGTCCGTTGGAGTGGGACGCAGGCATCCAGTAACTATGCGCAAGGCGTCGTTCAAGACACTGTCGATGAGGCGAGTGTGAGCACTGCGACACCAGACTGGCGCACAGTACTCAGCTGTTGAGTAGACTAGAGATAAGATGGCTATGCGTAGTGTTTTAGCACCAGCACCCCATCCCGAGCCCACGAGTCGCCTCAGCAGTGTGACGCGCGAGGATAGTTTTTTTGCGCAATGCCACTAAGTGAATTAGAACATGATCTGCGGTTTGATCAGAGGCGCCGCACTCGCAATTCGGGGAAGAAACAAGACCCCATTTCTGCATGGACGAATGGAATCGCCTAACACAAGTCCGCAGGCAATTGAGCTTGACCCAAGCTGTTCAAGGCAGACAAATCCAACAGACCTGACACTGGTTGTGGGTATGAAAGCACGGAGCCTCGATATTCTCACAATACGCCGTGTTCCATCCATAATTCGTCCACTAAAAAGCGCGGATGCCTAGTTCGGCGAGGTTAAATTTCGCGCATCTGGCACAAACGGGCGTCTAGATCTTAGTCTCTCTTGATAAGCATCTAAGAACCCACTAAAAAGACAATGCAACGTATAATCAGGGATCCGCGGTCAGCCAAAAAGAGTGTCGCTCCTAGGCGAAGTTCAGCTGGCTGCATGCCTGAAAGTAAGGGTAATTGGTCCGTTGGATTGGGACGCAGGCATCCAGTGATTATCCACAAAGTGTTATTCAGGACACTGTCCATGAAGCGAGTGTGAGCGCTGCGACACCAAACTGGTGTTCAGCTGTTGAGTAGACCAGAAGTAGGGCAGCGTTTTGGCACCAGTACCCCATCCTGAGCCTACCAGTCGCTGCAGCAGTATGACGCACGAAGATTGTTTCAAGTTGAAGAATAAAAAGGATTTAAAATTAATTAAAACAAGCGCTTAAAGATGAGAAGCACCAGACTCGAGTTTCGCTCTTGTTAGAGCTTGTCAGTGATGCTTTGGTACTCGATTCGATTCGCAGTGAGATAAGCATCACTGACGAGCTCTAACAAGAGCGAAACTCTAGTTTGGTACTTCTCATCTTACAGCGGCTTGTTTTAAGAAGATAGTTTTTTTCGCAATGCCATTAGATGGTGGCGGAACGTGAGATAATTTGCTGATTAATTGTTTCACGTAAAAATAGAGATCAGCAGCATGGCAGAGTAGGTAAGAGTGAACGACTTCAATTGACATGGTCGCAGCTCAACTCTTATTTTTTTAACTCGATACTTTTCGACTTTTTAACACGAAATACATTAACAAGAAACTTTGACTACAATTGTTACTGCTCGCAAGGGATTAGAAGTTACTCAAAACCAAAAATAAAAGATAGTATTTTGTATGCTTAGTGCAGGCATCACTAGACTTTTTCATGGGCAACTAACTGTGAGGATAAACAATAACACATTGGATGCAAACAAAATAAGCTACTATATGCCAATAATTTTTTAAAAATTCTTTGTTATAAAGTAAAAGTTTTTTCCTTGCTGTTTTTCAAAAAATTAACAGGCTTCCATGTATGTAAAGATCAAATAAAAGTTTTCAAACAACCTTTAAAACTTGTCAAGATGTAGCTACAAAGGACGTGCCAATTTTAGTTGTCAATTGATAATTTTGAATCAACTTAAGTTTTATTTAATTTTCTTTCCGATTCTTTCCTCAACAATTATTACCAATTCTTCCATTGAGATTACTAATTGGCTCACTTCGAAAAATCCGTTGTATTTTAGCTTTAAGATAACATGCGACGGGACAAAAAAATAACTCCCACGACCCGCAGGTCGTTGTTTGGTAAGACCTGCTTTAGTGCGTTCTAAATTTTTGCAATTGTTGTAAAAAGAAAAGATATAGGCCCAGCTACTATTTGCACCTACTAAATTTTTTTTTTTTCATCTCTATATTTATCCTCCTGACTCGCAGGAAAGCGACGGAGGCGCTAATGCATAGGGTAGGCAATCACCCCGACCTGCTTCCGGAGATGCCAAGATATTGCTGTCCGCTTGTAATTTAATAGAGATATGACTGTAATTTAGAACTGCTTGCCGGAACCATCAAGCAGGGGAATGTGCCGTGAAGTGTCTTTCCCAAGGACAGAACAGAATGGCGAGAGTGGTTTTGAACCGAGACCGTGTTGGTCACGAGCCCGGCGCTTTAACCACTCGACCACACTGCAAATTGAAAAAAGGCTAAGCCAAAAGTGCACGGCCCGCTGGCAAAAAAAGCACTGCCTTGGTTTGTTATTCATTGGTGTCCTTGAAATGGACATATTACGGCTATCTTCTTTTCCTGACGAGCTTGCCAACAACGTTATGGAGTTGGTAGAATTTTTTTTCAATTTCGCTTATTCAAAATTTTACAACTCCGACTCCATAACCCTGCTTGTCAAGCGGCTCAAAATTTTGGTCTAGTCACAGGAATAAAAACAAAAATTTTTGACCAGATTACCGTTATTTTGTCTATAGCTGGCAGCGTGGTCGAGTGGTTCGAGCGCTGGGATTGCGATCGACATAGTCGCGGTTCCAAACCTACTAGCGCCATTCTATTGCGTCCTTGAGAAAAACACTTTACGGCTCTTTTCCCTGCTTGGTGGTCGTGGCAAGCACTTCTAAATAAAGTCATACCTCTTAAGCTTTAAGCGGACAGCAATATCTTGGCATCTCCGGAAGCAGGTCGGGGTAATTACTTACCCTATGTATCAGTGCCTCCGTCGCGTTACAGCGAGTCAGGAGGATAAATACAGAAATAAATACATGAATAAATTCTGAAAGCAGGTCAAGTAAATTGTTTCCTTAAATTTCGTGTATCCAACGTTGCGCGGCTAATTGAAGGAACAAATGAATAATAGAATAAAATAGCGGAATAGCATTGTAAAGTTTATTACATTTACATCTTAATTTAGCATTAGTTAATCGTATTTCAATAGATTCTAATACTAAATTCTGAAAATGATAAACTTTTATCAATGCTTTCTATGCCAAAGTGTGTGAGGCGTATATCTACGACACCTTTTGCGTAATTCTTACTTCTGTGACGAGTTGTAATCGACATTGCCAAAAGCGACGAGGCCAAGACGAAACCTTACACACCGAGAGCAATAATCAGCTCACCGATTAAGCTGCCAAGTTCAAATCTGACTAATTAAAATCAGTTAAAGAATTACTGCTTGACATGATTATAAAAAAATATAGCCCATATCAGGGATAGCCAAAGTTTTGCAACCATAGCCTTATCCATCACTTCCAACCAGTGTCCGAAATCTCCATTTCGTCTCGACTTAACAGTGAAGACTAAAAACAGCCGAGAATGTATTCAAAGTTTAGTGCTGGTGAAGAAACGCCTTCTGCAACCTCTGGCATAAATTAAGACAGTGAAAAAACAATTTAGATTTATTATAAAACAATTAGTAAGTGTAGCTTTCAAACATTTTTGCATGCCTTTTTATGGAAGCCACTTGTGGTAATTATCGTAAATATAACTTCAGTCGATTACGTGTTGCTCATAATGATTCTTATAAAATTTTGTACCACATACCTCGATGTGTTAGTGCTCGTAACCATTAAGTACAATCAAACAGTGATACCTTAGATCAGTGGTTCTCAACCTTTTTCAGATTGCGGCACAATTTAGGGCTTTTATTAAAACACTTGGTTCATTTCTTGATTTTTGTCACCAACAACATTCCCTCTAAGAGTTTGCTTAGCGTGCGCAGAATGAAAGGCCGTGTGAGCAATGGTAGATATTCAAATTTAGGGGCTCGAGACAAGAATTTTCAAAAATCGATATTCAGTAAAAAAAGAAAAAGTTTTGATCTCGTCTTTCACTTTTTTTAAAAAAAAAAACAAAAAAAAAGGTCTTCACCTAGAATCAATCTAAATATTTCCCACTTTTCGTCCCGACTTCATTATCGCCTCGACATGTAAGATCGATTCGAGGCGAAGACCTTTTTTCTTTTTTTTTTTGAAAATTTTTACTGTGCCGCGGCACACAGAATGAGAAGCACTGATCTATTCCTGTTAAAAGAATTTTTCTTTTTAAATCATATTATATCTAAAATTTGGCGGCACACTTTTAGAATTTCGCCGGACAGTGGTTGAGAATCATTGCCATAGATGCTCCAATTAGAAAGCATATTTTTTCTTTCATTAATCGTTGTATGAACTCTCAAAATATTTTCATTATGTCATTAATGTCATCTGGCTTACGGTATAAATCGTATTATTATCAATATTTTGTGCTAACTTTATTTTAAACTTGTCTTTTTCAATTGTGCATGTTTTAGGGTTGATATTTCTTTTTTTTATGTGTGTGTGTATGGACGTTTTTGCGTCTGAGATAAATAAATAAATAAATATAAAAATTCACATGAGCCGTAAATGAGAGGTAGAAGAACCGCACGCGGCTCGCGAGCCACGGTTTGGCCACCGTTGGTCTTTTTTTACTGTATTTTTTTCGTCACTGCCAAACCAGAATTAATTTATTAAAATTACACAATTTCTCAACAAAGCAAAGCTGCTTTTGATATCAAGTTACAAGTAGTAAAAAAATGGGTTTCACTCTAACGGACCACCTACCCATACTTTCAGGCGTGCAGCCAGCTGAGCTTCGCTGACTAAGAGTGACATTCTTTTTGGCTTATTGTGGATCCCTGGACCTACACCATATGTTGCATGACCTTGGTCCTCAGATGCTCGTGAAGAGAGACTAAGATTTAGACACGCGTTTGTACCAGCTGCGCGGAATTTATTAAATAACCTTGCCGGACTTGGCATCCGCGCTTCTCATGAATTACAGATGGTAAAGAAAATAGGTCCGAGAGGCTTTATAGAATATTGTATCCTAAATCAATTCCGGCCATTTAATTACAGATGATGATATCAAGCCGTTTTAAAGGTGAAAAGTAGCTATCATTACAGCGTAAACCGGGTAGCCACAATTACAAAAAATCTTGTTTATTATTGGAATTCTAAGATGGATCCAATTTATCAACGAACCCATGTAATCTATTTAGTATGGTGTTTCCTTTCTGCCTGTTAATTACAGCCGGTTTTGTTGGTATCTAATCAAAAAAAGCAAATTATGAAAACATGCTAAGCAGGAAGAAATGTTGTTGTGGTAGTTGATTTTTAGCTGTAATTTTTTCAGACTTTATAAAATACACTTATAACCCTAACATGAAGGAAAAAGATTTATTAATTGCAGTCTTGCACTTAACTATCGAGTTGGTTTAAAATTTGATTTTTTATTTTTGTTTCGATTTTCTTATGATGTTGTCTTTAAAAAAAATTTTTTTTAGTTAAAGGGCAGTTTCATTTTATTACATAATCTTATTCTTGCCAGCCATACAGTTACAACTGTTTCGTAAAATTCCGGAAGCAAAGCTGTAATAAATTGTCGGCAACCTGGTGGAGTAGTTAGGGGCAGCGTAGTCATGGCGAAGGTGATTGACAAGGCTGGGATTCAAAACCAATTCTTGTTATTCTGCTGTGTCCTTGGGAAGTCATTTAACGGAATATTTTTCTGCTGATTTTCCGTATTTCAGGTCGAACGTGCCTTTACATAATATAATTGTAAATTGTTTGGCATCGAGCTTATTATTGCGCCCAAACCAGGGTTTACAGTTGTCTTTGCGATTTGTGAAGTTTTCAGGGGGTTCACGAGTGCATTGGAATTTAGACAGAATTAAAAAGAAACTTACCACAACTGTTGGTCAGGGCCAGTATTAAAAATTTAGGGATCTGTCAGCTTGATAATTTTTTAAAAAGGGTTTGTGGCTAGAAAAAGGTTGGGGACCACTGGCCTAGATGATAACAATTGACTTCCCAAACAAATTCTGTACCTCCAGAGCTTACATTTATCTGCTTTAATTTGTATTTGAATTAACCTCGGCGGAAGGTTGTAAATTTGATTGCTACGTTTCTTGATCGATGACTTTGGGCCAAGTTTGGGGCTACGCTGATAGGCGGAAATTAGACAATAAATGCTCTTCAAGCAGTATTTTTCTCGGGAAAACTATTATATTTTGGCTGCCGAAATAATGATCTTTTGGAGTTTGATTTTTTTAGGGATAAAATTCGGTCTTTCTCGGCTTGATATAGATTTTTGACGCGCGTTATCGGAGTTAGTATGAAGGTTGGCGTCACAAAACAGCAAACACTTATATATTTTCAAAACCAATTACATTCTTTAAGATATCGACATAAAAACCTTTACAAATCTCAAAAAGAAGCAGAAAATGGTAACCTTTTATCTAAATTTTTTCATACCTGATTTATGAGCAGCAAACAATAATTAATCAAAATGTTAAACCTCTATGTAGACTGGAGAGCTTAAAAGAGGTATTTAACAATAGACTGCTTCATTTCCTGCCGCTAAACTTCTGATAATTTGACTACAATATGCATTCGAGAGATAAAAGCAATCAAGAATAACGATTAATTAAAAAAAGCTTTTATTGATATTGCATGTGCAAGAATTATTTTCGTTTTCAAAAATATTAAATAAACACATATCGGTATAAAACCGAGTACTAACTGAAGTATGAAAGATTACAGTAAAGGTGCATATTTCTGACCTAAAACAATTTCAAGCTCGGTTCATGAAACGAAACAATTGGTTTTGGTTTCTCAGCTCAGACTGGACTTCTGCAATAAAAGACTTTTTATTGCTCCACTTTGAACGGGTTGATTTGTACCAAGGTGTAGGAAGTTGTGGCATCTTTTCGGGTTAACAGGCGACACAACACGTTTCCCATTGCCATGGCTTGGCTTTTTTAACACGGCCCCTTTATTTGGGTGGTTGTTACTATTTTTAGGAGATACCGAACGATCACTTGAGGTTAACCTCGCTTTCAGCCAGTTGTCCAATGTTCCGTTACTCGCGGAGGCTTTTTGAATAGGAACATAAACGGAAGGGCGCTGGGCCCCCGGAAGTAGAATTAACCAAGCCCCGCCGACACACCTGGTCTGCACCATCCGCCACTTCCCATCCGGACAACGATAAGGAAGAACGTTGCTTCGTTCTTGCGGATCACAACAGTCAATTTTACTCAAAGCTTCTTCCAGCGACCTCAAGCGGTCATCATCCATAATTATTTTTTTGTCCGAGTGGCAATGTTGAGCAGATTTCAAAAGATTTTCGGTACAACTAAAATTTTTTTTGTTTGATTGTACGGAGAAAGTAAGTAGCTTGTTGTCGGAATTATTCTGATGGCCACTCGATTGCGAAGGAAGAAGTGACCCGGTCAAAAATTTATTTTTTTCGTTTTTAACATGTTTTGAGGGAGACAAACAGTTACTGGCAACCTGGGAAAGCGCGGAAAGTTTGGTTTGATCTGATGTGGATTCAGGTGTCGAAATATTATGAGGTACGGAGACAGGGTTTGAAATGTATGTAGCAATTGGAACATTGGTGGCGGGAATGAAGGCGTTTGAAACCTGGGGGGGAATAGAAGAAGGAACAACGGGCAAGAGAGAATTTACAAAAGGTTCAGTAACTTGATTGGAAAAGCAGGCCTCACGCGCGGGAGTTGTGCTACAAAACAAGGAGTTTCCAGGGCTGGATGTTCTTCTATTGTTAGGATGGAGTCCGTGTAATTGAAAATTATTTAACGACGGGTCTTGAAGAGAATACGGCGATCGAAAATTTTCACCAATGACGTACGCAAGGGGAGGAGGATGGTAACTGATCGAAGGAGAAACAACAAAAGGCTTGTTTTCGAATGCAATTGTTGAAGGCTGACGAATCGGGGAAGCGTTAAACGCGGCTTTTGCCAAAGTATGCAAATCACATGTTTCCGGGTAAGTCACTGGACTGGGAGGAGATGGAACACAGCCACTGTCGGAGTCAGGAGACTCGGAAGCGCTACTCCTGAAAAAACACCCACGCATTAGAGTTTAGAAAACTTTTTATAAACAGAAAACCTCACCTAGTAAAGCAATCATATTGCTTGTAATTAGAATACTGAGAGGGGTTTTGATCATGAACATCAGAAGGCCATAGCTTTGAGGCTTCAACTGGCTTTAGTGAAACGTAATTGCCTTTAAAACAAAACAATTAAAAAAAAATAAAAATATGTAATATACATCGACTTACTTATGCCACTGTCTTTATCGGAAACGGATACCTAAAAACAAAAGTTTAACATAAAAACTTCGTATTTTCCAGCTGCAAAAAATGTGTATACATTGATATAAAGGTTAGAATCAAACAATCTAGAACCTAAACAAATATCCATCATCTGATAAAGTACGTTTAATACCAAGCGTGATTTTAATAATTAAAATTTTGAATGCAGATAAGCGCCAGGCAGGCGACATAGAAGTTTCAATTTTAAATGTAATTTGAAAAGTGCAATCTTATGTAAGTCTAAAAGTGTAAAACTGTAATTTTTTTTGCATAATGTTTCATGATGAATAGCCATGTTGTTACTGTTCTAAGGCTGATCTTGAAGAAGCTATCCCTTAATCCTCTAATAAAGCAATCTAGACGACCTTCGTTGCTTACTAAGATTTCTTAGACAACAAGAGGGGTGTTTTTGTTTTGGTATTTTGTTGCAGTTAAAAACATGCCTGTGTGTGTGTTCGCGTGTATGCAAATCTATCAAACAGGACCGCCATTGCAGCGTTTTCAACGACGATCTTATGTATAGCCCATAAATGTCAGTTCGATAAATCAAAAGTGGGCTGGTTCTTTAAAAATAAGCTTAAATAGTGTGTTTTAAAAACCGCAATGTTGTCAAGGGCTTTTTGCCGAAGACGGTGAGACAATATTTTATTATAAAAACTGCTGTTAAACAATAGCGTACATAAAAAATTCTTAACGAAATTCAATATTTTAATCTTATCAAGTTTGACGCTAAAAAATTAATCGCTAACATTTTATACACAGAGTGACTTTTTGAATTGCCCTATACTATTTGTACAATGACAGGTCTGTTCGGTGTAGAGTTTATCATTACAACCTCTAGGACGTTTGATTCCGCGACAGGTCAAACATATGACACAGTGTTGTCAACGAATTGCCACCGTGGCGACGACAGCACGTAGTGGGCGTGTTCAAGTGTCGCAATGTCACAGTACGGGCGCCGATAACTCGCGACTCGCTTGAGTGGACAAAGCATAGATTTTTGGGTTTTATCAGCAGATTATGTTAACATTAATACTAATTTTTATCCCTAAGAAAAATAGATACATGCCAATCGTCGGTGCTAAATGCTGTTGAACTTGCCATCAAAAACAAATTACCGAGAGATAATTGAGCGTTATTATTACTTTACTGTTGTTTATTGTATAAAAAAAAACAAATTTCATGCTACAGTTTAAAATGTGCATTATGAGTAGTGTTCAGTTTTTTTTTTTTTTTGGTAATTACATTTATATTAAACTTACGACATTAGCACAATCCATACTCATTATTTCATCAGTTGAACTGCTCCGTTTTGACCGACTGTTTGTCTCGGTCCAGTCGGGTGAAAGCTCGCCGGACGACAGTGGGCGATGAAGAGGGGACGACTTTTTTACGGGGGCACAATCTTCGGGATTCAGATATTTTCCAACTTCCGATGATTCCGAATTAGGACGTTTTCTGACATTATTTGGTGACGTTGACATCAAGTGTCCTTTGCGCTTTGCTAGTAACGGGTGCACCTCCCAGCGGTGTGACTTCATTTCGGACAAGGATTCGGAAGTGAACGAACAATACGGGCACGCTAAGGCGTCGCGATCATTGACTGAATGATTTGTTTTCTCTTGACAAATTTTCATCTCGACTTCCAAAGGAGTACTTCTCGGATTTTCTACCTTCACCGAGAATCTAGCAGGTAACGACGAAGAAAGAGTAGCACCAGCCATCATATCCTAAAACTTGATCACTAGAACAATATTGTATACATCTAAACAAATAAAACATTACATTAGTATTAATGCACGATTATTTTAAATATTTATTGCTTAGCATTAAAATGGATAAAATGCTATGACATTGAATATATTCAGTAACTTAGCAAATTTTTTCTCCGCGATAAAAAATTCTACATAAAACTTTTTAAAAATAATTTCTATATTTCTATAATTTCTCTTCAATAATTTCTATATTTTATTGGAGTATAATCGTACATTTTTTACATTCTTTTACCAACGATAAATTTCAACATTTAGGTAAACGCCATTGCTAATATTTGTTCTTCGTTTTAATAGTCATGGTCTCATTGATGAATTAATAAATCATATCAAGGACAAAAGATCACCATTAATTACTTTAAAGAGAGTAAAAGTTAAATTTTAACTTCTTCAAAAAGCCAGGCGAATAAGTACATGGATAAAACTTGGGTAAAGTTCAAAGTAGACTTTTTGAAAAGCAAGCAAAGTAATATAAAAAAATGTCACTGCTTTTCAATGTGGTAGGTTAAAGATAAAATTAACTGAAAAAAAAATGCGAATGAATTTTTTAGGTATGCTTCAATGATTATATCACGCTATCATCAGTAGATTATTTCGACAAAAGCAAACATTTTCTTTTCCGGTAATTTGGGTATAATTTTATAAAAATTTGTTTCAATTATGTATAAAGCAAATTTCACACCAGTGGCTTGTTTCAATGAGCCGTTTACGTAAAAATAGTTTGGATGCAATGTTTAAAACAAATAACAGATTATAAGCTATTGTTTTTAAACTCGTAAAAACGCAGCACAGCTTCAAACAAATAAACATAAAAGTACCATCAAAGCTAAATTTTATTCAAGTATTGACAATTTTCATTTTTAAAAGTTGGGCCTTTGTAGCTTGACTTAATTCAGAAGTAAAGATTTTTCTTTCATTTTCAGGAAGCGCTTTTATTTCTTCATCACTTATAGGTCTGCCCTTCAACTTAGTTTTGGCTAGCTCGTAAGCCTTTCTTACATTCGCTAAATCGGTACGGGTCTGGTTGTTGAGAGCTAGTCGTTCCACTCCAGACCCGTGGGCAATCTCATTGTAGCCATGTGCGAACCGATTTATCAAGTCGCGTAACATTACCGAAGCACCAGACATCGGTGTGGTAGGTTTCGACGCTTTATCGTCGACTTGTTCAATCGGTGCGTCCACTACGTCAGGTTCTTCAGGATCAACTTGCGAGACTTGATCAGCTTGCCGCGAGTCGGGTGTAATTGGTTGATAAATTACACTAGGGCTGATACTGGGCGGTGGCGGAACTAATCCTCTCAAACTGGTTGTTTCGCTTTCTTCGTATTCTGGTTCGGTCAGGCCTACTCTCGTGGCACCAGTTACTAGAGGGAGAGGAGGAGTAAGGACGTTTGCCCGCTCGAAATCAGCCAACTTCTGTCTCAACTTATTAATTTCAATATCCGATTGTTTTTGAAACTCAAATTTGGCTGAACGCTCCTCGTGTAAAGACTTTTGAGATTCTTCCAGTTCTCGTTTCATTAAATCAATCTGTTCGACCAAATAATTTTTTTCAATTTCAAGTTCTATTACAGAAGCTTCTGGTTTTGTGGGTGTAATTTTTTCCAATTCATTAGAAGGAAGGCTTACTGAAGTTGAGCTTATTTGGGGAGTTGAATTCTTTTTTAAAACTTTTTGAAAATGGTCAACTAATTTTTCACTATACCAGTGTTTCCATGGAGGAAGATCACTAAAAAAGCTTGAAGAAGTAAAAGAAAAAATAGATTTATCAATAGAATTCCTTTCTAAAATTACTTCAAGTTCTTCACCAATACGCTTTTCTCTCATAATGCTTTGTATAGTTTCAGAATGTTGAAACTTCAACTTCTTATTAAATGTGGTTTCAATTTGTCGCCAAGTTTCAGCTTGTTTTAAATCTGAACGTATCAAATACAAAATGGTTGAAGTAAGATGGGGCATAGGATCATAATCTTCTATTTCAAAACCAATCAAAATTTGATCGAAAACAAACAACACTGATTCCAGAGGTAAGTAACTCACATAAAAACATCTTAAACATGGCTGAAGCAGTAATTTTAACGCCTCAATAGGGTTTGCAATAGTTGCAGGAAATGATTTTGAGTAGATGTCAATTACTTTTTCCAGTAATTCAGAGTCAAAAGCTTTTAGGATATTGACAACTTTTTTAATAAACGAATTTAAACTTGCTCCATCATCAATATTACTTGCATAGGCAGGTCGACTTTTCCAAAACACCTCAAATTGTTCGACCATTCTAGCCAGCTCTTCTGCACTAATTGCTGCTTGCTGGCCAGATTTTTGCAGGCGATTTTTCGGAGCAAGAGAACAATAAACAAATGGAACAGCAATTAGATACTCTAAATCTGTCATATTTGAATTGGATCCTGATCGCTCTTGATGGTATGACAGCATATGGCGTAATACAGTAACTGACTGTTTTATATCGCGCAGTACTTCGAGGGTTTCGTCGGATTCTATAAGCACTTTGCACTTTTGTGCTATTTCTAAATCGTACTTGGAAACCATGCGTTTGGGGTTGCTTTTCACTAGGTCTAAGTATTCTTGTTTAATTACTGCTGACTGCAACTTAGAGCACCATAATGCATATCGCAACCGGGGCGTCAACAAAGTATTAATACAACGCCCAAAATGGTTCTGCAATTCTGGCCATTTTGCCAACATTGCTTCAATAGCTACGTGAAATTCTTCAAAAATTTTATCAGATAATGCGCTTTCATGCTTGCTATTCAAGTTCCTTTTTATCTCAGAGCTAAACTGAAGATCCAAGTTAGTAGACAAAGAATCGAACAATTTTTTATACACTGCTTCACTTTTTAAAGCATTTACGGCTTTCGAAACAAGCAACTTTTTCTCGTCAATAGACAGTGTGGCAAAAGATCTAATTCCTGATTCTTTTAATTCTGCATTTAAAATATCAAACAGCAATTTAGTGAAGCTTATCCAGTTGTCACTTTGTTGAACTTCACTTTTTGCTAATTGTATCCATGCGGGAACACCAGTCAACGAAACCATATTCAATTAATGGCGACTTACCAGTAAATTTAATTAAAAGACTTGTCTCCATTTCTATTCCACTCTTGCCTCTTGTTGAATTTTATTTCAAGAACCCTTTTGTTACATCACAATGCTTTGGTTAATTGTACTTGTCCTTCTTATTCTTAAATTACCTCGTGCTTTCATTAAGTAATCTTTTGTACAGTAAAATTATTTCGATGTAATTTTAAAGCTTATTAGGTTTTACTTAAACATTGCATTACTTTTGCCAGCTAATAATTTTTGCTACATTTTAAGGTATCTAGCAATTATGTCCTACAGCTAAAATTTTATGTTCAACTTTACTCTTTTCGATTCACATTATTACTGTATTACAGAACCTATTTTGGTAAAACTGTCTTGTAATTCGATACTATACAGCTTAAAAAATTAAAGAAATCTCGACCAAGCGACATAATTTTATAAATTTAAACTTGACACTTCCTTTACCTACAAACTTGACTAACTAAAAAGACGGCAACTTAAAAAAAATGCATTTATCTATCTTATTTACTTTTAGTTGTGTGACAAGTAAGCAGAGGACACGAAACAAAGTCCAAAGAGATCGTTGTCAATTTCAAACATTTTTCCAACGAGCTCTATCGCAGTACTTTGGTCAAACTGATATCAGCTCATGTGACGTCAGGCGACCGACAGTAACCTATCTCGCTTTTCTACTACTTCAATTTTGTCTATGACGTCACAGAGACCTTTGATGCAAAAACCTGGTAAAGTTAAATAAACGAACAAGATAAATTGTTAATTATTAGAATAGCTCAAGGTTGACAATGTGAATGCCAAACAGTAAAAAGTTAGCCTAACCTTGAAACTTCATTAAACTTTTTTTCAAGAGAAGTTTTAAATATATCAGTCAATAAATAAGTGACGGGCTAACAAGAGGAAAAAACACTGGACAAGAAACACCACAAATACTTGTCATGAATCTCTTACTCAAGTCGCAGCAAACCAACAAAAGTAAGATTTGAAAACAGTGTCAGCTGTCGATCAACGTCACCAGCATAAGAAAACTCTAAATTAGTCGGCCTTGCTACCGACAAACATGGCTTTATTTACCACTACAAAGATTGGCAAATACTTTTTGACCCGATCCAAAAAATAAATGCCTCGCAACTATTTCTGTTTAGGTTTTTTTTTTCGAGGTAAAGCTTATAAATATTATCTTTAATCACGTTTGAAGAAATAAATACACTTTGGTGGTAAATTTCAAGTTAAGAACATTTTTTTATAACAATAGTTTTAACTAATACGTTTTTGCGACCTGATGTCTTAGATCTTGTAACCCATTACTTGGGATTCCTGTGCTGAAAGAGGAACATTCGAGAAACCAGCATTCAAAAGTAATTATCATACGCTTAGCATCTTCAGCAATCGAATTTGGCATAATGCCTAAATATCATCAAAAAAAACTTTTTCGATTTGTTTTTTGTGTTTTGCTGAATGATCAATTAAAATTTAAGATATCATTTCCATTGTAGGAGCACTTTCTTTTGTACGTAGTAATACCAGTAAAGAAATAGAAATTTTTTCATCTTTTTTCACATTAAAGCGATGGCTTACTTGATTATTGTCCAGGTTATTGAGGGAGAGAACGGAGAAGTACAAATCCTTTTTGAAATGTCAAAAACTTGTCCCGGTGAACTCTCATCAAACTTGTCCCGTGAATCCCCATCAAACTTGTGCCGGCAAACCCCCACCAAAAAAAAACAAACTTGAAAACAGAAATTGCTTTATAGCAGCGATTTTATGGCTTTGCGTTTCCAAACCGTCCTTTTTAAGTTCTCACTGTGTGGTAACAAAAAATATTTACCCGAACTGCTAGTGCTAATCACTGTTGCCGCCACTGTTAAGACAAAAATAATATTGCTGTATATAAGCCTAATAAAAGTGCACCAAGAAAAAATAAAATCGCTAAAGATTATGGCGCACTTGATATAGTCAGTGATCACTAAACTATCGCAAACGACATGCTTCACAGTTGAGATTGAAACAAGAATATCTTCTGAAATGCGTAGACCAAGACCAAGCCTAAATAATATCACTATATTCTAATATCATTTGCACATGTAAGACTGCGAAGTCGTCGCTTCTTGTAATTACGAAGCACCTCAAAACGCTTAACTATGTAGCTCCTTTTTTCCCAAGCCTCGAAATACTTTTAATCTTATTTTCAAATCTGAGCAAACTTTGAGTCTTCGCCAAGAAAGTCAATATAAGCTGCGAGTAAAGTCTAGGGTTTCTAATAATACATATAATCGTAAAGTCACTCTAAAATCATCTTAATAAATTGCGGATATATCCCAAAGCAAATCCTGAATATGGCCCAGGTTACTGGTGTTATATTTTGTTTAAATATCTTTCAACACGTCTCACTTCTTTCTCAAAACTTTTTTTGACTCTTCATTTTACAATAATATAATCAATACCAAAGCATAAAAGTTTAATTTGTACAACCAAACAGGTGTTTTTCTTTTTGTCTAGTAGCTGGTTCAGATTTAAGAACTACCGCGACAGTAACTTTGTTTTGTGAAACTACATCGATCTAAATAGTGTATCAGCTTAAATGCTTACTATGCTGTTTTGCAAATTTAAAGTTTAGTATGCGAATAAAACCGAAACTACTTGGTGCTCAAAATAAATGATGCGAAACGTAAGATTCATGTATTCTAGCGAGTAGCGACTAAAGTCTAAATCATAACGCGACAGTGTTGACCCACAGTAACCTTTTACAACAAGCGTCGCTTACAACCTAAGTAAACATTATCAGGCTTTAAACAAAATTCTTGTATCACGTTCTCAAAACATTGCAGTCACGTATTATGCAAGTACAAAAGATAGATTTAACTGACAAATTTAGGTATAGCAAATACGATTAGCCCAGAACCGCTTCTGACTCGACTTATCTGAGGTTCGTTTGTTTAATAGGAAAGATAAATGGGTTTTTATGACGTAATTAAGCATGGCGCTACACCAGCTGCTTTTTATCAATGCCAACGACATTGAATTTGGTCGAGTCCAAAGGGCAATTGCTGATCTTTCTAAGGACTTTGTAGTAAGAAAGAGATTTTCGGTTCAATGTTGGCTTTCGTTGTTGTCTAATCCAACCTTTCACCCAGTTTTAAAATTTTTTTAAGACAGTGATAGGTTTTACTGATTTTTTCAATCTTTTTATGATATCGTAACATTGCCAAATTATAGTTATACCTTATTACTTTGGTTCTTATTCTTATAACTTTGAACAAATTCAAGAATATATCAATAATTTTAACTAAAACTTACAGGTTTTCATCCATCAATATTTCTTCGCTGTTTAACATTACAGTACTTAAGTTGCGCTGTCAAATCGCTTTGTACGATCACATTCCTACTTCGAACTTTTACCAAGTTACAGTGTAGTACTTATTATGGAAGTAAGATGTGAAGGCCAAGGCTTCCCAAACTGGGGGTCCCGTAACGATTTAAACGGGTCGCAAAAAAATAGTTTCTAATAAAGTGTTACATATGGCCTAGCCATGATTGCATCTACTTAACATGGGCCAAATCCGCCCCTTTTCACTTACGAATCCGGCCCGCCAAACAATTTTTTCAACTGGAGTTTAGATTTATTTTAAAAATTTTGTGCACTTATTGGCTTGTCCGTCAAAATTTAGAAAAAATTGGGCCGCAACATTATAAAGTTTGCCCAGTCCTGATAGAAATAATGGTAGTTTTCTGACTTTCGATAGACAAATGAAAAAGTTGGCAAAACAAACTTTAAGAGTTAAGACTATTAAAATCTGTGCACCTAATACTGAATTATTCTCAAAGAATTTAAATTTATTAACTGTAAAGTAAGGTGGATGTTGAAGTGGAAAGCTTTTAGAAAACTATTATTGTTAAAAGGAAATCACAATTTTTTTACCGAAAAGAATTCAGATTGGGAATCATTTTTTTAACGACATTTGGTTACTAAAATAGTGCTACTTGTCAAATATTTCCGAAAAACCGAATCAACTCAATTTATCCTTTCAAAAAAAGACCAATATTTTTACACCGAAATTCAAGACTAAAGCATTTATAAAAAAATTGAATATTTATTTGGAAGCAACTCTTAAAAACAATTTCTGTGAAATGTTTTTATTTGCAGTCGAGTTTTTGGTAAACAATGACGTTGAATCTGATATGGTCAAGTCAATTATAACAAACCATTTGTCGAGTTCATTAAAAAACTTTCAAAAGTAGAGCTGGGTTTTAAGTAATAAATTTTTTTGTTTAAGTAATAATTATTTTTTAACAGATTACTTAAGTAACTTGAGTAATTCAAGTAATATGAAAATGCGATCTTTAGGTGGCAGAACTTCGTAATGGCCAGTTTTACTTTAAGTGTGCAAACATAGCTCCAAGTCTACATGCTTGATTAAAAGAAAAATAAAATCATATCAAAATGCAAAAAAAATTATTCATTTTTCAAAAAACTTTGCATAAAACACTAACCGTCAATCATCTCATCACTTAAATACGAGGGTCAGTCAAAAAATAATGAGCCCAAGTCTCTCCTGGCCATATTTGTTGCAATAAAATCAAAAGTCATACATCAAAAGAAAGCCCAGGGATAGGAGATCTCAGTTCTACTTTTCAATGTAATCTCCGCACTTTTCAATTCCAACTGTCCATCGATGAACAAGGGACACTATGCCAGCCTTGTAAAAGTCAGCAGGCTGCATTTTTAACCAGTTTCTTACAGCGTGCTTGACTTCTTGATCACTAGTGAAGTGCTGCCCCCTAACTCTTTCTTTCAATGGTCCAAAAAGATGATAGTCAGATGGTGCCAGGTCGGGTGAGTATGGGGGATGGGTTACCGTCGTCCATCCAAAAGAAGCAATCACTTCACGAGTTTTGAGACTGGTATGGGGCTTGGCGTTATCGTGTTGCAGCAAGACCTTAGACATGTCCAGGTGAGGTCGTACTCTTCTCAGTTTCGCTTTCAGTTTGCGTAAAGTGTCAATGTAAGCATCTGAGTTGATGGTAGTACCTTTAGGCATAAAATCTACCAATATCACTCCTTCAATGTCCCAAAACACAGTCGCCATAATTTTTCCAGCTGAACATTGACTTTTGAATTTCTTGGCTCTTGGGGACGTGGGGTGACGCCATTCCATGGATGATCTTTTCGACAGAGGTTCATAGTGATGAACCCAGGTTTCATCTCCTGTCACTATACGGCTGAGAAAAGTTTTGTCACTTCTGTGACACTCAATAAGCTCCGAACAAGCTTCAAAACGAGCTTGCTTGTGAAAATCCAAAAGTTGCCTCGGAACCCATCTGGTGCAAACCTTTGCAAAGCCTAGCTCATTAACAATATTCACAGCACTTCCATGGCTAACTCCAACACGTTCAGCAATGTCATCAATAGTGATTCTGTGATCATCTCTAATCAATTTCTCAACCTTATCATTGTTTCCAGGATTGACTGCAGAAGATGGTCTTCCACTTCTTGGTCTGTCCTGGAGGCTACTCAAACTTGGATCATCTTCTTCGTGTTTAATCCTGGATATCCACTTTTTCACAGTGCTGTAGGCTAATGAAGCATCTCCATAAACATTTACCAATCTTTCGAAAATTTGTTTTGGTGGCTCCCCTTCCGAAACAAGAAATTCAATCACAGCTCTCTGCTTCTGACGGACATCCAGTGAGACGTCATTTCCAAAACACAATACCAAAAGTGGACACGTTGAAACAATTTTTTTTTACAATTTATCTTTAAAGCAGTAAATTTACTAAACACCCTTAAAATTTCTAGAAAAAATATGAAGGTTAAAGCGGTTAAAGTTAACAGGGCTCATTACTTTTTGACTGACCCTCGTACAATCTTAGCTTTGATATAAAAGCCCGGCAGGACTGAAGCATCTCTCAGATTCCACTGAAAAAGGTGGAATTAAATTAAGGCGGAACTTTAATTTTTTAAGAATTTGGCTATTTTAAATAAGATAACACTTTCTAAGCATTTTGGTTTTTTATTCACTTGAAAAGATTAAGTAAAAGAAAAATTACTAAAGTAAGTAACCACTAAAGGTTGTAATTACTTAATTAATTAAGTAAGTAATAAGTTAATTACTTACTTAAACCCAATCCTATTCAGAAGTATTTTCTCTCAGATTTGGGCAAAAGAAAATTTGATTGGATAAAAAATTCTTTTATTACACAAAAATGAACCATAGCACAACTCTTTCTTGCTGAATTATTTTTTGATTCAAATTTGCGGCATGAACTTTTCATTATCTTAATCATTTCATGGCTCGTTTCCACTACAACCGTGGAATTGATTATTCTTAGTTTGTTTTATTGATTTTTTTGCTTCGCTTAGCGCTTGATTAGATTTTAAACGCGGAAAGATCAATAAAAGCCTTTAATCCAAGGGTTCTTAAACTGGGGTTCCAGCTCTGTTCCTAAGAAGCGCGACGATGTGTGAATGCTAAATCATTAGGGTTGGTAAATGTCATGCAACTGTTCAAAATTTTGTTTTTTTTTGTAAAGTATTTCTGTTGACTAGTCGGCTTGCGTAGTCAACTGTTTGTTCTTTTTCTGTTTGCTATTGTTTTTTATGGCATTCCAAAATTAATACTGCCGGTACGGAGAAACTTTGTTTTTCGAGAACATAGCAAAACCTTTAAGGGTGCGGAGCATAAGAACGATTAAGAACCACTGCTTTAATCTAAAGTTACTTACTTAAACACTTACTTGTTACAATCCGTAAACCTAAAGGCTCGTTTCCACTACAAGCGTGCAATGGAGTATTCTTTGTTTCTTTTATTGATCTTTCCGCGCTTAAAATTTCAGTGAGAGCTAAGCGAAGCAAAAAAATTCAATAAAACAAACAAAGCATAATCCATTCCACTACGAGCGTGGAAAAAAGCATTCTTTGTTTGTTTTATTGCTTTTTTTTTGCGCTCGCTTTAATTTTAACCGCTCGCTTCAATTGAAGATCAATAAAAGACACAAAGAATGCTCTTTTCCACGCTCGTAGTGGAAACGGGCCTTAACGAATGGAAACATCAAAAGACAAAAGCTGGTTGTTGCTATAACTTTTATAATCATTTGGGTATTGGTTTTTAATAAATAATACAACTATGGTGTCTGTTTGTACTTCTAGTGATAGAGATTCATGTTTTTGGAGCAGAAAGTGTGGGTTGGATTACCAAACCTGAGATAATTGCACGTGAGTGATTGTGATGCACAGGTGCAATCTTGGGAGATAATATCGCAAATTTGTTGCATGTTTTGAATTAAGAAACAAACATTTAAAGTGGTTTGATTTTTTAATTTTGGCGGCCTTGATTCCAGCCGTTGAAAAGATTTAACAAAAAAATTTCAACCATTCATACTTGTTTATGAAGTTAAAACTCACGAAATCGATTATATCACACTTGCTTTTCTTTCATCGCGTTCAACCTGTACATGTTAAATGCTGTTAAATATAAGCATCTGTTTCCGGTTTTTGCCTCAATTAATCGCGCCATGCTTCAATGGTAACCTGAGACAGTGCTGACACCCAACGTGAAGATGATATCGAAGATGTTTATTTGTCTAAAGAAATCGTTTCAAAGCTGTTGTTAGAGGAAGTTCTGACGCGGTTGAAGAAAGATTCCGTAATGTAAATGTTTGTGAGCCAACTGTGATTCGTTAGACAACGTGCTGTAACGCGATGACGCGGTACATTCCATTGCTGTTTGTTAATACGCTATCTGACTCTAGCCGTTACTCGTTCGCTTTCAAAATTCGCCGTTTGTTACGGTACAAATTCCATCGACGCGCCTTTGTGAGTGAACAAACAAACCTAAAAAGACCTTCGACCGTACTCACGCCACAGAAACCAACGCGTGACTTCATTGTCTTGACCAATAGTTACCCGACATACTGACGGTGTTACAAAGTTCAATGACCTGTACTACTTTTAGATGGTTTCTGTAAAGATTTTACTAAAAAAATATGTATATATACTAAAAAACTGTATATATATCAGTTTCAGGGTCTAGTGACTGAATATTCTAATGAACTATGTCTGTTTGTTTTGAAAGGAATGGCATCTATTTGTGGCTGTATGTGAGATGAAAGTGAATACTAATTGCCGCACTAGAAAAGACGAAATTCAGTAAACACTTGTCACCGTTTCGATGAGTTCAAGTTGTTGCAATGTTTATAATTTTAAATAGAATTTATCATGCACTCTACTTCAGAGTGGTTGAAGTTGGAAACCGAAAACGGCATGTGGATGGATACTTTTCAGAATTCATTACTGTCCGGTAACCGGACTAAATTGGATAATTGAATAATTATCGTTCGTTGGATAATTATTGTCCGGACTAAATAGGAAACAGATAATGGCGTGTAGATACTTTTTGGTATTCATTGCTGTCCGGTAAAATTTCAGGTTTCTTGCGACCCACGAATTTAAAGATTCTAGTAAATGGCGCAAAAACCTGGACCAGGGTTGGACAAACTTAGCGCAAGGGCCACATTCAAAAAGTATATTTTTTTAAAGGACCGTATAGCTACGTAAAGACAGTAAATTAAAGTAATTAATACGTAAAATATGAAAAATATCCAAAATAACGAATTTTGCGGTGGACGCACTGTGCAGATCCACACTGTAATTTCGTCAAAAATAAATTAATATGTCTTAATAAAACGCTTCATGGAAGCTTTTAGCGGGCCGCAATTTACCGGGCCGTAGTTTACCCGCCGTAAACCAATCTGCCCTATTGCATTTCCTCACTGCTTCATCTTAAAGACTTCAAATGACTTTCTTTTTCGAATTCAAAACAGATGTGAGTCATTCGGAATGAAAAAGCTTTTTTTTAATTCAACTTTTGACTCTTCGATAGTTTATATTTATTTTTTGAATCTATTCCATTAAAATGCGTGTTACAGTCTTCACGTTTTTAATTTATATACGGACTTTTTAGCTAAAAGACCAAATGACATACCGTGTGCCAGCTCCTAAACGTTTTTTCGAAAGGAAACAGGACTACCCGTCTTCACAATTGAAACCTATCTAAAATAAAGAAAATACATGTGTTTTTAAGTTTATCTTTTTTTCTTTACCAACAATAGCTTACGAAAGATTGTGTTAGTAAAAAAACATTTTTTTAACTTTAGTACTTTTTTTCTTTAGTTACAGAAAGGAAATTATTCAGTACAATGTTACCATCAATTTTTTGCTGCAAGTGAGCACAGAAACTTGCCACTAGCAAATTTCTGTTTTGTGCGTTTTGCATATAGTACATTAGCAAATTTTGTGCACAAAATTTGCTAATTGCAATCTCTCCTCGTTTTTGCCAAACATGAGTTTTTTTGAGCGCGTTGCCAAATTATTTACACCACGAAAATGGAATGTTGCAATTTGCATTATATGATTGTTTAAGTTTATTGTTTATAGTTAGAAAAATTGCCTAAATGCAAAAAAACATTTTGATAAATGCTTTGGTCTGATGACTTTTTTAAAAATACTATCGTGTGTAAAATTGAAGAGCAAAGTTGGCAAATTATTTCGTGGAATAAATATTTCTACTTTTTCAACAACGGCACTTTGCAATTGTTTCCTGTTTTTACACAAGCGTTCAACTTAATTTATAGCGTTATCTAATGTAAGCCAAAAGCGCATCAAACAAACTATGTCTAATTTACATTTCAGTTTCTACATTTTTGGCTTTCCATCTTATAACAACCTTAAGCCCATACACTTCAACTTTAATCTTACGTAAACAAAAACCACGGCCTACTAAGGACTATTCTTTAGTAAGCTGTGCAAAAACACAACCAAGATTACTTTTGTTTTCGCCATTGATCAATCATCCGTCTTAACCCGGTCAGCCATTCTGGTCCAGCTTAACGTCTCATGCAGTGCTTCTCAACCTTTTTAACATCGCCGACCAGAAAACTTGGAAACCATCTATTGCTGTCCAGCAGGGCGCCTTTACTTCGTTTAAAAAAAAGTGAAGACCAAAAAAGTCATCACTTTAATAATTTTTTCTTTTCCTCCATAGTACAGTAAATATCATAAAAAAGGACTGCATTTTCATTAAAAAATACAAGTATTCTTTCACAACTAACGTCATTTTTGACCGATGATAAAAACTAATTAAAATGAAATAGCTGCTTAACTGCACCCAGCAAAATATAATGTCTCAGTAAAAAGTGGACCGTCCCTCTAAAAGAGCTTCGTGGCCCACCAGTGGGAGCAAGTTTGCGCCGCAAGTTTTTTTTAAAGTTGCGAAAACACTTCCGCCGCAATTTTTTACCATTATCAAAGCACAAGCGCAAAGCACCAATTTAATCTGGAATATCAAGCAGAATTCCTACTTGCTAGAAAATTTTCAAATGTTGCTCTGACTTGACTAAAAGCAAGATAATTTGACGATCTCTTCTTACCAGTTATTGATCTTTCTTGTACGAGAAAACTGGTACAGTGACCACGCACAATTAACGTTGTAACATTGTGCGTTAACGTATACCATTCCGCCGTTGTTTTCTTTGTCAATAACCATTTGCAAAGTGAATAATTTGATTGAATATAAAAACTCGAAGAATGAATGTTTGAAAATCGATGAACGAAAAAGTAGAACTCAATTCTACTTTACCGTGTTAACCTAAGAAGCAGTTTTCGGTACCTTTAATGATTAAAACTTATCGCTATTGCTTGAAAACGAGCAGTGTGAATGGGTAGTTTTTCGATCGAGTCAAAATGACGTCAACGTATGATTTGACGCTGTAACGACTGCAGTGAAATCCCGCTTAAATCTGTCACAAAGATTCTGTGGTTTTCAATATTTCTGTTTTGAAAAGCAGTTTTTTTTTAGTTGCGTTTGCAGCATCAAAGAACAAAGTTAAACCTTGTTATATAGACTTTAGACAGGTTCGCGCGTTCTTTTGAGGTTAAAGAAGATTTGTCAGACACGAGCAAATGGCGAGGCCTTTTTGGTAAAACCAACTGGACAGGAAGTAACTAACGGCAAGTAGCTACCATGCTAATTAGAGTGCCGTGTGAAATCAAAGCAAAAGTCAAACGATCGAAACATCAAAACATTTCGAAACAGTTGCAATCTCTGAAGACACAGAGCAGAAAAATAACTTTCTTTTTGTTCCACTTTTAGTTCTTTGCAAACAAAAAAGAAAGAAGCGATATCATACCATGCAAAATTCCAGGGCCAGAGCAACTACAGAGCAATCTTCTACTTCTGCTTTAAATTCTTTAAAAAAACTATACTTTTTAATGAATTAAAATGCAACAATTCTTATTTTAATTGAAACAAAAGAGTCCAAGTATAATATTTACAATATCAATTACTTTATCTGATTAAATTATTGCTTAAATTCCGTTATAAGAAATCCTTAAGAAAAGTCAAAAGCTCTTTCAAATAGCATTAAAATTAGGCTGACTGACTTAGCTGCGAAAGCAAAGTTTGCCGTAACACAGAAAGTGAGAGCACAACTTTTATCAGTACGTTTAGATACCATGAAATTTGTCTTAAGGGTAAGTTAGGTTCTTAAAGTTTTCTTTAACCCATTCACCGACATAGCTTACGGCCATAACTTAAGGCTCGTATCCACTACAAGTATTGAATGGAGCATTCTTTGTTTGTTTTGCTGATCTTTCCGCGCTTAAAATCGAAAAGAGCGCTAAGTGAAGCAAAAAAAATAATAAAACCAAAAAAGAATACTCCATTTCACACTCGTAGTGGAAACGAACCTTTTAAATCATAACTTAGTCTACGAACGTTTTACCCCCAAAATTTTTCGTCTACAAAAATTTTACACCGCAAAAAATGTATCTTTTATTAAATCAACATTATCACTAATCAGCTTCATAGAAGAATTTTTTGCAATAACCCCGACACAAGAAAATTAATAAGCTTGATATGCGATAAGAAGCAAATCGATACAGGAGCAAGTCACAAAAAACTTTTTTTGTACGAACTTGATATTTATACTTAACTCTTTAACCAGTGTGACCAAAAGAAACTCAAAATCACGCAAAGAGCAAAAAATTATTTATGATTTAATTTAAAATTTTTTTCTATTTTTGAAATTATATTGCTATCATTTTCATTTGGTATTTAAAGTTTTTTTAAAAGCCGATAGACCTCCAAGGTTTCATCAGGCCCAGTTGAAGGGATCCTGTTGGATATATAGTAAAAAGTCAATGAACCATTGCATTACCGTAGACCAGAAGTCTAATATTCGCAATGCTGATGCCGGCTGGGTTAAATGACATTTAAATTGCACTATATTTATGAAATAATTTCTATCCTTTTTAGCGAACCATTACATAGTTTTTAATTTTTATATTAACATTTGTTGCTAAAGTCAAGCATTGCCATATGACAGGGTGGTCCAACTTCTGCACTCTTGTGGGCCACTTTTCAAAATTATTCGAGTTTGCGGGCCTCAGCCGGCTAAAAACACTTATTTTCGTCCCAAAATCATAGCGTTCTCCAAAAAAAAAAAGATCTTTACTTGGAATCGGTCTCAACCCTAGACTCTGTTCCATCAGCTCATTATGCCTTGTTACACAAGGTTGCTGCTGCTTGTGATCGACAAGACTTGTGCAAAATTGTTCCGCGGGCCTGTAGTTGGACCACGCTGCCATATGAAACGGTGGCAGGAGAATCATTTTAGTACCAGATAGAATCAATTTTTTAAAACTTGCGCTGGCGCCGCAAGTTTCTCAAGGGACTTGCACTGCCCACCTCTGCTGTCAAGTAGCGTACTTCAAAAATTTGAGAAACTTTTACTTGATCGAAAAGAGATGATAGTTTGCACTTAATTTGTAATATGTAGCGCATTATTGCTAACCTTATAACTCAGTAGTTGATTTTCAGTTTTTTTCAGTAATTTTTAAGCTCTTGATTATGATGTAATCTTTTTCATTGTTACGTAGTGATTGCGTTATCGGTAGCCAAAACCACCCCACTTAATTTATTTTCTCTGCAAGTATTATAAAGATTCGTTTTACCGTTTAATTTTTAGCGCAATGGTTAAAGTTTAAGGCATTGTGATGTTTGCGGCAGCATTACGTAATTTTATCCACAACGTTCAAAAAACGATTGTCAGGAATCTTCTACAACTGTTAGCTAATTCGACATTATAAGTTATGTAACTTGTTTACTACTGTATCTTCTGGTTGTATAATGATGTTAAACTGAAGTAATTATTAACTTAGCTGAGTTTCGCTTTTCTTGATTTTGCTTTAGGCGCGATGCTTTTGTGTCTTCTGTCGTCGTGGTTTAATTTAGTTTCCACGTGCAGAAGTGGTTTAGTTTTCCACAGGAACGGTGCTTTTTGTTGCACTTCATAATTTGTTCATAACTGTGATTTTTTTGTTTAGATATTGAGTTTCTTTTAAGTTGATTTTAGCAAAATAAAGATTTTTGTACTATAGTATGATTATAATTCATCGAAGATGTTATATACCAGGGATGGCGAACCACTGACCCGCGGTCACAGCGTGACCCACACATTGAAATTCAATGACCCATCTGATGTTTCAAAATTTCTGGCATTAAAGCTTAATCTTCTCTTTTTTCGAAAAAAATTAAACAGAAGCTATGTTACAATTATTGTCTTAAGCATTTTTACTATGATCGACAAGTGCTTTTGTCAACACTTTAAATTGATGTATTTTTATTAATTTTATGCGCGTTAGAAATGTCCGGAATTAGCATCACAATGTTAATGAAGATCAAAATGAAAAAGGTCTTCCACTTGTCGATAAGTTAAAAAAACAAAAAATTATACTTTTTCTCACTGATTTTAGCCAATGGCCCATTTAATGGTAATTTTGATTAAACTGCCATTTTTTGACCCGTGCTATGAAAAAGGTTTGCCATCCCTGTTATATACTATACATAGGCATACCATTTTTTTCGAAGGGGCAAACCGGGACGCTCGTTAACAGAAAAAATTCTTTCCTAAAAAGTAGTGTTCTCTAAAAAAAAAGGTCTTCACTTTGAATCTGTCTCGAATTTCATGATTTTCGTCTCTAAAAACTAGTGAACTCTGAAAAAACAAAAAAGGAAGTCTTCGTTTGGAAACTGGATTTCTGGAGTGATTTCTGCCGAAATGGGCGGGACAAAGCCCTAAAAATCGAGACGTATAATAAGCCTACACATACTGTGATAGCTTTAGTACAAAGCAAACGGAGCGGCCACACCGGTCTCCCCCTGAAAAACGTCAAAGAATGGACCCATAAGCAAAATATTGCTCTATTTCTTCTAGTAGGACAATGACGATGGCTTCTCCTGCAGTGATGACCTCTGTCTTTTTTAGGGATCACTTTATTTTGGGACCAAAAAAAACTTTGGAACACGAAAAAGTGACTCCTCCCTAATTTTCTTGCACCGGGTCCCCCTTTTGTAAAGCCATCGCTGGTCATCTATACTGCTTGTCCTTTTGTCATATATACTGCTATGCAATTATAACGTCATATACTGTACCATAACTAATTTAAGATATCTGGTTCGAGATAGTAGATTCATTTGTTACCTAGTAATGTTGACTGATATACGAGGATATATAAATAGAGTCGAAAATTTAATCATTTCATTCCAATTAAGTGTCGCGGACCGCACTACAGGATCTCTAAAAAAAGTTTTTACTTTGATTCTGCCTCGAATTTCTTAGTTTTCGTGTTTAAAAATCAATGATCGCTAAAAGCAATGACCAACAATTCGGTTGAAGACAAAAAACATAATAATTTTTTTAAAGTATTTGTTTAAAGCCTTCGCGGGCCGTAGTTTGCCCAGCCCTGGTCTAGAATCGTTTTGTGTAACTGTACCACTTTCAAAGGTGCTGTGATTTGCTTTGAAGTTTTGTGAAGCTTGAGAGTCAAGTTTTAAGAGAGTGGAATGAAAAACACAGTTGCTTTAAATCTTACGGATAAGCTCGTGCTTCTAAGCTTAAATCAACTAAAAAAAAGTCAACATGTCTATATAGAAAATAACTACAAATACTCAACACTAATTATTTCAGAGAGTTGATCAAGTTCGTTTGATTTTGTGATTATATATTTATTATAGTCAGAAACCGTGGTTTTTTTATCTGTAGAGACATACATAGCCTAGGTCAGGAATGTCTAACCCGTGGCCCAGCGACGATTTCCAGTTTTCTGGCTATAATAAAGGTTACGAAGAAGAGTTCCGCGAGATTGCTAAAAGACATTTCGGGCGGAAATCAATAAATAAGAGGAGATTCTATGAGAAAACCTTTTTTTTTAGAAAACACCTGAATTTTGGTACGAAACTTAAGAAATCGGAGCAAGAAAATAGATGAAGATCTTTTTTTTTTTGGAAAACACCTGAGTTTAGGGACGAAACTTAAGAAATCGGAGCAAGATTCTGCGCAAACAGCTTTTTGCGTCCCACCGACTTCGGCTCGATATGAAATTTGGCCCCACTTCGAAAAAGGTTGGACATCCCTGGCCTAGGCGCATAATTTAAGCTTTTTAGCGAATTCATTTTTCGTAAACCAGAACTAACTGTTTTAAGAACTTCAGTCTTGCGGCAAACTATTTTTAGAGTCGACGTAAACAAACATAGGTTTACTTCAGCGCAGGTGTTTTGGTTACCAAGTTCAATTGGTCCTTTCAGATCCTCAAGTAAAGTTGTGATACAATGATACATTTTTAACACTTACTAACTCAAGAAAGTTTTCACGGTCACCAAATAACTAAAAAAATATCTCGATATATATATACACCAAAAACGCATTGAAAAAATCACATTGTGCAAAATCAAACAACACAAAACAATTATTATTTACTTTTGATTCAAATATTTCTTTATGTTATAATCAATACACGGTTACAGGATCTGACTATTATTAGAAATCAAAGTGTTTTTTTCCCTATGTATTTAAAGGCAGTCGCTGTTGTTTTTTTAAAATGTCTTCTCAATTCCGTCCGAATTCTCTTGTGTTAACCACGAATCGCCATCATTCAGCTGCATTATTGAACAAGGACACCATCAAGTGTTGATGGCTACCTGAAAGCGTCTCCTGAAATACAAACATCAAAGTGTGATGCTGATGATAAAAGTGAATTTACATGTGATAGACTGTGAAAGATTGTAACCGTGTTAGCGCACGTATAGAATATTATTAATGCAAATGTCAAATCAAAAACGAATTAAATGGCTCTGTTTACTGTCGAGTGAAGCAAAGTTGCATAACAAATGCTCATTACTTATTTTTTGCACTTAGATATGCAATCAGTAATGGACGGTGAACTTTATTGCGATGTGCGCTTAAACTAATACATGTAATATCGTCGTAAATTCAAACCAAGACCAAAAGAACCTTCGCTTGTGACAACTATGTAACAAAAATAAGTAAGCATGCCATATTTCCGAGGGGCGAACCGGGACGCCCAATATCAAAAAAAAAAATTTGTTTCTTTAATTTTCCTCCCAAAAAGTAGTGTTCTCTAAAAAAAAAAAAGAAAAAAACAAGATCTTCACTTTGAATCTGTTTGGGATTTTATGATTTCGTCTCTAAAAACTAGCGATCTCTGAAAAAACAAAAAAAGAAGGTCTGCACTTGGAATCTGTCTTGGATTTCTGGAGTGATTTCTGGGGCGTGGCCCAAAAAATCGGGACTATCTCGCGAAAATTGAAACGTATGGTAAGCCTAAAAATAAGGCAATACGAGCAAAAAGCAAATTACAAAAATGAAGTCTACCCACTTCTATAGTTTCTTGAATTTCAATTTTGTACACGTTTTTGTATTCTGCTGCAATGTTCTTCAGTTCGGTTTTGTCTCGAGGTAAAACCAGGTATGCCAATCTTTTGTCTTCAACGTGTTTGGCCTATCAACAACACTTGGTCACACTCAAAATACGACGTAGTAATTAAACTAACTCACAGTTAGCGCTTCGTGAATTTGTGTCGCGTAGTAAGTGCTTCGGTTCCAAAGGACAAACTGAACTAAAACGAAAAAAAAACTTTGTCATCTACTTTATATGTTTCGGCTTCAGTAGCCTAGATAAAAACCAAAGTTTTTTTTATTACAATATTTTACTCATGAGTAGTCAATTTTATGACTTTGATTGCGTTTTTACCAGCATATTCAAGTTTATTATACCACACAAGGAAAAATCACGCCAAATTTTATTTCGACTCGATCTCGGTTTAAATTCTATCGTAGTCAAGCTGCTTTATTCTTGGGAAAAACCACGTTGGGGAGGATTTCTTTTGGAGTTTTTAGGAAACAACTCTAAATTACAATTGCATCACTTTATAAATTTAAAAAATTCAAAAACTTTTAACCAAACAGGAATATCTTTTTAAGGTGACTGCTTGATTAAAAAAACCTTAAACTTTGCAGTCAGCTTGGGGCTACGTTTAATCCTAATTTTATGTTATGCGTGTATTTGTAAATGCTTCGTGGCGATACACATATGGGAATCTGAATCACCGAAATTAGATAGGGGTAATCATCTAGCTTCCTGCCTGTGAGTAAGAAGGACAAATAGATCACGATATAAAATACAGTAGGTCTATTAGGTTTGTGAATTACATATCTAATAGTTTATGAATAATAGCCACCTAGTGAAATATACGGATTCCTTTTATTTTCCACTAAAAGTCGCACCACGCTGACGCGTTAAGAAATTCTGTAAACAAAATAAAGCTGCTGCAACTGATTTGAGAGGGCAACTGACTCGTGATCGGAAGAATAGAAAATTGTTTTTTCGACGGCACGCGCTTTCTTGCTTTTGCTATTAACAAAAATATGCAAGCGGAGAAATGTTGTCAGATACAATATCCGGTGACAAAACAGAGATGTCCATTGCTTATATTCACAAGAAAAGACAATTTTTAAGAGCGCAATATTGATTCAAGAGATGGAATTAAGTGCTTAAAGTTTGGAAACAATTTTTTTAAATCTTTAGCTTTTTAAGCCGGTTATTTTTCAAAAGCAAGGCAATAAATAGAAAAAATGTAGAAAAAATTTCTTGTTAAATAAGTTAAAAGCGCTTTCTTAAACGTTAAGTAGTTGATTTATATTATTTTTGTTTTTTCTTGGCAGAAATTAAAAAATTTAACAAAATTGATGACTTTTTGTGTTTACTCAAAGAAAAATAATTTTTGCGGAGGCAGCTTTCAATTCCATAAGGCCCGTTTCTACTACGAGCGTGGAAAAGAGCATTCTTTGTCTCTTTTATTGATCTTCGATTGAAGCGAGCGGTTAAAATTGAAGCAAGCGCAAAAAAAAATCAATAAAACAAACAGAGAATGCTTTTTTCCACGCTCATAGTGGAAACGGGCCTTTAGTTGATTTTTTCTTCGACCTGGCATTTGCTTGAAAAAGAAAAAACAATGTTTTGTAAACTGTATATATAGCCTGGGTGCATAAGGATTGTAACACAAAAAAATTTGTCTTTCAAACATGAAGTTGATATTAAGTACACTTTTTCCGAATTTAATCAAGAAATTATCTAATAATTCGGACAAAATAATTTGTTTCCAAGACGAGTGTCTACAAGGCTACTAGGTCTCTATACAATAATAACTTTTGGGCGCAATCGAAAAGTAAATTGAATCGTAAAAAGAATCAAACGCAGAAATTTTTTGAATAATGGTTCTGACTCGATGGAAAACGTCGAAGGCTTTATACTTAGAGTAACTATCAAACGATTACCATGACGGTTAAGCGATTTGCTTCCAGCTGTGCCAAACTATTGCTGTCTAATTCAACTTTTTAATTTGATTGTTTTTCAGCATTTTTTTAAAGGTTTAACTGAAATTCAGAGCTGCTTGCTATGACCGCCCAGTAGAGTAAATTACCATAAAGTATCTTTTTCAAGGACACATTGCAACGAGAGCTTACCGATTGTTTTGACACACTGTTTTATCTCTCTCTTGCATCTTTCTTCCACAACGTCAATCAAGCTCTCTTCAGTAATTTTGGGCCAAGCGACCTTGAAAACGTAACTGAGATGTTCAAAGCTTCTCGTGGTGAAGATGTCGAGAAAAGTGACATCGTACGCTGTCCACAGCTTCGTGTCCAGTTCTAGAAGAATCTAGTGACGTATGTATAACAATAACACAGATTAGTTTGGTTTATTTTCTGTTAGAAGCTTCTTTTAAATTTCATTCCTTCTTAATTTAATATCAACCCTATTTCCGTATTTGCAGTTAACATTAATCTGGTTACTTTTTTTATTCAACTGCAGTTCATTTCATTTTTTCTTGAAACGACACAAACAATTGAAAAGAAAACCATCATATAAAATAAAACTTTACAAGTTTACGGTAGAGAAGCTGCAATGTGACTGCTACAGTAAGTCAGAGAGCCTGCAAGATCTTATCGTTCTCGCACGGCCGTCATATGGAATGACAAGAATTAACACTTTTAACAAAATATTCTTTTTAAGTATGTACTTGTGCATCTTCTAACCCTTTCGTTTCATCGACAGGTTCGGCATCCGGAGTTCGATTCTCAATCAAGGAAGTGAGAAATTTTTTGAGACCCCATGAAGTGTCACTCTGAACGTCTTTCAGCATACTGCGACCGTGAAAAACTAAAAAATGGGTCAGATTTGATATGATTCACTATACATGAAACAAGCCGGATTATGGCCGTTCATCTTTTTTAGCCAAGGGTTATTTGGGTTATTAAAGTTATTCGCGGCTCAAATGCATAAACACAATTTACAAGAGAACACTTTTTTTGATTTTCACTTGGTAAATATAATTGTTTTAAAATATAATTACTCTATTAGTTTACGTCATTCTAGAAAATACCATGCTGGGCACTCAAAACCCTAATGCAGGTCAAATCTTGCCCGTGGACCACGGGTTGGACGTTCCTAAGCTGGGAGAACTCACTTAATGAGTAGTTTTCTGCAATTTCCATCATAGCCACGCTGTTTTTTGTGCACAAAACCTCTATTAAAGACGCTTCATCAGTCCCTAGTCCTTTAACAGCTTTTCGAACAGCTCGTGGATCAATTTCACTTTCTTTCCAAATCAAATACTGACACGCCATCTTGAAATTGCCACTCAAATTTCTTTCAAATTCTTCATCAAGGCTCTGGAAAAAGCAATTCAGTTGCGTCAAAAAATAAAATTTTATCTATTTTGTCGAAAATAAAACATTAAAAATAAGCTTGATAAAGTATTTTTAACTACACAATTGCTTTGTAATTTTTTCGAATATAAATTTGTCACAGAGTTGTAAACGGGCCGACTAGTTCAACAACACGTTTGAGTTTAGTGTTTTTGTGTCTTTAATTGAACACTTTTGTGTTTTTGATTGAATCGCTGTGAACATAAAAACACAAAAATATTCAATCAAAGACACAAAATTCAAACGTGTTTTTGATTAAACTAAATTTTCGGCCTTTTTCGGGCCTGAACTAATCGGCCCGTTTACAACTCTGATTTATCAAAAAAAACGTTAAATTGGCTGGTTAAATATTTTAATAATAAAATCAATTCAGAAAATTTTTAAAAGTTTTTATTTGTAAAGTTAAAATTAAGAAAACTTGGTTTTTCTTTTTTTTTCTAACAAAAGATGCAATTTTTTTAAATTATTTTTTATCAAGATCGCAGTAATTTTAAAAAAAATTTAACAGCTTGTTTAAATAAGAAAGTTTTAAACATATAGAACGTAAGTTTGTTTATGCAGTCTATTGTTATTATTCTCTTTGTTACAATAATGTCTATCCTTTTTTCCAAACATTAAAATCTGCAAGTAATTTTTTTTGTTTTGTTATGAAATGCTTTTTTAAATTTAATATTGCTTTGTCACTTTGTGATATTAATTTATGTTGCCTTGGTCTATGTGCTCCTATTTCTATAGAATGAAAAAAAAATTCAATGAGTACACGTTTAAAGATTTGCTGTCGAAGTAAGGCAGCAATGAAATACCTTGATAATCAAAAAGTTTCTAATTTTTAAATCTGATTGTTTACTGCTTATAATGTTATTACCAGGTTAAATCGTTTTAATCGTAACCAAAAAATTTATGACTCGCATACCTCTTGGTATTTGTCCTCATAAACTTCAACAACTTCCAGTCTTTGAGATCGATTTCGGTTCGATAAGATTGAAATGATCGGGTCATCGCTGCGATCTGTGTAGAGTTTGTTTTCAACATCTTTCTCAATCACTTTAGCACAGTGGATACTGGATAGTTTAAGATTAAATTATTGTAAACATAAACAGTTGCGTTTTTCACATGAATCAAAACACGCTTTTAAATAATATGCTTTAAAAAAACAATTATTATTGCTTTGGAGAAGCTCCATTTCAGGTTTCAAATTAATTCTTAATACAACCGCAATAAGTTTTGTCTGTTTAGCAAGTCATTATTTAATCATAAAGCAAAACCTTTCGCACTCACCAGACCCTTTAATTGATTGACGGAGAAGGACCGCATCAAACACCGGATTGAAACCCTAATCAATTTCCTCTATTACCAGCTGATGATAAATATTAGTTTCAAATATTTTTAAAATACTAAATTTTTTATGCATAGTAGGTTGACTTGTTGAGAAAGAATAAAAAAGTTCTCTAAAAGAAAAATTATGGACCCTCATGAGCGACTGGCTAAAGTTTTTTCTTGTTTCTCCGGAGATGTCCAATCACGTGACAAACACTACAAGAGCCACTACACCCAAGTGTTTTGTAACACCAAATTACAATGCGTATTCGTCGTCCACGGTTCTGTACGTCATGTGGGCTTAAAAAACTAAAAAATGAATCACTTTTTTTATCAATCACTTTTTCATTTCCAGAAAGATAAAAAAACAATTTTTTTCTTATAAAGTGCAAAAAGTTTTAAATGCACAATCAAAAGCCAAAAAATTAAAACAACAGCTTTTAATGGTGTTTAAATAAATCTATTTGTTTGGTTGTTACGGTAAGTCTCTAAGTTTTTGATATAACCATTGACACATACCAGCTATTGTGATACGATCTGGAATGTAACAAATCTTTCACTTTAAGAAAATGTTTTACTTGATTTTTGATTTTCCAAGCCAAGTCTCCGAGTCCACTAGAACTTGACGACTCTTCCGCGTTCACAGTCAACAGTTTTTCTTTCAAAGCGTTTTTCCTAAAAAAGGAGACAACTAAAAATTGGCATCGATGTCTTTTAAATGTTTCAAAGTATGTTTAGTACAGTTGAAAACCAAAAAAATTTGATGAAACAAACATATTGCTGATAAGGCATGATAAAAAATCTCAATTATTTCTGTGATAGTTTTTTTGAAATTAAATCTAATGAAATTTGGCCTATATTTTAATGTCAATGATTATGCATGATGACCTATGTAAGTTATTTAACTTTAAGTTTTAAATTTCAATTTCAATTTCAAACGTGTTTCGTTAAATTTTTGATCAGTACTTTTATGAAACATCGGCATCATTATCATCGTTATATAATCTACTTATTCTTCTAACTTGCAGGAGAATGTCAGGAAGGTTAAACTTTAGAGCAAGCATCATGCCTGTTACGTCATGCAATACGTCATGCATTACATCATGCAACTACCCCGAGCTGCTTTCAAAGATCCCAAGGTATTAATGTGCGGTATTAATGTGCGGTTGATCGATGAATTGTGTAATTCATATTTTTTGACAAGTTTTGACAATTACATCAATGTATAATCAGTCAGAACCAAATTGTGGGGCATTCGGCAGTGATACTTCACACACACCATATATTATCAAGATATTATCTCTCCATTTTATCAATTTCATGTGCTGAAGCCTACCAAGAGTTTGAGGCGTATTGCAAGGTACAACACTGCCTTTTACGTGCTACTGCTGCACTAGTGGCGAGCTGCTGGTAATCCAAGCTGTTAAATTTCTCCATGCAAAGGAATTGATCCCGCCTTTTTTGCGACGAAAATAATGTTACAGAGAGACTGTGAAACGAGGGATTTCATAAAATCTTTAAAATTTTCTGAGAGCTCTCAAACCACCGATTTTTTCGTTTTGGGATTTTTTGAAATTCCTGGTTTTACGGTCAGTGTAACAATATAAACATGTTTTTCAAAAAATAATTTTAACAATTTTAGTCCCCGCTTCCAATAACTACTTTAAAAATATACAAAATAGTAATAAGAATAACTAGATAACACCAAACATTTACTACCATTATTTGATCCGAATTCGATAAGCGAACAACAGAAACTCAATGAAACGGGAAGCTTTAAATTCAAACCAAGTTAACCTGAAATGGGCTGCTGTCAACAGCATCTTGTATTTGCAAATTTCATTTTCAAAATCGGTTTTCAGAAGCTGAAATTTCAGGTCGATTTCAATGGATTTCATCCAATTCTATCAAACAGTGATTTTTTTATGATTAAAATCATTTAGTTTAAATTATCCGAGTTTAACTTGTAACTAAAAATGTAAGTGTGCCTTAGAAGCATGAGAGTAACGCGACCAGACAGATTATCAAACGACAGTCTAACGAAGCAACAGTTCATCCAAACGGCAGTTGATCGAAACTCCAACTATGGTGACATATTGAACTACCGTGACTGGAAAAGCTCATCTCGGTAAATTTTATCATAAGGTTGGGGATAGGGCTAAAGTTTGGGTTATGGTTTTTTTATCACAGTAAATTCTTAGCTAAAATTTTATTTTTTAGCTTGAATTTCACCACGTTAAATTCTTGGTAAAATTTTTTGTGGTAAAGTTTACCGAGAACCTATGCAACAAGTTTTCATAGCTGTCTCCTGATTTAAATGGATTACATTTAAGAGATGTATCAATTACGAAAACTTGAACAGTTACATTAACTGTTATTAGATGAGCTGTCGTAGAACCAAGGGTAGGGAAGTGAAATGCAAACTGGTTATTTGAATGACCTACCAGAAAATAGCATGTTACAATAATTCTATCTTTTGTTTAAAAATTTCCTTTTCAAAAGTGAGAAACTGCTGGTGAAAACAAAATGAGTTTAAAAAAATTTTATTTCCATTTAACACTAAAAACATTACTTTAGTAAAATTTAACTCCTTAATAAACTTTTTTTTCGTTTTTCCTTTAGCTTAGACCTAAAAGTGAAAGTTTCAGTCGTTTTTGATTAGAGGTTAGACAATTTGTAAATATTTATGTATTTATATCTAATTTTAGTTATCAACTTTTATTCTGATTCGAAATGATCTTACTTCATCGTACTTATTCTTCATTGCTTTGTTTGTTTCTTTATGATGACGAACTTCCGCACGCAATTTTTGCTTTTCCAAAGACATATCATGCAGATTCTAAAAATCAACTAAAAGTTTTTTATTTTATCATATTATAGTTAAAATAAAATTTTTATTTGTTTAAAAGCATATTACCATAAGCCCACTGTACTTTTTAAATAAAATTAGCCTGAAAAAAAAATGTTACAGGTTTTTTCCAGAAACGACTATGCCTTTTCCCGTTTTTTATGAGTTCCCAGAATAAATAAGATTGCAAGCATGAAATTATAAAATTAAAAACAAAAAAGTCAAGAACACAAAATGCATAGTGAGAAAAGTCACATGCCGATTTATGATTCCCTCTATAAAGAGATGAATTAATAGATTTTGCATCAAAAGCTAATTTACTCTTTAAAACAACTTTTGTGTTTTAAGTTTTGTTCAAGGCTTCAAAACTGGTCCACAGTTTTTTTGACTGCCAATTTAATTGCCAAGTGCATAATTTCGTTAGAGATTCAGATTTAAGTTTTAAAAACTCCAGTGGCAGTCTAGCTGACTTTTTTCCTTCCAATTGAAAGGTTCTGATTTTTTACAGAACGTTTTATTTGGGTTTTTTATTTCTAATTCACTGTTTTTAATTAGCTACATTCTAGTGGATGTGATCCGCCTTTTTTCAACTTAAAACTGCTAGAATGAGTACCAAAAACCATTATATAATGAGTACCAAAAACCAGCCACGGAAAAAAAATGCAAGATTACGAGTAACTATATTACAAAGTACGTTGACATTATATAGTTAGAGTTACATAACAAAAGCAGAACCTTCTGTAAAGCCAAGATCTGCTTTTCCAACTTGTCATTTTCTTTGCTCTTTGCTCTGAGTCTAATTGTAAAAAATAGAGTTACTTAAAATTAAGTCAGTAAAGTTTCAAGTGCTTGACGTGAAACACAACACCTCGAGTTTTTGGAACAGCTTCAAAATATTTGTTTAAATAAAAGCTAACTAAAACACAATTTTAAAAGAAATCTTGTTTTTGGTTCTCAAAAGCAATGTTTAAAGATTTCGTTTGATAGATTTGATGTTTTTGTTGTTGTTTTTTTTGAAAATTTGTATGGGTTTAAAACATTTTGAATTGTTTTTTAATCTTGCAATGTTTGGCAATTTAGATAAATGTATTAAAGCAGAGGTTCCCAAACTTTTTTTCACGGCGCCCTTTGAAAACTTAACAATACTCGCGGCGCCGTAATGAAAAAAAGGTATTCAGTTCAATTACTTCTTTGAACAACCTTTTTTTCTCCGAAACTCATAGTGTTCTCTAAAAAAAAAAAGGTCTTCACTTCGATTTCATCTCCGCTTTCCCTATTTCCCTCCCAAAATCAGGCTGTTTTCTAAAAAAAAAAGGTCCTCAATCGGAATCGTTCTCTGAAGGGAACGTTGCTGCTAACAACTTTCACACTGCAATTATTGTGAGAAAAGCAGTAAGTACAACAACTTTCGCATGCTTTCGCGGCGCCCCTGACAAAGTCTCGCGGCGCACAGTTTAGGAACCGCTGTATTAGAAAATTGCAATATTGACGTATAAATATTTTTATAACATTCCTTCCAAACTTTTTTATGTGAGAAGTTTTTTCCAAACATTTTTAAGTGAAAAACTTCTTCCAAACTTCCCAACATTAAGACATATTTTATTTCTTCAAAAACATTTTTATGTGAGCATATTGCAATTGGCATAATTTGAAGCTTTTAACATCCTGATATAAACTTGTAGTAAACTTGTAAAATTTCATGTAATCTCTTCTTTTTCATATGTTAGATTTATTTGTTTTTTTCACGTCGAAAAACAGACTGAAAGAAAATTTACTATACAAATTTTTGTATTGTAAATTTTCTAATTGTATTGTAAAAAAATTACTCTGTAAAGTAATAAAAAAGATAAAAAGTAATGAAAAAAAGTTAACACCAATGATAATGACGTACTTGTCTTTCAAGATATCCATGTCTAAAATTAGACTGTCCCTACGGACTTCAAGTTCGACATATTTCTCGTAATAAACTTCAAGCTGAGAACGTAAATCCTGTCAAGTTTATTGCGAGAGTAGTTATTGTACATTTTATTTGTAAGTTTTATTTTTCAATGACTTTGGTAATTTAAGCAAGGTATACAGTTCATTTTATTGAATGCTGTTCCATAGGATTTGTATCACAAAAACTTTCAGCTAATTTGGCCAATTTTGAAAGACTCCAATTCAATACATTGAATAATAATCAATGCGAAGGCTATAAAAGAGTTTTTTTTTTATAATTTTATCTCTATATTCATCCTTCTGACTAGCAGGAAAACAACGGAAGCGCTGATACATAGGGCAAGCAATTACACCCATATGCTTCCGAAGATGTCAAGATGTTGCTGTCCGCTTGAAATTTAATAGAGTTATAACTGAAATTTAGAACTGCTTGCCAAGAACACCAAACAGGGGAATGTGCTGTAAAGCGTTTTTCCCAAGGAGACAGCAGAATGGGGAAGTATGTTTTGAACCGAGATCATAACGATCACAGCCACAGTTCTCTTAACCACTCGACCGCGCTGCCGACATGGAGCGCACAGAACCCAGTGAGTATGTAGCGATACCCTCGGTTTCGTAATTTAAAAAGGGAATCTTTGATTTTCCTTCATCTCATGTTTTTTCAATGCAGCTTCCCTTTTGCTGATGATGAAAAAAAGAAAAAAGCAAATAGTTACTTTCAAATCAAATTGCGTTCAAACCAGTGCTTAACTTTATTAATTTAAAAAAACAGCAAACGTTTTAGTTTAGAAAGACAATAATTTGCGTCACATAAAATACTAAAATGAAAAAAATTGTTATTGATAAAATAATTTAAAACGCTTTTTTACCACCTTTACAAGCGACGCGGAAGCATCAGCAAGATTTTTATTTGAATTTAAAGCGGCGAGATTTGAATTTAAATATTCTTCTTTGTATTTGTTCAGTTCTTTCTGAATATTTAGAATTTCCCTCTTCAATATTCGGTTCTCTTTCTCGGTGACTTCTACATATTCAATGTAATCACGCAGTTTGTCGTTCAGCATGTTCATTATCTTCTTTTCTGTGATCTTTACCACGAGGAATTTGCTACAAAGAAGTTTTAATAAAGTCGTGTTAGTAATTTTTGCTATTATTAAAACTGCTTTTGATCAGTACCGCAGTTGAGACTTATGGATCGGGATTTTCCGGGATCCCAATCCTACTCAATAGAAATTGAATCAAGAAGGTATACAGTTAAATAGTTTAAACAGTTGGTGTACTACCAAAGAATAAATTTGTAATTCACACTGAAGAGTGGGTTACATATAATTTGCATAAAATCGACAATTGTTTCTTTTCTATATAATTAAATTAAAATATGCTCGAAGAAAAAAAGCTACGTTTTATGTGCATTTCCAAACAAGGAAGAAAAATTTATGCAAAATGCAAAAAAGCTTTTTGCAATTATATATTTAAAAAATGTAACATTGATTTAACAGAATTCTCGAAATCTTACTTTTGGTCTTCCATGTTTTCAGACTGATCCCTTATATCCGAGGACATTTTTTTGTTTATTACGAAATGGAAAACTTCAAACTTTAAATTTTGCTTCAAGGTTTCGATTTCTAGATTCTTCTAACGCTACAAATACAGAGCAGTAAAATTTTGCTTTAAGTAAATTCTGCAAAACCCAGTAACACGCTACAGTTGATGTAAGGACTAACTCTTTGTCTTGAGGTTGTGCTGTTGTTTCTTCTGCAGACTCAAGATGATTTGTCGCTTCTGGTCATTCTTCAATCAATTTCAACGTCACAATCTCTATTGAATTGTCACATCACGACTGATCATCGAAAAGCGGAAACACTTTGTTTCAGCTCCGTATGGTGAACTGGATGTGATTAAGGTGATTTTAGATTGTTTACTGTAAATACATATCGTGAAAAGAAAAATACATTGTGAATTCCGTGCTTTAAATCAGTGCTCCGCCACCGATGTGCCGCGAAAAAACGGGGGAATGTAAACACACTCTTTGAAATACAAAAAAAGAAAAAAATTTATGCGGGCCTTGCTAACTTCACATGAAAACAAACCAATTTAAATTTAATAAAGACAAAAAAAGATTTTTACTTTACTTGGAGAACGTCACATTAAAATGTTTAGGTTTTTTCGGCCGCTAAATGGAGCTTTAGGTAAACGAAAGCCTTTAAACTTTAGTAAATATCATGGAAAAAAGGTTCTCCACTCAGTGCAAGTGTCCCACGAATTTTGGAAATGCTCTAAAGTGTGCCGCGGGAGCGGGAAGGTTGCGAAACACTGCTCACCTGAAAAGCTTTTTTAAAAAGTAAAAACTTGTCTTTGTTACGTCGTCTGAAACTGTCTGATCAGGTCAGTATTGGCTGAAAAAATGATCACTCAGTGCAGGCTGTGGCGACTAAAATGTACGGGACATCACTTATATTGTTTGAAGAATCTTCAAGATTGTTCTATCAATTTTTGTAGGCCGCAGTTTATGCCAGACTATTTTACTCTGTTCAAAATATTATTTGTTTTTTTAGTATCAAATGGAAAAAAATGTAAATTGTCTTGCTCTAGTTTGTTCTTTAAATCAAACAAGCAAGTCGTTCACATACATTTATGCATTGTTGATTAAGGTTTCCTTTAGTCTAAAGCGTCAAGTTCATGCCTCTAAAAATTTTTCAGGACCTACATAGTTTCGTTTTGCTCAAATTTTTTCCATAGAGCAAGTCTTTAAATTGAGTTGTCATAAACTAGAAATTTTGGAAAGACGGGGTCATTAGATTTCAAGGGATGGGAACCACAACGGGTCTGTCGTTCCAAAGTTTTGGCTTTATGGCGACTTAATTTTCTTTTTTTCCAAAAAGTGAAAATAAAAAGTGTTATGCTAAACTACGTGAAGGCCCTTTTTTATCTTCACTTTAAAATGATGGGTTTTCAATAATTTTTCCCAAGATAGCCTCAAACCGGAAACACGAGGTTGGAGAATTTTGAACCAGCTGCGGCCCGCAAGTTTGACATAATTTTCAAAAGTGGCCCACTGGAGCGACAAGGTTGAACCACTCTTGTTTAGATCATACAATTTTTGGTGTTTCTTCCGAATCGCCACAAAAAACTTCTTGAAACATGCAACTTAAACCCTTAGCGATGAAAATACTCTTATTACTTCTTTATATTTATTCTTGCAGTCAGTTTTAAAATGTTAAAAGGTACTACACAGCCAAGAATGGAAAGGTTGATTCACGACCCTACTTATAAAATCTTCTCAAAGGACAATATAGAAAATTTTAAGATCGCTATTAAATGATTTAATAAAAGTAAATAAATAGACTTTTAGAAATACGATTTGTTATGCAGTATAAAACAAAAATACAAAAAAAATGTTAAATCGAGCTGATTTGACAAGATTATTTATTTGACATATCGTAAAAATGCTTCAAGAACTTGTTTTTATTTTTGCTTTTTAAGGCAACCATGGCTTGCACCAAACAAAACCAAAAATATATTTCACGCTTTTTCAACTTATATATACAAACGTATTTAATACCGATTTTATCAAAAAACAAACAACGACAGTAAAAAAAGAACAAACAAAGATAAAAGTACAACTAGTAACAAAGTTAAACTTTCAATTCTGCTCTAAATTTTCAAAAATTAAAAAAATATGAATAAGAATGAATTAAGTTTTAGTTGAAATCATGGTCGAAGTGTAAATGAAGCTTGTGTTAATAATGACGCCTTTGTTCTTTATTTATTATTCATTTTAGCTGTATATGTGGTACAGGTACGGTGACCATGCACAGGTACAGTGACCATGCACAATTTTTTGTGCATGTTATAACGTATATCGTTTAGTTGCCGTCTCCCTATTTGCAACCTTTGCTCTATTTTGTCTTCAATTATTATCAATTGTTTCTTTTGGGTGCAAATAAAAACAAACTACTACTACTACTACTATATTTATCCTCCTGACTCGTAGGAAAGCCACGGAGGCGCTAATACATAAGGTAAACAATTACCCCGAGATAAGCAATTACCAATATATTGCTGTGCGCTTGAAATTTTTTATTTTGGTTTTTTAGTTTTATAGATATATGACTGCAATTTAGAACTGCTTGCACAAACCATTGAGCAGGGAAAAGTGCTGTAAAGTGTCTTTCCCCAAGGATGCAACAGAATTGCTGGAGTGGGTTTTGAACCGAGACCGTGCTGATCACAATCACGACGCTCTTACCATTCGACCACGCTGTCGACAATTAAGCCCTGCTGTCATGAAGGGATTAAGATACCCATTTATGTATTGTAGATTTTTTTTAATTAAAAACAAGCTTTGCTTTAACTAACTAATTTACTGTTCTAGAGGAACTTGTTAAAAGAAACTTGTTGTAGTTTCTGGTAAAAAAAACAAAAAGAAACAGTAGCTATCTAAAACAAAAATCAAAATTTTTTTATTTGAATTTTTTTCTGTTTTATGAGTTCAAACCCATGCACCAAATTTTACAAGAAAATTTGAGTAGCGAAATGTGTTTTCTGAATCAGATACAGTAAATGGCCAGTTTCTATTTTTGGTGCAAAAATCTATCACCACGTTTAATTACCAAGACTAATTATTTTGATTATCGGTAACTAAGGACCAATAAGTTTTACAACTTGAATTCATACATAAACGATACAAAACAATTAGCAGAGAAAATTTACTAAAACACTGCAGAAAAATTGACCACGGCGTAGGTCAAGGTTCGGTAACCTACGCCCACTGGCCGGATCCGCCCCGTCAAGCAAAATCATCCGGCCCGAGACATGTTACGTAGATATTAAAGGAATGCGACCCGCCGTCTCGAACAATTCTGTTTTTTGACGTCACAATTTCAAACAATTTATACGGCAGTAAAATTGTAAAACATGTAGTTACAGCAGGGGTACAAAAATGCTTCGGTTTCAAGTGCAAAATCTGGTGTAAAAAAAAAGATCTTCATTTTGAATTTATTGACGTTGTTCCTTTCTCATTTAAAGAAAACTAATGAACACCTAAAGAATGGTCTTCGCTTTAAAGTTTTTGTGACTGTGTTAAGACAACTTGAAGCGTTTGATCAATGCAAGAAGGGTTTGGTAGCTGCGACCCACAATAACGTTATAAATTTGGTTTTTGGTCCGTGACATGCAAATGCCGACCCCTGGCACAGGTCATCCATCGTCAATGCGTTTTTTTTAACATGAGAAAATACAGCTGCTGTATGGTTCCATTGTCATTAAGAAATAATTTCTAAGAAGACGTTGTTGCTAAGTTGACACAAATACACTTTCTGATACTTTAGATAACATTTTTAGACATATAATGTCAGGATTGTTATCATCCATATCTTCTTTATGATTGCAAGAGAAACTATTGTAATAACGCCAACAAAGCCTTTCCGGTCCACCCAGGCAAATGTTTCTAAAAAAAAGTTCACGTTGAAGCAATGATAAGCAAACTACACCCTACGGACCAAATCCGGCCGACCAAGTGTGCAATGTAAAAGGTAATCAAAGTGAAGGTTTTTTTCTTTACCGCCGAGAATGTTGTAACAAATCAAGGTGAAGACTTTTTTTTGGTCTTCACTTTGTGAATACTAGTGTGGTTCTCAATCAAAATCACTTTCTGAATCCGTTTTTCGAGCTAAAAAGTTTGCCCAGCCCTGCGTTTGAAATAAAAACAAAATGTATTTTCGCAAAATTGCTCGAGTGAAAACTTGACCGTGCGCAAGTGTTTGATACAATAACATGAGAAAATGAGGAAATAGGACGTCACTCTTCACTAATCGGCCAGTACGTTTAACAATTAAAAAATATTACTCTTCTTGACTTTCATCAACTCAAAAAAACAAAATTCACTGACTTGTTAAGGCTTAATTTACAAAGTTTTCATTGTTTCTTGGAAATATCAGATTCTTCTGATAACATTTTAACAATGCATTAAGGATTTAAAAAAGGGTTGCTTGTATTGATCATTGCGGTGATAAAAAATAATTATAAAAAAGTTTTAGTTTAGAATAATAAACATAGGGATAAAATTCGTACATTTGGTTTAGAAAAATAAACAAATTGATTTAGAATAATAAATAAAGGAATAAGATTTTAGAATAACATCAAAATAAACATATGGATAAAATTTGTGCAAACAAAACATTTACAACATAAATAACAAAATCTCAAATAAAGAGATAAATTATTTTTTAAATTTCTTCGAATTTGTTCTTGCAGATCGTGAGCAACTTTACGATTTAATCTTACCGCGATGTGATCACAGAGTTCTCCATCAAACAATCTTCTATATTCTTCTTTGACATTTTCCAAATCAATTTCTGACCTACTTGTGATAAGGTAAATCAAGATTGAAACTGCATCGTTCTAAACAAGGTTCTCCAATAAAAACTGTTAAGTAATGAAAACCAACAAAACGCTTTTATTAAGGTATTTGAGAAAAAATAATTGATTTGTTTTTATATTTTTCTGTATTTTAAAACATATAAAAAATTTTATCTCCTAAAAAAGCATGAGCATTTTAAAAAGATTTATTTACTTAACTCGTTTTTTTAAATACCGTAAGAGATTTAACCATTGTAAACTAGAGGAAAAAAATGCAAGAGCGTTATTAGCGTATAGCGTTATTCAATTAGTTGTCGCTGTTTCCAATATCTTTATCAATCAAATGGACTTTAACATTACCAAAAATTTTGTTGGAAATGAAACCAACCCAACATAAGAATACACGTAAATTGGCTGCAAGTGATGTCAATAATTGTCGTTGTACCTTCTTCCAAAAGAAGTTTGACATTTTTATGACTGTTTAATACATTGCTTAAATTTAAATCTTACTATATTTTACATAATTATTGTATTTCCTGATTTCTAATTTACAAGTTACAATGTGTGAATTACAAGTTTTTCAAGCTTTTTTATCCTTTATTTATTTTTAACAAATTATAGAAAAAACGTTTTCTTTTTACGTAATTCAATCGCCTAGCTCTTATTCTACCTTTATTGCGTCGTTTATCTTCATTGCGTAATAGCAGGGTGGAATAGATGTTGAAAATGCAGCTGAATCAAAATAATTTAGTTTAATTATGTGGTCCGATAATAGCAAGCAAAATTTTTTGACCTCGTAAAAGTTGATAAAACGATACTCAGAAACGCTAAAAGTGATCACGATAGTGATTATTTTTGCAACTTGCCTAAAGTCATAACTGCTTCTTTTGATCCTGCATCACATCTATCTTCCACAACTTGAAGAATATTTTCATGGCTTTTTATCTTCCAGGAGTGGTGAAATACAAACCAAAGATGACGAAAACTGCGGAGGCAAAAGATTTCCCGGAAGACTTTGTTTGAAAAACTCCAGTTTGTGCTAGATAGCTTCATTAAAGTCTATAATAATAGCCTGCATGATTATAAAGGTCGCTTATGCTATTACCTAACCAAGTTAATTTGAAACTAAAAAAATTCCTCGCAGCTTATAATAATGTTTAACTGTAAATTCAAAATTATTAAACTAGTTCGTAAACAATTAAAACGATGAAGTGCCACTAAAGAATCCAACCTTTACATCAGCTTCAGCATCTTCTGAACGAACGACTAAATTCTCTAGATCTCTACTTGCTTGAAGAATCCAAGAAAAGAGAATTCTCAAAGCTCCTGAAGTTTTGCCTTCAATCTTTTCCTGAAGATTAGTGCTCCTAAAAACTGTGGTAAATTTTGTTTTACATGTAAACAATAAATGAATAGCAAAGTAATTTATTTTTTTCACTGATAAATATGAAATATCCCACTGTTCACCCTAATCTAAACATGACATAATCGTCATCATAGTAAAAGCACTTTCTTTGCTTGAAGGTCTTCAGAAGAAGTTCTAAATAATTTTATCGTATAAATAAAAATTCTTTTTTGAAAGAATTTTAGTTGTATAAATAAAAATTCGTATAAAAAGAATTTGTTTTAATAAAAATTATTTTTTGAAAAGTTTTTAAAAGGAAAATTGGGAAACCAGAGTCAGATTCAAAATAAAAGTCTTTTTTTAGAAATCACTACGTTTTTAAGACAAAAATTCAGAAACCAGAGTCAGACTCAAAGTGAAAACCAGGTAATGCAAAAAGTAGCGAGTCCGACGAGTTTCTAGATTTCATGTAGGGTCGAGGATTTGAAGATTTTGCAAATTATTGTTATCAATACTTATTAAGAAAAAAAAGCGAAACCATGAACGAAAAATGAAAGAAAAGTTAAAATATGATTTCTTTTCTATTATTCCTCTTCACTATTCTAAATATTACAACTGTTTCTTGCTACTCATATGTTGCGCTCAAGGTCGTCACTCTCTTCATAATACCGAGTGTTCAAACAGGGGCGCAAGAAAGCCATTTTTTCAAGAAGGGGAGGAAAATTCATAAAGAGGCAGAGATTTTACAGAATTGCTATTTTTTATTGCAACCGTTTTCAGCACATAAATCCAGTGATGGCTAAAAAAATCATCACTTTCAATTAATGTTTAAAATCTCAATTTTCGTCCCAATATTTTGGTAAAAACTGAAAAAAAGGTCATCCCTTTTAAATCTAGTCCTTAATCACTACTTTTGTCCTAAATTTAAGGTGCAGAGCATAACCAAAATAGTAGCATTATACTAATCTGATATTTTGGTCAAGTTTCTATGATTTTAGGAAAAAATCTGACCCAATGCTTCTATATCTGGGCACCAGCAGGCTACACTCCTTTTTTGAAAAGAGCAGGGGGAAATTTTGAGGGGTATAAAAGGCAGGGGTAATTGCTCCGTGCCTGCCCATTTCCGGGCTTTCCTGGTGTTCAATATTTGTACAAAAAATATTGCCAGTTGGATTTTATTTGAACTTATGTCAGTTCTTGACTGGCTTCTTCCATAAAAGTCAAAGGGACAATTTTTTCTATTAGAAAGGAACTCAGGACTCGGACTCGGACTCGTCATTTCAACCCGGACTCGGACTCGTCATTTCAACCCGGACTCGGACTCGTTATTTCAACCCGGACTCGGACTCGTCATTTCAACCCGGACTCGGACTCGTTATTTCAACCCGGACTCGGACTCGTCATTTCAACCCGGACTCGGACTTGCTTCAAAATTTTGATATCAATTTCAGAGATCACTAAGCTTTTTAAGACAAAAATCGGGAAAATAAAGTCAGATTTAAATGAAGATTTTTTGCGGCCCGCCGACTATAATTAAATTTACAATTTGGCCCATTATGAAAAAAGGTTGGACGTCCCTGGTCTAAACTATTCAGCGATTTTTTAATTGGTATCTTGAAAAGTAGCTGGAGAAAATTGCGTGAGGATTTTCAAGTTTGATGTCTCCGACGTTGTGTTGAAAGTCAAGAAGTTAAATATTTGATATGAAAATGATGAATCTATTCATATAATTGATTTGCATTAATCATTCTAAACGGTTTGAGTATAAAATTTACCAGCTTCGAGTGCGTAAAGAAACGTTAGGTTCGCGTCTATAGCAATGAAAAGCAAATTTATCATTTCATTAGTCGCAACATGCTTGTTGTACTCACTTTTCTGATAATTTTCCTTCAGTCTTTCAATTTCCTTTCTAGTTTTTGTACAAATAACTTCGATCAGAAGCGGCAGATCAACATCTGTTTGCGTCAAAGCAGCATCAACAACTCGAGCGTCAAGTTGCTCGCTCTCCCATAAAAGAAATTGACAAGCAATCAAAAAGTTCCCGCTCAAAAACTGTTTGGTCTTAGACAGAAGATTCTGCAAAAATTTAAACATTAAATTCAAATAATCAGTTGTTTTTCGAGTGCAAATTGCTGTTTTAGTTTGTCGAAGTCAAATCAAAAAGTTTGTAATTCAAGTAAGAATGGTTGATTCAATCAAGAAGAAAATATAAACGGGCCTGTTTCGTCTAAATTTAGGAGTCGTCTTGACTCTATAAATTTATATTTTAACCTTGTCCGAGTAAGACAACATCTTAATATCCCAGCGAATTTTCCAATTTAAAAGTGTTACTCCGTAAAAAATCAGTTGCAAACCACAAGAAGTTCATAATTAGCATAAAGTCGAATTGTTTGTTTGTCATGAAAGATTACGAAAAAGTAGTAAAAAGATACACAACCGGTTGTGGTTACTTTATATTTTGACGAATTGCTGTGCACAGTTAGTATTAGTGTTAAAATTGAAATCAGAATCCAGCAGGAAAATTATGAGATCGTCATTGAAAAGGTTTGAAAAAAGCAGATAATCCCAATTAAATCTACCTCGTTATAACAATCCTCGAATTCAGCCCTCAAGCGCTGACGCTCTTCATTTGTTCGCCGACAAATTACCTTCACAATTGTCTCTTTATCCACTTCTAAAATATGAAACAACTTAAAACAGGCAGCAAGAACTAGAATGTTACTGTAGACTAAAAGCAGGAACCGAGCTATTTATTTAATTGTGACGTCTAAATGTCGTGTTTTACAATATCAGCGGTCTCCAACCGTTGATGGTTTGCAGAAAAAATCAGAGTTGAAACGAATCCATTAGAAGAACTCGAATCAATCCAAATCCAACAACCTTTTAGTCACATAAATCAGTTTTTATATCCCAGGTAATTTTTAAAATCAAGGCCTTTTTTATTTTAGGCCTAGTTATCATTTGATTTTTGAACACTTTTTATGTGTTAAACTTGAAAAAATAGGATGTGATGGTATACATTTGATCATTTTCAAATTAAAGACTTTTTTAATCTGTACTTGTTTTTTATCAGACTATTATTGTATAAATATATTTACAATAGCTTTCTTTCTAAATTTGTATTAGCGGCCCGCAAAATAACAAAATATTCATTTAGTTGTATGAGTTCTAATGTTTGGCTACAATAGTAAGTTTTTCATGTCAGTAGTTTATATCATAGTAAACTTTGTCATGTCAGTAAATAGTGGCATTCTATAAACCTAGGGAACTGATTCTTACCACGTTGATTCATGGCTTTGTGCAAAGCTGAGGCGTCGCTGATGGGATTAAATCCTGGCGATGGGTGAAGAGTTCCTCCCTTTTGAATCCACTTCACTGTGATTATTCTCTAAGAAACAGAAAAAATTACTTTTTATGGTTGAGACATTTTTCTGTTGTATGATTTTGAGATAAAACTGCAAACACAGTTGCTGACTTCAGTGAAAAAACAAAAGCTCTACTCAAGAGAAAAACGTTTTCCAAAATTGTTATACGTATTTGACTTTCTTTAAAATTGGATAAAAACTTATTAAAAAATTGGAATAATTGATATTTCATTTCATTTTTTATTTCCTCTCTGCATTTATCTCCTGACTCGCAGGAAAGCGACGGAGCCGCTATACATGGGACAAGCAATTATTCCGACCTGCTTCCAAAGTTGCCAAGATAATGCTTCCGGTGGAAATTTTTTTTTTTGGTTCTTTAGTTTTATAGAGATATGACTTCAATTTAGAACTGCTTGCTAAGACCGCCAAGCAAGGGAAAGTGCTGTAAAGTGTCTTTGCTAAGGACAAGAAAGACATTGGCTCGAATAGGTTTTGAACCAAGACCATGTCAATCACAATCACTGCATTCTAACCATTGATCACGCTGCAAAGAAGATAGAATTAAAATCAAACTAAAAAATCCCAGATTTTACTAGACTGAGTAGTGCCGTGAGTTTATGTTGGGTAACTTCGCAGCACGCTTACCCGGGTAGTCTACACACTTAGGTGGTGCAGTTATGACCGTGGCCTGCCGTTAGTAACAGCTTTTTAAATTTGAACGCATTGAGTATCGAATCCAGAACCCTGACACCAATTTCAAGAAAGATAATCTACATATAAATCCGTCCCTGTGCTAATAAAATGAGATTTAAATTCCGATTACATTAACATGAAAATGAAGAAAAACATACCTGCTCAACAACTTGCTCCTTATCTTGGTTCAATGGGGGTAAACGGGTTTGTCTTGATGACGATATAGATTTTGTTAAGCTATTCTGGAACGAAAATGTGCAACTTGGGTTTCATACATTTTTTTTTTTTTGCGAAGCTATTTGGAATAATGTATAGAAAACAACAAGAAATTATTTTAATGATTTCTTGACATAAATCAAGATTTGTTTTGAAAAGATATCGCGCCAATAGTAAGCCAAATATTTAATAAAGAAATTGACCGCAAGGGTTATTCTAGTATACAATAAGTAGGCCGCATGGTTTTTCAAATCACAAATTCGAATCTTTTTTTTTTAACAATTAATCTTATAAAATGCCGTTTCAATCATACGCTTCAATTGTAAATTGTAGTAATCGAACAAACAAAAGCGAGTATAGCTCGACCCTGTATTGTCTGGGAGCTTGATTATGTCGAAAATGGAAAAAGTCAACGTCAACTTCTCTGCAGCAAAATTAAAGCCAAATGCCTAAAGGAAAAAAGGGTACGAGACAGTTAATAGCTTATTATAAACAATTAAAACCCCAAAACGTATTTTGTGAGGGGAGTATAATCGCGATGTGGTATAGAGTTGTGTTACTGGTAACGAAACCCTGCCAAAAAATCATCGTTTGCAATGGTCACACCTTAGTACTTAATTCATCTGAAGAAGATAAATTTAAGTCTGGAGTTTTCTGACACTTTTCGTTTTTAGGATCCAACAAAGAAGTGTTCCTAAAATTGTATTTTTCGGAATCCAAAGTACTAGATGATTGCTGGTTTTCAAAATTGCGTTCCGTAAAAAGTTGCTTTTCTTTTGTTTTTTCAGAGCAGCTATAAGAAATACCATCCATAATATTAAAAAAAGTGTTATCTTTGCTTGAAGAGGATGCCTCAGATGCGGATCGAGATGAAGGAGAACATCCGGAGGAGGAGTAGACCGCTCTCTTGCTCTGTTTGCGAGAAGGTAAATCAACCAAATCGTGGGGTGGTCTGAAGGAGAATGAAAAAAGTAAAAAAAATTTTTTTATATAAGTTGTGCAAATAAAAGCACTATTAAAGAGTAAGTATTTCATTAAATGATTGTAGTTAAAAATTTAACATCAAAAATTTTAAGTTTTTTGCATTTTAATAATTTCACGAAGGTAAATTGGCCCAGATGGTAGGTGCTTTCTTGCAGCCTGGGCCGTGAGTAAGTCTGTTCATTGGTGTTAAAGATAACAAACCGAAACCAAACCTACCAAAATGGAAGGGTATCCACCCATTCCGATGTTCAGTGAAATTTAGTGTTCACATTGCAAACAAGTTCCGAAGACCCACTATTCTTCAGCTGAACATCGAAGGCCTCACTGCAAGCAAGATGAACATTCTTCATTACCTCGCTATACAGTCTGAGGCATTTGTCATCCTACTGCAGGAGACCCACTGCACTGATGCAGAGAAGTTGGTACTTCCAAAGTACCACCTAGCTGGATCTTCTTTGAACAGGAAGCATGGCCTTGCCACATTGGTCCACGAGCGACTAAGATACACGCTTTTGGACCAATCTCCACTGACATCAGAGATCGAGTGGTTGTGTGTGGACGTTGATGACTATAAAATAATCAACGTCTACAAACCACCGCCAACGCGATTGCGATCCCTGGATCTCCCAGCGTTTCCTCACCCCTGTCTTTACGCTGACGATTTTAACTGTTGTCATGCTCACTGGGGTTACGATGATAACAGTCCGGACGGTGAGTGCATGGCTGACTGGGCAAGTATTAATTGTCTTGCCCTCCTATATAATGCCAAGGACGCTGCCAGTTTTTATTCCGGCCGCTGGAACACTGGCACCGATCCGGATGTAGCTTTCGCTAGCGTAGGTCCAAATAATCGCTTACCGGATAGACGTGTCCTTGTTCCCCAGGTCATAACATCGACCCTCGCTTATTACGCCACCAAGGTTTTGCTATGGCAGTGCCAAGCATGCCTGTTAAGCGATGGAACTTCCTCAAGGCTAAACGGAGTCACTACATTGTTTTGACGAATAAATTCGCAAAGACTTTGTTGCCGCCTGATTCATTTGATGTAGATGCGGCTTACCAGGACTTCTGTAACACCATTAAGAAAGCAGCCAAAAAGACTATCCCATGCGGGTATCGAAATAACTATATTCCGTGTTGGGATGCAGAGTGTGAATCCCTCTATAAAACCTTCCTACAGTCTCCTCAGGAAGACGACTCAAATTTGGCTGCTACAGCTCTGCTTGCCAAGCTTGACAGGAAGCGGAGGGATCGATGGTCCGAAGCAGTTCGGAGCATTGACTTCTCACATTCTAGTCGAAAAGCGTGGAGTATTTTGAACAACCTTACTGGTAGGTCACGACACTCTCTTCATTACTGTCCGTTTCAGTCGATGCTATTGCATCTCAGCTGGTTAGAAATGGGAAATATGAAGCTATTGACCGCAAGTCATCTCGACTTGTCTCTCAAGAAGTCTGACCTTTGGAGGGCCACAACACCAGACGCAGTAAATATCTCTAACATTTTTTCACAGACAGAATTTACTGCTGCCCTCGAACATTTAAAACCAACTAAAGCTTCGGGACCTGATTCCATCTGCCCAGAGCTTATAATCCATGCTGGAGCTGCTTTGAAGTCCTGGTTACGTGACTTCCTCTCTTTCTGTTTGCGCCGACTCAAAATTCCCAAGACTTTTACCGTTCTGTCCAACCCCTACTTATCTTGGGGTAAAACTGGACAGATCGCTCACATTTCGTCACCATTTAGTGGCATTGTGCAAAAAACTATCCTCGCGCGTCACACTGTTGAGGCGACTCGTGGGCTCGGGATGGGGTGTTGGTGCTAAAACACTACGCATAGCCACCTTATCTCTAGTCTACTTAACAGCTGAGTACTGTGCGCCAGTCTGGTGTCGCAGTGCTCACACTCGCCTCATCGACAGTGTCTTAAACGACGCCTTGCGCATAGTCACTGAATTCCTGCGTGCCACTCCAACGGACCACCTACCTGTACTCTCAGGCATCCAGCCAGCTGAGCTTCACCGACTGGGAGCAACACTCTCCTTGGCTCACAGTGGATTTCTGGACCCTGATCATATCTTGTATGGTCTTTTAAGTGGGTCCTCAGATACTCGCCAAGTGAGACTAAGATCTAGACGCCCGTTTGTGCCAGCTGCGCGGAATCTTTTGAACAACCTTGCCAGACTTGGCACCCGCTCTTCTAAATGGAAAAAATACTAATGGAAAGCGGAGTACTGTGAAGGTGCTTCCAGGCTCCGTGCTTTTGTGCCCCGGACCGGTGCCAGGCCTGTTGGGATGGGCTTACCCCGAGCAGCTTGGGTTAAGCTCAACCGCCTGAGGACTGGTGTTGGGCGATTCCATTCGTCCATGCACAAATGGGGTCTCGCTCCTTCACCGAATTGCAAGTGTGGCGCCTCTGAACAAACTGCAAACCATGTTCTAACAGCATGCCCTATACATCGGGCACCACATGAAGCACGAGGTCTGACGGTTTTGGATGACGAAACTCGATGCTGGCTTAATAACACCACTGCCAGCATCTGATTCAGGCAGTGCAGGAGCCTGGGGTAGTAAAAGGATGAACCCTCGGCCCCAGTCCTGTTTGTGCCTGACCTGGAGTAAATAGCCTTCAAACGACGACGATGACGAAGGTAAATAGTTTGTTAAGTTGGCAGCATGATCGAGCGGTTAAAATCACCGTGATTGCGATCTACACGATCTCGTTCAAAACTTTCTAGCGCCTTTCTGTTGTGTTCTTGGTAAAGACATTTTACGGCCCTTTTCCTCCTTGACAATCTTGGCAACAGTTCTAAATTTCAGTCAGATCTCTATAAAAACTAAAAAACCAACATAAAAAATTTTAACCGGACAGCAATATGTTGGCATCTGCAGAAGTAGGTCAAGGTAATTACTGGCCCTGCAAGTTAGCGGCTTCTTCGCTTTCCCGAGAGTCAAGAGGATAAATATAGAAATTAAATAAATAAATTAACAACACCTAGTTCATTAGTATCTACGGCAAAAACTGCGCAAACAAAGCATTTAATTTGCATCTAAATTTTTTTCTTCCTGGCAGTCATCAATAAAAAATACTTAACAACGCCTTATCCGCGCGTCTTGTTTGAAAATACAGGCGATAATTTATTAAACTTTCCAAAATTTTGGCGCACCGTTTAAGAACTCGAGCACTTAATCAGGGATGAAATTTTAAAAGTATAGAAAATATTTTGCTTCAACCTCAAGGCTAACGTAAGTAAAAAGTGATGTAGTATTGTAATTTTAGTACATTTACCATTTTTTCAAACTAGCTTCAAATACTTTCAAGAGATGGATAACCATATGAGTTGACATAATAATTTAATTTACTAAAAATCGCATCACATATTAAGTTTTTCAAGCCTTTATAAAATAAGCACAGCAATTTAACATACTCACCTACTGCTAAGAAAATAATTCTGTTTTTGATTATCATTTTTCTGTTCTTTACTGATGCTGTTTTTCAACTTCATAAGATCAGACAAATGATCAAAAAGTTTTTTCAACTCCTGTCAGAAGTACTAAGTTAATAAAAATATTAAACAAATTTTTTAAAAGTAAAACTTTTCTTACTTTATCCACATTACTGAGTTCAACTTTCAACTTTTTAATTTCGGGTGTTTTTCGAAGAACCATCTCCGTCTTTTCCAAATCCTGTTAAATCAATTATAATTGAACATTAATGGGTAATTTTTGATTATCTTCAATTTTTTTACTCTTTGATACTGCGCTTTCCTGAGATAAATACTTACAATATCTGGTCGGGGTAATTGCTTACCCTAGGTATTAGCGCCTCCGTCGCTTTCCTGCGAGTCAGAAGGATGAATATAGAGAAAAATAAATAAATAAAATAAGTGACCGAGTAAGTAGTAGCGCCGTAGTGATGGCGAACGTAATCGACACGATTGCGGCTCAAAACTTAGCGTTATGTTGTTGTGTCATTGGGAAAGAGACGCTTTGCTGGATTCTTCTGCTCGGCGGTCGCAGCAAGCAACTCAAATTTACAGTCATGTCACTGAATTAAAACAAAAAAAAAATGTTCAACCGGACAGCAAAAACTTGGCATTTCCAAAAACGTTTGGCTTCGTCCTAAGTAAGCTATAACGTCTCCAACTTTTCCCTGTGAGACAGGATTATATAGAGAAATGAAAATAAAAATGAAAAGAAAATTAAAATCTTTCTCAATTTCAAACTAGCCATCTTTTTTTTTTAGTGTATATGTTTTCAGGGTATGTGCGTCTTTTTTGTACAAACTATTTTGTTCTGACTGCTTTTTCTATATACTGTATAATTCTTGTAGACCTTGAGTCTGAGATTTACCGTATAATAATTCAGTTTATTTCATCTTTTTAAGCTTAATTAATGACATTTGAAAAATTACAAAAAGTTGACATTATTTCATTTTTGTACTTTTAATTTTTTGATAAAATAACTTACATTGCCAAGTGATTCCAGGTGATTGTATTGCAACTGACTGTCAATCATTGTTTTATCTCCTTTTTTAATTGCTGCTATTAAGTTTTCCACCTAAAATAGGATACAGTAAAAATTTTACCTGAAATTAAGTGTAATTTTGAAAAAAGATGACAAAAAAATTTAAAAAAATTGTTATTTTAAAGCCAAATTGCAGTTAAAACAAATTACGTAATAAGAAAAATACCTCACCTTTTTAATGTGAGCATTTATATTTTTGCAGAAATCACTACACATCTCGGACTCAATTTTGTTCACAATATAAAAGCCACTATTTTTTGTCTCTGGAAAACCATTTCTATGATTTGTTGAAATCATTTGTGAAAGTTCATTCAAATTCTGAACATTACACAGCAAGAATTTTACTTGGGTATTTTATTAAAAAATGTAGAATAGTACTAAAGCATTATAAGTATTTATTAATTAATAAAAGTAAAAAACTAAAAAATAAAGATTTCAATTGTAACTTTTTCAAGATTTTTTGTTTTAATTTTTTTGATTTTTGCAACCCAAACAGTTATTGATTTGAGACATTTTTTTCTGATTGCTTGTCCGAATTTTTTTTAACTCTTATTAAATTGCTACAAATGTATTCTCAGGGCAGTTTTAAGTCGTAATAACTACCCGTTGGCCCTAGGCACTAAAATCATCGTGGGCTTTTTTTACAATAGTTTTTAGATTTTCTTTGAAAATTTTTTGTTCTTCTCTTTGAAAATTATAACTTTTTTTTTATGAAACAAAATTTTTCGTGGGCCTTAGGTATTGTATCTTGAGTGCCTCTAGGCAAAAACAATCCTGCTTGTTCTTGTTCTTTTTCAAACACAAATTTTTTACTGAGATTTTACATTGATTTCTTTAGGTCTGCATTTTTATCTTTTGCTCTTTTAATGTCCTCATAAACAAATAAATTGATTTCGTAAAAAATTGTTTAAACTTATTTGTTTAAAATATTTCTTTCTCAGTTGGTGCCTATTGTTAAAAACGGTTAAAAATTAAAACACTTTAAAAGTACGTCCAATCTAAAAAGTCGTTTAAAGCTGAAAAGGCAACCAACGCCAAGTCGCAATAATAACAATTGCAATTACGCTCAGGAAAAAACAGTTAAGTTTCTTTTTGTACTTTTTTAAGCGTAATGGTGATATTAGGCACCCAGTTTCTCATTGAGACCACATCATTGAAGTAAAATCTTACATAATGCAATGGACAGTTGTTATATCGGTCTTTTCAAAGAAAATGCTTGGATTCCTTAAATTTTCGTTCTCTAACGTCTTAACGTTGTCCTGCTAGTAGTAAGAATAAACAAGTCGCACACAGCATCCCATGTAATCTGGATCTTTTGTAAAGATTACCTCAGTTAAAGTTTGGACTTGAGCTTGAAGACGGCAACATTCTTCGCTTTTTTTAGCTAATCTGAAAAAAAAAGAATGAAACTTACTTTGTTGCTATTTTAGTAGAATCGATTAAATTTATGAAAATTACCAGTCTGACTGTTATATACATGTACGTAAATAAACATCTTCTTCATCAACAAGAAAAAAATTGCTTATGATTTTGTATTGTGTTCATGAGTGAAACTTACAACCTTTATTCATTCCGTCTATTAAACAAACAAGAAAAAACAGAGTTTTTTGTTTTTCAACAAGACCTTAAAATTGGTTATTTATAACCCAAAAATTCAACAACAAAAAATGATTGAGCTGCTGGTGAATGATGAATTCCGAATGGTGAATGAATAAAGGAATAAAAATCCAAATGAAAGTTACCATTTGGTCTAAAAAAGGTCTGTTTCTTTTTAAGCTCAATTGCTATAGTTTGAAGGTTTATTGTAAACAGCGACGGCGCCAGTCTTTTATAACAGTGTCGACGAAGTCTGAGAAGCCTCTGAGATTAAATCTAATTCAACTAATCTGAAATTTCACTTATAATTAACTAAGAAAAACTTCAAAGGCTTTTGCATTGACGGAAAAATTACTAAATAAAAAGATTTATAGCACATTTTTTAAAAAAACTTTTGGTTGATATAGAAACGTACTTGAAGGTAACAGCCCCCAGTTCGTAATAGGATTTGTCGCGAGCAATTTTGCAGCAGGTGTTTTCAATTTGCAAGCACTCCACTTTACGGCGAAGACTCTAAAGGTTTCAAATGGATATAGGCTATGTAAGCAACATATTCTGCTGCGTAATCAATAACTTACCTCGATCAAATCTTGGGAGGGGCCAATATTGGGGGAGTTTATTTGCTTTTTCAATCTATTGACTTCGGTCGCAAGTTCTTTGTTCTCATCCTCAAGTCTGCGAGTTCTGCAGATAAATTCCAACAGCTTCTTATTGAGAAGTTGCAAACGTCTCCTCTCGTCTTCTTTCATCTTTGTTACGTCACTATGATGTTGAAACGCTGTAATCGTTTCGTAGTAAGGTACAAAAAAAACAAAAAACTTACGCAGAAACCACAAATCGTACAGTTGAGTTTTGAACATCTTCGGCCATTTTTTGCGATAGCTACGCAATGAGAACTAACTTTAGTAAAACTTATTCCGTAAAATTTTAAATCTGCTGCAAATCGCAAGAATGCCGACGAAAAAATTGTTTCGTAGATAATTAGAAGAAACTGAAAAGGTTAAATTAAAGATTTTTTAAACTGCTTGTAGCCTCCGTAATAACGAGAACTAATAACCAGAATAGTAGAGTAAACCTAATTTATAGCTTTATGCGCAATAAAACTATCAAAATTATAGATTCATTAAACAAAAAGTCTATGCCTGCTCAAAATAAATTTGAATAGCCAATGACTAAACAGCAGCTTTGCCCAATGTTCGATTTTAAGAGATAAATTATTACTTAATTATGGATGTGTCTAAACACCGCTGGAGCAGTAACGCCTTGCCTAAATATGCAAAATTCAACGAACCTTGCAATCTTCATGGAATTGTACGTTTTAACAACATCAATTTACAGCGTCACCATTATTGTCTTTAGTTGTCGGCGGGATAGTTCAACGCGCCAACAATTCGATTTGCGAGCAGAAGGACGATAGTTCGATACTCAATGCTGCTGAGATATTTTCGTTGTTCTTTAAAAAGACAATTTACATCGAATTTGTGAATGGTGTCTTGCTGCTTAATTGCAATAGTGACTCGATTAAAAGAAGAAACAGCATCCTAGCCAATATGACTATTGCAAGTCGGCGTCATCAGTGGCGCTAACAACAAATATAATTAAGGGTATTAGTGTTAAAACGTGCTTCTACAAGGCCTACTTATATTGTTTGACAGCGGAAAAAGAGTTTTCTGTTTTGTTTTGGGCCATTTTTGCGTCTAAAACTTTTTTGTGCAAATACGCTGGTTGCGTGGCCCAGTCGGAGAGTGGATAGCATTGCTTTATTCTTAGCAAACATGACCAAGATGGCAGAGGTTTAAAACTTACTGACGTTATTGTATTGTGTCATCATAAAAGACACTTTACGGCACTTTCCTCTATTGGCAGACTTGACTACCCTAAATTTCATTAATATTGTAATTAAAAAATCTAATTTCAATCAGACAGCAGTATTGTTAGAAAATTGGCTATTATACAGGGCTGGCCAAAAGTCACCCGACAGTAAAATGAACTTCCATAAACATTAAATATTCAATTTTTTTATTCGTTCCGAATATGAATGTTTATTGATTGAATGCTGTGAGTTAAAATCATCTTGTCTTTTGTATCTTTTATAATAGTAGGGGAAGATGAGGTAAGTTGAACCAGTAGATAAGTTGAACCACAGGCTCCCCAGCGTTAATTTGAAAATAAACAACATATTTTGCGCCACCTATTTTTTGCATTTTGAAAATCAGTTGACGGTGACATACCAGCATTTAAATATCTGTTCAGGCAAAAATCTAGTGTTAGAAAAAGCTTTTATGACTTGCAAAAGTAAATATTAGAAACATAAAGTTAACTGATCATTACTTCTACATTTTGTATCAACTTATTGCTTAGCTACAACTAAAAAATAGATAATAAACATAACATAAAATTCTGTTTCTCTGAATCCGCAAGTTTGTCATTCTTAGTAGAAAATTTAAAAATAACATAGCACATACCTTTAAGGCAAGTTGAACCACTAGCTGTGGGTAAAGTTGAACCATGGTTCAATTTACCCCATTGCACATTAAAAATTAATGTAGTTTATTTTTAGACTTTGATTATTAAAAAATTGCATTTTTTTGCGTATATATATTTTATTGAAAATGCCGAGAATTCATACAAGAAAAGCTAACCGCGGAAATAAGCGAAAGAAATAACGGAGCCGGCTGCAACATACGTAAAAAATGGAAAATCCCTGAGGTCTGCTTTCAAATCATTTAACATTTCCAGAAACACCTTGAAAGGCTACATAGATAAGAAAGCAAATGGTGCAACCCAAAATTTATACAGCTATGGTACTTTAAAAGAAAAAAAGCGAATATTTTAAGAACCGATTGAAAAAGAGTTAGCAGATCATATAAAGGAACTTTCAAAAAGATTTTACGGTATTAATGCTACAAAATGTCGTCAACTCGCATATGAACTTGCTAAAAAAAAATAACATAACTGCACCTGTGAGGTCGGAAAAAAATAAACTAGCCGGAAAAGAATGGTTTCGTTTTTTCATAAAAAAATATAACATATCATACAGGACACCGGAAGCCACGTCTTTAGCCAGAGCAACAGCATTTAACCGCCATATAGGAAATGAATTTTTTGATAATCTAGCTTCAGTTATGGACAGGTACAAGTTCACACCAAATAGAATATATAACATTCATAAAAGAGGTGTGACTACGGTGCAAAGCCCAAAACAAGTGTTAGCAGCGAAAGGTACCAAGCAAATTGGCTCCATCTCATCAAGAGAGCGCGGTGAGTTAGTGACACTTGTTTGCTGCATTAGTGCAACTGGTAATAATATTTCACTGGCTTTAATTTTTCCTCGAATAAAGTATAAAGATCATTTTGTCCATGACGGACCAACCGGCTCCATTGGCACTTTAAATAAATCAGGATGAATAAACAAAGAAATTTTTTCTATGTACTTAAAATACATAGTAAATCCAATCTCTTGCAACAGTAAAAATCGTGTGTTACTAATCTTGTATAACCATGAAAGTCATGTGTCCATGGCATCCATTCAGTTGGCAAAACAAAATGGATTAAATGGTGACGTCTAGACCTCTCATCGCTTACAACCGCTAGACCGCTCAGTGCTTGAACCTGTAAAGTCGAAATATAATCAGGCAATGGACGACTGGATGCGGTCTAATCCTGGAAAAATAGTTACTATGTATAACATTCCAGCCTTAGTCAATAAAGCTTACTTAGCTGCATTTACTCCGAGTAACAAACAAGCTGGATTTAAATGGCCTGGTATCTATCCATTTTGCAGAGATGAAAGCGCCTTTTCTCCATCTGAACGAGAACTATCGTTCCTATCTTAACGAGGAAATAACAGAGACTGGCAACGCACAGACAAGCTGTCAAAATCAAGAGGACAATCTTTTTTCTACCATTTCAACTTCTAACCATCAATCAAATGATATCTCTTATGTGTCTCCTTCAGAATTTTTACCTCTTCCCCGTGCTGCACCAGGAAAACTAATAGTAAGTGGTCAAAAAAGAGAAAAAAACGACAATTTTGACTGATGCTTCGGAAAAAAAACAATCACAAATTCATAACATATTAAAAGAAAAATCAAAAAAGAAAGCACCCTTAAATAAAAAAAAGAAAACTAGTTTATGAGAATTTGAGTAATGAAGAACCAGAACTTAATGTACAAGATTTGTGTGGTGATAGCACTGACTACTCCAAAGAGGTGGTTCACCCAGTTCAAGGAGATTATGTTCTAGTCGGTTTTAAGCCCATTGGAAAAGCAAATCCCCGTTTTTATATTGATTTTGTTAAAAGTATTGACGAGGAGACTGGTGAATGCGAGGCAAAATTTTAAAAAAAGTGCCAAGTTGATCATATGACTGGCTAAACCACGTTTATTTTCAAGGAAGACGATGAATGTTCCTTTCCAGAAAGTGATATTGTAAAGATACTTCCTCTTCCTTATGTCACGAGAACAACTTCTAGGCAAAAGAAATTTGTATTTCTGATTAATCTCAATCGCTAAAACGTGTATTAACGTTTTCTCATATGCCAAAATTATTGAACAATTAAATTCTTTGATTATTCACAGTAAATTGCTGTATTCAAAACATTTGTGCTAGTAATTTTGCTCAAGTAGGCAGAATTAAAATATTCAATCCAAAGCTTAATGTGTAATACTTATAACAGTGGTCTAAAAAGTATGAGTTTATACAATATTGGGTTGCATTGATTTCTTTTTTAACTTTTTTTAGTAACTTCTATGGATTGTCTAATTTACCTTTGGTACTTCTTCAATTTACCCCAACGAAGAGGCAAGTTGAAACAAATAAAGTGTCAACTTCGAACACAAATTATTAAAAATTGGGCAACTACATTAAAAAATAATTTACATCATAATAAACCTTATGTCTTGAAATATAATACCTTAAAATTTCTATTACATAGCGCTTATAATTAACGAGTTAATTTATTTTTTATAAAATTTAGTTCAACTTACCTCATCTTCCCCTACCTCCTGTAAGAAAATGGTTTTGATTTACTGTCGGGTGACTTTTGGCCAACCCTGTATGTATTCTTTTAACTTGATTTTAAGTAGATTCGACCTCGGATGGAACCGGCTTTAAGCCTTCGTTATTATTATTATTGATTGGCGCTTAAGTTCACAATTGAAGCAATAATTGCTCAAATCGTAGGTTAAACTTTGTCGTTTTTTTCAATTTGTCGTTTTTATCCAGTGGCTAAATCAGTTATCGTTTTGAGCTGGCGGGAATAGTCATCAATAAAATTATTTTACTAACTGGTGCGGAATTTTTGACCGACTTACAACTGATTGATTTTGTGCCTTCTAGTTTGTTTTAAAATAAAACTTTTAGTTCTTTGCACAGTTTGGAGTTTTCTTAAAAATGCAGTCGGTGAAGACCTTGGAGTTTTTCCGGGCTGAGTTGTAGTCAATTTACTGATTGTAACAAGTATCTCGGCATCTTCGAAAGCAGGTTAGGGTAATTACTTAACGGTTGCTTTAACGAAATTGTCTCAGACGTGATCAGGAAGACAAAAAAGACAATAAATGGTCATAAACCATAGATAAAGCAAAACATGATGAAAACAAAAAGCTTTTAAACTACGTCGAAGAACGCAGATAATGGAAACGACCTTTTACGGCTGCCATGTGGCGCAAAATCTTTCCAGATTTTACATTTTCCAGAAAATGTAGTGATAGGAAAAAATTTAAATCTGAAAGCAGTGTCGGTGAGTTTGCCCGACCTGTTCTTTAGAACAGGGCTCTTCAAACTGGGGGTCGCGAGATTTTAAATTTTGGATTTTTAGAGATTACGATGATTTTGGAAGAAAAGTAGCGAAATACAAGATTAATTCGAAGCGAAGACTTTTTTTTTTTTTTTTAGAGAACACCTTGATAATAGCGGAATTAGAGATCGATTCTAGGTGAAGACTTTTTTTTTTTTTAGAGAACACCTTGATTTTTGGGGGAAAATAGCGGAATCAGAGATCGATTCTAGGTGAAGACCTTTTTTTTTTTTTTAGAGAACACCTTGATTTTGGGGGAAAATAGCGGAATCAGAGATCGATTCTAGGTGAAGACCTTTTTTTAGGGGTCGCGAAAAAATTTGGCCGTGGAAAATGGGTCTCGATGAAAAAAGTTTGAAGAACACTGCTTTAGAACAATGGGCTTCACTTTACGGAGATTACCAAATATGAAGAATATGAATGTTTGAGATAGCTTATCGAGGATAGTCTGTTAAAAGATGAATTGAGTCAGAGCTTAGCCGTACCAGCCGAAAAAAATTTGGGGGCAATAGAGTTTTGCCCAAGTTTTGTGACATTTGTCCGAATGGTAATTTTTTTAGAATTTTACAGATATAAGAATAAATTTTGTCCAAAATTTATGGTGACGACCAAAAAAAGTCTTTACCTTAAATCTTAAACTTTTTTTTGCATTTAGTGTTCATTTCCGATGAATAAAAAAATTTGTCCTGCCCAATTAATCCCCTGTCACCGCCTTAAAATTCCTGACTTTGCCCAAATTTTTTCGATCACTGCATGAAAAATTCTGGTTTTGCCCAAATATTTTCTTGTCAGTAGCCGAAAAATTCTGGTTTTGCTCAAAGTTTTGAGACTCGGGGGGGAATTGCCTCCTTGCCCTTCCGGCAGGTACGTCCTACGAATTCGAGTTTTCTTTTTAGACAAACTTTATCATATAGGCCGCACAGGAGTTGTAGATTTGCTTTTTTTGTAAACCAAGTTATCGCTAAAAAAACTAATTCGAATTATTTTGTAATGCTCTATTAAACAAGCCGTATGATTAGGCATACCATTACCATATTTCCGAAGGGGCAAACCGGCAAAAAAATTCGTTCCGAAAAAGTGTTTATTGAGAAAAAAAGTCTTCATTTTGAATCAATTTGGATTTTATGATTTTTGTCCCAAAAAAGTGTTCTCTAAAAAAAAGGTCTTTACTTTAAATCAGTGTCCGATTTTTTAATTTTGGTTCCTAAAAAGAAGTGTTCTTTAAAAAAAAGTCTTCACTTCAAATCAGTCTCGAATTTTCCTTGATTTTCGTCTCCCATAAAGTGTTCTGTAAAAAAAAGAAAAGTCTTCACTTTGATCCGTCTCGGATTTTATGAGTTTTGTTTGTAAAAACTACTAATCTCTGAAAACACAACCATGGCCTTCACTTGGAGTCTGTTTAGCATTTCTGCCAAAATTGCCTATGCAAAGCTCTAAAAATTGGGACTGTCCCGCCAAAACCGGGACGTGTAATTGGTAAGCCTACGTATGACTGACAACCTCTTTATTTTTAATGCTTGTTCAGTGAGTCACAAAGTATTTTTAGAGGGTCTATTTTGGTCGTTCATTTCGTGCTGTTTTTCAAGTCACGTTTTTGATAATTTAAGAAAATTATTTGTTATTCTTAAGATTTAGTTTTTTATTAATACTAAATCTTAAGAATTACTTAACTCCATAAAATACACCAAATGATAACGCGGAAGTGGCAAAAATTTTCCACTCCGCAAAAGGAAAACATAGAGGTAGTTCTTGTATTGGTTTGGTACAAAAACTAGTTTCAGTGTTTTGCATTTTACTGTGACAATGTGTCCCAAAAATCGGCTGGACTGAAGAAAGAAATACGGTTAAGCATTTGTTTCTGATTGTCTCCTTTTGCATGCGCTTTTACCTTCAGTTCAGTGCGTGTTGGCTTCTTTTATTGAAGTTTTCTTAGGACGGGTGTTAGGCTTGGTACAAAAAATTCGGGTAATGTTTGGGAAAGCCTCTCACTTCGGCAGCATTGGGAAGAGACTCCTCTTCATAGTTTGATCAAAACATTAAAAATACCTCCATGAAAATGTAAAAAATGTACTGAAAGCCAAGCGTGTGGATCTAAATGACGAACAGACACTCAACTGTTTAACCTCAAAGCCGTGATGTGTGAATTAGGGTGAAGTGAAAATATTTTTTTTTTTGAAATTGTAAAAAGTGTAGTTCTAAAAACCTGCCAAACAGGTAAAATCTACAAAAAAATTGGTTTTGGCGAGTTGCTACCTTTGGGGGGCTAGCAACCTCCCAAAATGTGTTTTGAGGGATAAAATTTCCTAAAAATGTCGTAACTCAGTAACCGCTTATCGTACAGGCATGATTTATGGCTCAAAATTTGCAGAATTATCATGTTTTTATATGTGCTAAGAGAAAGTTTTTGTCTATTTCCACTAGAAAAAAAGTTATGATAGAAAAACTGTTTAATAAGTTTGCTTGTTTGTACTTAACTAATAGTTATCTGAAAAGTTATTATTATTTTTTGCAGGTATATTGTTAAGTAATTGTCTAAATCAAAGCTTTGGCCAAACTGCGAAGTAGTAAAACATGAAAAGACGGAGTTCAACTTCTGTAAAGAAGATTTTACATAGTGGACACACTTTCTCTACCCGTGATAGTTTTCCACCAGGAGTATTGCCTACCAAGCGACATGTAATAGAACGCATTCTTCATTTGAAAAACTTTCGAACCTTCAATGCTGCAAATGACATTGCCAGAGAAATTTATGACAGATGGGTATGGTGCAACGTATATCCCATTCATCTGTACACCATTTCGAAAAAAGTTCAAAGTTTTGTGAATTGTTTCAGTGCACTTGATCGCTGGTCAAAGAAAAAACGAGGAGAAGCATTTTTACAAAAGGAAAAAGAGTTTATGTCAACTATTGATGAAATATTTGATGTTTTTTGTGCTGACGATAAGCAGCGCAGAATTTTGGAGAAACAACATGGTTTGAAAATGACAGATGATGATTATGCTTTTCATAAAGATCAAACTATTAAGCGAGTTGGAAAATGTGTGGATACTGTGGTTCCTTCAACGTCAGCTGACATACAGTATTTGAGGCGCTCTCGACCCTTACAACCTCATCCAGAACCACCAACATGTTCTTACGTTACATCAGTTACATCAGTGCCTGAGTCAGCTTTGGATTATCTGTCAGATTCTAGTTCAACCAACACAGACCAAACGCAATCTTCTGCTGCTTCTGAATTTGTTTCTCAATCAATGCCATATGAAAATCAGAATCGAATGATTTGGTCAAACCTTGCAAGGATGAGTGAGCGTTTTCAGATATCCGACAGAGCTGCTGCTGCGATCGCTAATAGTGTGATGCAAGATTTGGGTCTAATTACTGATGATGACAAGACATATGTTATTGATCGTAGCAAGCTTCGAAGAGAGCGAGAACGATGCCGTGCTGAAATTAGGAAAAAGGAGCAAGAAAATTTCAAGTTAGTGAATGCCATATACTTTGATGGGCGCAAAGATGCAACACAGGTCACCATGCAAGGGCCAAATGACAAGTTTTACAGGTCTGTGCAACTTGAAGATCACTATACAATGGTTGGGCAGCCTGGTGAATACTATCTTTCTCATTTTTCCACAGAGGATGGCAAAGGAAGAACCATAGCACAAAAGATCTTCAACACCATTGCCAACACCGAATTACATGACAAGTTTACAGTAGTTGGCACTGATGGAACTGCAGCAATGACAGGCAAGTTCAATGGTTGCATTCGTAAGTTGGAAGAACTATTGAACAAGCCACTACAATGGGTAATTTGCCTACTACATACCAATGAACTACCCTTGCGCCATGTCTTTACTATGCTTGATGGAACCACCAATAGTCCTGACACATTTGCAGGACCAATTGGGAAGTGTTTAACTGGAGATGTTTCAAGTTGGCCGGTTGCTGCTAATTTTAAGTCAATTTCAAACCCTCAGTTTGTACAGTTGCCAGAATCAGTTGTTAATGATCTGAGTACTGATCAACACTATGCTTTTATTGCTTACAAGATATGTTCAGCAATAATCAAGGAAGTTGTCGACAGCGACTTGCAATATTTAAAAGTAGGTCCCATTGTGCATTCACGCTGGCTAACTCTGGGCTGTGGAATCCTCAGATATTATGTTTCGGTGGATGAACCCTCCTCAAACTTGGAAACTCTGACGAAGTTTTGTCTTCAAGTTTACTTTCCAAGTTGGTTTGAAATTAAGTTAAATAGTCAACTAACTTGCGGATCTAGAAATTTTTTCAACTTGGTCCAACGAATTCTTCAGGTGCCTGACGAAGCTGTTCGGAAAACTGCTCTGAAAGTTGTGCAACGAAATGCATTTTTCGCACACCAGGAAAATGTCTTGATCGCCATGTTGGGTGACAACAATGAGGAGATACGAATGCGAGGAGTGAACAAAGTGCTTTCGATTCGTGGAAACTTGCCATCAACGGTTTCATTTGATAATCATGACTTGGTTGACAGTCGCAGTGAAGAATATTCTTTGGAAGGAGCAAAATATAATGATACCGCCTCAACTGTACGGCTGTTTGAACCGCCCACACTGGATCTAACAGTGAACTCGTACTACAAGATGGTGAATTTAACATTTTGCCATCAGCAGCCTCCGGTAATTGAACATTTAACTGATTTAGATATTGAACAATGCCGGATAAGACCACAGCAGCTCGACCACCCATGTCACAACCAATGTGTAGAGCGCCATGTCAAAATGATAACAGAGGCCGCAGCACAAGTTGAAGGATTTGAACGAAGAGATGGGTTGATTCGCCAGAAGATTGCAGCCTGGGACAAAAGTTTAAGACCACCTTTGGAAAAAGGCACATTTTAGAAAAAAGCTTCTTAATCACCTAATACTAAATATTCTTGTGTCAAAATGCATATTTAGTTTTTGGATATAAACCTTATCACACATTAATTTTTAATTTTTACTTTCGTTCAATTTTTTAAATGTTTAGCTTAAAAATACAAAATTTTGAACCACGAAAATTGGCAAAAAATCTAGCAGTTAACGTTGAAAAACGTATTCAATTTACCGGTCGTTGCACAATGAAGGTCTCAGAACGTGAAATATCAAGGCAGATGAAAGTTAGAAAAACTGCTGTACCTAACACTATCAAAAAAATTTCAAAAAATAAGTACTTTCAAGGACAGCAAAAAAACAGGCCGTCTGAGCATTTTTAGTAGTGGAAATAAACGTTTTATTAGGAAAACAGTGAGTCAATTCCCTTAGAGTTCTGCTAAAAAAATACAAGCTAAATGGCACAAGGAAGCTTCAAAATTAGTAAAAAAACAATTTTACTAAAAAAAACAATTGCAAGGTAGCAACTCGCCAAAACCAATTTTTTTTGAAGTTTTAGCCTATTTGGCAGGATTTAAGAACTACACTTTTTTCAAATTTTTTTTTCACTCCACCCTAGTGTAAATATTGTCTTCAAAATTCAATCACTGATACTGCATCAAAAAAGGTAATGTTACGTCGTTCGCGTAAATTATTTGAGAAGTAGATGTTGGGTGCGGGTTTCGAGCCAGCGCGCCTTTTGTATCGGCGCTGAATAATCAGCGCTACCTTTAATGCGTTCTCGCGCGGCTGTGGGCATAAAGTGATGCCACGTTGTTTAGTGAGTCCTTTGACTTGAGCTGGCTGTAACTTTGCATTTGAACAGAGCCTTTAGATTGATTTGGTTGCTGTATTTTTTGTCCCTTTGGACATTGTCTACTTTGGTAGAGAATTTAATAATTTGATTCTTTCCTTTGCTCGTAAGTGTCTACGCATGGAAACATATTGAAATTTGTATTATATTTATTCAGAAAACCGTTTCGGACTAGCGCCGCCATTATTGTTTTGTTTTGCAAAATAAAATCATAAATCTGGTGCTGGTCGTGAAGCGCGTTTGTGAGGAGTTGGAGGAAGGACGAGACAGTTTGCGACTCCGTCACAGGTAAGGTGAATCATTTTATTAAACTGCGATATCGAGATAACCAGCAATAATGTAACATTTCTTTTGTGCTTTGTCTTTAGTCACCTTCGTCGACAATCAAAAGATCGCTAATTTAAAACAATAAACAGAAGGAAATAATCAAGATCACGCTCCGACAAATCTATGCCTTTTAAGCAAAATAAATAATAATACAGTCGAAACAAGCAGTCCACATAATTCATACTTCAAGATAACCCAATAGTAATAAACACAATGTAACTAACTGTATCTAGTTGATCGTCAAAATCGATTTTCAACTACTTGAAATATCTCGTAGCATCAATTGGAAGAGTTAAAACCAGCATCCATAAAAATATTACAGTGACATGGCAAACGAATTGCGAATAAAAAATACAGATCTTAACCCAAGAAGCGTCACAAATCTGAGATCAGACACATTTGGAACTGGCTCAGTGGACCCGGTAAAAAGTAGTCGTGGTCGTGTGCTCATTAAATTGTAATCGTTCGATACACGATATAAATAAAACCAAAAGAGTCGCGAGATTAAGACCGTAAAAATCCCAAGATAAAAGCAAAAATAATGGTGGCAATATGATTCACAGTGCATAAGATGGATCTTGGATATCCAGTTTGAAGAAGGGTCATCACTTTGGATTTTTCCTGTGTCCCCATTGCCAGATATCTTTTCGCGTCACAATGCCTACTACCTGCAATAAAATCACTCTCAAGATGACACTAACAAATGACGTAATGAGCCTGATACAAACCTTAAAGTCATCGTTGATGACGACAACATGACGTAAGCCAAGAGCACGAAACAAACGGAAGATCCTCGGCAGCGAAGCATTCTAAACACGGAAATCGCGCGTGAGCAATAACGAGTCATTGGCAAAACACGTGACACAAAGGCCCACCTCGTAGACAGTGTAAGGGGTAGGGTTGAGATAGGGGCGCAGATCAAGATGGCACAGGTCCTGCTCGTCCTCGCTCACGTTCAGGTACGACACCGGGGGATTCCGGGGATAGGAGTCGCGGAAGTTGCTCATGGTTAGTCGGTCGCTGAGCCGGCCCTGGCGCTCGACGAATGCCTAGCAACAAGGCGCGTTTGAGTGGCGGGACAACGCGATGAACAAACAGCGCTACCTTGTGACGTAGCAAAACGAGCAGTTGAGATCGTAAAATGACTCCGCGGAACTTTCCATCGCTATCAGTGACCGGATATCCGCTGTGGTTGTTTCCGGGGTCCGACAGGGCCTTGCAGACGTTCCGAACGCGGGACACTTCAAGGAGGGCCACCGCTGGACTGCTCATCACACGTCTGTGGGAGTGTTTACCGGTTACGTCACAATCGATACGAAATAAACGGAAGGAAGCAACCTGGCATGAATGTCGGAAGAGAAGGGAGGAGGTTCCCATTCGAGTATCGGCAAACGAGACAAGTGGACGTGCATGTCGTATATCCCCTCGTTGAACAAGTCGCCGGTCAGCTTGGACAGCATGAGGACGATCATGAGTGGGAGACTGTACGTCAGGTCGCCTGTCGCTTCCATCAGGATGACGGTCAAACTGATCGTCATCCGTACGGTGCCTCCTGTGAGAGCTCAGCTGCAATCGCTCGAACTTTCCGCTTCTAACAGCAACTCACCGAGCTGAGCCGCGGCGCCGATGAGGGCGTACTTTGACAGATCATTGGACGAATCGCAGTCGACGCAAATGTTATTGATAAATATTCCCAACAATCTCCCCCAGGCTGCTCCCAGGAGGAGCGAAGGAATGAAAAGTCCACTCGGCACCTAGGAGTTGCGAGAAAAAATCAAATAGTGATATTCGTGCATGCTGACGTATCAGTGACGTACATGGCGTCGTGCGATGAATCATGGACACTTTAATCGGTATTTTATTCGAAGCGCTTTCTCACAAAATTCAAACGGTGTTGCAATTGCACCCCGACCATTCAACATACCTGAAGTCCGTAAGTCCAGCAAGCGATAACGAAATATATCAGGGCGAAAGTGATGAGCGATGACGGAGTGAAAGTTCCTAAACACAAATCGCGCGAGGTCAATATATTTTGCTACGATCAGATGCTGGACAAAACAAACAACTATAAAAATTCTTGCGAATGTCTTAAACAAGCGTTTTATTCTTTAATTTGTCGAAATAGCGATGCAAGCTGATATTGCATTCAAACAAGCCAAAGCAAAAAGAAAAAAGAAACATCGCATAAAACCAACTGGCTACAACGTATCACAAAGGTAACTTATCACAAGGAAGTTGTGGCTGCTTAAAGTTGTGGTTTCAAAATAGAGTGACGGACCTCGCCGCCCAAATCATTGTTGAATAGTTCTATGGCCTTACAGCTTCATTTTTAAACCAGATAAATAATAAAAATTAGTAAAAAATGGCCAGCTTCATATCTCTCCTTCTGGCAAATCAGTTTTATGGCAAAAAACTTTTTTTCATGATTTGCAATAAAAATAAGCCGCTTTTGCAGAAAGAAACTGATCGTCGATGAGTAAGTTTGCGGTTTAGTCTTAAGCGCGTTTGGTCGGGCAGCGCTAAAGGCAGCACAACATTTACTTATTTTATTGGTATTTTGTATTTCACTGAAATTGTTTGCGAACATTGGACAGACAATTCAAAAAAACAATAAAAAACGAAATAAAAATTCATTGCGACCGGAACCTGATACATCACGTGATTAATAATTAAGCACCTCGGGGGTCGTGGAACAAGCTTTTTACACTTTCTTCTGGCGGGGTGAAAAAGAGGGACGACATCACGTTATAATCCCCGTCCCCACACATGAACTGCAAAAAATTGAAAGTCAACCCGACACTTCTAATGCATAAAAAAGGAGTGCGCGTGGGAATTAACGGATAAGCTATTTTTGTTTGAAGAGTGTACTCCAAGATAACACGGAAATACATTCGTCAACACTTGAATTTACGTCGAAGCGAAGGAAAAACTTGTGGGAAGATTTTAACATGAAATGCGTCTTGGATGACAAATGAACAAAGAGTGAAAGTTACAGAACAACCCCAAGAAAAAATGTAAAACAGCAGAAGTCGGGTGATTTCGACCTCACTCACCTGCAACTTCACATTATGATCCTGTCCCAGGGGCCGACAGACGGTGCTACTGTACATCATGACAAAAGCGATGGTCCCCGATATCGCGGCCACCACGAGGGCCTCCAACACCTGCGCGAACCGAAACCTGTTGACAAATCGGATGCGGAACCTGGTGATGAGGAGGTTGCAAGCATTAAACCCGGCACCGAGAAATCCTCCTGATGATAGAAAACAGGTGATTACATGACGAAAGCACACTCACAGCTAAGCTATGCCGAAAACAAAAGCAAAAAGATTTATTCTCAAAGGTTTTTGTCGAACTCTCATCGGAGAAACTCGTCAGAATTTGGTCGATGATCATCGGCCACCATATTCTCGCTGTTATCTTGACATTTTCTACAACCAGTACCACAGTTTCATCAAGCTGCCTTTTCTGAAACTTTGATACTACCCTATTACCGAGTGCAGCTTATATCAAACACACAATCACATAAATAAAACTTTTTAAGAAATAACACGGGCAGCAAGGTTATTTAAATCTATTGCCAGCAACATCAACTTTTAGAAATTCATGACGCCGTATAATTTCAGGTACGAAGTAGTTTTTACGAATAATTTAATAAAACAAAACAATCTTTCAGCAAAAAAAAATAGATACAACTTCTAATAATAATTTGTAGGGAATCACAATAACAAGTCATCATAGTCATTACATATAGGCCTAAAGAAAAAGTATCAATTGCCAAAGCAGGGCTTTAAACCTTATTAGTTAAATTCATTATTTCCTTCAAAACAACTTTTTGAATCGAAAAGCCCTCACCAATCGGTCCCATTGCAATGAAGATGAAGAAATCAACAGCGCTGTAACTTCCGGTGAAACGGCCGAAGTTAATAAGACCGGGATAGGAGAGTTCCCCAGGGTGGCCGCGGTAGAAACTCATGCAGAAGTTGAGAGTGTAGCTTGAAAGAATCGAGCAGAGAAACTGAACAAATGCAATATTGAAAGCCGATCTGGATAAGAGTTGTGAAGGACTCACAATTCTCCAGGTGAGAGCTTGGTTCCAAAAACTCGCCGCTTCTTCCAAACTGAACAAGACTCCTCCGATCGGAGCTCCGAATGCGGCAGAAACGCCCGCAGCCGCCCCTGTACAACATTGACAACGCTGTCAGCTTCGATTAACCTAATTTCGATTTAATGATTCAGAGACTAACTGCGAGTTCAGTTTGACACAAGCGCTTGAGCGAGGAGAAGAGTGAAGATCAACGCGTAATGTCATTGCGTCATTGTTATTATTAGCCAGCACATGACACAAGCTAGAGAGAGAGAGAGAGAGAGAGAGTTTATTTATCCAAAGCACACACACGCGCAAAAGAAAAAACATTTCTAATTACAGAAAAAGAAACACTTTAATAAGAAAACTATATCGCACACTGTGACAAACGGCAATGTACATTGTAGAATGTCAGGAAGCAACGACAAACCAAAGAGACGCAAAGAACAACCTGATACACAACAAACATAACAATTTGACAAAAGTTTAAGGAAAGGGCAGAAAATCAATTGGTAAAACATCTTTTTATTTGAAAATTAGTTCTTTATTGTTTGATTTAATGAGTAAATAATATTGGCCAGCATATTGCGTAACAAATAATATTGTTTCAAACAACTCTTTCCTTACTAACGTTGCCGTACGCCAACACAAATTTCCGTGTTTCTCTTTCATTTACTACTAACCGACAAAAATGCAAATATAATTGATTTGACTATAAAGAGTAACTTGCCATTGTCTAACAACAAATCTATTGAGTTTTTTTCCTAAAGTTTTTAAATAAGAAAACACTTACGGTTAAACACTTATTAACACAATATTGTCACCGAGATTAAAAATTCGAGTGTATTTGAACTGGGTGCGAATATATTTTTGCTGTTTATCGGGATAGGCTAGATTAGCCTAACTCAGCGTTTCTCCAACCTTTTTTCTGCGACCCAAAATCGCTACAAACAACGATTTACAAATATGACTGCGACCCAAATAAATTTGAGTGAGCGCTTATTGAAACAAAACGAAATTGTTATGTAAGCCAACAATGGTCGTCTAATTTTTAGCTGTATAATGTGTCGGCAGAAATTTGTTTGTGAGCAAACTTATTTCGATTTCTTGATTTTCGGCTCAAAAACATGGTGACCTCTAAAAAAAAAGAAAAAGGTGTCTTCTTGAATCTGACTCTGATTTCTTGATTTTCGGCTCAAAGACGTAGTGATCTCTAAAAAAAAAAAAAAGGTCTTCACCTTGAATCTGACTTCTTGATTTTCGGCTCAAAAACATGGTGACCTCTAAAAAAAAAAGAAAAAGGTGTCTTCTTGAATCTGACTCTGATTTCTTGATTTTCGGCTCAAAGACGTAGTGATCTCTAAAAAAAAAAAAAAGGTCTTCACCTTGAATCTGACTTCTTGATTTTCGGCTCAAAAACATGGTGACCTCTAAAAAAAAAAGAAAAAGGTGTCTTCTTGAATCTGACTCTGATTTCTTGATTTTCGGCTCAAAGACGTAGTGATCTCTAAAAAAAAAAAAAAGGTCTTCACCTTGAATCTGACTTCTTGATTTTCGGCTCAAAAACATGGTGACCTCTAAAAAAAAAAGAAAAAGGTGTCTTCTTGAATCTGACTCTGATTTCTTGATTTTCGGCTCAAAGATGTAGTGATCTCTAAAAAAAAAAAGGTCTTCACCTTGAATCTGACTTCTTGATTTTCGGCTCAAAAACATAGTGATCTCTAAAAAAAAGAAAAAAGGTCTTCTTGAATCTGACTCTGATTTCTTGGTTTTCGGCTCAAAGATGTAGTGATCTCTAAAAAAAAAAAAATCTTCACCTTGAATCTGACTCTGATTTCTTGATTTTCGGCTCAAAAACATAGTGATCTCTAAAAAAAAAGAAAAAAGGTCTTCTTGAATCTGACTCTGATTTCTTGGTTTTCGGCTCAAAAACGTAGTGATCTCTAAAAAAAAAGTCTTCATCTTCAATCTGACTCTGATTTCTTGATTTTAGTCTTAAAATCATAATGTTCTCTTATCTTCACTTTTGAAATCTTGTGTGCGCAGATCTTTTTCTTTTACGTGCGATAATTTACAAGCTTTCGCGACCCATCCGCATGGTCTTGGCGACCCGCATTTGGGTCGCAACCCATGGTTTGAGAAACGCTGGCCTAACTGTTGAATTGGTTCTATTTAGAAAGCACTGAATTATAGTGGTTAATCTTAAAACAAACGTGAAAACTAAAAAATGATTGTAGTAACTTCATGCTGTCAAGTTTACGAGTTTCAATGCAAAATAAAAGAAACGTGGTGCAACGACACCTCTATTAACAAACACACCACCTCGTGCTATATCGACTCATATTTCTACATCATATCATTAATAAAAAATATTCAGTGCAAAGCAATGTGTTAAAAGAAATGCTCGTCCAATAAAATTTTTGCTGTGCAAAGGTCGAATCACCAACCTGCACAAACAAAATCTCTTTTTTCTCTATCGTTGCGAAAATGCTTGAAGAGATTTCCTCCAGTTTGAAAAGTGAGGGAGCGCCCTTGACATACTCCCGAGGCAATGACGGATCCTGAGTGGATCATGGGACCTTCCTGTCACGAAAAGACTTTGATAAGTCGGAAAAGAATTTTCAGCGCTTGGTTTGAGAATACGTTTGTGAAAAATATACAATTGATGTTTTTATAGCAATCCACATAAGACGGTTCTAAAAAGATTAATTATTCTAACGCTTTTTCCGTAATTGTACCAAACCAAAAATCACTAATGTATTTTCATTTTAACTGAAGTTTCGTCGGTCAGACAGTTCAACCGATGATATTTGCATGGTCGAATTCAGGGCCGTTGAAACCACTCTTTACACCCCAATTAAAAGGAGCCCCTAAAATATATAAACCGACAATAATTTTTATATTTTTCCCATTTAGTTGTAGGCCCAATTCAAATTTTTTAGTTTAACTCACGCCGGCGAAGAGTAGATTAAATACTAACATGAGCAAGCCAATAAAAATTCAGCTTTAGAACAGTATTGTAATTATCGTGTAAACTTTGAGAACTCACAAAATATAGCTAAAACAATTAATTAAAAAAAGCGTCCAACATTGAACCGACAAATCTTCGATCCATTCAGTGTTAAGTCAAAACTTTAACGTTTATAACTTTTTTATTTGATATTTAATAATTAAAAAATAATTGGAATGTTGAAATGGAAAAACTTATTGCTTTAGAAACTGCACAAGGGCAAGCACAGAAGTGCTATGACAAACAAGAGCTTATTCAAATGTAAACTTTAATCAGCACCATATCACCAAACTTTAAAAAACCCTCGGCCACAATCTTGTCTTTCAAACAACGAAAAAACACCAACCTTTCCAACAGCAAGCCCGCCAACCACAGCAGCGACCACTCCAAACACTTTCGCAACAAGAGTTTTAAGACGAACAACGTTTGGAACTTTGATTCCATTCAGGAAACATTTAATTTGTGGAATTCCGCTTCCAGCAGCCACCGGCTAAAATGGGATTTCTATTAGATTATTTCTTCACAAAATTGGCAATGCTGGTTTCTTACAGAAAGATATACAGTGAGCAAAGCAGCTACAAGAACAAAACCGATGTTGAAGGAAATCCATATTAGCAGAGGAATAGCAAGACAACCACTAGAAACACATCTTGCTATAGCTGAAAAAAGACAAATGTGATTACACGAACGATTAAAACGATAAAGAAAAGTCATCAAATTGACTTAAAAACTTGACATCTATTTTTTTATTCATTTATTTTATCTCTGTATTTACCCTCCTGACTCGCAGGAAAGCAGAGATGTCGGCGATGCCAAGATAATGCTGTCCACTTGTAATTTAATAGAGATATGACTTTTAATTTAAAACTGCTTGCCTAGACCACCATGCAGGGCAAAGTGTCGTAAAGCGTCTTTCCAAGGCGACAACAGAATAGCGCGAGTGGGTTTTGAACCCAGACCATGTTGATCATAAGCACGGCAGTTTAACCACTCGACCACGCCGCCGACAAAAACTTATCAAGCTTTAATTCAAATTCAAGTATCAATTTCTAGTATCAAGCGTTAGTTTAAATTTTTGCATCAATCAATGCACAGGTTTTATTTTGTAAATCGCGTGCTATTCTTTTTTTAACGTGCCTATGCAATTTTTAAACTTTTAAACTAAAAGGACATACTAAACAAATGAATACAAATAGACAATAAATAGGTTGAATGCAATTTTAGAAAATTGTTAAAACTGTAACAGCTTTACATACATATCCATATTATAGTAACTTGCAGTAGCATATATACAGTAATATATACCTATTTAACAGAACACCAATATTTAAAAAACTTTTAACTATAAAGGCGAAACAGTCTGTTGGGACTATTTTATAAAAACTTTTTTAAATATTTGTGTTCTGTTAAATAGAAATAATCACTGACTATAGAAGTCATTGAGCACTTTTCTGAAGAGCACCACTAATTTGTAGTTGTGTTTATATGTACATATTGTACTGTATATATTGGAATTATACGAATTGCAATCACTGGTTATTATGTTAAACGAAAATCATCGACAAATAGCAATATTTAATTCCCAAAAAACACAGCAAACAGAAACAATAACAAACCTTCTGAAATAATTTGTCGTTTCCACGAAGTTAATTCAATGATTGAAATGTTTATTGCAACTGCAAGTAAGCCCGTCAATACTCCAATCATTGTGCAAATAATCCAACGTTGTAAATTAATCCATCGCCAGTCCTATAAAAGGAATCATTTTGCTTTGTTTAACAGTAACTTCACACTTTAACACTAGAAAATTAGAGAGGGTAATTTATTTGAAGCTATATTTTGCTTTGTTTAACAGTAATTTCACATTCTAACACTAGAAAAGTAGAGAGGGTAATTTATTTGAAGCTATATTTTGCTTTGTTTAACAGTAATTTCACATTCTAACACTAGAAAAGTAGAGAGGGTAATTTATTTGAAGCTATATTTTTGCTTGTTTTGGGCTTCTACCTAGGGATTAGAGCAGTACTTCTCATTCTTTTTTTCATGGCAAACCAAATCTTGAGCAAAAATAAACAAAAAAGCTTTAGCAACCCAATTGTTTTCACAGACTTTATTGCAAGCATAAAAATCTCAATTTTTGTCTCAAAACGTAGTGATCTTTTCAAAAAAGTCTTCACTTTGAATCTGTCTTGGATTTCTCAATTTTCATCCCTAAAAAGTAGCAATTTAACTCTTACACAACTATAATCATGAGCTCCCCTCCTTTTCAACATCTTTACATATGACCTGGCTTCCACAATTTTCAGAAAATTTGCTTATGCAGACAATCTAGAATTGCTGCACTCTTCTGAAAACTGGAAGGACCTGGAGGAGACTTTAAATCAAGACCAGTGATGGGACAATTAATCAGAATTGGAATCGAGAAATGAAGAATCTTTAGGAATTAGAATTGAAAGATTTTTCATGAAAATTTTGATTCTTCCTTTTTTTTATATACCTCACTGTCATTAAGCAAGCACACATATGAAAAAAGACGTTTTCTTTTTTAGAACAATTTATATAATTATAATCATGGGTTGATTGGAAATTGTCCATCACTAACTTGAAAAGCTCATTTTCACTACAAATGTAGAATGCAGCATTCTTTGTTTGTTTTATTGATTTTTTTACTGATTTCTGTGCCTAAGCACAAGGCAAGCAAAAAAACAATGAAACAAACAAAGAATACTCTATTCCATGCTTGTAGTAGAAACAACCCCTAACAACAATATGATTTTTAATCCTAACCCAAATTGGTGAGGTGAAACATTGGTGGCAGCAAATGTTTCCATCCTGTATACAGGGTGTGGAGAAAGTTTCCGCCTATTATTTTAAAATAGAATAATTTAGCGACATAGTAATAATTGTCAACCATGTTTTCTGTTTTTTTTTTTTGAAATTATGTGTATTTTATATTGCAGATGCACAGGTATTAGTTTTCATTTAAAATTTATTAAAAAAATGAGTAAACGTAAAGCCATCTTGGAACTTCATCATGCGGGGAGGTCAAATCCTGAAATAGTTAAACTTACAAAAGCATCAAAATCCACCATTAGAGATACAGTACACCGCTTATCTTTAACTAGAAATATCAGAGAATTGTCCAAGGTGTGGCAGACCCCGAAGTGCTTGCACAGTTAAGAATATCAGGGCCATCAGAGAGAAGATAAGAAGAAATTCCAAGTGACCAATGAGAGGGATGGCTAAGGAAATGAAAATGGATGAAAAATCTATGAGAACCATAATCAAAGAAGACCTAAAGATGTCTCCTTACAAAATAACAAAGCACCAGCTGCTTATTAATTTGCAAAAACAAAAAAGAAGAAAAAGAGCCCAACTTCTTTTGAAGCAATTAAAAGGTGGCATGGAAGTTGGGAAGATCATCTTTTCTGATGAGAAACTGTTCACCATAGAGGCCAAATTCAACTTACAAAATGACAGGGTCTTGGCAACATGATCTGAAGACATTCCAGATAATGTTAGAACAGTTTACCAGGTGCAAAAGCCTGCATCAGTCATGGTGTGGGCTGCAATATCTGAGAACTGGAGATCCTCCCTAATTTTTGTTAAACAGGACTGCAAAGTGAATATCAAGTCATGTATTGAGGATATTTTAACTCCTGCTCTTGTTGAAATGAAGGAATATTTTAAAAATGATCAATTCATTTTTCAACAAGACGGTGCACCCTCCCATACTTCCAAAAAGAATCAAGAGTGGTGCCGGAGTCATTTTCCAAGGTTTTGGAGTAAGGAAATGTGGCCTCCATCATCTCCAGATCTGAACCCTATAGATTTCTCAGTGTGGTCAATTTTGGAGAAAAATGCCTGTTCTATGCCCCATAAAAATGTGGAGTCATTGAAGAAATCTCTAATAAGGGAATGGGCCAATATTCTGCAAGAATTTTTCTGTGCCACAGTGAAGAGTTTCAGGTGAAGACTAGAGGGGATTATAAGAGTTAGAGGAGACAACATTAAAAACTAAGTTTATCAATGATTAAATCCAAATATAGCTCTTTTGTAAACCAATGTGTGTTTTGTTTAGCAAACTATAACATGAGTTGTTACAATTTTTCTGAGAGCGGGAACTTTCTCCACACCCTGTATATATATCTTGCAAGAGTAAGTTGATCTTCTTTGCAGAACAGTCAATGAAAAGATCAGAGAAATTCAACAATGTTTAAAAAATCACAACAGTCTGTTTCATCCTATGGAATCGTCAGGTGGTCACTTATTCCAATAGAAATACTTATCCAAATCAAATCATTAGTTGGTTACTTTATTTGAATAAGTAATCACCTGACAATTCCATAGGATGAAATTGACTGTTGTGAATTTTTAAACATTAATAAAATAAATTGCAAATTTATTTTTATGCACCATCCTGCTGGAAAATTCTAGTAATCATTCTGCAAAATAAATTGCATCAGTATCATGCAGCATTGGCACTACTTCAAGAACCATGGTTCTATAGCATGATTCTAGGGTCATTGGAACAATATCTTTACTTTCCTCTTAAAGTTAAGGTGCAGACAAGGGGCCACTGTCATGGTGCTACTATGAAGAAATAGAGCAATATTTTGCTTAGAGGCGCCGCTTTTTAATGTTTTTTAGGGGGGCCAATGTGGCTGCTCCATTTGCACCATACTAAAGCCATCACTGTTTACTAGCAGAAAACGGTATATTTTCTTTTGCATTTTATTACTGAAATATGAAATTCCATCACAAGTAATTTCTACCAATTCTATTTTCCAACATATGTCTGCATATCTAGGACAGAGCAAAAAAAGAAAAAAGTTTAGCTATTCCTTTAACATGATCAAAAAAAATAATCAATATGTTAAGATCATTGTGGCAAATTAAATAAAAATTAGAATTTTTCCCTAAACACACAGCAGGCTGCCTTCAATGTTCAACTTGACCTTATTTGTAAGTTGAAAGCTGGATAACAGCATTTAAAATGCCAGTGTACTATCCACAGCTTTTCCAATAAAAAAAGAAAGTGTAATTTAATAGAAAATGAGGTACCTCCAGAAGCTAAAAGTATGCCTGAAACTATGTCAAGTGAATTTCAAGTTAGTGTTTTCCTGTAGTAAGTTCAGAAAAGTAGTTTTACCAAATAAATATGTCAAATTTCTGGTTTAAAACATACATCAATGCATGATACACCTACACTTTCTCAAAACAGGTAGTCTCACTGGAAGATCCAGTGGGGCTAAGGAAACTCAAGTCTCCCACAAATTTTTGAAATGTCTATTTCATAGCTTTTCAAAAATAATATTTTTTGAAAAGCTTTGAAAGCTATTTAAAAATATCATTACTAGTTTTTAAAATTTTCGTGCTTTTGTTGCAAATGTACCCGCTATACAATAGTTGAATACAAAATCTTTCAAAATCTTGTAGGCTACTACTAGCAGCATGCAATAAAAAAATGAATAAAGTCTTGATGCTAAAATGCTAGGTTTTTAGATGCTTCATACTTTAACTGCTCATAATCTTACCTTTTCTAAACGTTTCTACTAGCTTTTTAGAAATCCATAATCTTTTTCAGAAAATGTTTCCCTCTGTAAAACTGCCATAAAAGGTTGCACTTTCATAACAAGCCTTATGCACTTTCATAATAAGCCTTGCACTTAACAATTCTTGCGGTCAGCAATGACATATTGAAGTCGGTGCACCAGTGAGGATTTTTTCTACATCCGACTTTTTGTCAGCTAGCCTATAACAACGTGGTGATAACAATATTTTATACAAAAAAGTTGCATTTTTGTGTAATATTATCTTAAACCTGTCTATGGTTTTGAAGCAGAATGCCTTAGGTGGAACTAAGAGGAAAGAGGTTGAACCCTTCCATCTATATTTGTGGAAGCTTTTTAATATAGTCAAACTGGTCAATGCGCAGCAAAAACGCAGAAAAATTTAACTTTTGATTAAATAGCTTGCTTTTTGAATGCGATGAAGCCGTGAATTTAACTTATTTTATTTAACAATTTATTGACGTGTTTAAAAAAAATATTTTTTTTAAATTTAACTTCCTTTTCCGGAGCCGGCACGGCTTTTTACGAGATACGGGTAATGCGCAGGCGATCGCGGTTATTGCGCATTTTTTGTACTTTAAAAGTTAGACAATCATAACTTAGGTGGAATGATTTAAAAATTTTTAAACATGGAAAGGACTACCTGAGGGGGGGTTAAAGAGCCAAAGTCCACCAGTTAAGCAAAATAAAAATAGCTTTAAAATTTTTTTTTGCGATTCAAAAATTTGTCTCAATTTTTTTTGCTGACCTCTCCTTTCACATGTTGTTTCTGTTTCATCAATGCATTATATACAACTAGAAGGGAATAATTAAGTGCACTGATCACGGGACAGAATTCTCCGTTCCTGGTAATGAAACTACATCTTTAAACAACCTATTGCATAGTTCATTATTTTTAAATCTATTCGATTATTTATACGAGCAAAGAGCCTAACCTGCTTTTTCCTGGTATTATTAGATTCAAATACGGTTAAGGCAGGCATAGAAATAGTTAGGCTACACATGGAACCACATAATGAATAAAAGATTTTTTTGTGATTATAAAAAAAAGAAAAAAAAAGTTATTGGAATTCTAATAAGGTTTTGTTGTTTTAGAGAAGTGTTCGATCAGAGAAGAATAACGTTACCATTAGTTTCGAAGAACAAATTCAAATCGACAATGAAGATTAGAGCACACTTAGATTATTATAGATTACGTTTATTTAGCCTCTTGTTTTTCGTAGTGGTCTGCTTTTTACAGATATCAATTTACGCATTTCCGCATTTAGTGTGTTTTATGTTGTCTCGTTGCGCGTCATTAAGTAAGCAGTAGTTCACGAAAGATGCAATTAAATAAATTTTGATCAACTTCAGTGCATTCTTTTTTTTGGTTCATTTCTGAAGAATTTTTATGCCAGTTGTTGTATAGGCCTATTGCTGAAAAATTTTCTTCTTGTCCACTGTTGATTTTCCCGATATGCTTCCGGTGATGCCAAGATATAGCTGTTTGGCTAAATTTTATTATTTGGATTTTTGTTTATTCATTCATTTCGATATAAATACTGTAATATGTAAATATGCTAACTAAGAATTCCAAGCAGAGAGAAGTGTTGTAAAATTTCTTTTCCAAGGATACAACAATTTGACCCAAGTAACTTTTAAACCGCAACCATGTTGATGCGGCGCCATCGAAATGGCGCTCTTAACCACTCGACCAGGTTATATAAATTTTTTAATTCTTAAAAAATGATTGTCATACGTAAGGATAGGCTATTTAACCTTTTTGTATGTACAAAGGTTTTTTTTAAATGGCTTAGACCTTTTTCTCAATTTTTTTGTTATTAATTAAACAACCAAAACATCTCATTAAAATTTTGTTTTCGTATTTAAAAACATCTAATGCTCCAAATAGAAATACTTTAAATATAATTTCAGAAAAAAAATCATCAAACCCTAAAGAAATTTCTGCTCTTTTCTTGCCCTTGATCATAAACATCAAAACATTGCACTAAGTTTACTGTTTCTGACAAAAGATGCGAGTTGGAAGTACGTTGATGCTATTATGCACGGTCGGGTTTAATTCGAAAAAAAACGATTGAAGTGAAAGTTAGTTTTAGATAGAAACAGAATTAGTTTTAGAGACAAAGTAGTTGACTGAAAAAAAACTAAGTTTTTCTCAAGCTTTTTAACAGATTAAAAAATTTTTTTTTTTAATTTTGGGCCCACGAATTCAATTTGCGCGGGTTTTTTCTTTTTTATCTCTTAGAGCAACTAGTTTTGTTTCTTTTTTGCTCTCACTCCAATTGGCTTTTCTTTAAATTACACTTGACCATTATGCGCATTGGACAAAATATAATGAAAAATATGGGTAAAGAGCATCTTTTTATAAGAGAAAGAGAAAACTTTTTTTTTCGCTGTTTTTTGTTCAGATATGTTCTTGACCATTAGTAGACCGGCTAAAAACTATAGATTACATTAAGCGTTCAGTATATTTCACGATGTAAGTAAAGTTAGCAGGTTGAAGGGCAAAGTTAAAAGTTAAAAAAAATGAAGCGGTTTGAAGAACATGTAGTTTAATGTAAAAAAACACTTGGATTCGCTTGATTTTGATACTGACACTTTTAAAAGATATAAGATAAATCCTGGAGTATTTTTTTTTTCTTTTGTTTGTTTGTTTATTAAAAAGCTTCTGCGCATTAGGCGGTAAAAAATGGGTAGCTGCGCATTGCCCAGTTTGACTATAAGTGATAGTTTTGGGCAATATTTTAATTATCTTTTACAATCTTTTTTGCCTTTGGCGCAAACATTTAACTTATGCAGCAACTTGTGTAAGGCCAAATGACTAAAAGTATGGCACTACTTTGGCATATTATTAAAAAAAATATATCACAGGGTGTATAAATGGTAAAGCCTGTGAACTGTTAGGCGCTACTTGATCAAACGTTTCTTAGTTTCCGTGAAAATCCTAAATCTATCCCAAAATGTTTCTTTAATACCTCTGTAAAGAACCTTTTCACTTTTTAATAAACCTTCTCAGATATGCAACAGGCACTAGCATATTGAACAAGATGCTTTTGGCAGATGTTAGGCTTAGATATTGTAGGCTATTGAAATAGTGATTATTGTGCAAAAGAATACATTCTAGATATTAAAAAAAGTAGCATTATTGGGTGCAATTATCTCAAATCTTTAGTGCCTTTGGCACTGAACATCATATATCAGAAATTATAAGACTGTAATATGATTAAACAAACCCTTCCAAACAAAAACAAAAAAATTTTATGATACCAAAATAAATGCTGTTCCAATATTTCTCTTAGCCCTCCTTAAACAAATTCTTGGATCTGCCACTGCAGTCTACCAATAGGTTTACAAAAAACTGCTCCTTTTTAAAAAATTTACGCTTATTTTGTTTTCACATTTGGAACCAGAGCTGGAACTAAAAATTTAGGTGAGTTAGGACCTGGAGCTTCTCAGTTTTAAAAAGCTAGGTCTGGAGCTGAAGTAGGAGTTGGCCATTTTAAAAATCCTGCTCTAAAGTTGGAGCAAAAGCCATACCAAAATTAGGTCACCTCCCCAGCCTGGTTAATACCTAATTGGATAAAAAAGTCAACAGCTTGATACGTAGGGGATTGTTTTTATTTCATTAAATACAATTTTTGAATGTCAAATGAAGTCCAATGTATGACAGAGGAGTTTAAGTTATTACTATTAAATTGGATTATTAAAAAGTTTCCAGTAACAGTACCACAGTACTTTTTAAGTAGCAGTACCATGGTACAATTTTAGCAAGGTATAGTACTTGGTACCTGGTACTGCAGTACTTTTAAGAAGTACTGTGCCCAGCTCTGCTATTCTTAGGGTGAAACAGGACAGATTGCTTATGTTCCATCACCATTTAGTGGCATTGCACACAAAAACTATCTTTGCACATTACAATACTGAAGCGACTTGTAGACTCAGGATGGGGTGCTGGTGTCAAAACACTGTGCACAGCTGTTTTATCTCTGATCTACTAAACTGCTGAGTATTGTGAACCATTCTAGTATCACAGTGTTCACAGTTGCCTTATACACAGTGTCCTGAATGATGCCTTGCACATAGTCACTGCTTCCCATTCCAATGGACAACCTTACCAATACTTTCAAGCATTTAGCCAGCTGAGCTCTGCCAACTAGAAGCAACACTATTCTTGGCTTACCATGGATCCCTGGACCCTGAATATATGTTGCATGGTCTTTTAAATGGGTCCTAAGATGCTTGCTAAGAGTGTTTAAGATCTAGGTGCCAGTTTGTGCCAGTTGTGTGGAATCTATCAAACAACCTTGTTGGACTAGGTATCCACACTTCTCAGTGGATGAATTATAGATGAAATACAAAGTACTGCAAGAATACATTTAGGTTCCATGTTTTCATACCCATAACCAGTACGAAGCCCATTAGATTGGGCTTGCAATGAACAGCTTGGGTCAAGTGCAATTGCCTGCAAACTGGTGTTGGGTGATTGCATTTGTCTATGCACAAATGAGGTCTCAGTTCTTCACCAAATTATGAGTGTGTCACTGCTGAACAAACTGCAGATCATGTCCTAATAGCATGCCCCATACATCAGGCACCAAATGGAGCACGAGGTCTGATGATTTTGAAAACCTGATGCTGGCTTAACACCATCACTACCAGCATCTGATCCAGGCAATACAGCAGCCTGGGTAGTAAAAAGATAAACCTTTGGCCCCAGTCCTATTGTGACTGACCCAGAGTGGATGCCTTTCCAAACAACAATGATGACAAGTTGTCGGCAACCCACTTTTGGGTTGTACCCCAGGGATTTAAAAGCACAAAAGCCTCTTGGATTCTTCAAGAGAATTATTCTTGATATATTAACACTAAGCTGGACTCCACTATATGTACAAGAACAGCCCAGACACAATCACATTTCTCAATTTCTTGAACAAGACATCAATACCTGGATGCACTCAGAGGTGAAACAAGAATCATCCTTGGCAAAATATCAATGACTTTTTTGTTTTGCTTTTATTTTGTACTCGGTAATATTGTTTGATGGTAAAATAAACTGAAACTGACATAGAACAATTTGGGAAGTTAATGGTCATTTTGATCCCTGTAAAAATACACGACTTATCCCCCACCACAGGCAGCAATCCATTGTTGATGGGACTTACAGTACATAGATATGCATTTAAATGCATAAGCCAGTGATGAAACAAAAGTAATATTGCTTCTCTTCACTACAAACATTAACACCCAAGATCTGGCACATTAAGTTAATATAACCTGATGAGACAGCTTTAAGTATCATATAAAAAGAAAAATAGTACAAAAAGCAGATCTGAAGTTTTATCCATTTGTAGAAAAAAATTTTTTTATTTGTCAAATGCAATTCTTCAAATGGTTTTACAATAATAAATACAAACAAACCAAAGTCAAAAACAATGTAATCTCTTCAATATCATATCAGTTTGGTTTCAAAACCCACAAAACATTCAAAATTTGCAAAGTATAAAACAGTGGTTAACCTTTTTTTAATATTTAAAACATTTATCAAAAAAGATTTACTATATTTCAAGAATTGTACATGTAAAATTTAAATCCAAAATTACAAATGGATAATCTGGTTATTTTGACACAAAATGCAATGTACACAAGTGCCATCAATTTAAAAGTTTGTGTTGCCCATCTTAAATTATTTTATTTTCTAAGTAAATCAACAAAACATGACCTAGTTAAGTATTTTTGTGGTTGTTGCAAGTTTTTTTACCTTAAAAAAAAGGTATTATCCCTTAACTAATAAATCCCTAAACTGGAGGTTTTCAACCTATGGGCCATGGCCCAATAGTGGGCCACAGTGGTTTTTTCAGTGGGCCATGGAGCATAAATCAAAATGAAAGCAATATGTATAATTAGGCTTGCCATCCGTCCCATTTTTTAGGCATTTTTCTGGCATCCTGTGCAGTCAACCACATGAAGACCTTTTTTTTTTTAGAGAACACTATGATTTTGGGACAAAAATAGGGAAAATTGACAGCAATTCCAAGTGAAGACCTTTTTTTTTTTTTTTAGAGAACACTATGATTTTGGGATGAGAATTTAATTTTGTTGACCAAAGTGGGTTGTGAAGTTTACTTGGGTTGAAAAATAGGCCATGGTACAGAAAAGGTTCAAAAAACCACTGTACTAGAGAGAGCAATGGTTTTCAACCAATGGGCCATGGCGCTGTTTTCAGTGGGCCACAGAGCATAAATCAAAATGAAAGCAATATAAGACTTGTATAATGTCAAATCTGTAAACGGGCCGACTAGTTCAGCCCGTTTACAACTCTGTACCGAAGTGGGTCGTTACGTTACCTTGGGTTGGAAAGTGGGCCACAGTATGAAAAAGGTTGAAAACCACTGCCCTAAACTATATTAAAAATTAATAAAAATAGTGGTATTTATCTCTAAATTAATAAACCTTGAAAAAGACATTTTTATATCTAATCTATTTGTATATTTATTGCTATTGAAGGTGAATAACAATACATAAAGGGATATAATGTCACAAAAGAAAACAGACAAAACATTATTATTCAAATACTGTAACTGTGTTCAACACAATACACATAAACGCATTTAAATACTGTGGTGTTCAAGAAATTTTTTAAATCGCACTTTAAAAACTGAAAGTGATCAACGAAATCATGCCACTACCAAGTAATCATCATTATACCTCTCACTTAAGAATTTTTATGGTAAAAAAACTTCAACAAGGAAAGTGCAAACAAATAACTTAAAAGAATAAAAAAGATCACTAACCCACATAGTCATTTTATTTTCTTCTTCAACATAAAGAGAATTTTCAATGGTATCATAATCCAAACCCTTAAAAGCATAAACAAAATGTTATTAAGAATTTAGAAAAAGATACAAACAAATACATTATGAATGTAGCAGTTTTTCAAAAACAATCTGAAACTTTATTATTAAAGAAAATTAAAATGAAATAACTTTAAGATAACATATGATGAGAAAAATTTTCTTTGCATTAAGAAAAAAGTAAAAAAAATAAACTTGATAAATAAAAACAAAATATGTAACACTTAAGATTTGAAATTTAAAAATATTGAAATTCCAAGGCAGTGTACAAGTACAGCACAAGAGTAAACAATCACCAAGTGAATTATCATTATGAATACTATTTCAATGTATTTAATTTTAGAACCTGGTATAACTTGAAAACAAATTTTTGAGATACAAAACAAATACATTATGAATGTAGCAGTTTTTCAAAAACAATCTGAAACTTTATTTTATTATTAAAGAAAATTAAAATGAAATAACTTTAAGATAACATATGATGAGAAAAATTTTCTTTGCATTAAAAAAAAAGTAAAAAAAAATAAACTTGATAAATAAAAGCAAAATATGTAACACTTAAGATTTGAAATTTAAATATTGAAATTACAAGGCAGTGTACAAGTACAGCACAAGAGTAAACAATCACCAAGTGAATTATCATTATGAATACTATTTCAATGTATTTAATTTTAAAACCTGGTATAACTTGAAAACAAATTTTTGAAACAAATCATGCAGTTAAATTAAAGGTTTTTTGTTGGTACTCAATTTTACATTTTAAAAAAGATTCATGAAAATCTTTAATATTAGATAGCCTTTACAGAAGCTGTTGTACAAAATTTGAACATTTTTATTGGATAGCTCTTTTCAACATACATTTCAATGGACATAACTGAAAGGTGAAATATATGCCATTATTGTATGTTTGCATAATTTTTATCTTTACAGTCTTTTTAAATCAGACTATTTTAACAAACAAGTTTTACAGTAAGATCTACTTTATAGTTAATTACATTCTACTAATGATGTTTTAAATTAAAAATTGGGAGAAACAAATAATTGCAATAGATCAGAACTCTAAATGCAATAACATAAAATAAGCATAATAAATTTGATGTTGAGGTAGGCATAACAAGCAAAGATTAACATGCACATGTGCAGTTGTAGTTCAGGTAAGATATAATTATAAATGTTATTAATATTGAATATCAAATCATATATTTCATAAAAAAATTGTTCAAAATTTCATAAATTTTATTAATGATAAATGAAACAAGCCATACTATGTCCACAAATAAATTAGAAAAAGTCTTTGCTCCAATAAAACATATTCAGTTTTTCAAAATGCTTTTGGTTAATCTGAAGTAGCTGGACAGAACTGAAATTGCTGATAATGCCAAGTATTTTAATAGACCAAAAACTTTTCATACATATAATTGTAAGTTTAATCACCTGGTGAAAGCATGCAAACCATTTGCTTTTTTAATAAAGCATTGAATTTTGCAATGAAACCAATTGCCTGATGTAAAATGAGGCATCTAATCAAAAATTGGAAACAAAAGTGTTAAAAAACTTTGGCAAAAATGTATTATTTGAGGGCAAAATGTTTTGTTTCAAAACCAAATATTCAATATAAATCATGTTTTTGAAACAGAGTGCAAAGGATTTGAAGTGATTTATGGTACAGAATTTGAAGATAACTAACAAAAAACTCATCTCTAAGCTTTCCGTCCAACACTCGTCACAAGATGAACATCAGAATGAAGGAAAGAAAAATTCAATTGATTTTATAATAAAGCTAAACGAAGATGATTGGATGTTTGAAAGAAGCATAACAACATGTGATTGACGCTAAAGTTTCAAGTTGTAAACAAACTCTTTTTGGTGGCATAAATTTGGCTTGGATGATTTGAATGGTTTTTTAAAGCTGATAAATAAAAGATGAACAGCCATATGAAAGGATAGTAAATTTTCTATCACTGTAAGTTTTCACACACATAAGGTTATCTAAAAGGCGTTGACCAATTGCAGATTCACTAAACATGAGTGTGGTTTGAAGATTTGCCAAGACAAGTGGAGATATTGTGAGAGTTTGAAATTTGGCCAGTTCTAATAAATTTTGTCATGTGTTGACGAATTCTGTCCTGCAAATATTTAGAAGCCGTTCACATCAAATCATGCAAGCCAAATTTATGCCACCAAAAAAAGTTTGTTTACAACTTCAAATTCTTGTGGTGATCACGTGTTGTAATGCTTCTATCAAACATCCAATCATCTTTGTTCAGCTTTATTACAAAATCAATTGAATTTTTCTTTCATAATTCCAATGTTTATCTCCTGACAAGTGTTGGATGAAATGCTTAGAGATGAGCTTTTTGATTTGATATTACAATATAAATGATGAACGTACATATTTATATATAAGCAGTTAATAACAAAAAGTTGTTGGCTTAATTAAAATTTTATTAAAAAAAAAGTAATATCAAACGAAAAAAAGACATGTCAATGAATTAATTCCAATTACTGAACAGATAAAAAATAATTATGACCATATGCATAAAGTAGCATAAACATAAATATTTAATGTACATATGGGGGGGGGGTTGCAAAAATTCACCATGCATTGAATTTGGCTTCATACAAAATTCACTGCCTTTGATATATTTTTAAAAAGGAACAGAGGTCACTGTTTATTGTTCTTGTCACAAAAATATATTAGACAAATATTTTTGAACATGTTATTGATAAATAATCCTATGGAAATAGTGATTTGATTAATTACATATGAAATGCTAACTTGGTTAAGTTAATTAATTTTTATATTTATATTATATATTATTGTTCACTATAGACAGGTTTTTAAAATAGGTCTTTTTTGTTCCTTTTTAAATCTACATCAAAAGTGCTAATTTAGTATGTCACCAAAATCTTGTAAACTTACTGATATCAAAGCCAAATCTTAACTGCATATAAAAATTTTAAAACTTAGTAAATATTATTGATCATTTTTATAGCAAATCAACAGCATTTTGCATTGAATTTCTTTTAATCAGGAAATGCAAAAAACCAAAGCCAAAATGAAACAACATCTATTTGCATTAGATGATTAGAGTTTTTATCTATTGTAGTTGAATTTTAAGCATAAAGTAAATTTGCATTGAACTATTAATATTCAAAATTTTATTCGAATTGATAGCATATTACATTTGATAAAAAACTGAAAAAGAAACAAACCTCATAGTTTACAGCTTTGGGTTTGTTAACAGATGCAATCTGAAAAAAAATTGTTGGATTATAACATTCAATATATAATGATTACCCATAACACTGTTAAAAGTGGCTAATAACTTTTGTCATAGCATTTACAACACATCCAAATAAACAATATATAATAAGCTTTTCTTTTGAAAATCATGATCTATAAAAACACTTTAAACAGATAGAAAATTTGACTGGTAAATAAGTAATGAAACTGCTCTGGTATAAAATATGGTCATTACATCATATTTATAAATGGGCTTGTTGAAAAACAAATTGAGGGTTTGGTTGAACTGCATGAAAAAAATATTGCCAAGAGATTAAATACATATAGAGAAAAGAATGTAGTGTGTAGTGAAGACATGCTTTAAAAAAAGCAAAAAAAAAGCAATATTGAAAGTAAAAGTTAAAATATTATCAAAGAAATCACAAAGCAGAAACGAGATGTACAGATAAATTGAAGAGAATTACAACCCAGACTATTAGTAAAAGATTTGAAAAAAGGAAAACCGTACAAAAAAATTTGCAAAGGTATGGAAGGTAAAAGAAATTAAAACAAAAGTCAGACTTGACAAAACCAGTAGCACAACTGATAAATGCTAAGACACTAGATTTATGAAATTCTAACAGGAATGATATTCTGAAAGTGCTTGATCAGTTGTGTGGAAAAAAGATAGCTAGAAGGAATAAAGGAAATAACTGGAAAAGGATGAAGAGGTAAAAGACACAATAAAATGGAAAAAGAATGCATATAAAGAACTATGTAAGCATAGGTTTGAAGAAATAAGTCTACATAGATAGGCATAAAAAATAGAAGGTGTTGCAAAAGCTATGAAAAGAGAACTTGAAAAGGATATATATATATAAAGTTTCGGCAAAGAGGTTGTTTTTTTCAACCAGACAACAATTGAAAATAGCAGCCATAATGGATTCAGCATTTATGGACTATAATAGATTCAGCATTTTCAGCATATATATATATATGATATATTAAATAATATTCTTAATCTTTATAAATCAATAAAAATAAAAGGAAAAAATGTTGAAGGTAGAAAACTAATGAGAGATGAAAATGGTAAAAAAGTATGGAAGGCTCATATAAAAAAAGATCATAATTAAAGAGAATGCATGAAACCAGATAACAGAAGCTGTAAAAGGAACTATTATGAGAACCACACATAAAATAGCTACAACAGCTGTATGAAAATATAACCAGAAGGGGCATTTATACCATAAAAAGCAAATGTGGAAATGCTTATATGTGCAATAGCTATTATAGTGTTGTTAAAACTTGCTGAACATGTTTTCAATGAAAGAGAAAAGCTAAATGATTGGAAAATGAGGTTAATCATGCCAATTTTATTTAAGAAAAAATTTTGTAAACTGTGGAGACAACAGAAGCATAAAATTGAGCAGCAAGCATAATGAGCATGCTAAGAAAATTGTGGAAAAAAGTTACTAGTACCACTAACAATAACATTGAATGAGATGAAGTTTGGTTTTATAACTGAAAAAGGGACAACAGATACACTCTTCATATTAAGACTAAAACCAAAATATTTTTTTATTTTTATTTTTTTATCTCTGTATTTATCCTCCTGACTTGCAGGAAAGCAACAGAGGCACTAATACATAGGGTAGGCAATTACCCCAACTTACAATATTGTAAATATGAAAGTATGAAAAGTAGTTTGTGTCTTTTATAGACAAGAAAAAAGGTTTTGATGGAGTACCTACAAAAGTAATATAGTGCTCAATGAGAAAAAAGGTGTATCTACAAGAGATAACGGTAAATGCCATAACAAGTCTTTAGCAAGATGCCAAAACAAAAGTTAAGGTAGGATTAAATTTTCAGCATAGTTTCAGATAAAAATTGGTGTACACTTAGCACCAGTTTTATAATTACTCCTATTTGCAACACAGTCAATGCTTTCATATAGGGTGCAAAAAAGTTAGATAAATGCAATTTTATATGCAGGTTGGTTTTAATAGTGGCACAATAAAAGATTTGCAAAAGCTTTAAAAAACAGAAAGATTTTAAAAGAACAAGAATTTACACTAGAAAAGCCAAAATTATGGTTTGCAAATTTGGAAAAACATCAACCATTACAACGAACCACTGCAAAAATTTGTGACAAAAAAAAGTAATGATGGATTAGGTACTGTGCACAGTGTGCGAAATGCAAAACAAACACATGGAAGATCTGCAAAGGTGGGGAGGGTAACAATTAAACCTGGTAAAGCCTTTCATTCAGAAAATTCAGGAATAAAAACTAAAAAATTGAAACTATTGAAGTTTATAATCTAAAATCTAATTCAAACAGTGAAAAGTTTTTGATACTTGCAGATAAACTTTAATGCAATGATGAAAATGAACTAGCAGTAGCAGAAATAGAAAAAGCAAATTGGATTAAATTAGGAAATGTAGTGAATTTTTACAACAAATTTTCACACAAAACGAAACAGCTAATTACCCAAGTTGATTAATATTTACAATTTTGTATAAAAATAAAATTTGATTTGGAATAGCTAAGAGAACTATGCACTGCCTGTAGCATGGCACACGTGAAGTCAGTACTCTGGCTCCTCCTAAACATGCTGCAGCATGTCTTGAATAACAATCTCCAGTTTAACTTTTATGCAAGACAGGTAGTTAACAAAGAAACACCACCGCACTGGAGACTGTTGCAGCATGTTGAGGAGGAGCAGAGTACTGACTTCATGTGTGTCATGCCACAGGTAGTGCACATATTGAACATTTGTAAAACCTTTCATGAAACTCAGGTGCTTTTGAATTTCTTATTCAAATTTACAGGCATAAATCTTGTTTTGGTCAACATTAAACCTGTTGAATTTCAATTGATTCAACTATATAGTTTCTGTAATATTTACATGTCAAATGATGTCAAATTTTTTGAAACACCCTGTATATAGCTGCATAAAGAAAATGTGGAAGATACAAGTGGTTTCTAAATAGAAAATACCACAGATAAAATCAAGTCACAAAGTTGAAAAGTGAAATAAATCTGGCTACTTTTGAAGATAGAAAAAGTGGATTAAAACAGGATGAACAACAAAGCTTTTGTATTTTTATATTAATTTAATGTACATAAAAGCTAAAAAATTGAAATTTGCCATGATAAAAACTAGAACCTTTTCATCAAAAGTAAAATACTGCACATAAGACCAAAAAAACATTGACCATAAGTATGGCCTACATTAAAAAATATATTGTTAGTAATGACAATAAATTTTAGTACCACTAAGTAACAACAAAAATTTTTTGTAAAAAAAATTGTACATAAATATAATTTATAAAAAATTGACTTACATTAGGTTTGAATGTAACATTTTGATTCAAATGATTACAATCAACTCCTTCAAAATGTCTCGCTGAAGGAACTAGCAAAGACCGAGATGAAAATGTTTCATCAACTTGTGATTCATTACCATCATCAATATCACTGTTAAGAAGGGGTGAGAAATCCTTATGAAGAGACATTTTGGAAAATGACAATTCCACACCAGACCCAACAATCAAACTATTCAGCTATTGCATAAGTAAAATTTGACAGTGCCTAATTTGTGTATTAGTCAGATTTGACAAAAGAACTTAAGATAAAACTTAGTTCAAATATAACAGTACAAAAAAATAACATCAACCTGAAAAATAATTTTTTGCATAAGGTGTCTTATCAATCAATGCTCACTGTTATAGTCATCCAAATAAGCTCTTTATATTTCAGATTTGGAAATTCAAAAGCTACTCGAATAATTTTGTTATATCTATGGAAAAGACACTTTAAACACTTTATTCTGCTTGGCATCCCAACAAGCAGCCTTAAATTTCAGTAGTATGTTCAAAACTAAAAAACAAATAAAAAATTTCAAACCAACACCAATCTTTTGGCATCCTTAAAAGCAGGTAAAGATAATGCAAGATACTGTAGTTGCTCTTGGTATAGTAATGTTTTCATGCAAGTTAGAAAGATAAGTAGAGATAAAAATATTATGCCTTTTTTGACAAACACAAATCTTGAACACTGTCACGTTTTTTTTTTTTTAAAGTCATTTGCTTAGAATTTAAAAAACTAACCAGTGGAGCATGTTGACATAAATTACTTAGCAGTGGCATGCAGTCAGGGCATGCAAGTCATGCAATGCATGACCAAATTTTTATGAATTACATGACAAACTTTTGCGTGATGAGGTAGATATCATTCAATTCAATGAGAAACATTACTTGTTTAAGATGAAATCTGGGGCCAATCCAAGATGAAGACCCGTCTTTTTGTGTTATTTTAAACAATACTGTGAATTTAGAAAAAGTAAGAAATCGGAGATTAGTTTAAAGTGATGACCTTTTTTTTAGAGATCACTGCATTTTGAAGACAAAAAGTGCATTATCCAGAACAATTTCAAGTGATGACCTTTTTTTTCTTAGAGATCACTGCATTGTGAGGACAAAAAGTGCATTACCCCAAACAATTTCAAGCAATGACCTTTTTTTTAGAGAGATAAGCAAAGATCTAGAACAAAAATTGGTCTTGATCACCATGACATTACGACTAAAAGTTACAATCTCACACAAAAATTTTTTCTTGCCAGTAAAATATTGTATGTCTCACTCATTAATTACCCATAACATACCCATTTTCATGACCAGATTTTGGCATGCAAATAGCATGGCTAGACTCAGAGGTCACCACACGCCACTGTTACTTAGTTTTTTAACCATAAAGTCTTACCAAAACCCTTGATATGTATTTGTAGGCAAACTGATAATTGTTCTCATGCTAAGCTAATTTGTGCAGCTATAATAGTACATCAAATTCTTATAATTAACCTTTACCAAACAATATTCAATATGTACATTCAATTTAAAGTTTAGTCAATTACCACTCAAACTACAATTCTTAAAAAAATTACCAAATTCAGATACAAAAAATTAAACCAATTAATCAGTTCAGTTAAGATCAATTTTTATTCAATTTATTTGATTTTAAATAATGTTGCCAAACAAGCCATTACAGCTAAGAAGACTTTTCAAAATTAAATCTGGTAAGGTTTTGTTAAAGTATGTTAAATAATAGGTTAATATGCAATAGCAATGTGAAAAGAAATTGACAAGTATTAATGAATGATGTAATTTTAATGTATTTACAAATCATTTTTTGTAAAAACCTTTATTTCTTCACTTTCTTACACAGAAATAGGTCTTAAACTGTTGGTACAAGACTAGCAACTGAACTAATAATTCTTTTTTGGGTATTTTTATAGATAAGATCAGGCACAATTTTATGCTTCAAACCTTGACTTTCTATTTGTAATTTTGCCTGCTGAATAACATGATGATACTTAAATTTGTCACAAATTAATCATCAGCACCAGGATAGAATAAAAAAGAAACCAAAAGAAAAAGGATCTTTCAATAAGTGATAGAAAATGCAAGAGGATCCGGGTTAGTTTTATGAACAAAAATATTATTGAAATTGATAAAACTTTATTTGTTCGGAGAAAACACAAAAAAGGTCACATTTTAAACCAAATTTGGCTGTTTAGAGAGATAGAGCAGGTGTCCAAGAAAAACAATAAAAAAGTGATTTTTAGGTTTTCCTAAAATTTGGGGTGGGGGTTCAGGGGGGTCTACCCTCTGAAACACTCCTAAAAAATGATTTGTGACACTTCTAAGTGCCAAAATCATTCTCAGCATGCAAAAAAATTGTAAATTAGTATTGAAAAATGGCCTAAAGTAGTGCTGAACCTTATCTATAAATTTACTTTGTATACATCTATTCCATGGTGCTTTGATTTTTACATTTTCTAAGGTGTTTTGCAAAATGCAACATACCAATACTGTGATTTATTTATTTTAAACATATCTCACATGCTACAAACAAGATTTTTCTATCTCCATAAACACATTTTGTATGAACCCAAATTTAAATTTGGCTTATTTTTAATCAATTAAACAAAGTTTACCAGCTTTTAATTTTTTTTGTGAAATCTTAAGATTGCATTAAACATTGTTATAGCTATGCTGAGAATAATACTATAGCACTATTTTATGCTCTACTAAAATTATAATTTACAAAGTAATTTGATGTAGCTTTAAAAGATGCAGTCTTTAAAAGTTTAAAGATATACAAAGCAAAGATGTACAGTAGCTTTTAAAAGTTTAAAAATATTGAGACACCAGCAAAGAGACAGTGAAACACTCTGTTAAAAAAATACTTGCAACAAAATTTGAAACAATATTGAATTTGTTTCAATTTTGTTACAAATATCTTTTAGCAAATATCTTTGTTGCAAACACTAAATTTTTCACTAAATTTTTCACTGTTTCTCTGGTGGTGTCTCAATATTAATACAATCTCGCTGGTGTTGTCTCAAAATTTAAACAACTTGAAAAAATATTGAAGATGCAAATATATTAAGCTGTAATAAAATCTTAATAAAGGATAATAAAAATGATAAAACTTTGTTGGGTCTCTTTAAGGAGTCATCCTAAGCGATTTTTGTTTGTGAAACTAACCCAGATCTCCTTGCAGTTACTATCACTTCCTAAAAAATTCCTTTTCTCTTGGTTTCTTTTTATTGTATCCTGGTGCTGAAAAGAGGATTTTGGGTTAGTTTCACTGAAATAAATTGCTTACGGTGACTTCTTGAAGAGACCCACTTTGTTTTGATAGCACAACATTATCACATTTGATGCATTATTGCAAAATCTATTCATTCTTTTGTAAATCGCTGTTTTCACTACAGCAATTCTTTTATTAAAAGTCTTATTCATTCATGATGTATTTTTTAAATCTTATTGTTATGAGTATAACACTTGTTCTTCGTATTGTCAAATTTAAATTGACTGGTTTTCAGGTTAGTGTTTTTTTGGATTATTTCTACAGTTTTAGCTTTTAGGAATCATTTCAATATCATACTTTTTGGGATAATTTCCACATTATGTGTCTTTGCAAACACTGACCTAAATTTGTGTTTTTTTTTTGTTTGTTTGTTGGCTGTAAATTACAAATTGCCCAAAATAGTACTGCTAGACTGATTTATCATAAACAAAAGTTTGATTATGTATCATCTCTTTTGTATGATTTACACTGGTTACCTATTAAACAAAGGATCATATGCAAAATTTGTATTATTGTTTATAAGTGTTTGCATAATTTGGCACCTGCTGACAAATCTTCACTTTTACACCTTGCCTCAAATAAATGTACCAGACTAGAAAAGTTAGTGATGGTGCTTTTTCTATTTATGCTCCATAACTGTGGAATTCTTTACCTGATTGATTGAGACAACTAGATGATTTTAGTGTATTTAAATGTGATTTTAAAATATATTTATTCTCTCAGTATTTCTTGTCTCATTGATAATATTGACTGTGGTTTACTAATACTGTTATCCACTTAATGTAATATATGTGATTTATTTGTGCTAATATTGCTTTTCTTATTTTGCATCACATTGTCTTGTTATTATTTGCTTGTTCCACAGCTGAGCAAAAGTGTTAACTTTAGCAATTACTGTATTATTGCTATTGTTATCACTTAGAATCTGTGGTTAAACCTACTATTATTATCATTATTATTATTATTATTATTATTATTATATGGGTTTTTAAACCTGAATTAAATATATATATATAAATATATATAAAAATATTCGGCTAAAATGTACAAAATAATCCAATATCAAGTTGATTAAAAAAAATACGAAACTTTACATAATTCAAATTTATTGTATTAAAATCACATTGCTTATTTTCTCATAAAATATCTCTTGCAAGCCTTTTTTCTACTGTGCAATCAGTTTTTTAGGAGTATCCGGTACCTTCAAATACTACAGGAGCCGCATGGAGCCACCTTATAAACTTCAAACACAACAGGAGCCGCATGGAGACCCTTTAAATGAAATCTAGAGATCCATGGAGTTACTTGGAGCCCCATGGAACCGCATGGAGCCACCGTGCAAACTTCAAATACTACAGGAGCTGCATACAGACCCTTTAAATGAAGTCTAGAGATGCATGGAGCCACCTTGTAAACTTTAAATACTGCATGGAGCCACCTTGTAAACTTTAAATACTACAGGAGCCGCATGCACACCTTTTAATCAAAGTCTAGAGATGCATGAAGCCACATGCAGCTGCATGGAGCCACCGTCTAAACTTCAAATACTACAGAACCCGCATGCAGACCCTTTAAATGAAGTCTAGAGATGCATGGACCCTGATGGAACCATTGTGTGAACTTTAAATACTACAAGAGCCGCATGGAGACCCTTTAAATGAAGTCTAGAGACACATGCAGCCGCATGGAGCCACCGAGTAATCTTCAAATACTACAGGACCTGCATGCAGACCTTTTAATGAAAGTCTAGAGATGCATGGAGCCGCATGGAGCCATCGAGTGAACTTCAAATACTACAAGAGCCGCCGCATTTTAAAATTAAGTCTAGAAATGCATGGAGCCGTATGGAGCCACCATATAAACTTTAAATACTACAGGAGCCGCATGCAGACCCTTTAAATAAAGTCTAGAGATGCACGGAGCCGCATGGGGTCGCGTGGAGCCACCTTATAAACATCAAATACTACAGAAGCCACATGCAGACCTTTTAAATAAAGTCTAAAGGTGCATGGAGCCGCATGGGGCCGCGTTTGCTGCATGGAGACGCATAAAGCCACCGTATAAACTTCAAATATTACAAAAGACCCTTCAAATATAGTCAAGAGATGCATGAAGCCGCATGGAGACCTTTAAAATATTGTTTAAACATGCATGGAACCGCAGCCACAGTGTAGACTTCAAACCTACTACAGGAGCCGCATGCAGACCTTTTAGATAAAGTCTAGAGATGCATGGAGCCGCATGGAGCCACCGTGTAATTTTCAAATACTACAGGAGCCGCTTGGAGACCCTTTAAATTATTATTTTTTTATTTTATCTCTATATATTTATCCTCCTGACTCGCAGGAAAGCGACGGAGGCGCTAATACATAGGGTAGGCCTAGAAATGCATGGAGTCGCATGGAGCCACAGTGTAGACTTCAAATACTACAGGAGCCGCATGAAGACCCTTTAAATATAGTCTAGAGATGCATGGAGTTGCATGGAGCCACAGTGTAAACTGTTAAACAATATTTTAAAGGTCTCCCTGCAGCTCCATACATCTCTAGATTATATTTAAAAGGTCTCCATGCGGCTCCTGTAGTATTTGAAGTATGCAATTGGCTCCATGCATCTCTACACTTCATTTAAAAGGTCTCCATGCATCTTTAAATTTCACTTAAAGGGTCTTCATGCGGCTTCTGTAGTATTTAAAGTTTATACCATACCGTGGCTTCATGCGGCTCTTGTAATATTTGAAGTTTATACGGTGGGTCTATGCGGCTCCATGCATCTCTAGACTTTATTTAAAGGGTCTCCATGCGGCTCCTGTAGTACTTGAAGTTTATACGGTGGCTCCTTGCGGCTCCATGCATCTCTAGACTTTTATTAAAAGGTCTGCATGCGGCTTCTATAGTATTTAAAGTTTATACGGTTGCTCCATGCGGCTTCATGTATTTCTAAACTTTTTTAAAAAGGTCTCCATGTGGCTCCTGTAGTATTTGAAGTTTACACGGTGGCTCCATGTATCTCTAGACTTAATGTAAAGGGTGTGTATGCGGCTCCTGTAGTATTTGAAGTGCATACGGTGGCTCCGTTCGGGTCCTGTAGTATTTTAAGTGCATACGGTGGCTCCATGCGGTTCCTGTAGTATTTGCAGGTACCCAGGAGTATCTATTGATTGATTTAGTTTCTCTCAATTTCTTTTTTCTTTTTGGATGCTTTACGCGCCATTTACAAAGAGGGCTACTTAAGGTTGGTTCACACTGAAAGCGGAAAATTTAAAAGCGTAGCGGAAAATTCCGCTTTCCGCTAGCTTTTTCTGCTTTCGCTTTCAGTGTGCACCACATTAAAACGTTAGCGGAAAATACGCTTTCCAGCTGATTTTTTTCGCCTAGTGTGACTAGGGGGTCATAGTTGTTGATAATTTTTAAATTTAGTTTACGGTTATTATTCAAAACTATGTGGAAAACAGAAAGCAGCTGATATCGTTGGAATTTTTTCTTTCTTAAATATATAGTGCCATGAAATTATTTAAACTCGGTATCTTTGGTTGCGAACTAAACATTGAACTAATACTTTTTATCTTTTATTATTGCTCTAAATTCAATATATCTAAGTGATTCATAAAATTTTATGATGCTATTTTAGTATAGATGCACTTATAGATATAGACAGATACAGCAAAGCATAGATTTTATCAAAGCAATTACACTCTTTTATTGCACAATTGACAAATTACAATTAAAAGATGGAACATTTTTAAAAACAATGTAGCCTACATTTTTTTATTAATAATACTGGTATGGATGTAAAAAAATTTTTTATGCTGATTTAAAAAAAAAGACGTAGTCTGGTTAATTTAGAGGTGCTAATTTTAAAAGTAACCTCAGATTCTTTCTATCACATTAACTTTTTTCACAAAATGCAATTATAAATTTTGACAGTTAGAGGAAATATGTATATTTATTTATTTTATTTTATCTCTATATTTATTCTCCTGACTTGCAGGAAAGCGACAGAGGCGCTAATACATAGGGTAGGCAATCACCCCGACCTGCTTCCGGAGATGCCAAGATATTGCTGTCCGCTTGTAATTTAATAGAAATATAACTTGAATTTAGAACTGTTTGCCAGGACCACCAAGCAGGGGAATATGCCGTAAAGTGTCTTTTCCAAGGACACAACAGAATGGCTGGAGTGGGTTTTGAACCGAGACCGTGTTGATCACGAGCCCGGCGCTTTAACCACTCGACCACGCTGCCGACATAGAGCATTATTCAGAATATGTAAATATGCCAAGATGTAAAAAAGCAATAAAAGTTAATAAAAGCACATTTATAATGGTATCATTTTATAGAAACTTTCTCCTTTTTGACTTTCAAGAATGTTCATACGTTTTCTCATCTCTCATAAGACACCAGCAGTAATCCGCCATCATATTAACATTCCACCGACCTTGGTATTGTTTTTCCATGGTTTTGATATCTTGGTGGAAACATTCACCCTGCTCTTCACTCATAGCTCCTAAATTTTCTGGGAAGTAATCCAAATGACTATGAAGAAAGTGTATGTTACAGCCAAGTTTTTGAAATGCGCAAAGCAAATTCTTAACAAGTTCTTTATAATTAGGTAATTTGGTATTACCCAAAAAGTTGCTCACGACCTGCCTAAAAGCCATCCAACCTTCTTTTTTATCTTGATTCATAGTTTCAATAAATTTCTTGTCTTTCATTAGCTGTCTTATTTTTGGCCCATCAAATATTCCTGCTATTAACTTTTCATTGCTCAAAGCAGGAAATTTTTGGCAAATATACCCAAAACATGTCCCATGTTTATTCTGACTTTTCACATATTGCTTCATTAGGCTCAGCTTAATGTGTAGAGGTGGAAGTAACACTTTTTTTGGATCTACTAATGCTTGGTTAAGAATGTTTTTCTCTCCAGGTGTAAATTCTTTTCTCTCATTGTTTCTGTTCCCATGTTTTGTTTTGGCTCTACTATCCCACAGACATAAAAAGCCGGGATACTTAGTGTAGCCATTGTGTTGGCTAAGTAGCATGCACAAAACTTTTAAGTCACCACATATTAATCAGTTCTGGTCAAAATATTTGATTTTAGTTATTAAGATTTTCATATTTTCATACATTTCCTTCAGATGTACAGAATCACCAATTGGTACAGAGGCATATCTGTTGCCATTGTGCAACTGTACACACTTTAAGCTGGCTTTTGAACTGTCTATGAATAGCTGCCATTCCTTTGGATCATACACACAACCCATTGCATGTAAGAGGCCGCCTATGTCATGACAAAACACAAATGTATCATCTATGATGCAATATGGAACCAAACCTCCCCCTCTTCATCTGTAGAAAGAAAATGTGGTTCCAGGAGCTAGTAGATTGTTGTAGTGTAGTTTGGATCCTAAAAGCTCTGCAGCATCTTTTGGCAAATTCAAATCACGTATTAAGTTATTTAAAAAACTCTGCTTGATTAGTACTGGCAGCTTCTCATGATCTGAAGATGAGTGGTACTCATCATTTTCAATGGAACTGTCCTCTGATGTACAGATATCTTTCTTATTAAATGATTGAGTAAAAGAGTTAAATGTAGGTACAGGGATGCTGTCAAAATGATGTATGGGCCTTATGGCTGATGAAATATTAGGATAGTTGATTTTGGATTTATTTTTGGAGTTAAATCCAGCTACATTTAAAATGCAGAAATAACAGTCATCTACGTGGTTTGCTAGCTCTCTCCATATCATTAGAATGCCAAAGCTCAAACTCTTTTGCTTTCCCTTGGTCCATAGTTTTAGATTTTTGACACATGGCTTACACACCTTGTGAGGTGTCCAGGACTTGTCCTGATCACCCAGTTTGATGCTGAAGTATGCTAAATAAGCTTTTTTCACAAAATCTGTGATGTTCTGCCTTTGCTTTGAAACAATAAAACATCCACAAATATAGCAGAAAACATCCGGGTGTAGCTTATACCTTCTTTGTCCAGCAGAAATACTAGCCATTGGCAACAGGTTATCTAAATAATTAAAAAGATTAGTAATACAGATTTGCAGATTACTTTATAAAAAAGTCTAAAAATATGAAATAGCTTAACAGATTTGCCTTTATGTACTTAAGTAATTTAACATAATTAGGGCATGCTGCCAGTTTTTATAAAGCACAAAATGAGCTAGTACTACTTTGAACTAAAACAACCAGCAGAAGACTTTGATCACTCAAAGCAAGGTGCTTTGAAGCTTCATCTAACCATTCAAGCTACAAAGTTAGAAGGTGATCTCTTGGCGCTTCATCAAGTGAAAAACAACAGGTTAACAATTAAAAGGCAAAATATTGATCAGTTATAAAGAATTAGAAGGCTTTCATTACAAAGTACTGTACAATGCAATTGCAGGCTGATACAACAACTAAGGTAGGCTATTCGTAGCTATGCAACGTGAAAAATTAGCTGATGGAAGATCGTTTGATTGTAGCTGAACGCAAGGTGATAGACAAAAACTGATAGCATTTTTGGAATCAGCGCCCAAGAATTATCTGAAAACATCTCTTACTTCCAATTCAGCAAAATTGGTCGTCGCTTTCCTGCGGGTCAGGAGGTACAGTATATAAAAAATAAAAAAAATAAAATAAATAAATAAATATCCACCTCAGAACTATGTAAACAATAATATTTTGCTTTATTTTAAATGCAAAACTGTACTTTTTTGTAAAGTGCATTGACAAACATGCTTAATAGAAATAGCAATAGTTTTGTCTCCAAAACAGGATCACTCAAGTCTTTATTTGAATGGCTGGCACAGAGAACCAGTAATGGACATAACTGAATTTGAGGATGTGCCTTTACACTAGATGGAATGCAAGCATTCGTAATGAGTAGGCACAAAAAGTATTTTCTTTAAAAACCATTAATTGATTTATCTTGTTTGATTCATGAAGCATGCACGCACAAATAAAGTAGTGTGAAAATTGTTCAGAAAAATGACGTAGGCAATTTAACAGTGAAATTCCATTTGAGAAAGGCTAAATGGAAATGCTGTAATTGCAGTGCATAAGCTTAGAGCAATAAACAATATAAGCATAAAAATATGGTAATTTTATTCTTTTTTTTATTTACAAGAAAATATTTTCAATAAATCAATTTAAATCCAAGCCAATGACATCTAACAACTAAATATTTCAAAATATTACCAAATAATATTTTTCATTTGCTGTATTGGCAATAAATGCTTTTTTTACTTAATCTAACTGGAACATAAAATTCATTATCATGATGTAAAAAAAAGTAATAATAATGTTTTGTAAAACTATTTTTATTCAATTAAAATTAACAAAATTTGAAATTATGATAGAATAAGTTAAATAGTTTATCAAAATAATACAAACTCACCTAAAAAAAAAGTAGGCTACTAGTAACAGGTATTTAAAAAAATATTATTGCCTTTGGCTTTACTAAATTTGATTTAAAAAATTTAAATGAAAAACAACATATAATAGAAATGCATCTTTTAACTTTAAAAACTTATACATTTATTACATTGCTACAAATCTAGCTTGGAAAAAAAAACTGAGCATAATTCAAAACAGATCTGGAGTTGATCACTAAGATTATGTCAAACAATGTCAACTCTTAATAAAAAACGCTAAGAAATAATTAAACTTATTGCACCTTAGTATTAGAGATCAGTTGCTAAATAAATGTGAATGAATATTTTATGTAAAATGGTGATCACTATCTTTTTTATTTTTCTTATTGAATTAAGTAATTTGGTTGTCTTCAAGAAGTCCCCGTAAACAATTTTTTGGTGAAACTAACATGAAATACCCTACAAAACAAGAATGAAATAATAAAGAATCCGGTGGAAAGGACCTCTTCAAAAAGCAATAGTAACCACAGGGAGGATACAGGTTAGTTTCATGAACTAGACACTTACGGTGACTTCTTGAAAAAACCCATATACTCTTAGTATACTGATATGATGACTGGTTATGCTAAACAGTTTACTATTGTATTACCATAACGTATTGCAATTTAAATAACATATTTTTAATGATTACCTATTTATTGCTTTGATAAATAAAGCTGAAAATTAATAATAATCTATTAAAATTATTTTTAAAAATTATAGTCTTTTTTATTGAAACAATAAAAAGGTTAGACATAAAGTGCACAAATAGATTATATTTTGAAATTTTACAAATTTTTAAAATTTAGTTGATACAAAACATTTGCCAAGACATAACTGTCCAAGTTTTTATGCCAAAATATGCTAGTTATTTGTGCTTGACATAATCCCACACAGCTAAATGCCTAAGATTTTATAGAAATCAAATTTAAGTAAATAACATTATCTTATTGGCCATATCTAGTTTTTATAACAATAAAACCGCACTTATCTAACTTAATACAGGTAATGCCAGTTGACCTGCCAGTCCTTTGTACTCTAGACGAATGAAGTAAAAAGCGTAAAAAGTTGAAATATTTCAACTTTGAAATTTTTCCACTAAGCACTAAAAATTGTGCACTTTGGCGTTTTTTTCCGCTCTCCGCTTTTAGTGTAAACTAACTTTCCGCTTTGGTTTTTTCTGAGCTTTCCGCCTTTCCACTTGATTTTTCAGCTTCCGCTTTCAATGTGAACCAACCCTTAGGTTAGTACTGTAATTGCATGGACTTCTAAATAGTTTAGAAGTCCATAATAATTGATTATGCACCTGGCATTTGCTCTCTGTCATTGGATTAATAAAGGGGAAGCAACAAAGTCGGCTACCCAAGCAATGGGATTATGTAAAATACGATTTCCTTAAAATTTAAAAGTAAACTTTTATGAGTAGCAAGCTGCGCGGCGCGGTATGCGGCAAGGTTCTTTGAAACTAATCGCTGTTATTACGCTGCACTGCGCGGTCGACATCATGAGGAGGTAAGCCAAAATAAAAATCATATCACATTGGTTCAAAGACCAAATTATAAACTCAAGTTTTGGAGAAGAGAAAGAGATTAAATTCAATTTTTGTTAATGAAGGAGAGACTCGCGATTCTAAATCCCTCCCAGTTACAAACTACCCTTATTTAGTATGCATAACTCTATGACGCCCGATTCAGAAAAATATACAGTAGTTGTAACTTGAGTATTGTTCCGTTGTTAAAAATCGCCCACATTATGTATTTTCACAATATCATAAAAAATCTTTTTGATTGCGCTTTGGTCCAGCTCGAATAGCCGAAGAAATAACGGTTTTACAAGCAAATTTAAAAATTGTACGAGGGTCAGTCAAAAAGTAATGAGCCCTGTTAACTTTAACCGCTTTAACCTTCATATTTTTTCTAGAAATTTTAAGGGTGTTTAGTAAATTTACTGCTTTAAAGATAAATTGTAAAAAAAAATTGTTTCAACGTGTCCACTTTTGGTATTGTGTTTTGGAAATGACGTCATCACTGGATGTCCGTCAGAAGCAGAGAGCTGTGATTGAATTTCTTGTTTCGGAAGGGGAGCCACCAAAACAAATTTTCGAAAGATTGGTAAATGTTTATGGAGATGCTTCATTAGCCTACAGCACTGTGAAAAAGTGGGTATCCAGGATTAAACACGAAGAAGATGATCCAAGTTTGAGTAGCCTCCAGGACAGACCAAGAAGTGGAAGACCATCTTCTGCAGTCAATCCTGGAAACAATGATAAGGTTGAGAAATTGATTAGAGATGATCGCAGAATCACTATTGATGACATTGCTGAACGTGTTGGAGTTAGCCATGGAAGTGCTGTGAATATTGTTAATGAGCTAGGCTTTGCAAAGGTTTGCGCCAGATGGGTTCCGAGGCAACTTTTGGATTTTCACAAGCAAGCCCGTTTTGAAGCTTGTTCGGAGCTTATTGAGTGTCACAGAAGTGACAAAACTTTTCTCAGCCGTATAGTGACAGGAGATGAAACCTGGGTTCATCACTATGAACCTCTGTCGAAAAGATCATCCATGGAATGGCGTCACCCCACGTCCCCAAGAGCCAAGAAATTCAAAAGTCAACGTTCAGCTGGAAAAATTATGGCGACTGTGTTTTGGGACATTGAAGGAGTGATATTGGTAGATTTTATGCCTAAAGGTACTACCATCAACTCAGATGCTTACATTGACACTTTACGCAAACTGAAAGCGAAACTGAGAAGAGTACGACCTCACCTGGACATGTCTAAGGTCTTGCTGCAACACGATAACGCCAAGCCCCATACCAGTCTCAAAACTCGTGAAGTGATTGCTTCTTTTGGATGGACGACGGTAACCCATCCCCCATACTCACCCGACCTGGCACCATCTGACTATCATCTTTTTGGACCATTGAAAGAAGGAGTTAGGGGGTAGCACTTCACTAGTGATCAAGAAGTCAAGCACGCTGTAAGAAACTGGTTAAAAATGCAGCCTGCTGACTTTTACAAGGCTGGCATAGTGCCCTTGTTCATCGATGGACAGTTGGAATTGAAAAGTGCGGAGATTACATTGAAAAGTAGAACTGAGATCTCCTATCCCTGGGCTTTCTTTTGATGTATGACTTTTGATTTTATTGCAACAAATATGGCCAGGAGAGACTTGGGCTCATTATTTTTTGACTGACCCTCGTATATTTAGTGACAAGAAAATGGCAACACTTTCGTGGAGAACTTTCGAGATTATCGTGCTTGACTGGTTTTGTCTCGTGACAGTCAATATGATGCAATATTGCTTGTTTGTGAATCGCTGGATCTAGCAAGATGATGCAATATTAAGTGATTGTTGTTTTTAACCTGAATTTGAGTCAATTTAAAGAACTTTCGAGATACATGTGACCGAGTGATATAAATAAGGCGCGCTCAGAAGCATTATTAGTGATGGAATGTTACGTTGTGATAAATCGGTATTGGAAATTGTGTTAACTTTGTGAAATCATAGTTTTTTAAACGCAAGTCTTTGGTTGTCGACGTTATTGTGAAGAGCTGAAGAGTTAAGCTACTGAATCTATATTTGCTGATTTATTTGCTGTTGAATTTATACTATTTTGGGCTCCTAAGTCGATTGGAGCATATTTTATTAATAAAGAAGATATTGCGGTAGTCTGAGCTGTGGTTAGGTAGACTATATTTTTGCCGTTACTGGTACTTAGGGCTGGTCCAGTAAACAAAGATTTAAGAATTTTATTTTTTAGTAGACACCAAGATTGCGTTATCGGCGAGCCTTCATTACAGGCGCCGAAAAGTTAGACGACTAAATAACAAACTAAGTTACCAGCTGAACCTAAATTTCAAAAAACTTTTTATCAACTGTAACAAAATTTAAAAAACTCTGCAAATATGAAGGAGAGGATTAAATTTATTTTTTATCTGCGGTTTCACGCGCGCAACTACTGACACAATACAGCATAAACAATACAATGGTCACCGTTCTCAGACCGAAATTCTGGTTACTGTGTGATAAGGGCAATCCCTCTCTATTTATAATAAACCCGAATTGGGCCACGTGGCTCAGACGATAAAATTAACAGTAAAATTCGATTTTATGCCCTTATAGAGATCATTGCCAAAACGAGGTCACATTGAGATTATTTAGATAAGGAGGATGCATTTAGGTAATTTAGAACGAATACAGGTTATTGCAGTTAATTTTAAAAAAATTTAATTTTCTCCAAAGAAGCGATTGCGTCACGGAACACGTTACAAATGATAAAGACTTTAGCTTCTCTACATTTTTTCATCTCCAGATTCCACCCTGATCCCAAGATTTAATTCCAAATTGCAAACCAGTAACAGACTTATCCAAGTTTTATACCAACAAAACCTGATTCAGTTGCAATCGAAATTCAAATTTTAAGATTTAAACATGTTAACTATATGTTAATCGTGTTATAATCATATGTTTATCATTTTCAGTCCTGTCTTTATTAAATTTCATGCGGACAGCAATATCTTGGAATCTCTAGAAATAGGTCGGAGTAATTGCTTACTTTATGTATTAGTGCCTCCGTCGCTTTCCTGCGAATCAGGAGGATAAATATAGAGTAAAATAAATAAAATAATAAAAAAATATTTTGGTTCAAAGATATCTCGGCCAAAATATTTGAACCTAAATGCAATCAAAAAACCGGTTTTTTAGAGTTTAAAAAGTTCAAATTGAAATCTAAATCAATAAATTTTTCGTTTTTTTTTCTCTAGGTGATGTAACCATGCAAATCCTTGATCTTAGCTATTGTAATTTATCGAACTTTTGCACGTTACTAAATTGTTTTCGTTGTTTTGTTGCATGTACCTTTTTCGCTTGACAAACACTTATGCACTATTTTGTCTGACAAGTTGGCGGAAATAAAAAACGACTGAACCGAACTGATCTTTAATCCGGCGGATTTAAATCCTAATTTAAACCCACGGCCGGCCATGGTTTTGGTGCGAGTTTGCGTCCCTGGGCATCCGTGATCAGAGTTTTTTGGTGAAAATCCTTTTTATGAACACTTTAAACCCAAGGGCGTCGCCAGCTTTTTACACCAGCTCGGAACTCGGAAAATATTTCTGAAATGGTGTTGTACGCTGTAAAATAAAACTTAAAAGAAAATAGCTTATTTTGCTTTTAAATGGCTTGCTTGTCCTATGTATAGCGCCTCCGTCGCTTTCCTGCCAGCGAAGAGGATATATAAGAAATGAAGAAAATATATTTATTTGAGAAGTAGGCCTAGTTGCTACAGCATCTCGTAGGGTAATCGTTCCGTGGTTATCCTAAGTTTAACATCCTCGACATTTTTCAGTGATTCGAGAGGATATATAAAGATTCAGATTTTAGAACAAATGCCGTATGTCCTTGTTTATTCAGTTTCTATAATCATCTGGTCAGCTTCATAGTAAGTATTTATTCTTGTTACCGCGGGTGGTCTACGTCAGTGGTCACCAACCGGTGGTCCACAAAAATAATTTTGTAGTCCGTAGAAAAAGTTAGAGTTGCAATCAACAATTAAGTCTATCAGTTGAAATAATTGAGTCAATTTGAATCCAACAATCTTCGAGGTGCGTCTGATGCATCCATAAGAGATTTTTTTTATTTTATTTCCAAAAATTATACAAGCTACGGACTCCTGAATAAACGTTTTTTTTTTGGTTTTCAACTCAAACTACCGTTTGAAATCGAAAACCTATTCAAATAAATTTCTCAACCAGTTGTCGGAAAGGCAGCGTTAGCCTACATTGAACCAACGATATACACTACCATGATAGGAAGCGAGATACCATGATAATGTATGTCGTTGATTGAACTCAAAGTGAAGACCAGAAGAAAAAAGATATTCACATTAAATCTGAATGAAATTTAGGCATTTCCATGGATCCTGATGTAAAATTATAATTGGGGCAATCGTCAAAAAATCTCGAGCAAAATTATTTTTCCCCCCACAAATGTGTTGGTCTGGTACGGTTATTTCAGGGTTACCATATCTGAATAAGTGGGATCCCTGACAGGCATAGGCGTACCAGGCAAAAAAAATTGTAGGAATAGAAAAACCTAAGCCTACGCTAAAGTTCAAATTTTGAGAAGCAATTTAAGTTTTGTTGTGGCACGCAACTCGTTCCATCTGTGTCTACTCGAGGCAACTTTTATCAAAACCAAACATCCGGTTTTATGTAAACAAAAGGAATTTGTTTACACATTAAAACTTTTCAAATAACCTAAGTTGCGAGTAACAGTGTTTCTCCTGGGTAATTGCACATAGTGAGTTTCTCCTTTCCGAGATTACACTGTATTGCACCACACTGTGCAATTGTACCTTTCTCCTTTCCGAGACTGAAGCACCTTTCTCCCAACTGTTGAGACTATAAATACCTTGATTTTCTCTGGTTCGTCCCATTTTGACGCGATTGCCACTGATGAGAGCGTCACGAAAAGCTTATGGCTCCGATAAAATCGACTTTGTTTAAAGCGATATTAAAATTTAAGTTTTGCAAAGCTATATAGAATACCAATCGAAGTCAACATTCCGTTTGCCATTTATTGATTTCAACCGAGCCGCATGCAATATCATGAGATACACACGAATATAAAATCTTTTCAAGAACTGCGGCAGTCCTTTACGACATACAAACAACTTAAACGCTACAGAACTTTTCATTCAGGGCGGCGTTAATAGTTTTTTGTTTCGGGCAAGCCACCAACAATACAAAACAAAGTTAGTTACTTTTGACTGTATGTTTGAAAAGCAAAAGCATAGTTATAATATTCGTAAGTTAAAAGAAAAATTAAAAAGATGAAATTGTTAATAGTAAGGATTTCGCTTACGCGGCTCAATAAAAAGAACCAGTAAGACGCGCGATGCAAATTTAGTAACAAAAGCGTCGTGCTGCGTTTTTGAAAGCGATTTTTATTGCCACGTTATCGTAGTTAATTTTTTCATTTTCGTTTATGACGTCGCCCGTCGAGCGAAATGTACCCGGACGTTGTTTCCAGTCTTCTCTCTGTGGTCGTGGTTTGTTGCGTTTTGGTAATTGTAGTCACCTGACAAAACACGTACTCAAAGAGCAGGAAAAGAAAACTTGATTTCAGTTAAACTTGATTTCGGTTGAAATGAAGATCAAGCGATTTTCAAAAATGGTTCAAAACATTTTTTCAAGGCTTTCATCGGATTCTCGTCAATAGAAAAAACAATGTCAAATTACTATATAGTAAGAAAAGCGTTTGATTCTGAAGCGGTAGACTTGGGTTCGATTCCGGGTCACGTCAAACGTTAAACGATAAAGTTGGTATTCACAATTTTCCGGCTTGACGGTAAGCATTTTTAAGTGTAAAGATATATCGGAAGTCCCAGACTTGGAAAACTTTCGGTCTACTCGGTGCTGCCGTATAGTGGCCACAATATCTTATCATGAAGCGCTCACTATTACAATAAAAATGAAATTAAAGCATTAAGAAAAGTTTTAATCATTTTAAGAATCTTCCAAATCGGATCGAATTTGAACTCAATTACGTTCCTTCAAAGTTGTTTGAGTGTGTGAGAAAAAAATACGCGCGTACAGGATTTTCAAATAAGTTTTTTTTCTTAAATTGCTCTTGGTTTTAGTGAAAATATTAGGTTGAGGAATATGTTCGTAGCGTTTTTATCAGAGGTTTTTGTTTAAACAAAAATGAAAAGTTATGGCTATAAATTAATAAATTATGTATTCTCCGTTGCTGCTTATGACCTCCTCCCACCTCTCGACCAATTTGTCGATGCTGTTCCGCCAAAAATCCCCGGGTCTGGTATCGAAGAATTTGTTGAGCCAGTTTTTAAGGTCCTCTTCATTGTCGAAGGTAACGCCCCTCATATGGTTCGACAAAGAGCGGAAAAGATAGTAATCCGTGGGTGCAAGGTCCGGAGAATACGGCGGATGCTGAAGGACCTTCCATTCGAGCTCTTGGAGTGAGGCTTTGACGACTTGTGCAACATGAGGCCTGGCGTTGTCGTGAAGAAGTATGGTTTGGCCTTGTCGATGGGGTCTTTTCAGTCGAATAGCCTCATTCACGTGATGTAGCTGGGCTATGTAGAGCTTCTTGTTGACCGTGGCATTCCTTTCGAGCATTTCCCAGTGCACCATTCCCTCCCAGTCCCACCAAACGCAGATCATGGCCTTCCTTGGATGGAGATCAGGCTTAACTCTCGGCTTTGGCGTGTCTCCAGAAGCCACCCATTCCTTTCTTTGCTTCATATTCATATATAGGCACCATTTCTCATCTCCCGTGACGATTCGGTACAAAAAGCGCTGTTTGTGACCGCGCGTTGCTCGATGGCGGGCGAGATGTTGAGAAGCAATTTGAAGGCGATTTTTTTGTTGTTTTCGCTAAGCTCATGAGGCACCCAGACTCCCAATTTTTCGGCAAATCCCATTGAATGAAGATGATTGAGAATTGTTTTTTAATCGCAGTTCATTTTTTCGGCCAATTCACGACTTGTTTGGCGACTTTTCTCCTTCAAAAGTGCTTTGAGATGGTATTCGTCAAATTCAGAAGGTCTTCCGCTGCGGAGCGTGTCATCGATGTCAAAATTGCCATTTTTGAACTTTGCAAACCATTTTCTTGCCGTAGATTCGCCTATGACACCTTCCCCGTATACCATGCAAATGTCCCGGGCTGCTTTAACAGCTTTTTGGCCTCGATAAAAAGCGAAGAATAGCAGGTGTCGAAAATGTTGCTTTTTACCCCCTGGATATTCTTATGTAAGCCTCACAAATAATAAAATCTCAAAATACTCAAAAACACGATCAGCACAGGTTTTTACAGTAGAAAGAGCTCTATCGAATGAATATATACATTTTGCCAAGTAGTAAAAAAATCATTGTAAAATAAAAGAAAATATAAAAACGCTACGAACATATTTCTTAACCCAATAATTACCCAAACGTTCACAAGCAAATACAGCTTGAAATCCACATTATTCAAAAAGAAAACTATTACAAAACCAAAAGAAGCTTTGCTTAAAATTTCCTTTCGTACCCGGTTGAAAAGAGCAAATGTAGATTACCGCTACGTAAAATTATAATTTGATTTGTTTCTTCAACGGTATGTGTACATATTTCGCAGAATATCTAAATGTGGAGCACAGGTAAATTTTTTTGCCGGGTCCAAACATTCTGTCTTGCGAGCAGAAGACCTTGAATGTGATGCTCCGTCTATCTGAGTGTTTTTTAGATGTTTCTTTAAGACAGGAATTTTCTGACAAATCCTTTTACGGGGTAAAGCTGCTTTCCAATAAAATCGTTGCCCCATTAAAAACAACAAGCAACGAACAAATCAATACGGCTCTAAAAAGCAAATCACCAAGCCCTAAAAAAATAATCCAAAAAACTTCGGATCACAATAAAGGTTTTTCAGCTTTACAGCTTCAAGAACATGGTGCTAAAAAATTTATTAGTTGTAACACATTGTTGCGATTGGTTTTGCGTTATAACTGTGCTTAAAAACCGATTATACGTACTGCAGTATTTAAAGGCCCCGTGTGTCTTTTCGTATTCTACTGGATTCTAGCCCGTGTCGAGGCCAGCAAGTTCTACTGACCTCTGTATCGCCGTCTTTGGATTCTTGGACATCAGTAAACACTTGCGTATCCTTCGTGACGTCACTTTCAACGTCGGTGTTTGAATATTCTATCGGGTCCATTTGGTATTCAACGAGAGACGAGGGGTCGTTCGTTTGTGTGTACTCTCCAGACGACTTCGTCCTCGTCGTGTTATACGATATCACCTGTACCTGCCCAAGCATGGTTTGCATCAGTAAAAAAAACTTATGCAAATAAAGCACGAGAGCACTTTTGTCTTCAGCTGTTTTTTTTTATTTGGATAATTGTTTAAAAGCTAACAATGGTACGAAAACCTTTTTTGGAAAAATAAAATTTACAAAAAGGAGGCAAGACTTGATATTGGCATTTTTCGATAACATTTTGTTTCGTGTCTTATATCTCTCTTGGTCATTAACTGCATAAACAAAAACAAGCATGCGACACTATAGTTACGAAGCAGGCGCTTTTTTTAAATATTCATTTTAAATGGCAATGCATTTATTCATAACTAATATCCATGACTTCGAAGATTTCACTCCAATCCAAAGATTACATTTCATCAACAGTTGTTTAAAACATTACTAAAAAACTCAAGTTTCTGAGAAGCACATATTATATTAAATTAGAAAGCTAACTTGGTTGACGCTTAAAATAATAAGTTACGTAAACAGCAGACATGCGCATTACCTAAGGCTGTATGTTTAATTGTTTCTTCACAAACAACATAAGGACAATATTTTTTCCTTATTTGAAATATAGTCAATTGTCAAAAAATTTTTCTTTTAAGAAGTTCGTTTCATCCACAAAATACACACACATGTTTGTAGGTCCAAGGATATTTTAAACGACCGCTAGACTCTACCTTTCCCAATCTTACTTACTTCAATCCTTTGACTACCCTCTTTCAACTTGTTCAATTGGTCGTGACTCAGACGCCCCTCGTATTCAATTTTTTCCACTTCCGGTTCGCTTTTTCCGGGTTTATGGATGTACCTAATCAAATACAAGTTGCAAGAAAAACTATTGAATATAATTATTACTTCTACCATGGCCTTGTAAATAGATCTTCTAAATACTTTTACCATAGTCTTCTAAATAGGCCTTCTAAATACTTTTATCATGGCCTTACCCTTAGTAGGCCATTTGCTTCTACTCACCTTGTCACGATGGTTTTAGTTGCGCTTGATGACGTTTGCTCTAACGTTGGACTCGAGAGAGAAGCGCTTGTAGTTGCAATCTAAATAATAGTAAAAGCACTCGCAATTAACAAGATGTGATCCAGACGGTTATGGGGCTTTAACAGGTAATACTTCTTGACCTACTAAGGAAGTATTTCTTTAAAAGATCCATTTTGCATTTACACTGAATGTAACAATTCACTAGACAAAAAATAAGGTGGAGAAACGTTTTACTTGGGATGGGGAGGAAATCCGGCCGCTGCGTACAGATGACGGAGTTCGGGATCTTGATCGCTCTTGTCTCTGAGCCTCTTCCTGTTCAATCTGCTGTTGCACAATCCTCATGTTTTCCCCATCCAGAAAAATCGCTGAAAAGCAACGTCTCTGAGTTTGCATAACAGTCATTTTCATCCGATTTCCTACAGCGATAAAAGCATCCCAACTTTTGGTGGCTTTTTAAGCAAGTCTTTTTCATGCATTCGATCTTAATTTATAAATAACCTTTCCAAAAATAGTCAAAAGTTTTTTATTAAAACCTTTTTCACAAAAATAATTTTTATTTTAAATGTTTGTAACAAAAACAAGAAAGAAGTGCGACACAAGTGTAATTCCATATCAATTACCAGATGGGGGTCTCGAACCAACGTGCTCAATTGTCATAGTTGCTTGTCGGGGAGCACCCAAGCCAGACTTGTTGCGTGCCTTCACTTCGTAGAAGTAAGTAGTGTTTTCTAGAAGGTTCTCGATCAAAATAGATCGGAAGTTTCCATCAGGAATGTTCACAACCACGGGCGGTTGATGTCGGCCAGGCTCTTCGTCTAAAACATCGATTTCTTTTTTAAGTATCGAGTTAGAAAATATTTTCTAAAAGTTGACTCATATCAGAGCAAATCAAGATTCAAAGCAAAATATTTTCTAATAAATTGACTCAAATCAGAGCAAATCAAGATTCAAAGCAAAATATTTTCTAATAGATTGACTCAAATCAGAGCAAATCAAGATTCAAAGCAAAATATTTTCTAATAAATTGACTCAAATCAGAGCAAATCAAGACAAGAAGACCAATTAAAAAAAGATTTAAAAACTCAATCACACACTTCTTCATCTTTTACGTAATTCAAAGCTATCCCGTTGCTTAGATCATACCTCTTGGCTGATATGAAACTTCGTACCCCGTGATGAGTCCGTTTGTAATGGGTGGCTCTCCCCAAGAGCATTGGAGGGAGGTTGGAGAAAGAACTTGAAAAGCAAATCTGTTGGGAGGTCCAGGAACTGCAATAACGTAAAGCCTACTTACTGAGCTTATAAAACAGCATAAAGAATTAACTACAAAACGCTTGTCGTTTTAATAAAACTTTTGATAAAAATAAAAAAAGTCACTACATCGTAGTTCTATTGTACAAGATTTTAAATGTACAAGAGATTGGATTTTTTTTTCGTCAATAATTTATATATGAGAAGCATTCTCACCCTTCCCAGGCATTTTACATCCAATCACGTCACTAGACACTTGCTGATTCCCATCTCCGAGTGCGGACACTACGATGGCGTAAGCTGATTCGGGAACCAAGTTGTCGATTGTAATGGAGTTTTCATTCGACGGTACCGTGTATCGAGTGGGCTCATCTTTGGAGCCAGCTCTTTTATAAGCCACCTAAAAAACAAAGTTTGAATTGATTGAATGTCGTTATATTTACATGACAAAAATCAATGTTTATAAATAATCTCTATTTGTTTCTGATTTGTAAAAGTATTTGAGCATGCTTCTAGCACGAATTTCCAAAGAACTAGAACAAGATTTCAGCCCATTGCAAAAAAAGCTGTTTTAATCTTCCATGGACGACGCTTGCAATCTTAATTCCATTGTAAATATGATCTTACGTACATCGATTTGTACCGTTGTTTTGGTTCAGGGATCAAATAGTCATTGGTTAGATTTAGAAAAATCTGATTTATAAATTTCTGGAACAAGCATGTCCAACCAGTGGCCTACTTAATGTTTTTATGTGGCCCATTGCTTAATTAAATTTTTTAGTTATTTTTTCATAACTGTATACAATTCGACGTCACCGCGGCCATAGCAACGTTAGGAAAACAAAGTAAATACGTCAGTTGATCGCTGCGTTGAGTGACATCCAATGAACTAATCTATGAAAGCTTTTGTCGGCAGAACTTGGCATAAAGATGCTTGCTCCGAGCATCATTTTCAGTATTCACATTGTTTTGCTATTAAATTAATATTGATTGTTTTATTTCCAAACATTTTTTACAATATCAAGTGATTGTTAGTTAATAACTTTAGTGGTAGTAAAAATAGTAACATTGAATCAATGCGGAGTGATTTGGAATAAGATTACAGTAGTAGCAGCGATGCTGCTAGTAATAAAACGGGAAACGTATTAATTTATTAGAAGGTTTGGAAGAGGATCAGACATTTTCAGAGATTCTAAGTCAATGTAGGAATTTAACAGATATTCAGGGTCCAAGGAACCAACGTTAGCCAAAGAGAGTGTAGCTCCTAGTTGGCAAAGCTCAGCTGGCTGGATGCCTGAAATTATAGGTAGGTAGACCGTTGGAGTACCCAGGCATCTAGTAACAATGCGTAAAGCGTGAAACATAACACTATGAGGCAAGTATTAACGCTGCCACACCAGACTGGTGCGCAGTACTCAGCTGTTGAGTAGACCAGAGATTGGGCAGCTGTGCGTAGGGGTTTGGTACTAGCACCCCATCCTGAGCCTACAAGACCCCTCAGCAGTGTGATCCGCGAAAATTTTTTTCGCAATGCCAACAGATGGTAACGGAACGTGAGCGATTAGTCCAGATTTAGCAAAAAATAAATAGGGGTTGGGCAAAAAGGTAAAAATCTAATGCTGTTGTAAACATTTAGCTCATGTTTGGCCTCTTGGTTATTTAAACGAAAGGCTGCCTTCGCTGTCATAATGTGATTGAGGATTAGCTTCCAAATCTCAAGATTCACTAAAAGTGCGGTCATGTCTTGATTCCATTTCTCCTCAAAGGCCCTTCTAGTTTCCAAAGAAGAGCAACAATGCTAAATCGTCTACGTTGATAAAATTTCTGAAAATCTTGGAGGGCAGGACGTACATATAGATGTTGAAAAGGAGAGGAGTCAAGACGGATGTTTGAAAAACGCCGTTTTTCATTCTGTAAACATGAAAAACGTCGTTTGAATTCTATACAGAAGTCTCAAGAGCTTTCAGGTAAAACTACGGTGCCAGATAGTGCCATATGCCGCTGTCAGATTGACAAAAAAAATCCTCAATGTTTTCTGCAAATACAATGATTTAATTCACGGTTGATTTTTCACATCGCAACCCAGCCTGCTTTCTAGGTAGCAATGGATCATGGCGACCTAGAAAATACAGGCCATGTCAACAAAAAACCAGCGCTTGAGCTGAAGGCCGACAAAGCGCTGACGAAGAACGAGCAACTAATTAGAACGAGCGATTGTACAAAAACGTTACATCTTACATTTTCTTTTCAGTAGTTTAAAATAATGGCAGACTAAATTGTGCTAACAGTTATGAGCCAAAACTATGTTTAAAGCAAAGTTGATCAGAAATATTGAATAAAAATTTTTAATTTTAATAAATTTCTGCTAATAATAACATGATTTAATGACAAATAGCGCAGTTATTTAGAAAAACTTTAAAAAAAACATTCAAAGTGTTTAATAATTTAATTAACTAAGAAATTGTTTCAGCAAGTATAACCTATTTAGATTTTTTTTCTTTCATAGAATAAAAATTTAAAAGCGATAAATGTGGTACTAAAGTGCTGTGTGCCGAAGCGTAAAAGCAGTTATGCTTCTAGTAATGATAATGTCCCTGTACATAAATTGCCCCAAAATATGGCGACCTAGAAAATACAGGCCATATCAACAAAGAACTGAGCACTGTGAGTTGTAAACAAAGATAAGGCGCTGTATAAGCTAATTAATACAAACAATTGTAGGAAAACGTTACATCTTTACACTTTCTTTTCAGTAATTTAAAATAATGGCAGACTAAATTGTGCTAGCAGTTATGTGTGAGCCAGAGTTATGTTTAGAACAAAGTCGATCAGAAATATTGAATAAAATTTTTAATTTTAGTAAGTAATGTCTGCTCATAACAACATGATTTAATCACAAATAGGGCTGGTATTTATGAAAACTTAAAAAGAAAACATTCAAAGCGTTTAATAGTTTAATTAACTATGAAATTGTTTCAGCAAGTAATATCTAATTCGATTTTTTTCTTTCACAGAATAAAAATTAAAAGGTGATGAAATCTGGTACTAAAATGCTGTGATCCGAACTGTAAAAGCAATTATGTTTCTAGTAATGATAAAATTTCTGTATACAATTTGCCAAAATAATGAAGATAAAAAGAAGTGGATTGCTGCTATACCTAGAGCCAGTGTTTTTTTAAGGTTTGGCTTGAGGAACCTCTAAGCAATTTTGAAGGACCGCTAATTTTTTTTCTTATTGTTCCTGAGTGTACTTAGCTTTATTTACACTCAGTGGTGCTTATTCAAATTCAGGGGCCCGAGGCAAGGATTTCCGAAGATTGATGTCCTCTAAAAAAAAAGAGCTTTGATCTCTTTCATTTTTTTCTCCAAAATCATGGTGATCTCTAAAAAAAAGGTCTTCACTTCGATTTCATCGCTGATTTCCCTATTTTGCTCCCAAAGTCATGGTGATCTCTAAAAAAAAAAGGTCTACATCTCCAATCGATCTTGTACTTCCCACTTACGTGCCGACTTAATAATGGTTTTTAAAAAATATCTGCAACGAAATGAAACTATATGTGCTATTTTCGAGGGGCGGCCCTCCAAAAAAGGGGGAGCCCGAGGCAACTGCCTCATTCGCCTCACCCAATATCCACCACTGTTTACATTATTGTAGAAGCAGATTTTGAGAGAGCGCTGGACAATTTTGAGAGACCGTTTCGGTTCCTCAAAACGCCTTAAAAAAAACACTGTCTAGAGCAGGGGTTCCCAAATCAGGGGTCGGAATGGTCAATATATGGGGTCACAAACTGGTCATGGGGTCGCTGAGGTATTGTCATGATATAGGTCAGCGTGGTCCAACTACGGGTCCGCGGAACAATTTTGCACAAGTCTTGTCGATCACAAGCAGCGGCAACCTTTTTTTTTGGAGAACGCTATGATTTTGCGATGAAAATAGGAATTTCGGAGATCGATTCCAAGTGAAGACCTTTTTTTTTTTTTAGACAACACCCTGATTTTGGAACAAAAATAAGTGTTTTTAGCCGGTTGAGGCCCGCAAATTCGAATAATTTTGAAAAGTGGCCCACAAGAATGCAGAATTTGGACCATCCTGATATAAATAATTTACACACGGGCGCGCGCACATGAACTCGCACAAGCACACTGATATGGGGTCGCACTGAACAGTTAAAAGTCCTGAATGGGGTCGTGCTAAGAAAAGCTTGGAAACCCCTGGTCTAGAGCTAACCTTGTTGTTTCAAAATATACGGCTGTATGTAGAAAACACTGGCCCGAAATTGCGACATTTGTTCTTGTATACGGCAAACAGAGACCAAAAGACCCACCCTTTATTTTTCCTGATATTCCAGCCAGCTGCTTGCGGTCACACAAAAAAACATTCCCAGGACAACAAAACGAAGTTTGTCTAGTGCGCGCAAACACGCTGAAGATGAATTGAAAATTTTTTTAGAACAAGATAAATTGGATTTTGGCAAAATTATAGATCAAGCCCCAGAAAAGTTTAACTGTGTTACAATATACTCCCACGAAGTAGGCTCTGTTTCAATACAATTAAAAGCATTAATCCATGGTGTTTCCCATTTTATTATCCAAATAAAAAACGATTACAGTTAAACCTGTTTTTCTTTTGGCTCTCCTTGCAACGTCATATCGTTAAAATCAAATTCAATCTCACATTGCAAGACTTGGTCAGCATTATCAGAGATGATACGATATTTGTCTGAACTAGAGATGACGCATAAGAAAAAGATTGTTTTTGATCAACTTTTCGTGACAGATAAAAAAAGAGGAAATGAGAAATTGTATTCACCAGAGATGACCACAAGGACATTTGAGTATTTCGGAATATCCCGATCTTTGTATTCTCGGCTTCAACAGGACTTTCAACTACCAAGTATTCGTATATTAACAAGAATTACATCGAAAGTTGAAAAAGTTGCTAAAACCGAATTTTTGGCTAGTATATTTAAAAATTTATCACCCTGCCAACGGCGATGTACTACACAATGGGACGAAATTTATATCAAACCAACTTTAACCTATCATGGAGGAAAGCTTTTCGGTCGTACTATTGACCATCCTGAAAAGCTGGCAAAAACTATGCTTACGGTCATGAATAAGTGCTTATATGAAGGGCCTGAGTTTATTTACAAAGTTTATCCCATTAGCAATCTTACGGCGAAGTTTTTGTATGATGAAGGGCAAAGCATAGTAAAAGCAATCAAATCTGAACAAGAAAAAAAGTGATTGCTGTTATTGCAGATGGCCATCGTACTAACCAGAAATGCTTTTTCACTTGGGGTATGGATTCTCTTAGCAGATTAAAAAAGAATAAAAACTCTGATATTTTTCTTTTATTTGATTATGTGCACGTTGTGAAATGTTTGCGAAACAATTGGTTGACTGAAAAAACAAAAAGGCTGCAGTACACATTTAATGGAGTAACTCAAGTTGCAAAGTGGAGTGATTTAGTTGAATTTAGTTGAAAGAAGCAGAGAGCAATTCTATTCTAAAGTTATCCAAGCTAAATGACGTAGCAGTATCTGCAAAGCCATTTGAGCGTCAAAGTGTTTCTATATGCCTACGTATTTTTTGTGACGAAACTATTGCAGCCTTGGACTCTCACCCTAAAATTAATGAAGCAGCATCAGGAACTGCTAATTTTTTAAAAATTGTACTCAAATTGTGGAAAATATTTAAAGGGAAAAATCCACAAGAAAATTAAGCGCACAGCGATGCAATGAGAGCTGTTATTAAGATGTCTGATGATCTGAGGATAAAATTTTTGTTGGATGTAGCAGCAATAGGTGATGGTATGTATCCAACTACAGTTCCTAGAGTCTGTTTGTTAACTTCAGACACAGCAAAATTTCTTGCTCGTATTTGTAGAGGAGAAGTTGATCTGACACGTCAGTTGTTGGCAAGTGACAATGAATATGTCATGTTAGGATGGTTTTCTACCGATCCTTTGGAACGGGCTTCTGGTAAGCTGCGGCAGCGGTTTGGGGGAACGTACTTTTTAAGTGCATAATCAGTGCTTGAAAAGATGCGTATACAACGAGCTAAACTATCTACACAACTCAAACTTGATATTTCAAATGACAGTGCTGGTGATGAACATGAATGTGAACTTTGTAAGCGTCTACTAACCGATGAAAAGTGAGAAATTTTTGACAATCTAGAGGCGCTTTAGGAAAGTGTTGGAAGCGACGTCGTGGCAGCTATTTTATATATAGCTGGATATCTTCAAAAGCAAGCACGTCAAATTTGTTATAATGATACAATGTACTGTTACGATAAATTTGGAAAGTACTTAGACCAGCTAAATAGAGGAGCACTTGTGCTGCCTCAAGATCATTTAGTACAGTGGTGCATTTACTGCTTTGTGTTATTTACCCAAATAGGTGAACGGGTATGTCGTACTTTTTTGATGAATTTGTTTATATCTATTTCCGAAAAATGGCATTTTAACATTTCTTTGAAACATAGCAGAATTCTTAGCAATATATTTTTGAAAAACTACGCATTATTTCGCTCTCCACGTAGTTCTAAGGAGGCTTCCTTAAAAGTGTTGAAGCGCAATTAGTTTTTACGTTTTTCATGCTTTTTTTGTAGACAATGCCGTTTCACTTTCTGTTTTAGTATTAAAATGATGACGGGCACAAAAAATGTTGTAAAAGAAAAATAAATAGTCATTCACTTTTCAGCAGTACAACCTTTACTTTTAATAGCAGTAATTTTCCTCCATTTGTGTCGACATTAGTAAATTACACCCACGGCATTCGCTGCCACAACATTTCAAAATCAATTCCATTTTGCCTGTCTTACTTTTTTGCAACAATGCGTTTATGAATGTTTATATTGTTTTTCAATTATTTTTTCTGTGCTATGTACATCACTAGATATGCTGTAATTATAAGTTTTATTGATCGTTAATGCTTTATCCAAAGGGAATCGATCATTAAGTGAAAAGCAAGTTTGAAGCTTTAATAAACTAATAATTTGGCCATTAAACAGAATAAATGTGCTACAACAAATTGAATTAATGCTGGAAAAAATCAAGCAGTTAACGTTTAAGTAAAATAAACATAAGTCTTAAATTGCGGGTACAGCATAGGTGGCTGTTTGCTTTAAATGTTTCTTTGCTATTAACACAGTTCTGCGCGCTGAAGGCACGGCAGCGCGATAGCGCTTTATCGGCCTTCAGCTCACGCGCTCGTTTTTTGTTGACATAGCCTGTATTTTCTAGGTCGCCATGCAATGGATCAATAATTGGCTCGACACGGCCGTAGATAAGCTTCTCGAGGATCTGGTAGAAGACACAGAGCAGAGATAGCGGTCGATAACTTTTTGGGTCTCCTTCGGGCTTTATTGGCTTTGGGATTTCAACTACAAGCAGGAAGAACTCCAGCATAGACATTTTTAATACTAATTGCGTTAGGATTGCAATAGTTTCACATTTCACTTAGATTACCAATTAGTTAACCAATTGCAAATTTATACTTTAATGCTCGTCATTTGGTCATATGGTATCCAATACCAAAAAGAAGATTCATATAAATTTTCGGCTTATCGAATATAATTTATATAATTTTGCCCATTATGAAAAAAGGTTGGACATCCCTGTTTTAATACAAACATTTTTGTTGATCTGGCTTTTGAATTTGTTTAAAAAGTCTTCTGGTTTCAAAAGTTTGTGATGGAGAAGTTTAAGTCATCTCATTCTATTAGTTAATAAGAGCATAAAATAACAAAATCTAAAAGTTATGTTTCAGATTGCGGCCATTGCGAGGACTTGACCAAGTTAATTTAGAACTTAATTTAGCCAAATTTAACTTTATTTTTATATTCAGTAAAGTTGTTACATATACAGCTATAAATAAAAGCGAAAAATTCTTGTTTTTTATGTTGGAATTTATTAAAATAGCACCCTCGCGTTAAAGCATACAGTATTTGTATAGAAACTTATACATATTCTTGTTCAAAGACAAAAAAAAAATTAAACTCTTGAACAACGATACCTATAGACAAACTTACCATGTATTGGTGCACATTAGCCTCTTGCGGCTCCCACGAAACCGTCATGCATGTCGCGTTATTCACGAACGCTTTCACATTCTTCGGCGTTTCAAGCCGAACTGAAGATATGATTTACAGTAAATAATCTCATATAAAAGATTTTATTGTTTCAAATTCAATAGTTTTATTTTTTGCTTTCTGAATCGAGACTTTTAGAATTTTTGAATTCCTTCTAATTTTTTTCCCTTTTCTTCAGTGCTAACATATTCTTCTTTAACTGAGACAGTTTATATTTCTGGCCACTGATAACTTTCTTGAGCATACATATAAAACTAATATTAACACTAAAACTCGTAACTAGGGAAACTGACTGGTAATGTTATTGTTTTATCAACAAAAACCTACTTTACAGCTGTATAAAAAGTATTTGTTATTTTCAATAAAATTATTTTGTGTTTTGAAATTTAAAAAAATAATTACTTTTTAAAACCTTGTTTTTGTTTTTGTTTAAAAAGATTTAAAATTGCTTAATACTTTTGGTGTAATGATTAAAGTTTTGGGTACAGAAAAAAGGAAAAAGAAAGGTAAATGATGAATTCAATATGTTCCGACTTTTGAGCTGTGAAAATATGATAACTGTAATAAAAAAAGTAAGAAATCACCAGAATTCAATTTCAAATGATAGCAAATCTTTAATATTTACATTAAATAGACAATACAAATCAATTTTCAGCTTAGTTGTAAAGTATCTCACCATTTTCAGTAATTTTTTTCAAATGATCTGGAGAATTAAGATGAACGACAGTTTCATAGATTCCCATTGCTGCATCACCCTGTATTCTCCCCAATTCAACAATAAAACAAACACTTTCTTTTACGCCTGAACGTGATGGTAATAGGGGTATGTCAAGAAGAGTTTGCGATTGGCCATCTCTGAATTCTTCGATTCCAGAACTATCCACAAAATCTTTTCCAACCTCAGCTGAATCTTCTCTGGTCGACCACGACACTTTAACCTTTCCAACATTATTATACGATCTTACAAGGGGCACTTGAACTATTTTCAAATCCCGAGAAAAGTGGAGATGGTTTTTCAAAAAACCTATTTCGCACACTTCGTCACTTTTTAAACCTGTTAAAAAATTGGGCATTAAAGACAGTAAACAAAGAGGGACAATACGTGCTTACTTTTAGCATTGCGTTTCTCAGTAGTCTGCAATGTAGTTCTTTCAGTTGTCATCATCACAAGGTTTTCAGTTGAAGATAAACTGGAAGATGATAAACTGGATGATGGGCTGTCATCTTTTGAGTGAGCTCTCCGGTCGGGATCCAAAAACACAACTGTTTCATAAATCCCAACTTCTGCTTCGCCTGATGTAGCGCCGAGTTCGGCATGAAACATAAAAGTACGGTTAAAATGTTTGCCAGGAATTAAAGAAACAGAAAACGATTTAAACGTTTCCTTATCTTCAAAGGTCAAGCTTCCAGCAATATCTTGATAATGCTTTCCCGAAATCGCTGTATTATCGCGAAGAGAATAATCAACGGACACTTGCCCGCCACATCCAAAAGTGCGCCGTACAGGAATGCTAACATACAGATTTTTTTGATCTTTGTCACATAGAGACGGAGACTTGAAAAAAGTCTTTTCGGATTCAAACCCAAGTATTCCAGGAATTTTATCATCAAGAGGAGGATTTAAAACAACTTCAGTCTCATAAATTCCATCAATCTCAGCTCCTTCTGTAGCTTCACCAAGTTCTAAGCTAAAGCTCACAGGAGAAGACGATATAGAACGTGGAAGTAATTTTACCTCAATCATTTTTTCATCTTCTCCATAAGAAAATACTAAAGTCCCAAACAAATCCGCATAATCTTCATCTGCCACAGCAGTGTTATCTCTTGAAAAATAACTTACATTTACTCCTCCTAATGTTCCCATTCGACGACAGACAGGAATCAAAGCAATGTGGTTGGTATCTGCTTCGATCGGAGATGTAAAAACAAATTTTGCTGATTTAAACTCGAGAAAACCAGGGCAACCACTATTCCGCATAAGTCTAACAGCTGGCACTTTTGGCGCAATGTCTGAGACTACAAGATCATCTGTCGTCTCCTCTAGCAACAATTCACCCGCAGGTTCGGTATCGGTAGCTGGAAGACATACTCTGGTTGATTTTGTTTCCGACCAAACTTGTTCTTCACCTGATTGCTCGAAATCAACATAAAACTCAAGATCGTTTCTGTATTGTATTGGAAATAGCCGAATGTCGATTTGTGTCTCTTTTTGGCCGTCATCGAATTCAATCACATCAGTAACGGCTTCATAATGTTCACCTGCAATTGCAGTGCCGTCTCTGGTTCGATACACCATTTTGATTTTTCCACCAGAGCCACCATGTCGTTTTACATTGATGATCACTACTGACGATTGTTCTGATGCATCAGCAACGATTTGTGTTTGGTCAAACTCCAATGTTCCTTGTGGTTTATCATCAGTTGGTAAAAGTCGAATTTGAACACTTGATATTTGGGATTCATCTTCAATTTGTTCAGTCTGATATTGATTTGGTGATTGGCTCGACACTTCGATTGTAAAGTACAATTCTTTTCTGTATTTGGACCCAAGCAACGGTATTTCAATCACGCCATGCATTTCTTGATCGTGTAACGTCATTTCGCTTTGTGTGCTCTTGTAATGGACTCCTCCAAGTGCCGATCCATCCTTGGTTTGATATTTCACAATTAAATCGTCATCGTTTCCACCGTGACGACTAAATGGAATTCGAACTAAATTGTCGTTTTTGGCATCGGCGTCAATCTCATTCGCATCAAGTTCCACGTGACCAGGTATTGGCACAAACGTGGGTTGTAGCAAAACGTTTGACTCGCATCGATCACTGATCGTTGCACCACCTTGTGGTTGGGATATTTCGATGCTAAACATCAACGTGTCACGATGCATTACTGGCAAAATCCCAATTTCGATCTCTACAACTTCTTGTCGATCTTCCAACGTCACCACTCGATCAATTCCTGTGTAATGGACGCCACTGATTGCGCTCATGTCGTGTGACTGTACGAGCATCGACACTCGACCACCAATTCCACCAACTCGTCTAATCGGAACCCTAACGATTTGTGGCGACTCAGACTCAGCATCAATTTGAATCGTTTCATCAATGTCCAACACCAATTCACCAGCAGGATCGGTATCGGTAGCTGGAAGACATACTCTGGTTGATTTTGTTTCCGACCAAACTTGTTCTTCACCTGATTGCTCGAAATCAACATAAAACTCAAGATCGTTTCTGTATTGTATTGGAAATAGCCGAATGTCGATTTGTGTCTCTGTTTGGCCGTCATCGAATTCAATCACATCAGTAACGGCTTCATAATGTTCACCTGCAATTGCAGTGCCGTCTCTGGTTCGATACACCATTTTGATTTTTCCACCAGAGCCACCATGTCGTTTTACATTGACGATCACTACTGACGATTGTTCTGATGCATCAGCAACGATTTGTGTTTGGTCAAACTCCAATGTTCCTTGTGGTTCATCATCAGTTGGTAAAAGTCGAATTTGAACACTTGATATTTGGGATTCATCTTCAATTTGTTCAGTCTGATATTGATTTGGTGATTGGCTCGACACTTCGATTGTAAAGTACAATTCTTTTCTGTATTTGGACCCAAGCAACGGTATTTCAATCACGCCATGCATTTCTTGATCGTGTAACGTCATTTCGCTTTGTGTGCTCTTGTAATGGACTCCTCCAAGTGCCGATCCATCCTTGGTTTGATATTTCACAATTAAATCGTCATCGTTTCCACCGTGACGACTAAATGGAATTCGAACTGAATTATCGTTTTTGGCATCGGCGTCAATCTCATTCGCATCAAGTTCCACGTGACCAGGTATTGGCACAAACGTGGGTTGTAGCAAAACGTTTGACTCGCATCGATCACTGATCGTTGCACCACCTTGTGGTTGGGATATTTCGATGCTAAACATCAACGTGTCACGATGCATTACTGGCAAAATCCCAATTTCGATCTCTACAACTTCTTGTCGATCTTCCAACGTCACCACTCGATCAATTCCTGTGTAATGGACGCCACTGATTGCGCTCATGTCGTGTGACTGTACGAGCATCGATACTCGACCACCAATTCCACCAACTCGTCTAATCGGAACCCTAACGATTTGTGGCGACTCAGACTCAGCATCAATTTGGATCGTTTCATCAATGTCCAACACCAATTCACCAGCAGGTTCGGTATCGGTAGCTGGAAGACATACTCTGGTTGATTTTGTTTCCGACCAAACTTGTTCTTCACCTGATTGCTCGAAATCAACATAAAACTCAAGATCGTTTCTGTATTGTATTGGAAATAGCCGAATGTCGATTTGTGTCTCTGTTTGGCCGTCATCGAATTCAATCACATCAGTAACGGCTTCATAATGTTCACCTGCAATTGCAGTGCCGTCTCTGGTTCGATACACCATTTTGATTTTTCCACCAGAGCCACCATGTCGTTTTACATTGACGATCACTACTGACGATTGTTCTGATGCATCAGCAACGATTTGTGTTTGGTCAAACTCCAATGTTCCTTGTGGTTCATCATCAGTTGGTAAAAGTCGAATTTGAACACTTGATATTTGGGATTCATCTTCAATTTGTTCAGTCTGATATTGATTTGGTGATTGGCTCGACACTTCGATTGTAAAGTACAATTCTTTTCTGTATTTGGACCCAAGCAACGGTATTTCAATCACGCCATGCATTTCTTGATCGTGTAACGTCATTTCGCTTTGTGTGCTCTTGTAATGGACTCCTCCAAGTGCCGATCCATCCTTGGTTTGATATTTCACAATTAAATCGTCATCGTTTCCACCGTGACGACTAAATGGAATTCGAACTGAATTATCGTTTTTGGCATCGGCGTCAATCTCATTCGCATCAAGTTCCACGTGACCAGGTATTGGCACAAACGTGGGTTGTAGCAAAACGTTTGACTCGCATCGATCACTGATCGTTGCACCACCTTGTGGTTGGGATATTTCGATGCTAAACATCAACGTGTCACGATGCATTACTGGCAAAATCCCAATTTCGATCTCTACAACTTCTTGTCGATCTTCCAACGTCACCACTCGATCAATTCCTGTGTAATGGACGCCACTGATTGCGCTCATGTCGTGTGACTGTACGAGCATCGACACTCGACCACCAATTCCACCAACTCGTCTAATCGGAACCCTAACGATTTGTGGCGACTCAGCATCAATTTGAATCGTTTCATCAATGTCCAACACCAATTCACCAGCAGGTTCGGTATCGGTAGCTGGAAGACATACTCTGGTTGATTTTGTTTCCGACCAAACTTGTTCTTCACCTGATTGCTCGAAATCAACATAAAACTCAAGATCGTTTCTGTATTGTATTGGAAATAGCCGAATGTCGATTTGTGTCTCTGTTTGGCCGTCATCGAATTCAATCACATCAGTAACGGCTTCATAATGTTCACCTGCAATTGCAGTGCCGTCTCTGGTTCGATACACCATTTTGATTTTTCCACCAGAGCCACCATGTCGTTTTACATTGATGATCACTACTGACGATTGTTCTGATGCATCAGCAACGATTTGTGTTTGGTCAAACTCCAATGTTCCTTGTGGTTCATCATCAGTTGGTAAAAGTCGAATTTGAACACTTGATATTTGGGATTCATCTTCAATTTGTTCAGTCTGATATTGATTTGGTGATTGGCTCGACACTTCGATTGTAAAGTACAATTCTTTTCTGTATTTGGACCCAAGCAACGGTATTTCAATCACGCCATGCATTTCTTGATCGTGTAACGTCATTTCGCTTTGTGTGCTCTTGTAATGGACTCCTCCAAGTGCCGATCCATCCTTGGTTTGATATTTCACAATTAAATCGTCATCGTTTCCACCGTGACGACTAAATGGAATTCGAACTGAATTATCGTTTTTGGCATCGGCGTCAATCTCATTCGCATCAAGTTCCACGTGACCAGGTATTGGCACAAACGTGGGTTGTAGCAAAACGTTTGACTCGCATCGATCACTGATCGTTGCACCACCTTGTGGTTGGGATATTTCGATGCTAAACATCAACGTGTCACGATGCATTACTGGCAAAATCCCAATTTCGATCTCTACAACTTCTTGTCGATCTTCCAACGTCACCACTCGATCAATTCCTGTGTAATGGACGCCACTGATTGCGCTCATGTCGTGTGACTGTACGAGCATCGACACTCGACCACCAATTCCACCAACTCGTCTAATCGGAACCCTAACGATTTGTGGCGACTCAGACTCAGCATCAATTTGAATCGTTTCATCAATGTCCAACACCAATTCACCAGCAGGATCGGTATCGGTAGCTGGAAGACATACTCTGGTTGATTTTGTTTCCGACCAAACTTGTTCTACACCTGATTGCTCAAAATCAACATAAAACTCAAGATCGTTTCTGTATTGTATTGGAAATAGCCGAATGTCGATTTGTGTCTCTGTTTGGCCGTCATCGAATTCAATCACATCAGTAACGGCTTCATAATGTTCACCTGCAATTGCAGTGCCGTCTCTGGTTCGATACACCATTTTGATTTTTCCACCAGAGCCACCATGTCGTTTTACATTGACGATCACTACTGACGATTGTTCTGATGCATCAGCAACGATTTGTGTTTGGTCAAACTCCAATGTTCCTTGTGGTTCATCATCAGTTGGTAAAAGTCGAATTTGAACACTTGATATTTGGGATTCATCTTCAATTTGTTCAGTCTGATATTGATTTGGTAATTGGCTCGACACTTCGATTGTAAAGTACAATTCTTTTCTGTATTTGGACCCAAGCAACGGTATTTCAATCACGCCACGCATTTCTTGATCGTGTAACGTCATTTCGCTTTGTGTGCTCTTGTAATGGACTCCTCCAAGTGCCGATCCATCCTTGGTTTGATATTTCACAATTAAATCGTCATCGTTTCCACCGTGACGACTAAATGGAATTCGAACTGAATTATCGTTTTTGGCATCGGCGTCAATCTCATTCGCATCAAGTTCCACGTGACCAGGTATTGGCACAAACGTGGGTTGTAGCAAAACGTTTGACTCGCATCGATCACTGATCGTTGCACCACCTTGTGGTTGGGATATTTCGATGCTAAACATCAACGTGTCACGATGCATTACTGGCAAAATCCCAATTTCGATCTCTACAACTTCTTGTCGATCTTCCAACGTCACCACTCGATCAATTCCTGTGTAATGGACGCCACTGATTGCGCTCATGTCGTGTGACTGTACGAGCATCGACACTCGACCACCAATTCCACCAACTCGTCTAATCGGAACCCTAACGATTTGTGGCGACTCAGACTCAGCATCAATTTGAATCGTTTCATCAATGTCCAACACCAATTCACCAGCAGGTTCGGTATCGGTAGCTGGAAGACATACTCTGGTTGATTTTGTTTCCGACCAAACTTGTTCTTCACCTGATTGCTCGAAATCAACATAAAACTCAAGATCGTTTCTGTATTGTATTGGAAATAGCCGAATGTCGATTTGTGTCTCTGTTTGGCCGTCATCGAATTCAATCACATCAGTAACGGCTTCATAATGTTCACCTGCAATTGCAGTGCCGTCTCTGGTTCGATACACCATTTTGATTTTTCCACCAGAGCCACCATGTCGTTTTACATTGACGATCACTACTGACGATTGTTCTGATGCATCAGCAACGATTTGTGTTTGGTCAAACTCCAATGTTCCTTGTGGTTCATCATCAGTTGGTAAAAGTCGAATTTGAACACTTGATATTTGGGATTCATCTTCAATTTGTTCAGTCTGATATTGATTTGGTGATTGGCTCGACACTTCGATTGTAAAGTACAATTCTTTTCTGTATTTGGACCCAAGCAACGGTATTTCAATCACGCCATGCATTTCTTGATCGTGTAACGTCATTTCGCTTTGTGTGCTCTTGTAATGGACTCCTCCAAGTGCCGATCCATCCTTGGTTTGATATTTCACAATTAAATCGTCATTGTTTCCACCGTGACGACTAAATGGAATTCGAACTGAATTGTCGTTTTTGGCATCGGCGTCAATCTCATTCGCATCAAGTTCCACGTGACCAGGTATTGGCACAAACGTGGGTTGTAGCAAAACTTTTGACTCGCATCGATCACTGATCGTTGCACCACCTTGTGGTTGGGATATTTCGATGCTAAACATCAACGTGTCACGATGCATTACTGGCAAAATCCCAATTTCGATCTCTACAACTTCTTGTCGATCTTCCAACGTCACCACTCGATCAATTCCTGTGTAATGGACGCCACTGATTGCGCTCATGTCGTGTGACTGTACGAGCATCGACACTCGACCACCAATTCCACCAACTCGTCTAATCAGAACCCTAACGATTTGTGGCGACTCAGACTCAGCATCAATTTGGATCGTTTCATCAATGTCCAACACCAATTCACCAGCAGGATCGGTATCGGTAGCTGGAAGACATACTCTGGTTGATTTTGTTTCCGACCAAACTTGTTCTTCACCTGATTGCTCGAAATCAACATAAAACTCAAGATCGTTTCTGTATTGTATTGGAAATAGCCGAATGTCGATTTGTGTCTCTGTTTGGCCGTCATCGAATTCAATCACATCAGTAACGGCTTCATAATGTTCACCTGCAATTGCAGTGCCGTCTCTGGTTCGATACACCATTTTGATTTTTCCACCAGAGCCACCATGTCGTTTTACATTGACGATCACTACTGACGATTGTTCTGATGCATCAGCAACGATTTGTGTTTGGTCAAACTCCAATGTTCCTTGTGGTTCATCATCAGTTGGTAAAAGTCGAATTTGAACACTTGATATTTGGGATTCATCTTCAATTTGTTCAGTCTGATATTGATTTGGTGATTGGCTCGACACTTCGATTGTAAAGTACAATTCTTTTCTGTATTTGGACCCAAGCAACGGTATTTCAATCACGCCATGCATTTCTTGATCGTGTAACGTCATTTCGCTTTGTGTGCTCTTGTAATGGACTCCTCCAAGTGCCGATCCATCCTTGGTTTGATATTTCACAATTAAATCGTCATCGTTTCCACCGTGACGACTAAATGGAATTCGAACTGAATTGTCGTTTTTGGCATCGGCGTCAATCTCATTCGCATCAAGTTCCACGTGACCAGGTATTGGCACAAACGTGGGTTGTAGCAAAACTTTTGACTCGCATCGATCACTGATCGTTGCACCACCTTGTGGTTGGGATATTTCGATGCTAAACATCAACGTGTCACGATGCATTACTGGCAAAATCCCAATTTCGATCTCTACAACTTCTTGTCGATCTTCCAACGTCACCACTCGATCAATTCCTGTGTAATGGACGCCACTGATTGCGCTCATGTCGTGTGACTGTACGAGCATCGACACTCGACCACCAATTCCACCAACTCGTCTAATCGGAACCCTAACGATTTGTGGCGACTCAGACTCAGCATCAATTTGGATCGTTTCATCAATGTCCAACACCAATTCACCAGCAGGTTCGGTATCGGTAGCTGGAAGACATACTCTGGTTGATTTTGTTTCCGACCAAACTTGTTCTTCACCTGATTGCTCGAAATCAACATAAAACTCAAGATCGTTTCTGTATTGTATTGGAAATAGCCGAATGTCGATTTGTGTCTCTGTTTGGCCGTCATCGAATTCAATCACATCAGTAACGGCTTCATAATGTTCACCTGCAATTGCAGTGCCGTCTCTGGTTCGATACACCATTTTGATTTTTCCACCAGAGCCACCATGTCGTTTTACATTGACGATCACTACTGACGATTGTTCTGATGCATCAGCAACGATTTGTGTTTGGTCAAACTCCAATGTTCCTTGTGGTTCATCATCAGTTGGTAAAAGTCGAATTTGAACACTTGATATTTGGGATTCATCTTCAATTTGTTCAGTCTGATATTGATTTGGTGATTGGCTCGACACTTCGATTGTAAAGTACAATTCTTTTCTGTATTTGGACCCAAGCAACGGTATTTCAATCACGCCATGCATTTCTTGATCGTGTAACGTCATTTCGCTTTGTGTGCTCTTGTAATGGACTCCTCCAAGTGCCGATCCATCCTTGGTTTGATATTTCACAATTAAATCGTCATCGTTTCCACCGTGACGACTAAATGGAATTCGAACTGAATTATCGTTTTTGGCATCGGCGTCAATCTCATTCGCATCAAGTTCCACGTGACCAGGTATTGGCACAAACGTGGGTTGTAGCAAAACGTTTGACTCGCATCGATCACTGATCGTTGCACCACCTTGTGGTTGGGATATTTCGATGCTAAACATCAACGTGTCACGATGCATTACTGGCAAAATCCCAATTTCGATCTCTACAACTTCTTGTCGATCTTCCAACGTCACCACTCGATCAATTCCTGTGTAATGGACGCCACTGATTGCGCTCATGTCGTGTGACTGTACGAGCATCGACACTCGACCACCAATTCCACCAACTCGTCTAATCGGAACCCTAACGATTTGTGGCGACTCAGACTCAGCATCAATTTGAATCGTTTCATCAATGTCCAACACCAATTCACCAGCAGGTTCGGTATCGGTAGCTGGAAGACATACTCTGGTTGATTTTGTTTCCGACCAAACTTGTTCTTCACCTGATTGCTCGAAATCAACATAAAACTCAAGATCGTTTCTGTATTGTATTGGAAATAGCCGAATGTCGATTTGTGTCTCTGTTTGGCCGTCATCGAATTCAATCACATCAGTAACGGCTTCATAATGTTCACCTGCAATTGCAGTGCCGTCTCTGGTTCGATACACCATTTTGATTTTTCCACCAGAGCCACCATGTCGTTTTACATTGACGATCACTACTGACGATTGTTCTGATGCATCAGCAACGATTTGTGTTTGGTCAAACTCCAATGTTCCTTGTGGTTCATCATCAGTTGGTAAAAGTCGAATTTGAACACTTGATATTTGGGATTCATCTTCAATTTGTTCAGTCTGATATTGATTTGGTGATTGGCTCGACACTTCGATTGTAAAGTACAATTCTTTTCTGTATTTGGACCCAAGCAACGGTATTTCAATCACGCCATGCATTTCTTGATCGTGTAACGTCATTTCGCTTTGTGTGCTCTTGTAATGGACTCCTCCAAGTGCCGATCCATCCTTGGTTTGATATTTCACAATTAAATCGTCATCGTTTCCACCGTGACGACTAAATGGAATTCGAACTGAATTGTCGTTTTTGGCATCGGCGTCAATCTCATTAGCATCAAGTTCCACGTGACCAGGTATTGGCACAAACGTGGGTTGTAGCAAAACGTTTGACTCGCATCGATCACTGATCGTTGCACCACCTTGTGGTTGGGATATTTCGATGCTAAACATCAACGTGTCACGATGCATTACTGGCAAAATCCCAATTTCGATCTCTACAACTTCTTGTCGATCTTCCAACGTCACCACTCGATCAATTCCTGTGTAATGGACGCCACTGATTGCGCTCATGTCGTGTGACTGTACGAGCATCGACACTCGACCACCAATTCCACCAACTCGTCTAATCGGAACCCTAACGATTTGTGGCGACTCAGACTCAGCATCAATTTGAATCGTTTCATCAATGTCCAACACCAATTCACCAGCAGGTTCGGTATCGGTAGCTGGAAGACATACTCTGGTTGATTTTGTTTCCGACCAAACTTGTTCTTCACCTGATTGCTCAAAATCAACATAAAACTCAAGATCGTTTCTGTATTGTATTGGAAATAGCCGAATGTCGATTTGTGTCTCTGTTTGGCCGTCATCGAATTCAATCACATCAGTAACGGCTTCATAATGTTCACCTGCAATTGCAGTGCCGTCTCTGGTTCGATACACCATTTTGATTTTTCCACCAGAGCCACCATGTCGTTTTACATTGATGATCACTACTGACGATTGTTCTGATGCATCAGCAACGATTTGTGTTTGGTCAAACTCCAATGTTCCTTGTGGTTTATCATCAGTTGGTAAAAGTCGAATTTGAACACTTGATATTTGGGTTTCATCTTCAATTTGTTCAGTCTGATATTGATTTGGTGATTGGCTCGACACTTCGATTGTAAAGTACAATTCTTTTCTGTATTTGGACCCAAGCAACGGTATTTCAATCACGCCATGCATTTCTTGATCGTGTAACGTCATTTCGCTTTGTGTGCTCTTGTAATGGACTCCTCCAAGTGCCGATCCATCCTTGGTTTGATATTTCACAATTAAATCGTCATCGTTTCCACCGTGACGACTAAATGGAATTCGAACTGAATTGTCGTTTTTGGCATCGGCGTCAATCTCATTCGCATCAAGTTCCACGTGACCAGGTATTGGCACAAACGTGGGTTGTAGCAAAACTTTTGACTCGCATCGATCACTGATCGTTGCACCACCTTGTGGTTGGGATATTTCGATGCTAAACATCAACGTGTCACGATGCATTACTGGCAAAATCCCAATTTCGATCTCTACAACTTCTTGTCGATCTTCCAACGTCACCACTCGATCAATTCCTGTGTAATGGACGCCACTGACTGCGCTCATGTCGTGTGACTGTACGAGCATCGACACTCGACCACCAATTCCACCAACTCGTCTAATCGGAACCCTAACGATTTGTGGCGACTCAGACTCAGCATCAATTTGGATCGTTTCATCAATGTCCAACACCAATTCACCAGCAGGTTCGGTATCGGTAGCTGGAAGACATACTCTGGTTGATTTTGTTTCCGACCAAACTTGTTCTTCACCTGATTGCTCGAAATCAACATAAAACTCAAGATCGTTTCTGTATTGTATTGGAAATAGCCGAATGTCGATTTGTGTCTCTGTTTGGCCGTCATCGAATTCAATCACATCAGTAACGGCTTCATAATGTTCACCTGCAATTGCAGTGCCGTCTCTGGTTCGATACACCATTTTGATTTTTCCACCAGAGCCACCATGTCGTTTTACATTGACGATCACTACTGACGATTGTTCTGATGCATCAGCAACGATTTGTGTTTGGTCAAACTCCAATGTTCCTTGTGGTTCATCATCAGTTGGTAAAAGTCGAATTTGAACACTTGATATTTGGGATTCATCTTCAATTTGTTCAGTCTGATATTGATTTGGTGATTGGCTCGACACTTCGATTGTAAAGTACAATTCTTTTCTGTATTTGGACCCAAGCAACGGTATTTCAATCACGCCATGCATTTCTTGATCGTGTAACGTCATTTCGCTTTGTGTGCTCTTGTAATGGACTCCTCCAAGTGCCGATCCATCCTTGGTTTGATATTTCACAATTAAATCGTCATCGTTTCCACCGTGACGACTAAATGGAATTCGAACTGAATTGTCGTTTTTGGCATCGGCGTCAATCTCAATCGCATCAAGTTCCACGTGACCAGGTATTGGCACAAACGTGGGTTGTAGCAAAACGTTTGACTCGCATCGATCACTGATCGTTGCACCACCTTGTGGTTGGGATATTTCGATGCTAAACATCAACGTGTCACGATGCATTACTGGCAAAATCCCAATTTCGATCTCTACAACTTCTTGTCGATCTTCCAACGTCACCACTCGATCAATTCCTGTGTAATGGACGCCACTGATTGCGCTCATGTCGTGTGACTGTACGAGCATCGACACTCGACCACCAATTCCACCAACTCGTCTAATCGGAACCCTAACGATTTGTGGCGACTCAGACTCAGCATCAATTTGAATCGTTTCATCAATGTCCAACACCAATTCACCAGCAGGTTCGGTATCGGTAGCTGGAAGACATACTCTGGTTGATTTTGTTTCCGACCAAACTTGTTCTTCACCTGATTGCTCGAAATCAACATAAAACTCAAGATCGTTTCTGTATTGTATTGGAAATAGCCGAATGTCGATTTGTGTCTCTGTTTGGCCGTCATCGAATTCAATCACATCAGTAACGGCTTCATAATGTTCACCTGCAATTGCAGTGCCGTCTCTGGTTCGATACACCATTTTGATTTTTCCACCAGAGCCACCATGTCGTTTTACATTGACGATCATTACTGACGATTGTTCTGATGCATCAGCAACGATTTGTGTTTGGTCAAACTCCAATGTTCCTTGTGGTTCATCATCAGTTGGTAAAAGTCGAATTTGAACACTTGATATTTGGGATTCATCTTCAATTTGTTCAGTCTGATATTGATTTGGTAATTGGCTCGACACTTCGATTGTAAAGTACAATTCTTTTCTGTATTTGGACCCAAGCAACGGTATTTCAATCACGCCATGCATTTCTTGATCGTGTAACGTCATTTCGCTTTGTGTGCTCTTGTAATGGACTCCTCCAAGTGCCGATCCATCCTTGGTTTGATATTTCACAATTAAATCGTCATTGTTTCCACCGTGACGACTAAATGGAATTCGAACTGAATTGTCGTTTTTGGCATCGGCGTCAATCTCATTCGCATCAAGTTCCACGTGACCAGGTATTGGCACAAACGTGGGTTGTAGCAAAACTTTTGACTCGTATCGATCACTGATCGTTGCACCACCTTGTGGTTGGGATATTTCGATGCTAAACATCAACGTGTCACGATGCATTACTGGCAAAATCCCAATTTCGATCTCTACAACTTCTTGTCGATCTTCCAACGTCACCACTCGATCAATTCCTGTGTAATGGACGCCACTGATTGCGCTCATGTCGTGTGACTGTATGAGCATCGACACTCGACCACCAATTCCACCAACTCGTCTAATCGGAACCCTAACGATTTGTGGCGACTCAGACTCAGCATCAATTTGAATCGTTTCATCAATGTCCAACACCAATTCACCAGCAGGTTCGGTATCGGTAGCCGGAAGACATACTCTGGTTGATTTTGTTTCCGACCAAACTTGTTCTTCACCTGATTGCTCAAAATCAACATAAAACTCAAGATCGTTTCTGTATTGTATTGGAAATAGCCGAATGTCGATTTGTGCCTCTGTTTGGCCGTCATCGAATTCAATCACATCAGTAACGGCTTCATAATGTTCACCTGCAATTGCAGTGCCGTCTCTGGTTCGATACACCATTTTGATTTTTCCACCGGAACCACCATGTCGTTTTACATTGACGATCACTACTGACGATTGTTCTGATGCATCAGCAACGATTTGTGTTTGGTCAAACTCCAATGTTCCTCGTGGTTTATCATCAGTTGGTGAAAGTTTTTTTGTGGGATAAAGTTTAATTGTTTTTTCGGCACATCCATCAATTTTTATGTTTTTGTTTTTGCCATATATTTTCACTTTAAATTGTGCCGCTTCATTAATCTCTGTTGATAGAAGAGGAATTCGTACCTCCTTTTGTATTTCATCTTTTTTAAACTGAATTTCTTGATTAATAGTTTTATAGTGAATTTTATCAAATGCTGTGTCGTCTTGCGTAGTGCAATATATGCGGCAGGTTTCATTTCCTTTTTTTTGCAATTTTAAGCTTATATATTTGTTACTTGGCGATATTGATTCGACAAGGGGTTCGCCATTAAAACTGATACTAGATGTAAAAGTGTGTGGCAAAATGTTTATTACAACATTCTTCTGACTTCCAATTTCTGCACCTCCAGTTGCGGACATTAAATTAACCTTTATTGGCACAATTGTGGCATGCTCATTCTTTAACAGAGAAATAGGGATATCAGCATTTACGCTTTCATTTTCGAAACAAACAATTCCTGTTTTTTCACCGTCATAATGCACTCCAGCTCTAGCATTATCATCAGAAATTTCATATTTTACCGAAATTTGGCCATCAGTTCCTCCCCAACGTTTTACTGGTACAACAGCAATAGTTCTGCCGGTGGGTTGCACGTTTAGCTGCGTGCTGCACATTTCCACTGTTCCAGGATTGTGTTGCTTTAATACTATGTCAGTTGAGCCTAAATCTTGATTGATCTGCACTCCCGAAGATGATGATTTCACAGATAACTTTGCCTTTATTTCATGATTTGGGCCGCGATTTGTTTTGATTAAAGGAACAGTAAGTTGAACCTCGTTTTGCTCCGGTTCCAACAAAAGCTCTCCATTTAAGTTTAAAAAAAAATGCTTTAGCTCTGCTATTTGCTTATTGTCATGAGACATGACGTTCCACTCCAGTTGAATTGTTTCTCCCTTTTGCTTTTCTTCTCTAGCGATATCGACCAAAATTTTTTCGCTTTTTAAAGGCCATTTTATTGCTATTGCTTGAGTCAACACAGAAATGCGATGACGATATGCGATAAGTTCTATGGGAAAAATTGATGATTCTTTGTGTAGAATTACTCCAGAAGTAAGAACAATGAGCTTTAACTGCAATTTTATATCTTCTCGGATAGTGATATTCCCAAAGCTGTTTAATTTAAGTTTAGCTTCCACTTCTCCATCACATAAACTAACTTCTCCTTTAGTTTTGGAAAATAAAGTATCAACATTTTTTCCGATTAATTCCCAATGGACTGTCACAGGACCATAGTTTCCTTTCTCTCGGTTGATTGAAAAGCAAACTCGGTTTTGAGGTGGGGGCCAATCATATTTGCGGGATTCGATCTGTAGTGATATTTCACCACGATGAGCTGCAACATCAAATTTTAATGTGAGTCAAAAACTTTCTTTAATCAAATTAAATAAGTCAAACGGTAAAAAAAAGTTGTTTCAACATTACCAGCGAAGCTTTGAATATTTGAGAAAATAATACGCTAGGTCTAGTGCATAAAAACTATCCATAAAAGTATCAGAACTGTAACTGAAAAATGTACGAGTACCATTAGCTTAAAATCATACAGCGCAATAAAAGTCATAAGTGCCACAGCATGCTTTTTTAACTAATGACAAAAACAAACAAAATCCTACTCAGGTTAGACTAATTTAAAAAACAATGAGAGTGTTTTTAACTCTAGAAACAAAAAGCCATGCTTAATTTACCTGTAATCTATGCGACGATTGTAACTTCCATGCTTTTGCACTTGGTTAAAAGTTGAAGAGGTTAAGGTTGAGAAAAAGTTAAAAGAAAAAATAAAACAATTAGTTTCTGTGGTTTAAAAGTTATTTAGCTTACCTTTTTAATGTATTAAAACAGTACGTGGGAAAATTCTAAAGTTGTCAGCAAATAAATGCGAGTAATTTTAATGAAAACAGAATGTTAAGTTGTTATGTAAAAGTTTATTTTGCGCATTTATTTTTTGTGATGGGCCAAAGGTATAGTTAATATTTTAGTTTTGCACAGCGGCCTTTAGCCATAGATCTATGAAGCGCTTGATACATTCACAGAGATTCGGCAAACTGAAGAGTTTAGTTATATCCAGAAAATTCTAGAGCACTATTTAGCATTGCAAACCACAGCAGCTACCAAAATAAATACATCTACGGAGTGCAATCTTCAAACCATGCCAAATGTGAGACGCCAAGTCGAGTTCCTCACCGGGTAGCAATCTAATTGTGCACGTTCGTTTGTCCGACAATGTCGCCCCCCTCTGAGCCGAGACAAGCTCGACAGTAAATTCAACAGCATTTGGGTATGTCAGCATGTCTACCCAATCGCGCGATAGAATAATGGTGACGTTGATATCAACTTCGCCGTCACAGAAAGTGGCTAAGCCTCCAAGTGGCCCTTCCGCAATAACACCTGGTAATTCGGCAGGAGGACTGAGTTTCCATTCCACGGTAACGTGGTCATCTGCTCCGTGCCGGCGACAGAGGGGCACAATTGCAGCATCTGGGGCTGAATGGCCTCCACTTATTGTTACCAACTCTGTGTTAAATCCAATCTGACCACGTTCTGTTTAAGATACATTTACGTAAATTTTTGCTCATTCGTTTTCAATCATTTGCTTTTTTTAAACTTGGGCTAATGCTATGTTTTATGATTGGAAAGACGTTATTTTGAATTAACCTATACCATACATTTTTCCTTTAAATAGATTTACAGTATATCTAATTTTTTATCATTTTTTGAAATTTTAAAGAATATGTTTGGCACTTCACATTTGCACTAATTAGCCTATACTTTAATATCTTCAAAAATATGTCTATCCCATGTGAACACATTTAAGGTCAATTAACTGCTGAGGCATCATCCATAGTAAGAAGAATAGATGTAGGTGGCTTATAAATTTAAAATGTTAAACCAACAATTTTGTTTATTTTCAATATAGCTTTGTATCATTAGCTTCGTAGAATGGCGTTATTTTTGGTTTTATTTGCTTTGTTGGCAGTTTAATTGAATAAAATATTAACTCTTCAATTTGAAAAACTTGAAATATCCATTACTATTTTGACTGAAACGATTTTTTGCAAATTTATTTATATTCTTTTATATTCATGTCTAAACATCTAAACTTGGTACTTCAAGATAAATGTTCCAGTACACAAAATACTAACTATATTCTTGTATTCGCATCTGCCTTTTTGGGTATCAGCTATACTATGCTTTTAAATTTTTTTTTTTTTTTTCGCTCAACTTGCCCTCTCAAAAACACTGTTCAAACTGCTTTTGAAACAAATGCGCTTAAAATCAACCAAGCTTAATATTGTTTCTTATTTCGATAAGTTTTAAACAGCAGTTCTAAAATAAACCGTTAAAAACGTTTTAAGCTTTTATATTTTATGACGCCGTGCTTTTCTTTTGGTAAAGTCATCTAAAAATCAAAAAAATGAAAAGTTTGAAAAACAAAAATTATAGTTGCTGCAAATGGTTCTTAAGTAGGATGCAAGGATCAAATAGGAACAAAATTACCTCTATCATCCACTAGCAGTATCCGCATAGCTGCTATCCTTTTGTGTTTATTGGGATCTACAACGTTTAACCAGAAGAAGGATTGTTTTTTCAGTGTTGGTGGTGGACTAGCTTGCAGAAGAGGGATTTGGACCTCGGCAGTGTCCACTCCATCAGGAAAAGTGACAGAACCCGAAGCCCATGGCCGTTGCCCATACTAAAAGACAATTTTAGTAAAAATTTACTCAAACTTAAAGTTGAAACAAATATTAAAATTTAAACGAATGAAAATTTTTTTAACAAATACGGATTTTTTTTGTGTTTGCGCCCAGTTTATTAATTCTTAATCGTAAAAATGAATCACTCAGCCGAAGCACAAAGTTTTGATTTAAAGCAGAATTGTGAAAAACAAATTAAAAAAATTTTTAGATCATAAATTTACAACAATATACAAGGCCTCCACGAATTAATTTTAAATATTACGATCACAGTTTTGAAAAACTCAATACGTTTCGACAAGCATTTTACAGTAAAAGAAAAATTGTATCAACACGACCGCTCAATATTCTGTGCAACACACTACACACTATAAATATTCTGGACAGCGTGGCCGATTTATTAGAAGTGTCGTTCATGGCGAATTCGACCAAGAGATCCGTGTTAACCCTTACTCTTTTCATTTTGTTGTGTCCTTGGGAGTATTGGGTCATTTTGCGGCCTTCAATAAGCACTCTAAACAAACAAGTCTAAAGTCATAGCATTATATAAAAATCAAAAGCAAAAGGAATTTCAACCGGAAAGAAGTATCTTCGAATCTTGGAAAGCAGGTCTAGGTAACCGCCGCACGACTGCTCTAAGCTGAAACTCTCGGAACTTTTACATTAAAATGTCAAAAAAATTTTCATCGAAAAATAGAAAATTACCCTATCATCTTCTGAATCAGATGACGAGGACGACGAGTCCGTCACTTCAACGTCCTTCATACTCCACTTGGCGTTCCAATTCAAAGTTGCATAGCCCCTTGTGAACGAACGTTTGATCGGTATAACCGCCTTCTTGTCGCTTGACTTAAATGTGTAAAATCGCTCGCTGAACTCGACTTTCATCTCTGAAAAAACCAATTGGAAGTCACGCGAGGTCCGATGTATTATGAATACACCTTTCCTACCGTCTTGGGTAGTCACGTGGGCGGGGGGTGAAGGTCGGCCAAAGCCAACCTGGTTAAATGGTTGCACGAAAATATCGTATTTAGTCGAAGGGCGCAATCCTGTAAGAGTTGCTTTCCGTTCTCCAGGTCCAACATTAGCCACAACATCGACTTCACCTGGATATAAAAGAGCTTTCATAAAATTTGTTAAATGATTGTCAACGTTAGATAGTAACAGTAATAGCAGTAAGAAGCGCAAAACATCATTTTCAATAAATTTCGCTACATTAACGACTACATGAAAGCATCATGGCTAAATGGTTAGAATATTAATGAAATAGAGTAAAAGTTTGAAGTCGAAGCTAGCAAAATAATTTGCCTTCTCAGCAGTGCTAAATACTTGGCTATTAAAGGAAGAAAGATGGATGGAGGAAAAAAAACAACTTTCAAATCCAACACAATAACAGAATTATCATTTTTCTATCGTCGGGAGTACACTAGACAGGTCCGAAGAATATTTTCTTTATTGACAACTCACCTGCAGTGCGAGCTATAATCTTGTAACCTTCTACTGGACCCCCGGGTGGGGCTGCTTCCCAGAGCACTGTAGCTTCAAATGGACTAGACGATGAGGCCAGAGGCCTGCGAACACGGCCCGGATATCCGGTGTTGTTGATTACATTGAGCTCGATGTTGGCGAGCGGGCGTTTCTTGTCTTCATCTTGCACTTCCTTGCCTCCGCGCGGTTTTTTGTGCGCTATGAAGCGGAAGGTTTGTGAGGATTGGCGCATGTCTTGTTTTAGGGGATAATCAACGCTCAGTTGGTCGTGGCCAGGGGGAAATTCCACCTCACCACTGCAAACGACTTCCGGGGAATCCCCGGGCTCTTGATCACTACTGGAATAAGATGAACTGCAAAAAAAGTCGCAATATAGTTACAAAAAAAATATCAGATTATTTTCTTTGATGCGCGCGAAACCAATTGCTAAATCGCTTGCCCCACCTGGTGGTGGTGCTCGACGACAATGAAGATCTTTTGGACCTGCGAGTTTCTTTGATAATTTTCCACGTTATGACGTCACTGAACTCTTTGACGTTTCGCTTAAGCGTGAGAGAGGCGACGCCCTCGCTGGTTTTTACTTGCACGGGAGTGTGGTAAGAAAGACGAAGCTCTGTAAAGCAGGTAATCACCTTACATATTTAAGCAATGCACAAAAATACTTACCTGGTTGGGTCTCTAATACAGTTGTTTCGGACGATGGTCCGTCTCCAACTTTGTTGAACGGCCGGACATTGAGCTGGTACGTTGTGTTTGGAAGAAGGTTATCGAGCTCAACAGACTTTGCCTTAAAAAACAAATCATAATGCTTTTATAAAGTGGTTCAACTTTTACTAATTACTTGATAGTAAAAAAATATTCGTAGTCGATAAGCATTCATCATTAAAATTCGGTTTTTATTCATTTATATACAAATTAAAAAATATTTTAGCAAAACCTTGCACTACGCAAAACAAAAAACATCATGTGTTCATGTAATATCATCCAAAGTTACAAGATTGTGATTAAGATCTTGCTTCACCTTTTAAAGATTACACAAAAACCATATTTGAAGATTACGAGAAAAGCATTAAGAAGTGAAAGAAGAGAATAATTTCTCTTACATTTTTGTTCAGCTCCACGATTTTAACAGTGCCAGGTCTGCTCCAATAGGTTACTCTGTACCCGTCAACTGGAGCGCCATCCATTGGTGGAATCCAAGTGGCCCGAATCATTTGCGGCCCACTCAAATCAGCATCAAAGTCACCCACAACATCAGGGGGCACTAAACAATTATTCAAATGTAATAAAAAAACAAAACTCTGTTTACATTTTAAACTACCGGCTTCGCTTGCAATTCTAACTTTGCATTCGGTGACGTCACCCAGCTTATCTCTTCCCTTAACTTTGTTCAAAATGACGTAGAAGTGACGTGTTTCACCGGTAGGATCATTAATCAATGGAATTCGAATTGTCCTCTCTGCTTCCCCAGGCTTGAATTTGAGTTTTCCTGAACAAATCAAATCAAAACTTATACTTAAAGAAGCTATGCATGTGCATTTATGAATCCGTCACCTCCTTCACTTTCGTAATGCTGTCCAATCAGCGCATCTCCGTCTCGCGTCGACCACGTGACTTCCGCCGGAAAGTCGTGTCCCAATTTCCGAAGAGCAATCACTGCTGCGTCTCCGTCTTCACTGTTGCACGTCAAGTCACGCGACAAAAATTCAATTACACCTTCACCTGATTGAGAATAAACAAAACGTTGCAACAACAGGTTATGTTACTTCACCATAGTCACAATTTGGTGCAGCAGATGAAGTTAATGACATGACATCATCCACTCACCCACGTCATGGATAACGTTGAGAGCTGTCATTACGTCGTCGGACAGTATTGCTTTGTTGCTGGAGGGCGGCTCAAGTAACACGGTCAGTCTTTCACTATTTTTCGTGAGTGGAGTTGTAGGGACAATAACCTCAGCAAAACCATGGTCTACCCCGTCCCCGAGAACAGTTTCACCTACAATGAAATTTTAATTCGGGCCCAACGCATTGCAAAGCCCTCTTTTTCTTACCTGCCAGGCCAACGTAAACTGAGTCGGGGGAATCAGGGACCACTTTCCACGGCACGACCACTCTCCCTTCACATGATTGCAGTCGGATTATTTTTAGCAAAGCATTACCTTTGCTTTGAACTGCTTCTTGAGATTTTTCATCAAAGGTAATTAGACCTGGAACTATGGGGGGGTTCATTTTACGTCATTTCTGCTTATACGAGATTGAAACTCACTAATGTCATTTGTAACAGTGACCGAACAAGTAGGGAATTCCCCGAGAATGGAATCGGGAGAGCGAGGTTTGTTCAGTGTCACACTGAACTGATCAACTTTTCTTTCTCGCGGCTCCTGGGGAATTTTGATGCGAATATGACTCATTTCCTCTCCATCTCCAAATGTTTCAACTCCAGTTATATTGAAATAGGGCGATTGGGGGTCTTTTGATGCTGTTTTCCATGAAACCCTTATTTTTCCTGCAACAAAACAAAATTTTTTACGTAATGAATATCACCTTTTACGAATAATATCTTGTAATCTACAAGTTTAACACTATCATTGTAAATTTATCAAAAAGTTTAGAGATCAGTGAAAACTAAAAATATACATGTACTACCCGTGAATAAAAATTTTTTTTGATCAGGCAAGTTTTATTTGCGACTAACAAACAACAAGAACTATGAAAGTATATAAATTATGTCCTACAACATAAAATTGGGCTTAACAGTAAAAGAATAAAATGGCATGAGGTCATTCGACTCTTCTATAGTTCACACGCCAATTTCCAATTATCAAGACACCGATCAAAGCATAGCCATAAAAACAATAGTTTTTTTTAGTTTATCTTTAGCAAGTTTTAGTAAATTATTTTTTTTTAATTGATCGATAAACTACAGAAGGCTTTAAACCGGGGGTTCTCAAGTTTTTTAACATCGTGACCCAAAAAGCCTGAAACGCAAAGTCTGCGGCCCAAAGTATTTAGTCTTTACCAGGGGCGCTAGAAAGCCATTTTGTCAAAGAAAGCAAAATTTTTAAAAAAAGCAACTTTTTTTTGAAAAGGTTTTACAGAATTGTTTTAACAAAATTGTAATTTCGTTTCGCGACTGCAGCGAAAAATTTATAGTGATGACAAAAAAGAAAAAAAAGTCTTCACTGTCATTTCGCACCCAATTTTACCAAATCGTTTCTTCACTACAAAGACACCAAAAAAACAGTCTCCGAATACGTCAACACTTTTTCACACCATCTCTGTATGGTTCGCTTAAAAACTCGCTGTGGCCGGCCAGTGGACCATGCCCCATGGGTTAAGAACTCCTGTCTTGAACCGAATAATGAACATCATGTGGCCATTAAACGCTTGCTTTAGATTTTTCTTCGTAGAACTCGTTGGAAAGAATATTTAGTTGGAACACATCGCTTATCTTTACGATATTGTTTTCATTTGAACTAATTTTGGTGCTTTTGATTTGCAAGATTTTGATACAAAATTAAATTTAAAATCGTTGAGTTATATAAGGAAACTTTAACAGAGTAGTCTTGATTCAGGCATGCGAAAAATATCTAACAATTGGATTCGCTATGCCGTCTCAATAGCACAAATATGAGCCAGGCTTAAGTTTTTTTAAAATTAGAAATCAAAAATTAATGATCAGTAAACAGCACTATTAACAATCAAATAAAAAATCAGTTTAATGAAATCTTGAGTTATTTGACTTAAGTGACTTGACATGAAAATGTTCTTTCGCAATAAGCTATCCCAGGGGTGTGCAAACTGCGGTCCGCGGAGGGTTGCGGATTTTGAATAGAGTGCGGCCCGCAAACGTTTCACGTTTTTTTGAGGTGCTTGATAAAATCAATGTCATAAATAAAGCGTTTTGGTTTGGATTAGATTGAATATCATAACTATTTTTATAAGTTAATGTTTTAAATACAGCGCTCTTGATTTGATAATTCAATCAATTAAGTAATATTTAAGATATCTTTAAGTTATTGCAATGAATATAGCGCTTATAATTTGATGAGTAAGTCTTAAATCGATAAAGTTAAATAATTTAAAAGTTAATCACTTAGCAAGAATATCTTTCAATTGAATGCTGCTCGCTGCGCAGCAAAGATAATAAGAAACAAGTTTTTTAACTAAATATTGTGCGCTTGTGACGTTTAGACAAATACTATTGCTTGTGTTTTTGCTAGAACGTTCCATGTATTGTAATTAGTTAATTTTGCTCTATTTTTGTTCTTCTCGCCTCTTGGGAAAAATTCCAGAATATAGTGAGATTTGTATAAATAGGACGAAGAAAATTATTATTTAATCGGAGAGATTCGTCCTTTTGACGATTTGCTAATCTTTAGTTTAGATTCATTCGTTCGTGGCTTGAGGAATTAGCGCGTAGCTAATTTGTGGTTGATAGTTGTGCTAGCGAATCAAATATGTTGATTTTGTCTAATTCTAATCAACCTATATACAAGAGTTTAGCAAATTTAAACCTTGGTTTCAATCACTTCATCACTCCGCAATGGCAAGTTCCGCGAATTCGAAAGAGACAAGAAAGAGGAAAGTAGAAGATGTGAAAATTTAATGAAAAATGGACTTCTGAATATTTTTTTATCGAAAATGCAGACAGTAGACCCTTGTGTTCGATTTGCAATCAAACTGTAAATGTTAATAAAGAGTACAACATTAAACGACATTATGACTCAAAACATGCTGACGGTGTTTATGGAAAGCTAAAAGGACGTGACAGAGAGCTGAAAGTTAAGCAATTGAAGGAACAATTGAAGAGCCAGCGTTTCATGTTTCAAAAAATGCATACTGATAATGAAAAAACAGTTCGATGCAGTTTGTTAATTGCACAGAGAATAGCTCAAACTATGAAGTCGTATTTTAAAGGTGATTTTGTGAAAAAATGCCTTACTGATGTCGCGGAAGAAATGTGTCCTAAAATGGTAAGGAGCTCGAGGAAATAAGTTTATCGCGTTGGACGATAGCAAGGCGCATCGATGAACTTGCTCGTGATATTTGTGACACTCTTAAAGACAAAGTGAAAAACTTTGCATCACGGAGCTTCGCAATCGATAAAAGCACCGATGTGAAGGACGCGGCACAGTTGGCTATATTTGTAAAAGGAGTGGACAAGGAGTTGAACGAAACCGAAGAACTTCTGTCACCACAGTGTATGAAGGATACTACAACTGGTGCTAATATCTTTTCTGAAGTTCTCAATGCTTTTGATAAGTTTGGTTTGGACCTATCCACTTTATGCGGAATCGCAACTGATGGTGCTCGAGCCATGTCCGGAATGGGAAATGGGATTGTAGGTCTCTTGAAATCTGCTTTGAAAGAGAAAAATATCGGTGACAATATAGCGATTTTTCACTGCATCATTTATCAACAAAATCTATGTGCAAAATCCTTGAAATTCAAACATGTCACGGACCCGGTCATTAAGGCAGTAAATGTTATTCGAGCTCGAGGACTTAACCGCCGGCAGTTCCAGAAGTTTCTGGATGATCTCGACACCGAACATCAAGATCTAGCTTACTTTTCCAAGGTGCGTTGGCTAAGCAAGGAAGGAGGTATGTTGCGACAATTTTACAAACTGCGAAAAGAAGTCGCACTATTTTTAAAAAATAAAGGGCGACCAATGGCTGAAATGGAAGACAAAAGTTGGTTGTGTGATCTAGCTTTCTTGATCAACATTACTACTCGCATGAATGAACTCAATACAAGGTTGCAACGAAAAGCCCAGTATGCGAGTGAAATGTACGGACACGTAAAAGGCTTTATGAACAAGTTGAGACTTTGGCATGCACACATAAAGAATGCGAATCTCTCTCACTTTACAACTTTCAAAAAAATGGGAATGCGCCCAGAGAAGAAGACCGAATTTGCAGATCAACTTGAAAAATTGTTTAATAAATTTTCGGCTCGCTTCAAAGATTTCAAATCCCATGAACATTTATTTGAAATATTTTCTTCACCATTTCACACAGACATTGACAAAGCCCCCACTGATATCCAAATGGAACTGATCGATCTTCAGGAGAGGACTGACCTGAAGGCCAAGCATGTGGAGATAAATCTTGGTAATTTTTACCAAAAATACCTTGACCAAGATAAGTTCCCAAATTTAAGAAAGTTTATGGCTTTTAAAATGGCACTTTTTGGCTCAACTTATTTGTGTGAACAATTTCTTTCTAAAATGGGTTTCATGAAATCTCCTTATCGATCAGTAATGACACACGAACACTTGGAAAAGAGACTTAGAGTTGCCAGCACCTCGATTAAAGTAAATTTGAATAGAGTGGTTTAGAAAAAAAGCGAGCTGCATATTTCTCACTGAATTGTTTCTACGAAGATTAAATGGTATTGTTATGCTTTGATTATACAGTTACGTCTTTTTGTTTTTTAACTAAACAATTTTTTTTTCGTATAATACTGGTATTACTGTTTTTGATATTATTGCAGTTTTATTTTTATCGCTGGCAATATCAATAGTCGGTAAAATATTATCCTATTTAAAGGTGCGGCCCGCAGAATATTGTGCTTATTGGTATTTGGCCCGCCATTAAAAAAGATTGCACACCCCTGGGCTATCTCATTAGAGCAAATTATTTTACGCTTTTACTTCAAAATAAGAGCTAGGCCTACAAATCTTGAAACAAGAAAAAAAAAAAAACAAGTTCAGAATTTTCATCAGATGTTTTTCAAAATTTATTGGGTAGAAAAAGAAACAAATTACGTTAAAGAAAGTGACATGTAATCGATCGCACGCCTAATCTGTTGCTTTTTAAAACGACCAGGTAGAACACCTTGTTTGCACCCTCATAAAAATACAGAAAATCTCTTAAGATCGCTTTCAAACTGTAACCGGCAACCTGCAGCAAAACAAGTTTCATTACCTTTTGTTCTGCGCGTTCTCGTCACAGGAATCACGACTTCCTCCTCAGATTGTCGTACGGAGATCAAATTACTAGGTAGTGACAACAACCCGGGCCTGACATCATTGGTCACGTGCACCGAGCATTCGGCCGAGTCCATGAGCGCCGCCCCACCGGAAGGGTGACCCAAAACGACTCTGTGACAATGAGACCGAATGAACACCTCAGTGAAGTTTTTGAAAAAAATGTAAGGCTACTTGAAAAAGATGTAAGGAATATGATAAAGTCGTCAACTTTTTGATAAAGTCGTCAACAACTTTCAGTTATCGGCAAACACACGGAATTTAAAACTTAATTTTAAACATATGAATACAAAATAATTTATTGTTTTGCGCTGCTTTTTGCTTCAAAAGCAAATTGTTGTAATTTTTGTGTACATTTAAAAAAATTTTTAAGTGTACAAAATTATGACCCGACAGTTTATACAAACTACGTAATGGGGGAATATGACGTCGCAGGTTCTCACAGCTATCCTCTGATGTCAATAAAACTAATATAAAATAACCAAAAAATAGGTTCAATTATAAAAACTTGTAGAATCAAATCAAATGCTGTTTGATAAACTGTTTTAGTAGCCTACTAAATGCATAATGCAGTTTGTTTTTGTTAATAATAATGATCAAAGTCTGATAAAAAATATTTGTTTTTTTCATAATAAGCGTAGAAAATTGTTCATAATCTTTTAAGGGACAGAACGCTTCGGCAAAGCGTGTAAAACGATACGCCTCAGTGGAAACAGTTGCTCCTAGGAATTAAATATTTTTAAATTAATAGGCTATAAATCAAATTACAACTGACTTTTATAAATCCAAGGCTTTTAATTATTAATGACAGAGAGTGCAATCTTGATCGGATATCTAGCATCATGCAGAGACAAATTTTTGAGCATTTAATCATGTTTAATTTTCAATCATCTTAATTGTTATAAACTTTTCAAACATTGTTATTTTCAATAACCTTGTCATTAAAATGCTATTGATTTTTTTTTTGTCAATAAATTAATACGATGTAAATCTAAAAAAACAGTTGTAGTCTTTATCAACCTTCCCGAAACTAGTTTTTCAAACTTTTTTTAGAACATTTAGTATAACATTCTTCGCTCTTAATTAAAATGACAGTGATTCTTTATTATTGTTTACCTTTTTCAAGGCAATCACAACTACCTACTTAAAGGTCTCTGCATCAACCCCTTGCGGATGTCGTGGAAGACTCAGTCGAATGTGGCTCCTCTTTTCTCCTTCTTTGAACGTCTCTTGTCCGTTAAGATCCTAAAATAATAAAGGTTAGAGAAGCATTGAGTTCTATGTCATTCAAAATTGTAATTACTTTGTATGGAGAAGACCTATCGTCCACTTCTGCGGTCCATGGAACAATCACGTGACCACGAGCCCCATCTTCTCGAACCAAAGGTATTTCAACTTCACCTTCGCTTTGCTTGACTTTTGCCGATGGCTCGGCAAATCCGATTATTCCGTGAGCTGCAGATAAATGAGGATCTTTAACTAATCATCAAGATTCTTTCTTGATAAACTCAATGGGTAAATGTATAGGATGTGGAAATATTGCTGAATTTTAACGAACAATTGAGTTTATTCGTCAACTACTTTCAAAGATTTACGCCTACGGTCGAAAAGAATTTTTTTAATGCTACGTCTATAGCAAAAGTTTTGTTTTATTTTTGTTCAGAATGCTATGTATGTGTTATTGTGCGTTTTATTTTTTCGTAACTAGACAGGAGGTTTATTTGGTTTATTCTATGTTAAGATAATCTTCCTGTAGTTACGCATACCTCACTTTAATTACATAAAAAAAGAAAGCGGAAGTCATTTTTTATCTCGTTATAGCACCCAAACACTCACAGACTAATAGTAAAGATCCAATTGCCCATAAAAATTTATCTTTTTAATAGTTTCGTAATCGCGTAAATAAACGATTTCCTTGTTTCAGACGAATAAAATAGAATTAAAATAAAAATTTCATAATTATTTTATGACAGTTAGATTTTAGTTATACTTTTTAAGTTATAGACATGCCACGTTGTGCGACGGCATATTGCTAATGCAATTCAAAACTAGCAGCGAGCGACCTCGCGTGCTTAAAAATAGCAAAAGCTCTTACCATTAATCGGCACAAAAGGTGCACTTTGTTGTTTAGTTCCATCAACCAGAGTTTGGCCTAACAAAATTCAAAATCATGCAAAAATCATTCTCTTACAAGCAAATAAAATAGTGCAAACAATGCAAAACAACAAATAGAATTCAAATGCGCAAGTGTCAAGAATGTAGTAAGAACCTAACTAATACAAACATCGTCGGTAATTTCTGCAGTGAGACAAAGCACGTAACAGATCAAAAATATTTTCCAAGACGAGCTCTTCTATCAACTTGTTTTAAAATAAATCAAGCAAAATGTTACTCGCAATCACTTTCGCCTAGCTTGACGCAATACGATTTCAAATTCAACACGTAACGAGTCATCTTACTTAATTGATGGAAAATTGTAATCTGTGCTTGCGAAACAGGGCCCAATTTAACTCCGCCTCTAGGGTTGCCCAGCACAATAAGAAAGTGGTTGATTTCAGCTGAAGGATCATTGATCACAGGTATAACAATTTCTTTCCTGTAAAAAATTCAAGTAATTCAACCATTAAAAAAATAATCAAATAAGTTTTTGTTATTTTAATGTTTTACAAGCGACCACAGCTATTTTAACCAGGAAAATTATGTTTTCTGCTAATTTCTAAGTTCATAAAGTCTTCTATTTGTATTGGGTATGCTGTTGTGAGCTGATCTACTCGATTTTGTCCGATAAAAGAAACGTAATTAAAATTAACGGATCCCATCACTGCCTCGAACAACACAAGAAAGCTAAAGAGGAGGTGACAATATTTTCAATTGAAAGCGTTAATTTATCAGACAAGATCTTTGATTAAAAAATGCACACGATTTTACGATTTATTAATAAAAGAATGCAATAAGATTGTTAACATTACGGCTTTGGTTTATTGCGGACTTACCTATCCTCGTTGGGGATGAAAGCAAGAGACCCTTTCCCAGTTTTGTAATGCTTTCCTTTTACAGCGGTTTCATCTTTTGCTTCCCACGTGATTTGACATGGATGAGAGCACATCCCAGTGCGCACGACCGGAACGCGCACCTCTCCATCGGTCGCGCGAATTTCGTATTTGGCGTCGGCAATATTAATAGCGCCCCCGTCTGCAAGAAAGAGCGAACACGCGTTACCATCAAAAAATAAAGTTTTCTGTCTTTATTTTTACGGAATATCAGAGCCGCTTAACGTCTCTGACATTTCGTTGACGCACGCACTCACCGACGTCGTTCTTGATTGTGACGCGGGTCGTTGTGACGTCACCGAGCGTACCAGCAGTGGGCGTGAGCAGGTTGACGTCAATCACTGTGACGTCGTCTTCCTGCGGCTTCTGTGCGATAGGAATTACGAGCTCTTTCTCGCTTTCGCCGTCCTTGAAGGTCAACTGCGTGTAAGATGAAAGTCAAAATAAGACAACTTTTTTACGCATAAAAATAGCGGGTCGTTGATGGCGATTGAAGTATACGTTAAAACTAGAAAACTATTTTTAAGGAGTTTTTTGAAGCGTTCTTTCGGAGATAACAGGATAGCAATTTGTCGCTATCATAGTTTTGTTTACTATCTTGCTTTCGACTTACCGTTCCCTCCAGCTGCTCGTAAGTTTCAGAGCGGTGCCTCCGGGGAACACGTGACTGTCCTGAGCCGGTCGAGACCCGTTCCACATACCAGGGAACATTTACCGGGCCTTTCGTTCCGTTCTTTCTCACCACAGGAAGTCGAGCTTCTTTCAAGGATTGCTTAGCCGTTGCTTCCGGTGACGTCATTTCGATTACACCGTGACCTGGATTGATGACGTTGAAATTCAGCCATGCAAGTTAACAAGATTAAAGAGTAAATTCAAAAAATTTACAAATTACAAAACTATTCGCAAAAAAGTGCTGGTCTCTTTTCATACCAGCGACATTATCAATGTGAACTGTTGCTGTTCCGTTTGGGCCCAAACTTCCTGGACCTACGACGTCACTCAACTCAATGGTGAAGAAAACTTTAGCACCACTTGTGTCGTTGACTATGGGAACTAAAATATCTTTCTTTGCTTCTCCACTTTCAAATATCAAAGTTCCTTCCGCTCCAATGTAGTGAGTGCAATCAACTGCTGATCCATCTAAATATTCATTTGATGAATGAGTAAAAAATTTTTAAAAAATGGAATAAGTAAAATTGAAGACAACTCGTATGAAAAAGATGTTAATATTGAGCTATTATTTACTTTAACAATATAAAAACTGAGTATTTAGCGCAGCAACACATACATACAAAAGCACACTGATATATATACTCACAATACCGTAGACATGAATACAACTTTACCTTTTGTTTTGTATTCGACGGAAAGAGCTCTTCCTTTGGGGCCTGATCTTACCAAAGGCACAAGAATCGTGTCGATGTCGCCCCTCACTTCGTAGTTGGGTTTGGTAAAACCTATCTCGCACATGACGTCATTTTGCAGTGAAAGCCGTGCCCTGTATGGGTCTTCCAGAGAGGCCCGACCTTCGGGGGGCATTAAGACAAACTCGCATCTAAAAGCAAGCAACAGTTTCAAATATCTTACAATCATGAAGCATTGAAGAGCCGCAGCGATGTAGCGGTTAAGGTTTTGGACTTCGGAGCAAAAGCCACGGGTTCGAAACTTGACTGTAAGCACCAGTATTCGTCACGAAAGGCACCAGAATATTCAAATCAGTGTGTAGATCACAATTAAAGCGATCTGCTGTGGCGACTCTTTAAGCGGGAAAATGCCAAATAAAAAAGAAAATGAAGCATTGAAGAGGGAGCAGAAAAGTGGGAGCGCTTGCACTAGAAAATCCCTTACTTCTCTTCATCTTCGATCGAATCGGTGGGAAGAATAATGGTGACGTCAGCTGAGGTTTGACCGTCCCTAAACTCCACTGTCCCGTGAAGGTCATGCATGGGTGAGAAAGGACTGTCTTCAGATGAAGGAAGGATCTAGAAGGCACCACTTTGTAAGAGCGAATGTTGCAACTAACCGAAAGATACTCACTTTCCATGGGAGGGCCACTGCTCCCTTGTCGCCCCCACTTCTAACGATCTGAATTTTCTCCCTTCCTTTACTTTGCTTGAATAAATATCGTCCTTTTTGAATGCTGAAGAATCCCGGTACTAATAAAAAAAGTAAAATGATTATGAATAACAATAATTTCATCATCCTAGTTTTCTTTCCGGTTTTTATCGTTCTCAATGTAAAAACTAATAAAAGCATTTTATTCTCGGTTACGAAGTAAATATAGTAGGCATTACAACTTATTTCAGCAAAAAATGTAGACATAAAATCTTCTAAAAATTGATTTCTAAACTTTTTATTCTGTTTTTAACATTATTTGAAAGGTTCAGTAAACCAACGTCTTTACCAATGTCATTATCAATGATGACAGAGCAGGAAGGGAATTCCCCCAGCATAGCTCGTCCAGATGTGGGTTCCTCCAGGATCAAGGTAAATGAATCCATTTCCGTTGGTTGCACTTGACCAGGTAGCTTTAATTTGATGACTGAAAATAAAATAAAAAATTTTAAATCTTTTTAAAAAATTATAGTTTTAGTACCGTAATTGATCAAAAAAAAGTTTTTATCTTCAAATGTTTAAAAATTTTAGTAAAATAATGTCTTTTACTATAAAGCGGCAAAGCTTGTAGAATATGAAAGTAGATAACTATGGATTCTTATTAAACAAGCAATAAAGGTGCTTAGGAATTTTTGAATATACTTTTCGTGAATGAGCCAGTAACTGCTGTAATTTTGAGGATTAAAATTCGAACTAAGCTGTTTTTCCCACAGTCTTACCTTTCTCTCGTTCCCCATCTGCAAAAACAAGGTTTCCGTTCATCCCGTCATATCTCGAAGGGGCTTTTCCAGGAACTCCTCGCGACTGCCAAGACACCGTTACGAAACCATTGACGTCATCTAATCTCTGTACCGGAACCGAAAGTACTCCGTTTGTTTGCGCGCACTTGACATTTGGTTCCGGGAATGTGATGGTGGACGGTACTAAAAAAAGCAATATTCGATAAAAGTGACTGGTAGGATATTTCAAATTGTTAGTTCTTTTTCTGTTTGCTGTTGTGAGCGAAGAATTTATGACAAAAAGGTAAGTAGTTTATTAACTTAATGTGGAAAGAAACATCATCAACGTCAATTCCGGTGTTTTAAATTTAACCGATTAAGAAAAACTTCGCTAAAATTGTCTCTGCGTGTGCATTTTCTGACAGGTTGATGTTAAAGCCGGCAGTGATTTAGAATACATTTCTATCTCACCTTTTATTCAACTGAAAAGCGTAAAACAGCGATTCGGCGTTTCAACCAAATACTCACCAATATCATTTTGAAGCACAATCATCGCTTCGGCCGTGCTCAGTGTGGCACCACCTGTGGGTTCACCCAAACACACGTAGAATGCAACTTCGTTCTCGTTGAAATATTCTACTCGTTTCGGCATGGGGAGCACAATCTTTTTTTGAGTTTCACCGTCGCCGAATATGAGGTTTCCATCTGCTGGTAGGAAATGGCGCCCACCTGAAAGAAAAAACACTTTTCGAAGCACGAAAATAACGTAGTAAAACAACCAAGTTAGTGAATCAGCAGTTCTCTCGGTTCACAATTTTTCAATGAGTTTGGCCTATCAAAATTTTGCTGCAATTATTTTTTGGAATGAACATAAACCCACCGATTGCTGTTGAATCTCGAGTGAACCACGGCAAGGCTACGGCCCCATCCGCCCCCGAACAGCGCTCCACCGGTATCACAAGCTGGGGCTCGCTACAACTGAAGTCAAAGCGAGGCCCGGCGAATCCAAGAACTCCGGGATCTGAAAACATACGTTTTATTGGATTCTTTTGTGCTAATTCTGTTTTCTTGACTGTAGCAAAAATCAAGCAGCTCAGCACCGGCTCTATCGAATAATTTCTAAATCAATTAATAATATTTAATAAACGAAAATTTTCTATGTTAGCTTAAGACTTAATTCCCAAAGACTTTAAGCATTAAAGCCTTTTTTTATCTAAATCAGTAATTTCCAACCTTTTTTTATACATTCCTCCTTTTGACTATTTTCGAACCGTTATTCCACCTCACATATTACAAAAAATAAGACTATAAACAAATTTACAAAAACCTAGGCCAAAGAAGAAACTAATTGAATAATACTTAAAAAAAGAAATTTTGTTGTTGCGGGAGCGTGAAAAACTTTGCGCAGACCAATAATTGAGCAACTCTAACAGTTTAGATCAAAAGTCTAAAGGAGAGAAGAGGGTGATAAATTGGCGCAACAAAGGTTATCAAGATTAGGATATTCAAGCAGGAGGCAAAAAAGATTCTACGCTGTCTTACCACAGTTGCTGCAGAAAAAATTTCTCTGATTTCTGACTTTGTAAAGATAAAAGAAAGAGGGCGTGATCATTGTGGCAACATATAAAGAGCACTGAGCATGTAGAGCAAAAAACAAAAGTTACTCAGAAGAGATTGAGAAATCTCGTAATGACAGCTGCTACGTAAAGAAAAGAAATTGTCTTTAGTTGGGAGACAAAAATTTTTTCATCCCACTAGTAATAATGAATGAAACTAAATGAAACAGTAATAACTGTTGAAGGGAAAATTAGCGCGGTTTTACTGGCAAGTCTATCAGCAGTGCTAGAAAGCAACAATGTTAGAAAGAGTGGTATAGAAAGATCGGCCGTAGTAAACGAGCCCAAACAAGAAACTATTGTTCGCTTATCTCAGCTATTTTGCAAGTGCTCCAAACGGTTGAAAAATGAAAGAAAACATGGGAAAAAGAAAGAGTGAAGACGACGCATTTAAAGTCAATGAAAAAAAATTGAAAGTAAGCTAGCATTGGTTTGTTTGAAACATCAAACCAAATCAATTTAAACTTTAAAAAGGTTTGAAGTAAAATTTGAAGAGATAGAGCTAGCGAAGAGGAGAGAAAATGAAAAGCTATGCATCGTAGTTACTTCATCAAAACAACAGAATCTCAGGCCAAGCGGTGTATGAACAGAGCCATCTGTTCAGATTATGATGGCAATATGTTTAAGAGATTGAAGGTTTTAGACTGCCCAATTAAGGCAATTTTACAGTGGGTCGGCTCCAATGCCACGGTCAGTTTAGTAAAGTGATGGGTAGATTCTTTGAGAAAGGATGCATAAAAAAGGGTCTTTAGATGACCTGAAAACGTGCCTGAGGTCGTGTTGATGACGTAAAAAGATCAGCAGGACTGGGCTTAGAGTGGTATTTGATCGATGTCTGTCGTTAGGCTTAGGTTCAATATGCATAGTTGTCTTATAGTGTTTTTCGTTAATACCACATTATCAAACTTAAAAAATACAAAAATTGATAATAAAGCTTTCATGTAAAATTCATCCCTTAGATTCATGAAACGCCTCCCAAGGGAGGAAATTTTTTTTGGGTGGGAACCACTGGTCTAAATATACAGATTTTCTAAATAATTTAACTAAACAAAATTTCTTTTTTTGTAGTTTCTTTAGGCGAAATATAGAGAGATCAAAATTTACATCAGAAGAGCAAAACTTCAATAGCTGTTCTAACCTTTATCGCGCATCACAACTACAGTAGTTGAAGAAAGTCCAAAGTCTACTTTGTCGTAAGGATCAATTAAATCGATTCGGAAGCTGGACTCGCGTTGTGGCATCTCGTGGCAAAGAAGGATCTCAATTGTTGATTCATGCTCGCCGTTCTCGAATGTAACGGTTCCTGAAAGATAAAATCTTTAGTTAACTAACAATTCTTTTTGTCTTTTTCCGTAAATTTTAAGTTAAACAAAACACCCTTCGACCTGATCCCCAATCAATATCTTCTCCAATTATCTGGTCACGCTCCGCTTGGTATGGGTCTGAATGTAATTGTTGATCTAATTGTTCCGAAAGCGAATCTTGCTGTTCGGTGCCGAAGATGCGGTTGGTTGTCCAGTGCAGGGCCAGTATTCCGTTGGAATGGGAACGACGGACCGGGATTAAAACCGATCCTTGAGACTGGCGGAAAATGTATCGCTTCCGCAAAAACTCAACGATTGGCACTGTAAAGTGAATAGATATGCAAATCAGCAATTCATTTCGAAATTTACATGCAATGGATTGAATTGGTGATATGTCTGGCGGTAGGAGCAGTTGCTCACCATGAAACGTTACAGTAGTGAGGTTAGTTGAAAGTAGCAAGCTGGTTAGATTTGTTGCGTTTAATTCCATATTTTAAGTGGGCCAATTCAAACACAATAATATGTCAACATAGCAGCAAAAATATCTGCACACTATAAGCCACCTGAACCACAGAGTAATTTACATAAAATCAAAAAAATAAGTAATTTTATATTTCTTTCCCCTTGTACCCCTCAGGAAGTGTTTGATTTAATAATAAAACTAAAAGATAGAAAATATGCAGAACAATAGAAATTGAAACTAGATTTGTTAAACTTGTTAATCCTGTAACTTCTACTTTTTTAAGCAATCTCTTTAATACATGCTTAAGCACTGGTGTTTATCCAGACTCGCTAAAAATAGCAGAAGTTATTCCTATTTTTAAAAAAGGATGTTCAACTCAAACCACTAATTACAGACCGATATCCTTGCTATGCCAATTTAACAAAATTTTTGAAAAACTTTTACATACTCGCATTTATTCCTATTTGATAAGGTACAATCTGCTCAATGACCGATAATTCGGATTTAGAAAAAATCCGTCTACTACTTTAGCAATTAGCAAAATCCGCAATGACCTACTACATAAATATTGATCAAGGGCTATACAGTTGTTTTTGTTTTTAGACTTGAGCAAAGCATTTGATGCTGTAGACCAGGGTTTCCCAAACTGTGTGCCGTGATAGGGATTGAAGTGTGCCGCGAAATTTTCGTGTTTTGACAAAAAGCCATAGATAGAGTCTTGGTCCATCTTTTTTTCTTTTTTTTTACCGAACACTTGATTTTAGAGACAAAAATCAAGAAATTGCAGCGAGATTCTGCATGACAAGCTTTTTGCGGCCCAGCGACTTTGGCTTGATTTAAAATTTGGCCCAAATTAAAATAAGGTTGGACACAGTGACAGATATTCAAAGTTAGGGGCTCGAGGCAAGGATTCCCAAAAATTGGTGTTCTTCAAAAAAAAGGGGGCTTTGATCTCATATTTCCCTTATTTTTCCCAAAATCATACTGATCTCTAAAAAAAATAAAAAAAAAGGTCTTCACTTCGATTTGATCTCATATTTCGCTATTTTTCTCCCAAATCATGGTGATCTCTAAAAAAAAATATACAGCAAAATGAAACTATATGCGGTATTTTCAAGGATGGCCCCTGCCTCATTCGCCTCACCCAATATCCACCACTGGTTGGACATCCCTGTTGTACCCTGTATTAAAACAATTTCTGTAGGCACACCCTTTCATTAGGTGTTACTGTTATATATTAAATATAATTTTTTATGTAAACTTGAAGAGTGTATTTAGTATTGTAAGTGTGCCGCAGGAAAATTCAGAGTTTATTAGTGTGCCGTAGTGAAAAAAAGTTTGAAAAGCACTACTGTAGACCATGCTATATTAATAAAAAAGTTAGAATGGATGTACGGATTTCGAGGAATAGCTTTTGAATTGATCAAAAGCTATTTTAACAATAGATACCAATACACCAATATTTACAAGTCAAAATCTACTATGAGAAAAATCAAATGTGGTGTACCTCAAGGTTCCCCTTTAGATCCACTACTTTTTATTTTGTATATTATTGCCACTAGCGTCTGAATTCTCAATTACATTATTTGCCGATAATATACTTAACACTATCACATGATAACCTATTCGAACTCGATAAAAAAGTTAATATTTAAATGCATCATATAAATAATTGGATGTGCCAAAACAAGTTATCACTTAACTACTCAAAAACAACATATCTATTACTCAACAAGCATCAACCTAGTTCAATCAACACAAACTTTAAAATACTAATAAACAATAACCAAATAGAAACAAAGTAGTAAAATACTTGGGAGTTTACATTGATGAAAATTTAAATTGGTCGGCACATATCAAAGTACTCTCCTTACAACAGGCTAAGTGTTGCTCTTTGTTGTATCAGCTGCGTAAATATGTGACAACTGAGACTCTTCACGTGCTCCACTAGAGTTTTGCATACAGCCGTATCTAATATAGTATTACTATGTGGGGTGCGGCTTGACAAAATCAAATTCATGAAGTTGAAGTGCGATTAAATAACATTATACGAACAATTACCTGTAGTAAGAAATTTTCCCACGTCACAGAATTATACAAAAAATTAAATTTTTTACAAGTAAAAGATGTGTATAAATTAGAACTGGCTAAATTCATGCATAAACTATTCAATAAAAAATTGCCAGAGATGTTTCAGAATAGATTTACCAAAGTTAGAAATGTTCATAATTACGAAACAAGAAATAATACAACTGCCAATTATTATCTCCGCCGTGCATCAAAAAAGGCAGGTCATAACAAATTAGAATATCGCGGTGTCAAACTTTGGAATGAAATTGACGCCAATTTAAAGAAACTGCCCTTGTATATTTTCAATACGCAATATAAAAACGCACTCTTAAGCACTTATTAATACTCGCTAGGTCTCATTTCAGAATAGCTGATCAAGGTCTTAATTATTGTGTCACAATCGTACGTATTGAAATGGTTTCAGTTTAAATAATTTTAAATTTACTACATTCAAAATATAAAAATTACATGTAATGCGCTAAATCTAATTTCAACTTTGAAAATTTACAGTAGTCTTTAATCGTATGAAAATATATTAATATTCTTTGTAAAATTACTTTACTGTTTTTTCTAAGGTGATGCGTCTTCGGAAAAAACGCTTTGTGGCATTTTTATATGCTTGGCGCCTTTATACTGACTACTTTTTCAACATGAACAGCGTCCCTCGGGAAATATCATTCAAAGCGTTTTATTGCCATAAACTTTTTGAGTCAGCGAAATTAACAATCCGTACAGTCGAAATTAGTGTGTCATCAAATTACTTCTGAAAAGGAAAACCTTGCGCCATGAAAAGATGTGATCGCACAACGAGAATTCTCGTTTTACACAGGGAACGGGTCTTTAATTATTATTTATTTACCATTTACGTAATTATAAGTACGAGGTATAAGACAGTCATGTTAATTATTTTGTTGTATTATTGTTTTGTTTTATTTTTTTCTTTCTTCCCTTTATTTATTTTTGTTGTGCTACAGGGAGCACCTTGACTTTGATAATCTAACGGTTCTTTGGTGCTTCCTGACAAAAAATCGCTTTATGTTTGTGTAAATGTTGTTGCTTATCTTTTGTAAAATAAACTATTCATTCGTTCATTCAACATAGTTATACAGGATGTCCATAAATTATCACTACATCTTCAAAAATTTGCCATAAATCTATTTTTGACGTTAGTTTAGTACAGTTTGTGTAAAAGAAAGACAAACTTTTTGAGCTTTTATCTAATTATGCTTTTTTTGCGCTTTTACATTTTTGCTTTTTTTGCTGTATTTATTTAATTATTTACTTATTTTTTGTCTTTTTGCAGATTCTTGATTTTTTTAAAATGAGCACTCCCCAGGAAAAGACCCCATGCGTTTCTTGGTTTATTGAAACAAAATCAGACAGTTAGTTCCAAAGTTTCTTTGGACTTGGGTGTCTGATTTTGTTTCTATAAACCAAGAGACGCATGGGGTCTTTTCCTGGGGAGTGCTCATTTTAAAAAAATCAAGAATCTGCAAAAAGACAAAAAGTAAGTAAATAATTAAATACATGTAAATACAGCAAAAAGCCAAAAAAAGCATAATTACATAAAAACTCGAAAAGTTTATCTTTCCTTCTGCACAAACTGTACTAAACTAAAGTCAAAAATAGATTTATGGCAAATTTTTGAAGTTGTAGTGATAATTTATGGACATCCTGTATGTCACAAATTTATTTTTTTCAATCAAGCTGTACAATTTAAAATGTTATACTATCAGGAGACCACTTACAACGCTAACACAGTTACTGGAAGAAAAATAGGTTGGTGAAACAGACAAAACATAATTATTTGAGTGTCTGTAATAATGCTACCAGTTTTGAGAAAAAAAAGGCAAATTTTTACGTTAAGACCAATAAGTTGGCTTCGTTTTTTAAATAGCTTATTGAAGTTGATAAAATGTCAGATTTAATTTGAAGTGTGACAAATTAATTAAAATTGAAATCAAACATAAGCAACAAGTAGCATAATGCTTTGCTTTTATGTTAGTCAATGAAGAGCAAAATAGATAGAAGCTCACATGCAATAACGTTGCTGCGACAAAAAATGAAGAGGTGGTATTAGTCAGGGAAACAATGACATAATGTTACCTGTAGGAGCAGCTTTCAGATGACCATAATCAACTTTCCTAATGGGTTCTATTTTTCACAAAAAATGCATTTATCAAAATCACATTGGCAACATTTAAAAGCTTTGAAAAAACTCACTCTCATACGCTTCCAGTGTAACTTCAGTTTTGACGTTTTCGCTCAATATTCCGACACCTCTGACATCAGTAAGGTAGACTTCAAAACTAGCGTTCACCTCTGTAGGGGGCTCCAACACCGGAATAAGGATTCTTCGTTCGCTTTGACCGGGATCAAAGACCAAGTTTCCTACAATCAAGCAACCGGGTATCAAATCATTAAAAAGCAGTTTAAAATGAAGTAAATCGTATGTCGGGCCTTGTTTACCTGATTAACGTTCATCTAATGAAGATTTATTACATAGAAAAGTTTTAATAACTTAACAACAATTCGTACCATAAAAGCTTATTAAAATTAAGTCAAAAATTAAATTTTAAAAGTTAGGTTGACTAATTCTAACCCTAACCTTAATTCTTGTATTATAATAATATTGACTCATTAAAAAACAAACATCAACATAATACGAGACGTCTTAGTTTTATTAGAAATTTTGATATGAATTAAAACTTGTTAAATAGTGAATAAAATCAAACATTAAGAAGTTTTAAGACTTAAAACCAAATAACAATTTCACCTTCACCACCAATAAAATGGACCCCATTTACAGCTTCTCCGTCATTTGTTCTCCATCCAACATAACTCGTTTCCTGCAAGTTTCCTTTTCGCACAACACAAACCTCTACAATCTCGACGTCCCGAAGAATGACTCGATCCTCTTCCATTTCCACGCTCGGTTCATCTGTAAAATCATTGAAGAGCCAAACCTCAATAAAGAAGTTCTCTGATTACAATTTGGCTGGTAGGATTTACAAAATTTACCTATGAGGCCAATAATGGTAATTGTCGCACTAGTGGCTGCCCCAAGTTCTCCTGTTTCCTCCGGAGGCAAAAGATTGATTGAAAATGCATCCGATGGAAGATTTTCAAGCTTAATCTCAATGTCGGCCGTAATTTGCCCATCATCAAACGACAAAACTCCTTTTCTTCCTGATATTTCAAGTATCGGTTGGTGTAAATTTTTGAAGCAAAAGTGATTTTACAATTCATATTGTTATGTTTTGTGTATTTATTATGCCAAGAAGCTGTTAAGGCCCGTTTCCACTACGAGCGTGGAAAAGAGCATTCTTTGTTTCTTTTATTGATCTTCGATTGAAATGAGCGGTTAAAATTGAAGCGAGCGCAAAAAAAATCAATAAAACAAACAAAGATGCTCTTTTCCACGCTCGTAGTGGAAACGGGCCTTTAAAGAAAATTTTTGGTTTTACTGAGATTCATTTATTTAGAATCGTTCATGCATGAAATAAATTCAAGCAAAAACTCGGCCATACTTACCATCAAAAACAGAGGGCTTATCCAAAGATTTCATAAACCAAGGCAAACGGATGTTTCCGTCTGTTCCTCCGGATCGCACAACGGTCGCTGCTCCGATTCCGTCGTTTGATTTAAATACAAAAGAACGTTTGCCAAATTCAAATACACCTGGTTCTGAACACATAATTTTAGATAAAAAAGCCAATTTAAACGCATTCGCATTCCTCCCATCACCAACCTAGGCTGTAAATGATCGATACGACGGCAGATCCATTCCTGCCGATCACTACTTTGCCGACTTCACCACCAAGTGACGCAAGTTGGGCTTGATTTTGAGCCGTCTCGAGCAGAACCTTGAACTCACGTGGTTCAGTTGCTCTTCCACTCAGAGCAACTTCAATAAACTTCTTGCTTTCGCTCGGTTCAAATACCATAAGATCCTAGCAAATTATCAAGCAACGCATCTGAGTTTCGCATTTTTTCTTAATTTTAACTCAAAAGCTTCTTAATAATATCAGTTATTAAACGATACCGGCAAGCATATAAGCTGTCATACTCATAAAATTTAAACACGACTTATATTTTTCATTGAAAAATTTTTTTAAAGATTGATTACAATTTGCAGCAAAAGCAATAATTAACTAAAAGAAAATAAAAAGAAAATTGTTATTTTAACATGTCTGAAAACAGCTTTTATATTCTTTAATACGGTATAGGTCGATAAGATTTTTGTTTTTTTAAAGACTTTCGGAAACTTTAAAAAAAAACTGCAATAGTTGTTACGATTTGCCCAATGAAAGATACGTCTAATGAATGAAATTTTGTACCTGACTTTCTTGGTAATCAATATCTTTTTTTGCGCTTCCGTCTTCTGTACGCCACAAAATGACAACCTTCCGTTGGACACTTCCAGTTCTAAGAATAGGAAGTTTAACGGAAGTTGAAGTCCCTATGACCGGATACGAAGGCTTGCTGAACTGGACAACACTAGAGTCTAAATACAAAGTAGCTCTCAAAAATTTTGTCTTAAAGATAGCAAAAATCTAAGGCAAGTCTAATTAAAAAGCACATTAAATAGTTTTTATTAGATGACTACATTGAATTTTGAACTTTGACCTTTGTCCCCGATTATGGTGATGACGCATCGTCGCAGACCAGCTTTGGCCCCGCCAATAAACTTATAAAGTTCAATCGCAAACGACTTGTCTTCGTCATCATCAGATAAATCAGCGTTTCTCAAAAGTCGCAGTCGAATGGGTTCAGCAATCTACACACACAAGAGATCGAAGAATTCAATTGAAATTTTACTGTTCCTTTAAGAAGCATTTAGCAATGCTACCTGATTGTTTGCAAACGTGACAACGCCTTTGTCGCCAACGTAATCCTTTCCTTCTTTCGCGGTTCCTTCCACTGTCTTCCATTTTACAGACACTTCACCATCCATACCCCCGAGTCTGTGAATGGGGATGAGGATTTCCTCTTCACCTTCATTAAAGGTGATAGAAGCTTTAGAGAATCCAAGTGTTCCCGGATCTAAACGGGAGAAGTTTTAGTGAAATGGTTGAAGCAAACACATAGCGATATTCCTACCGATATCGTTGAGAACAAGAACCTCAGTTGTTTTCAGACCAAACATCACGTCAGTATCGTTTGAATCGTTTTGCCATTCGACAAGTTCTACCCTTACACTGACTTGGGTTTCGTAGAAATTTTTGTTATCCAAAGCCAACTTGATCAAAGAACTTTCTTCTCCATTTTCGAATCGAATCTGGAAGCAATCATATTACAATGGCTGTAGCGACCAACCAAAAAACTCTAGATTTAAGCAATTCGACAGATTTCTTCAATGATCAACTTACAACGCCACTTCCCCATTCCGATTCACTTTCGATTTCTGATGAGTGAGAAGAGGAAGAGGACGACACGGATTCCCATCGTTGGCTGGATGGGGCCGCATCTGGTTTGCTTTCGGAAACAGGGTTATGAGCAACCCATTTTACGAGAAGAACGCCATCAGGTGATGTGCGACGAACAGGAAGATTAGCAACCTGTAAAAAGGTTGGCTACTAAACAACCACACTTCTTTTTATGTACAAATATCGTTCACCTTTGTACTTCTCCGCAACAAGTACTTTGATTTGATAAATTCAACAACGCATTCGCCCGAGGGTGGCGCCAAAGTTGAGGGAATAACGGGTGCTAAAATATTGTTGATATTGATTAAATAAAAATAAGTGTTGGCAAAAATTTTGTTACTTTTATTGTTTTTAAGCTAAATGCGTATACAGATTTAAAAATAAGCAGTTTAAATCAAAAAAACTAACCCAAGGGCACGCAAGTGATGAAAACGGACGCTTCCGATGGGTCGGCAGTTTTAGGCCCTCCCGGGGTTGACTTAAGAGTGACCAAAAATTTAAGTTGCCCTACATGGCTTGGATCGTTATAAACAGGTATATCCACTTCTCGTACGCTTTCTCCCCCGTCAAAGACGATGCTCAATGTTCCTCCTTAGCAACAAAAAGGGTTTTTTCATTTAGCATTCTTTCACCACACCCAAAAATATTTCCCAAACGTAATTCAAGCTTCTAGAGCATTTTTTGCAACTCCTGGTCACTGGGATAAGCATTGCGACCAACGAAGTTATCAGTCAATAAATCGTCGCATACACTACCTCTAAATGCCTTCACAGTGTTCACTACCTCTGAAATGTCTTCCACTGATAGCTGATTCGTCGGTTGTCTCACACATAACGAAGGCGGCATTGCCTACGTCACCGCGGCGCGACACAAGCAATTTCGCAACCCCTGCAGTGGCAGGGACGTCGAAGCGAGATTGTGCAAAGCTGACGGTTCCTAAATCTGCCAAAACAGTTTAAAATCCACAAAGTTAATAAAATTCAGACGAATGATTTCTATTCTATTTATTAGATTAAAAACTCTTAATTTCTATTGCTGTGAAGTAAATAACTTTAAAGAAAAGTCAATTATTTCGGATGCTAGCGACAGCCTATATTTAAACACTTATTCCATTAACTAACGGTTCGGTCTTTCCTTTGCTTTTCATTTCTTACCTTCTTCAGCAAAAACGGTCACATTCGCCCTGCTTTTTGCTCCTGTTCTTCCACCACCAGTTGGCTGCTGGAGAACAACATCAAAGTAGAACTGTTCAGAAGACTTGACGTCGTTCAAGTTAAGCTCGATTGGCTTGCTGATCTCATCGTGCTTGAAATCTATTGCGCCTGACCGACCGAGAACGTCTAGAGCGTAAAAGTTGAGATAAGTAAAATATGCAATGTTATTTTTTTAGGAAAAGGAAGCACTATTTTAGCCCAGCTGAGCACAACTACCGCTGACTATCGGCGCCAAATTAATTTTTTCCAAAAAATGTTTGTTTAGAAAACTTTCAAAAAGCAATCAATACTCTTTAAACCTAAATTTGCTCGAAATAGGTTACAGAGAGGCAGAAAATAATTATTCAAGATGAATAAAAGTTGTGTAAACCGCAATGATAAGTTTTAAGTAGCAATTGATTACAATGTGTGATTGGAAAGCTTTGAAAGGTATTTTTAAAAGCCAGACATTTTCAAGTCGAAGACAGTCAAAAATTTAACTTTTCTCTGGCCTAAATCTAACGACATTGATGTGTAGGAATATTTTAAGTCAAGACCCACCAGGTGGTGCAAATTTATCGCCTTGTTGTTCAATGACCCATGGGACAGAAACACGACCGTCAGACCCCAAAGATCGCATCACGGACAATCGCCCTAAAGTAGTCTTCGATCTCATGACAAGATTAGTCTTTGCAAATTCGAAAAGACCAGGCTCTGAAACGTCAGTTTGTTCGTTATCTTTTTTAGATTATTGCACGTGACCGCCTCACCGTCGTCTTCAATTATAGATATGGTGGCCACATGTTGACCAAGTTTCGTCCCGTTGCTAGGTGACGTAAGCACGATGCGAAAAGCGCGACCCGAGTCGTCGAATTCGTCGTTGTCGATAATCCTGATTCGAATTCGAGCTTCCATAGCTCCGTTCGGAAAAATGATTTCGCCCTTGGGTGTTTTTTCATTTTCGTTCAAGATACTTGCTTTGACAATCGCCGGATTACTCACCTCCACTCCTTCGTAATCCTTATCAGCAATGGCGGTGATGTCCTCAGTGTGCCAATGTACGCGGGACTCTCCCTTGGTGTTGCGAGTCCTCAGCACCGTAATCTCAGCCACGCCGCAGTTCTCTGGAGAAATATTAAATTTTGTAATCATTTAACCCTTTAAGAATTTGATTGTAAAATCAAATAACAATGATTTAATAATGACATCATAAATACGTAAGAATCACAATTATAAAGCCTTCACAAAAGTGCTATTGTTACATTATAATCACAATCATGGTACACATATGTACCACTGTCCTTTAAAGGGTTAAAAGGTAAACCTGGGCAATTTTCAACTATATAGTGTGCCATTTTGATAAATAGAGATGTTTAACGCTAAAGTACTCACCCATAAATGGATAAGCTTCCTTTGCGAACTGCACCAGCGAGCATTCTTCATCACACAATAGAGTAACCATGCAATGATTGAGATCTAAAGACGCTCCTCCCTTCGGGTCCGCCAGGATAACATCGAATGCTTTCTCGTTCTCATCATACACAATGTCCGGGATTAGCAATATTTGGATGTTTTGGGTCACCTGCAACCATTTCAATACAAGCAAAATTACAGTCTTTTCTATCTTATCTTTACGTAGCAATCAATCGTTGTTTCTTAGTTCCAGATTGCCAATGTTATAGGAAACAAAATACAAGTAAAAAAAATATTGCGAAATTCTACCGCAGAATTGCAGCGAAAGATTACAAAAACGTCACTTAGCCAGCCACAAAAAGGGGTTAAGTTGCGCTTCACTTCTTACCTCCCCGTCGTCAAATGTCACCACGCCTTTCCCCTTTTCGTAGTGAGTGCCACCGATAGCAGTTATGTCTCGGGTAAACCAGTTTGCTTGAACTTTTCCGTCCATCCCGACTGTTCGATGCACGGGAACCAGCGCAAAACCATCGTTTTCTTTAAATACGTAATTAGGTTTTGGAAAACCAATGACTCCCGCTTCTAAAAAAAAATTACAAATTAAAGAACGTCATAAATTGCCGTTACCTTATTTTTAACTTTGTTTTTTTTCTTCAGATATTAAAGCAACTGACCTTCAAACTTTTACCATTTGAGTTGTTAAAAATTAATCTGATTAAAAATAATTGATTTTTCAGAAAATTAATGCCTTTTTTTATGCAAAATACTCGTGCACTATTTATTTAAAAATACTATTAAAGTAAATAAAACATCAACATTCTTAAAACTATCCGAATTCGCAGCATCTTACCTTCATCTTTTATCACAATAACCCTTGTCCTTTTTAAGCCCAAAGCAATTCCCTTTTCTTGACCGTACAGTTCAACCCAAAAACTAATTTCTTTTCCATCGAAATCATGGAGAAGTGGAATTTCAATATTTGTGAATTCATCATCATCCTTAAATCTAAATCGGTAAAAACATTGAGCTATCCGTTATTCTTTGTTACGTCACAGCTTACTTACGTCACTTCTCCTTTACCCCAATCAGGTAGATTCGAAAGCAACGGGCACATTTCATTCACTGTTTCAAATTGATCTGAAGGATGATCAAAGTTATCCCGATCACCGGCGTCTCCGTATGCAAATCCTGATCCGTTGACTCCTGCTGAGCCATCCCGGCTAGCTGCGGATCGATCGGGAGCACATTCCAGCTCTCCTTTCCGCACTTCCTCGATTTCAATCTCAGTGTCTCCTTTTTTACCGTGAACCATCAACCTTGGAAAACAAAACAGTGATGGGCATGAACAACAAAAAAATGGGTCTTTTCTTTACTTTTCTGTTACTGGTTTCTTCTTTCTCAAAGTGGTGCCTTCTTCGCCAATGCTTAGCACCTCTAACTCGTCGTCGAGCGAAGACCCTAAATAAATACCGACATTCTTAGAAGTCTCTGAGGAAATTCTTAAAAATGTCAGCACAACTTCTTTTTTCTAGAGCTTATATTTAAGCTTTAATCCTTTCTTTTTTTTACTGATAAAAAACTTTGCAAGAATACCAAAAGCATTTGCAGTTTCAATCTACATTTACAAAAAACAAATTTAATTTCAAAAAATTATTGCATTTACCATAAAAGAACTAAAAAAAAGAATTAAAGCTATTACATGATTACATTACCGGGATAAGTACGCCATTGGATAGTTGATTCTCCTTTAAAAACAGACCTTCTTACAGGGATAATAGCGAACTTTGCACTGCGACGAACCAAATACTTCGCTTTGATGAATTCTATCAAACTCCCTGTTCAAATGCACAGAACAATTATCAGCGAGTTTGTTGAATTCTAATCATTATAAATCAAGGTAAATATTATTTAAATTAGCGACGCATGAATTGAGTGGAACTGAAAATGGAAAATAGTTAACCGATTAAAAAAAACTTGTTAAAATGAAATTCGAGTTTACAAATTTTTATAAAAAGTCGAATTGTGTATTCGACATTTTAACGACAATTAAGTTCATAAAAAGATTGCACGAAGCTCCTTGAACCCTATTAAAAACGTTGTGATTGTGAAGAGAAGAGAATTTGATACGTTAGTCTGAGCTTTAGATTTAATTCTTTTGTAAAAAAAAAATTTTTAAGTATTTTTAATTTAAAACAATAATTAAAAAGATTCATAAGTTTTTTTGTTTTTTATAGTAGCTTTTTAAAAAACAGAGAGTATCAATAGAACTATTGATTAATGTTAAACAAAAAGGTGCTCATACATCAATTTTAGAACAGACCTGCTCCCAGTGTTGGACCCAGCGGTACTAAGTAATGTTTTCTTTTTTCATCCTTGTCAATAATATAAACGCAACATCTCCAGCAGCAAAGGAGGATCAGGGCAATCAAGAGGAAAAGGAGGAAACACCAGAGAATAATTAAAAGTGAAAACGCCGGCTTACATCCTTAAATATAAAGCATTTCTGCCCGTTAATATTCAAGCAATGTATTTTAAAGCACCGTCTAAAGATTTTTTTATTAGATAGCATATTATATTAAATTAATTCTCTTTATGAAATTGGATAAAACATAATTTACAAAAATTCAAAAATCAGCAAAAAAACGTTTTTATTTCGAATTGCGACAAGTAGTTTTATGTAATCAAAAAAAATAAACGCATCAGTTGCAAAAAACAACAAAATTACAGAATTAAAAAATATCAAACACATTTAATCTCAATGCCACTCAAATGTGAACGAGCCAAAAATCTTACGCTTTTCTTCTTCCGCTACGAACTTGTATCCGTCAGCATCCTGATAGGTGAAGTAGAACTTGCAGTTGTCCGTCTGATCAATCGCGGCGCAAAGAACGGGAGCACCGTTTTCACTCTCTGCAACGGTCAAGAAAAAGCTTTCTTTTTCGGAAACAGTATTACACCGAATAGCGTACTTTCTTCTAAGCTGTAAACAGGTGCGGGGGCCACTTCAAAGTTAGGGCAATTTTGCTGACAGGTCTGGTTCAAGGGACCAGTTTGGTGAACGGTGCATTGAATGCAGTCTTTAAATTTTTGACAGGTCGGACAATCCTGGGATGGAAGAAAACCGGGTCAAAAGAATAAATAGTCAATTTATGAAGAAAAAGAAGGAATAGATTACCATCAATTACGTCCAATAAATATTTAGTCCTTACTTTAATGCAGTCACTACAAGTGGGACCCCCATAGTTTGAATTTTCCGAGCATACGCAAGCCCCACATTCACAATGTCCATGGTTCGAGCAAAGTAAGCCATTGGGAGCCATGCATGACGTATTTGTCGTTGCGCATTCGCAGTTTGCGCCAGACCAACCAGACTCACACTGACAGTCGCATCTGCAGTTTTTTGGTCCGTAGTGGAGTGTTCTGATCATAATAGAGCTTGTTTTCAAGTAAATATTTATGGAAGATTACAAACATTTACTCGGTAACAAAACAAAACTAATTCATGATAAAAAAAATTGCTCGTTTATGGTTAATAAAAATATGCTTAAAAGCGTCTCAATTTTGACTACTAAAAGCTGTTTACAAATGCATTAATAGCTATCACTACCAAATCTCTATTTATGCTTCTGGCCCGCAGGACATACGTCAGCTTTAACTTGGGGCAACCCCCAAGTGCTTACCCAGATCTGCTTTTCGAATAATCAAAATAGTGCAGTTTTTTAAAAAGCGTTTGTTTTTTAATTTTATAGTGATATGAATGAAATTTAGGAGTGCCTTCTAACACCACAAAGCAGAGAAGAGTAAGTCAAAGCTGGCATGTCAAACCCTTTGAGCGTATGCGGGCCGCAGCGGTGAAAGTTTTAATCTAAAAATTTGCCGTGGGCCGCAATTCGGTTAGCAAATAATATAATGACCTTTTTTTGGTCTTCATTTGGATTTCAATGTCAAATCTTAAAATTTCTCTTCCTAGGTTCTAGAATCGGCTCCTTATGATTACCGGTATATCTTTTTAGAGTTCTGTAATTGGTGACAAATCTCTGTGCCGCGGGGAGTTGCATGAGCCGTTTCATTTTAAATTTTATCTTGAAATCAAAGTGAGGATCCAAAAAGGTCAGCATCTAATCGGTCTTAAATTTCATGTCGTTTTTAGATGACGCAAAGTCCTAAACCTCATGGTCATTTCGATTTCGATTGAGCATCTATTGAAAATATTTTCAAACGCATTCGCGGGCAGCGAGTATGATATGCCTGAATTAAAAGGTCATTCTCTAGGACACCATAGGATAACGAGCGTAAGAGTTGAAAAAAGACGACGCCGATAGCGGTCGCTAGCAAAATCGCACTGTAACCTCTCGGCGACTCTTAAATCAAAATGTTTTTAAAATCTTTTGTAAAAGTTTGGTAACTTGCTCTTTGAGAATTTTTGCCTTAAAATGCGGTCAACTTATTACCCATTTCCTGTCGATGTTTCTGTAAATTATAAAAATGTATGCAGCAACAACAATCATATTTCCCCCAAACTCAATGAACCTAAATCTTTATTCCTAATTTTCGGCGTCATAAACGAGGCCCGAGCATATCGGTTACCTTCCATGTCCAGAACAGTAAAGTCCAGCAAAATGCAGGCATTCATCGCATTCACACTCCTCCCCGTAAATCTTTGACTTGTTGTGGCGATACCCAGGGTCGCACTGACACTTTCCGTCCACACATGTGCCCCGACCTGAGAAAACGTTAGAAATATAAAGGGGAGTAATCGATGTTTTACCCGTGACCTTCTCACCAGTGCAATTGAAGCACGTCCCATCGCTTCGTTCGCTGCAGGTTTCCCCCCTCCAGTTGGGTTTGCACAAGCAGATGCCGCATGATAAATTACCGTTTCCCAAACAGATGGGGCTTTCCACCTAGAAATTCAAGTATTCCGCTTTTTCCAATGGAATGCGTCATTTTGCGTCAATTTTCGTAAAACTTTTTAAGCTGAATTTAAACAACTCAAGAAGTTTGCTAAAACAAAATTTAAAAACCAGCAAAACTTAAATTTAATGAAAAATAAAAAATTAAAAGTTATTAAAATTAGTAATCTTTTAAGCGTTGCTAATAATATTTGAAAACGCTTCTCAGATATTTTGGTGTGCTGCAGCTCTGCAGCTCCCATAAACGAGCCGTTAATGAATGCAAATAGTAAATTATTTTATAAAATTACTATTAATGGTGTTTAATCCAAACCATATAAACCAACCTCAACAATGCCTTCGCATTCAAAAGCTCCTATCACAGTCGTGCGAATCGGGAGCTCATTAGAGTAACGTCTTGCTCTTATCACTATGTCATCCATCCGACACACATGCTTTTTGTGACATGCTGTCTTGTTTGCAGAAATTGCCACGTTATATTTAACCTGATTAAAAAAAAAAGTGCAAAGAATATCAAATTTTTGTGAAATAGGACTTCGTAGCATGAAGCTGATTTAAATAGATTTTCCAACAAGTATTGTGGAAGACAAGCAAGTTGTATTTGAGAAAGTAAAATTGGCCGACAGTAATTCTTTAGCAACGTTTAATGAAATTAATAATTTTTGATTATTCTTTGTAGCGATTTCATGGTTTGTTCAGCATAGAAAAAAATTTTTTTGACAATTCCACAATTTCTGGGTAAAACCCATGATAACAATGAAATATTCGTTTACTTACGATGTCCCCTGATTTAAGACCAGATATAGAAGCATTACGGACCAACATTTTCAAAACGTCCCCATTTGGCTTAGTTGCTTCAAACCAGGGACACAAATCAGTTTTATCAGGATTACTAACAAGCAAATCCTGACGCCCTGTAGCAGATATAAAGGTTTACTACAAAAGTTTTAAATATTATATTTATTTTTATCATTAATTTCAATCAAAAATAAGCTATCGTGCAAAACAAAGATCCCATAAAAATAACTGTTTTCAAAAAAAATTGCATGTAGCGAAACAGAACTAAATTCTAAACAGCAACCATGTACTGTATAAAAATAAAACTTCAAATAGCAGCAGTTCAACAATGATAACTATAGGGCAAGTTTTTGTTGCCATAAAATTGTGAGAAAGCTGCATTTATTTTTAACAGAAGTTGCAGTAAAAAGTTGCATTTATGCACAAGCATTTTAAATGACAGTGATCTACTACAGTGATTTATTTGAATATAATCCTAAATATTTCCAAACATTATCTGGGAAAAATTTTTACTAACACTTTACGTAGCATGCTAAAACTTTGTCCACGTGAAGTTGTACTAAAATTTTGTTCCACATGAAGTTGCCTGGCAATTTAACTATTGGCATACAATTCTAGACTGATGTTTGACCTGGTCATTTCTACAATTGCTTTTAGATCACTATTCAGTTTGAATCGGTGATCGACATACAAGTTATATAACGTATTTCTGTTTTTTTAAATCACACCTGTACATTTCGCGTAATATCTGATAAAAGTAGCAGTAAAAAGCTGCATGTAAAAATGATAGAAGTTGCAAAAAGTTGCAATATAAAATTCTTGGAAACAGCTTAAAACATCGCATGAAGTAAATCCTGAGTTTTAAGAAGCTGTCCGAAGCTGTAAAAAAAAGTTGCAAAAGTTGCAAAAACTTGCCCTAATGATAACATAATATTTTTGCAGTATTGTTCTGAAACAATCACCGCTTTACTACTGAACAAATTGACAGATTTTTACCAGAAATATCTTTGTACGCTTGACCAACTAAATCGACGATGTTGTTCGAGCCCTTTTGCAAGATTCCCACCGGGGATCCTCTGAAGTATCGGCGCGATACATCCTGAAGAAATAGAGCAAAATGTTTCTTTTCAACGAGGGGCGTTTCACAGTTGTATTTCAATAAATCACAGGTCGCTTTTGCGTCTGTCTTACTCTTTAATATAACGATAACAGGTTTAAAAGTAAGTTCTGAAGGCTCTCTTATCCTTAGAAATAGGTCGGAAACATCGACCACAGCGTCCCTTGTTCTAAGACAACGGAAGATGATTTCCGGTTTGCAGTATTAAATTTTTGACGCTATTTTTATGGAAATCGTGATCGAAATAATGATATTACACTTTTTGCCATGGTTATGAATCTTTGTTTGTTTGTAACGACTCATTTATGGGGACAGTTGCTATGCTAATAAACTTTTGCTGTATGCTGTACGTTAAAGCGAATGATTGAATAAGAGATATACAGTTTCAAATTACTATTTAATTTGTGCAATGCAGTTTTTTCAGAATTAATTGTAATTTATTTTCGAAACCAAATTGGTTTCAATGAATTCCTTAACCGACATCAATTATTGCAAAATTGAAATTCGGTCTCATATTCAACCGATCTATGCCTTTAATTCAACAGCTTTTCAATAATCAATTAAAACTAAGAAAATGATGCACTCGCATCCAACTCACATTCAGAAGTAAATTTTTGTTCTTGTTATTTTTCTACTGACAAAATACTGGTTCAAAATAACGAAAAGTTTTTTACATTTATTTTTAAAAAGTCATATAAACAATAAAAGCTTCTTCGGAGTTTCATAGTAAAACTTTGAGAAATCATAGTAAAATGTTTCAATGATCGTTAAAAAGAACAGCATTTTTTTGACAATTCTTACATAAATTTTATAATTTCTGAAAGAGGTAAAAAAAAATGAAATACGCCTGGCTGGCTTTTGCCCGAGAAAAAAATCCGTACCCATATTTGTACGCACTAAAAAGAATTAGAAATTTTTGAGGTCTTTACATAAGACCATACAATTTATGCAGTTTGTCTCAACAATTAGTTTCGCCCTACTCCTGCATTGAAACCAGTCCGTTAACAAAAGAATGGCAGACTTTTTCTGCTTACACCGACAACCGAAACTCGTATTGACTTTCTTGGTATCGATCGATATTATTGTTTTGTAATTATTCGTTCGATTTTCACTATTCTTCTTTCTTTCGATGCATTATTATTCTTTCGATAGTATTCCTTCACATTCTGATGTAAAATATATATAACAAAGATATTACTGTAACTAACTTTGTATAAATCAGCGTAGTTAGTTCCAATTGCGAAGATTGGTGTGATTGAACTGTCTTCCAGGATTCTTGCAACTTGATCAACGCTGGGATAATCCTCTGTTTCGCCGTGTAAATATCTAGGATGAAATAAAGATTGTTTGAAAATTGAAAAATATTATTGTACTAAATCACGCACCACTGGCATACACAAAAACTTATCAAGAGAGTGGAGCAGGATATTTTCGAAATCAGTTGCGGATTAAAAAAGGTTTTACTTAAGTTCGAAGACTAAAATGTTATTTTTTTGCAATTGCAAATTAGATAGTCGAAGGTCAAAAAATATTCTTGGGCTTAAAGACCTTATTATATTATTAATCTCTTTAAACTTTTGATTAACTTATTAATCAAACACACTCAGGTTTACGTTAGCACAATACCCCATATTATCTAAACCACGATTATAAAAATTACAAAAGTCAATCAGTTTTATTTTCTTTACATTTAACGCCAAAAAAGTTTTGCCAAAAAAAGCCGGAAAAAGATGCGTCGAAAAAATGGATGAAAAAAGCAATATGTGTTACTGTTGCCGATAGGGATCAAGCAAATATAAATCTATTGCTTTGTCGAACCTTGAAATTTTGTATGCAAAAAATAGAATGATTAGCAAGCCTTTCGTGTGTAATGATGCTCTCTATAAAAAAGTAGAATTGGAAAAATAAATAGGTCAAACAGGACTAAGGTTCGCATTTGATTCGGTCCTGGTTAGGTAAACATAGACTAACTAGACTAAAAGTATCAACGTAGCCTTACATTCCCCGTTCATTTGTGTGGCACTTTCCATCGTTCCGCCTCGGCAAACCGGCCAAGAATCCCGCTCCGTCTCCTGCATAGTGATAAGCCGACTCTGTTGCGACCAAAAGAAGGCGGAGCGAATTATTTCGCCAGCCAATCAGCGCTTTGCATTGCACGGCCTGAAGCATCGCTTCGAGAGCGCCTTCCGGAGGATCGACGTTTCCCGAAACACGCTGCTTCTCGATGACCTTTTGGAAGTTGCCGACGTCAGATGTCAGGTTGATGACGTTCTTATAAAGGAACGGAGGCTCGGTTTTGCCGACACCGTAAGGTTGTTCCAGTCTGATCGAAGACAGATTGTTACTGGCGATTAACGAATGAAATAAAACGATTAACAAATAAAAGTTCTGGTTGTAATTCGATTCTTTATCGCACGGCCAGATGTAATCACATATATTGCTAATTGTTATGGATTTTTAACTAGATACTGCTTTCTTTTTTGAACCGAAGACGCTGTTGTAGGTAAGTAGCCCGACTCGGAAATTTGTTGCAAATTGCGTTTTTCAAAGGTTAGAAGCTTCGAACTTTCATCTTTTTGGACCCAAGTCAGGGTGTGGATACACTGAGCTATCCCGATGACCCACATGCTGCAACTCCATTAAAAGTTCCGAATTTTTCTGGGAGATTATGCCTCAGATAAAAGAAAATTTCATTTTAAAATTTCTCCGTTTCCCGTTTTTTTTTTTGTCTGGATTCATATTATGTAAACAATGTTTTGATCTATGAGCAAGCTACCAGCAGAGCAAACGTTTAATGGACTGTCACCACTGGCAGGTGCGCAGTTTGCTAATAGGTCGCTGGTTTATTTCCATAACATGCAAAGGGTTTTCACCTCGATTCATTTATCCTACGGAGCTCGATATTTTTAAGAAATGCATGAAACGCAATAACAACTCAAGTTGAATTGTTTCAATACAATCTGAGCAAAATAGGTTTTAAAAAAATAAACTGGTTAAATATAACATCAAAACATTGCTTTACGATGATATGTTTTACGAATAAAAAAAGGTATTCACTTTATTTAAATACTGTTTGTTAATCGATTAACAGAAGTAAGAAATTTCTTTTAAACTTTTTGCCTACCAAGTGGTCAATTTCAACAGCGTATACGTTCTGGAAAAACTTCTGTTATTAAATCGTTGGTCGCAGTAAAATAAGACATCTGGATTTCCATTTTACTGCAGCATCGCTTACTAGTGAGGTCATAGTTGCCCGGGGGGGTCAACAAATAAACCCATGTTTACTTTACACCTTCTCCGTGACTACGGCAGTGTAGAAACAGCTAAAAAATATTTGAACCAACAAAAACAATTATCGAACATTTTGGTTTCAGTTCCATTTCTTGTTTTACAAGCGTGAGTTAGTAGGAGTGATTGTCAATGAAAAAGATTCGTGTCACAGGTGGATTGCAGCGAATGGCATGCAATCTTTGTGCAAAAATATATGAGTCCAGCTACTAGTGAAATTCTCGCATTTAAATCACAACATTTACACCAAAGTGCTGCTAATTTCGTGTGGTATGAAAGTAATCATTAAAAGATGTTTTGTATCATTTAAAAACAGGAATCTATCCGTTCCGCAAAGCAGAAACAGCCTTATTCGAACAAACTTTACTTTTTAAGACAGGTGGCGCAAGCACCATCGATTGCATTGCAAGCAAACAAGGGGCAGTGGGCGCACCTCAAAATTGTCAATCACAAATATGAGTTCGGTACGCCTCAAAAGTAAACAAAACCATCAGGCGCCTACTTGAAAGGAGTTGTTTGGGTCATCGGGGTCAGAACTTTGTCGACGAATTTTCCAAATCCGATCCGTACGCTGTCCTCGTCTCCATTGGTCAAATTCAGCAAAGTATTAACTGAAAACACAAAGAAAATTTTTATTTATCTTTTATTTTAAGGGAAGCTGAGCTTGTGATGGAAGTAAAAAATCTCACTTTACATTTTTTTCGAATTTATGGTTTAAAAAGCTTTTTTATACAAGTGGTGACAAACTTTTGTTTTGATAACCTTAATAATAATTTACCTTTTATAGAATAAAAAATGTCGCTTTGAAATACAACTACGACAATTTTCATGTTTACACAAATGATGACTTGGTTTAAAATAGAAAAAATGAACTTATGATAACCGTCAAACAGATAATTGTGAACTTCAAATCTGGTTGACCAAATTAAATACCAATCGCCATAAGAGTCCTGGAATTATTCTAAAGCAATGGCGTGCTTCGAACCGTGTAAATACCTATGTCGTTCTTTTCATTTTCGAATAATTCTTAACAAGAAACTCAAGTCAGGTTTATTTGAGCGTAAAAATCATAGCAATCGGAATGAATAATCTTTTTTTTTTTTTTTCAAAATAAAGTAATATTCTGTTTTATATTTTGATATTTTACTTACATCAAAAACTTTAGTATTTGATAAAAAATGAAGCGTATAAAATACATCAAGTCTTGCTTATTTTCTTAAGGAATTAGGTCCAACGCTCATAAATTGTAACATTTGGTATCATCTATTACACAGAGAGCCTTTATTTTTTAATATTAAAAAATTTTTATTCGATTTCTAGACTTTTTAAATGCGGAGTCCGTAATTGTTATTTTACCAGATCTTTGTCGATTGCAGAGTGAAATGAACAAAATTAAAATTAATGAAGTATGATGCAAAACTTGGTTGTTTGCTTTTACGCCAATAAATAAAACTATAACAATTAAAAAATTGGCTTTTTTTCTTGCAACTCATTCGGCTGCGATTGTTATCTTTGTAACAATTCATTGCATTTCTAAAAATTTTTCAACAAAGCCTCGTCACGACTTGTATCTTTTAAAATCATAACTTCGTGTTTCGGTAAATCCCCACCTATACTTGCAGCCAGAGTTTTGAGATTTTTCAAATCGTTGCGCATACTATAGGAGGTGTCCATCAAGTAATAGAGATCAACAGGGTACACCTCGGGCTCTTTGATGTTGAAGGCAAAGTTCACTGTTCCTCCAACGCGAATTTTCGCCTGCAAGATTCACATGATTGGTCAGCAGTGATGCGTAACTACTGCTACGTCACATACGAGTTTGTTACGAATCAAGTTACTGCTTTTGTACTCATTTGTAGCGAAAGTGCGATTCAATACATAAACGAAAAAACGCTTGGCGACACAATCGCTTCGTCAAAAAGCTTAGACGTTTTTAGTTTTGTCTCTGTATTCAGCGTGGCTTCGCTTGGCAAAAAGAAAGCTGATATTTTCGAATTTAAGTTTATAAATAACAAACTTAAATATTTGTGACCCCGGGCTGTAAAAAGATTACGAACCACATAAGGGAAATGTCACAGTACGCTAAGCTATTTGTGAGCTCAGTTTAGCGAGATTCGAAACTTGATTTTAAGAATCCCTGAAAACAACTTCACTTTTTTAATCCAATGATAAAAACCGAGTACGACTCCAACCCAGTCGTAAACAAGACAAGAGAATCATTCTAATTAAAAAACAATACCAAAAAAGCATTCTTTCAGGTAGTTAAAAAACAAAGCAGTTCTTACAGAAGCTTCTTTGAGACTGAAGCGACTTCCGTTTACCATGGTTGATGATGTTTCAGACTTGACTATCTGAATGTCGGAGCAGCCTTGCTGTTTAAGTATCTCCTCCGTGTTACAGCGAGCAGTGCCGAAATCCTTAAAAATAGAGATGATGATGGTGATGATGATGGTGATGATTTTGAATTAAATTCTGTGAATGGCTTCATGAATCGGTCTTGAGCTGTACTAAGTGAAATCGATTTTTGCTGATAATTTCTTTTGTATCATTTTTAGATAAACAAAGCATAAAGTACTAATCTCTACTGGCAGCATTTCGAATTGAATAAATCGATTAAGTCGGAAAATACTACGTCTAAGCAGAGATGGCTTTATAACTCATAATTAGTTAATGACCAGAGGTTATTGAAATTTCTTCTCCTTAGTATGAAGTCATTTTTTTTTTGCAACTCAAACAAGCTCACGGCCGAGTTTTACAAAAGCTTAGCAAGCTAGAAACTTTTTATGGAACTACTGTTTTGCTTGGCGGTTAAATTGTGTCAAATCAAATGGAATAAAGCAGGCCGGCAACGCCGCCTTGTGGTAGGGAGTGTCGGCATCGGTAGAGAACGTGATCAACATGGTCGCGGTGAAAACCAACTCGCTTCAAATTCTGTCATTTTTGCTGTGTCCTTGTTTCTTTAAATTTCATTATCCCTAAATAAAACTAAAAAAGAAAAAAATTCAATCGGGCATCAATATCTTGGCTTCTCCGAAAGCAAGTCGGGGTAATAGCTAGACAGTTGCCCTAAGTATAGCGCCTTTAACACTTTCCTGCGAATAAAAAAGATAAATAAAAATAAAATGAAAAAAAGGTTTATCAAGTTACTAACTTGTAGTAGCTTTTTCTAATTCGTAATTGTAATTGTTTTGTTTGTATAATGCCATATACTGTGGTTTATTGTAAACTCTAGAAACATCAAAACCCTTTGTTATAAAAGAGTTCATAAAATATCAGAATTTTCACTCCTACTTTCGTAACGGTAGGTCAAAGTTCAATTTCCTGCCCTATTAAATTACAAAGGTTTTGCCAACGGTCCACAGCGTCTATAACCTTAATCGCGTAAATCGCTTTAGCTTTAGAGCAGGGGTCTCCAAACATTTCGAGCAGGGGGCCGTATAGAGATATTTTTGACCTCCTCGGACCAAAGCCAAAAGTGTTCTCTAGTTGTTCTACCAATCAAGGTGTCTCTAAAAAAAAGATCTTCACCTAAATTTGGTAACTATTTTATGGCTATGGGTATTTCCGACATAATTCTATCCAACTATGGTGCAAAATGAGTGGATATGTTTTTTACAAAGAGCTCCGCGGGCCGGAAAAAAGCGCTCCGCGGGCCGTACTTTGAAGACCCCTGCTTTAAAGCGTTGCAATGGAGATGGGAAACTAAACTTGCAAACACACTTTGGACGTATGAAATGATTAGAATGAAAAGTTTAAATTTTTCGTTTCTTGAATTTAATTCCCAGGAAGTTGGTGATTCAGATAAAATAGAATATTTTCTGTCGTTACAATTACTTGAACATAAGTTGTTGGCTAAAACTTCAAACGCTATCGACCAGGCTTGCCCAAGCCACGGCATGCGAAGTTTTGCAATGCGCTCAGCAAGAAAATTTTTAAATCAGATGCTCAATTAACTTCAATTATTGCATTGCTTCTCAAGCATTGCAATAGCTAACACCAAAAATATTCGGGATACAATTATTTTTCCAGTCACCTAGTGGACATGGCAACCGTTGCTAAGCCGAGAAAGCTTTGGCCTTATTTGGTTTGTTTTAACAGCCAAGTCATGAAGCGGATACCTTATTTTGGTGATTTGAATTTGAGTTGGGAGTGTAAAATTAGTTTAAATTTTATAATGAAAATTAATTTCTTGCACGTATAAAGCTAGACTTTTTTTTTAGTCAGATAGTACTGTAGTTATTTTTAGAGAAATTTTTTTAAACATCTTCTACGCTGTAACTCGCAGTTAATTTGCTTTTAAACTTTACTTCAGTCCACTATACATAGCTTAAATTAAAATCAAAATTAGGTAGACGACCAAACTATTTTGTTACTGTACTACCATAACACAGATTTTGTTAAATTGATTTACAAATATTAAACACTTACGTGTTTGTGTCAACATTTTTTGTAGAAATAAGTAGAATAATTACATTCTTGTTTTAAATAATATAGTTGCATCTGGTTTGTTTCTAGTGCTTGTGTTTATTCTTGTAATTTTTCGCATATCCAATCTTATTGAAGTCAAGTTGCATGACATAATGAATTTTAGTTAATTTTTGTTAATTTGTTCAGACAGTTTTTTCCATTCAATCACTTGGGAAAAATAACTGAAAACTAACTAAATAATAGCTCATAGCAAACATTTACTCATTGTTTTTTGATAAAGTTTAGCTTCTGGTTGGCTTCATTTTCTACAATTACTAGCTAAAATTAATAAAAAAAAAATAATAGTTTGATACTGTAATAACTGTTTTGACACCATACTTTTCTCTTTTTGAATAATTTGGTTTTTGCACTAAGTATCATTTTAAGTTGATTTAGACTATGCAAGTATGTAAGCATTCAAGCTCTTAAATTGTACCTAATGCAAAAACCAAGTTATTCAAAAAGAAAAAAGTATGATACCAAAACAAGAATTACAGTATCAAATCGCTATTATTTTTTTAATTAATTCTAACTTGTAATTGTAAAAGATGAAGGCTACAAAAAGCTATACTTTATCAAAAGGCAATGAGCAAATATTTGCAATAATAGCTATCTATATTTTTTCCAAGTAATTAAATGGAAAAAACTGTCAGAACATATTAACAAAAATAAACTGATTTACGTAATCTTTACATAATTACGAAAAAGAATAAACATAAGCACTAAAAACAAACCAGATGCAACTATATTATTTTACACATTTCTACAAAAAATGTTGACACAAACACGTAAGTGGTTAATATTTGTAAATTAAATTAACAAAATCTGCTTTATGGTAATACAGCAACAAAATAGTTTAATTGTCTACCTAATTTTGATTTTAATTGAAGCTATTAATATGTAACATTGGACTTAAATAAAGTTTAAAAGCAAATTTACCGCGAGTTATAGTGTAGAAACTAGAAAATGTTTAAAAAAATTTCTTTGAAAATAACTACAGTACTATCTGACTATAAAGAAAGTCTAGCTTTATAATTTAAACTAATTTTACACTCCCAACTCAAATTCAAATCACCGAAAAAAGGTATCCGCTTCATGACTTGGCTGTTAAAACAAACCAAATAAGGCCAAAGCTTGCTGGGCTTGACAATGGTTGCAATGTCCACTAGGTGGCTGGAAAAGATCTATAAAGGTTTTTGCTTTATTTAGGAAAAAAACGTGAAATCGAAGTGAAGACCTTTATTTTGGTCTTTAACTAAATTTTTAGTTCTAATTTCGGTAATTAAGAGAGAGTTAATTAAAAAATAAACAACTAAAATTAAAGTGAAGCAAAAATAAAGTTTTTTAACAACAAACTATGTTTAGGCAGCAACGAAAAACTTTTTTTTGTCTTCATTTTAAATACTGCACCGATTGCGGCCCGCAATAAACTTGCCGACCAAAATTTGCCCCGCAATGGTTAATAAAAGATTGGATTGTAAACTTGGGAAATCCTGTTCTTTTTTAAATGTTTGTGGCCGCACAGTTGAATATGTGGTTCTACATAGTGTCAATAAAGGACTTTTAACACGACCTCGCTTTTGAATTAGTTGCAGAAACGTAACATTTATTAAAATTAATAAGGTTGTTAACTTGAAAAGAGTGCAGCTGCATGTGGTTTCCATCAGCAAGTAATAGAAGTTTTTGCTTTATTGCGGTTGCGGTCAGCACGTGTTAGTCAAGTACCTCGTCGAACGTTGAAGTAGAGCCGCAAACATTTACCAAGAGTGAAAACCATCGTTCACACTCACCGCAATATTTTTGTCGGAACAAAGCACCAGCGGTTAGTCCAAAACACGTGGCAGTAAGCTATGTTGACCCCTGACATTTCAAAGTTTTGTACAAAAAACCCATAGCCGCACCAGACCAAAACATTTTGAGGGGCAATACATTTCTGCTCAAATTTCTTTAACGATTGCCGAATCATCTCAAATCATTTCACGAAGATGCCGAATTTCACTCAAACTTTATGGGAAAATCTTTTTATTCTTTTTTTTTTAGTTTTCCCTGGTTTTTTGGTTTTAAACGGAGCAGAAAGGATTGATATGCTAAATAAATTTTGAAGACCAAAAAAAGTGCTCGTATGGTATGGAGTCTACAGCCACAATTGATATTTACAAAAATAAGAACCCGCTCTATCCAACTATCTTTTAAAAAATGTAAAGGTAATTTTTCTGAAAACTGGTTAACCCTAATCCCAACCCTAACCCTATTTTTTTATTCATCCCATTACTAATTTCGAAAACTTCATGTAGACCGCATACTACAAGAGCACGAAAAACTGTCTTTATTCTTAGTTGTTTTTTGCTTACTGATCTAAATCGCTCTAAATTGAGTAACTTTCTCCTGTCCAAATAGTTCATTCGGTGCCCGAAAAATCTGATTTTGCCAAAATTTTTTGCACTTTGTGCAGGAAATTGTTTCCCTGCCCCACGGTTTGTACGTCTATAAAAATACATAATAATAATAGTAAATAACCAAATACATCTTTCGATAAGACAAAAATATACAGGAAAAATACTTTAGGTTGCAAATTGTGATGAATCATAACAGTAAATGTAAAAATTGTTCTCGTTCACTGACTACTGTTGCAATTTCATAAACTTCTAACTTTTAAAGAGCTTTCAAAGCCAGCGCGGTTAGTTACGGCGAACAGCGAAAAGACCCAAAAATAGTTCATTACAATTATGTGAACTAATACGAAAAATTTAAAAAACAGTTTGCGTCTCGAAAGTTGCCTTTACACCGTGGTTACACCGTCTCTATTTTCATTTTAGAAGTAAAAAAGATAAATAGATCGGTCTAGCACCAATTACAAAAGTAAAGAACAGACGCTTTATTTTCAACAGTGTTGTAGAAAATATCTTATGTTACGTCATGATAAGTACGAACAAAAATCAGCATACTATGAAAGCAAATTCATATCCTACAGAAGTCATTATAGCTGGCGTTTGTAATTTTAAAAATATTGACAGCTGGTCAACACAGAACTATATGAATTTAACCCCATTTTTGTAAAAAAAAAAAATTGAAATAATACAGATTTAACAATAACATCAAAGCTCCCCCAAATAGGTTTTACAAATCAAAGTAATGTAGGGAACGAAAATGAGTGAACCTCAACAAACGCTGTTGTTGCGTATTTTTTTAGAAACCGCACCCACGCAACATTGAAATCACTCAAGCATAACGGAAAAGAATGCTGCATTTTTACCCGAAAATATTTTTCGGTTTGCCCACGGCAATCGCAGATTTATCAAGGTAAAAATCTCTTAATGACCAAAGCAGCACCATAAAGAATGTAAACCATAAACATTAGTTTATTATGTGCAGCATTTATCTTCTATTTATGAATAGTTCTAGACGCTTTGAACGAATTTGTTAGCATTCACTACAGTTCATTAAAATTTTTCCGTTTTTAAATCCCAGCACATTTTGCCGGTGATAAGATACTGCGACCAACACAAACTTTTATGCTTTATAGCTTTATTGCATAATCACATTGGCAATATATTTTCGTATTATAGTTATATATATTTAGGCGCACCTTGAATATAACTTTTAGAATGTAGTCTAGTGGTTAGCGTTTCTACCCCCGACGCGGAATGTCTGAGTTCGATTCCTGCCCTAATCGATTCTACAACAACGTTGCGGCGACAGTTCAACTAAATGGCCGTATTCCCTCGCTCAACCTTGCATACACACAGACCCCCGACTCATGAGCAACATTGCATACACACGGACCCCCGACTCATGAGTAACCTTGCATACACACGGACCCCCGACTCATAAGTAACCTTGCATACACACGGACCCCGATGCTTCACACGATTGAGCCCAAGAAACGAGTATAACTGAATTAAGATAATTAGTTCGTCATTTGTCACCATATGTTTAGTTTCTGTTGAATAATAATAAAATAATGATAAAATAAAGAGAGAAACTAAGAATTTTTAATTAGCTTCATTTGCATTTCAAATAACAGGGTACAATAAAATTAATTTACTAGAAACAAACTCTCTCTATCACGAGACATTTTTTATTAATCGCTACTATATGTAGTGGTGTGCGAATAATAAAGGGGCCCCTTTAAATTTTACTGGAGTGGCCACAATATCTGAAATACTCTTCAAATTGAAATGCTAAACTAAAGGTAAAAAGAAAAAATGCTTTCAAGTGACTTTGGAAAGAAAAATATTTTTTCTACTTTTTGTCTAACGTGAAAATCTTTTTAAAATTAAAAAATGTTTTAAAATTTTTCCTCCCCGAAAAATATTTTCGCGCCACTAATCATATTTCAAGCTTTGTCTGCGGAAGCTGGTCACATGAAATATCAACAACGAAATTTCACGAAGCAAGATCATAACATTAGCCATTAAACCGGAAACTCCGTAAAGAAACGCAACCAAGATTCTTCGCCACTTACCCACTGTGCGCACCACTGACATCTGGTGTTTGCTCGAATGCAATCGCTGGGTTTGAGTGCATTGGTGCACTCGGAGTTGGAGCTGTAGGAGTAACTCCATCCTTTTCCGATCGTACATTTTGCTGGAGCGTCTGGCAACATTGGTTTTAAATTTACAAATCGATTTTGGAAAGACTAAAGATGTTATTCGTTATTAAAGTATTAAGGCTTAAATTGGTCACTTTACTAAGCTGTAATGAGAGACCAAAACCAACACGTCATAATTCATAGTTTTATTTTCATCTAATCTACGTGATTAAAGCCGTGTGCATCAATTTTTTTTGCTTTTTACAAAATTTCAAACGAAAGTCGTGTAATATATCAATCTTCATATGTAGATTAGTTGTATTTCTCTATTGCTAAGAAGCAGAAGTTTCTAAGCATTAGTTGCGTTATCCAAGTCACCACACACGCATTTGTAAGTTCAAATCTTACGGAAGTTGTGCAATATCAATTTAAACTTTTACAGGCTGTTGAATTTTTACTGAGTTAAGCAACTTTAATAAATGAGATTGGATTTTGCTTTGATAAGAAATATATTATTCCTCAATATATTTCTAATTTAAACCTAAGGATATTTTTTCGATCCCATGTTTATTTCAAATCTTGAGCAAAAAGTTTGATAGTTTTTGTAAAAAACGCAAACTAAGTTTGTGACGTCAAATGGAGTTTAGATTCATCGATTAAAGAGCAATCAAATTTCAAGGTTTTTTTAACTTAATGCAATAATCGACTGTTTTAAAATAAAAAGATTAGGAGCTCTCAACTCGTATATAATGTTACGCGATTGCTGCACAGTCGCCTCCTATTTCTATTTGCGTATTATTCGCGACTTAAATTCAATTTCAAACTCTTTGGCCGCTTTTGCGGTTGTTTTGAAATCTAGACTTCAGAGCAAAAGTTGTAAGTTTGAAACTCAACTAGCAAACACCATTCATTTTCGTCAGGAAGGCCATCTGGAATTTAAAGTACTCATGCCAAATCGGTATGCAGATTAAAAATTAAAGAGATCTTCTTTGGAGATTGTCTTAATTGGGAAGAGCCAAAAGAAAAAGAAGATTTCTGAAAAACACATTGAACTGCGACGCAATGTGACATATCTATTTGTTGTTTGTTGTCAGACCCAACATGTCAGGGATTTTTTAGAAGGTCTGAAAATTGAGGTACTACAGAGTAGTGCCGATAAGCGCTGCGTGAATTGTTTTGAAAAACTGTAACTTTTATTTCTTCTATATATCCTTATGTTTTTTTTATCTTAATTGGACACTTTTCAACCAAAAGAAATGAAAAGATTTTTAATGCTTATTATTTGGGATTAGTGCATTGCAAGTGACGTCAAAAGCTTCAATTTTTATTCATTGTAAACTTTTTTTACAGAAAACAAACGTCAAAACAAGAATTTCAGAGTGGAAAAATCGGTGTCCGGACAAATCAGTTCCGGACAATTTGGTACGAGGACAATGCAGTCCTGGAAAATTCGGTACCAAAAATAAATTGCGGTATATTTTAATCTTTGACCACCCATTTTACTTAAGATGATTAAATAAGAATAGGATTAAGGTTAGGGTTGGAGTTGTAAACTCTTTAAGAAAAATCAATTGTCACCGAATTGTCCTAACACAGGGAAAATCAATGTTGCCATCTTTCAGCAAAAAGGTTCTAGTAATTTGTTTTTACTTATTAAAGATAGAATAGCTTTTACCAATTTTACAAATTTTTCCTTTCTGGCGTCTAATTTACTAGTTTTTAGATGTTAACGGATAAAGTTAAGAACAAAAACATTTATATCGCATTGATATACGAATAGAAACTTTTGGTGAAACCATTAAGGGAGTTATTGCTATAAAACGCGTCATCACCTTGTAATATATGGTCTGTGGAGTGTTGGGAGCGAAAACATCAGCTGCTATGTCTGTCACAACATTGACTTCGATATTAGATTTGTGCTTGTAAATGCTAAGTCTTTAACAGCCTTTTAAAAGTGTCCATATTCAAAAGTAAGTATAAATTAAGCTCGTTTCCTGCAGTTTTATTAAATACTTCTCAAGGACAATTTGATTAGCTCATTGTCTGAAATTAAACGAAAGAATTTGCGGAAGAATACACTTTCACTTTAATATGATTTTTTTACCAAAACTAGAAATTTTTTTATACAAAAACTTTAAACAGTCAATGGCAATGTGGATCATTTACGAGGTACTAATCATAAAAATGCCAAATAAGCAATGCCAACTCTTTATTGAAGTTGAGTTTTTTCTTAACTATCGGAAAAATGCTGAAGTTACGCATTGAATTATTTAAAACTTGAAAAGGTAAAATCACAAATACCGAAATATTTTTTTAACGTAGAAATATAATAACATAGCGTCAATGGAAAACGACCTACTCTGTTTGTCGCCACTACAAAACGATGCTAGAATATCAAAGCATTTAGATTTAATTATAACTGCCAAGGGACACTCTGCCCTAATGATCGGTTGGGGAACTGATAATGAGGAAGAAAATGCTTTTATGTATAATGACGTCACCATCAAAAAATAATCGTCCCTCTGCAATTGACCGACCTTGAAATGCTTGAATTTAATTTCAGACCTTTTATATCCAAAATAACACAGCGATTCTTGATGGCAGACAAATTAGCAAATTAGCAAAACTAAGTAATTGATGCAAAATCAACAAGGTCAATATGTAAGTAAATTGCTGTCCATAGTCGTACGAACTGAGTCAATTCGTCCTAAGGCTCAGAGATCTGGGCAAAAGCAAAATTTTTCGGGCAGCGACAAGGAATTATTTGGGCAAAACAAAAATTAAGGGCACTGAAGACCAACTACGTATTATGCGCAGGACAAGTTTCCAAATCTAGAAATATGATTAAGATTCGAGGTAGACTTTTTTTAGTTATCTCGATATTTTTGGGACGAAAATGGAGAAAATAGACACACAGTTGCAAAGTGATGACCTTTTTTTTGTAGTCTTCATCAAAATTTTGAAATGAAAATGTATAACATTTTTTCTTAACGTTTGCAAAAGCTACAAGATGGTGATTCCATCAAACGTCAATAAAATTTGGGCAAAACTGCACTCTCCCTCCAAAAACGTTTAGGCTGGTACGGCTATGTTGCTTTGTGTTTGTTATTCGATATTTTGGTTGCTTTTTTGCCTTACTCTCATTTAATTTTGATTTTGCGTCATTGCTCGTTAAACTTTGACACACTTTCTCGCTACTTATTAAAAACGCTTAACTAACTAGTCAAGATGTTCTTTCAAAAAGGCACTGCCAATAAATCAACGTTTTTTCTCCCAATCAGTGTTTGTTGTGATTGATGCTCTGTAAAAGCGCTTAATTCTTCTGCTTTTGAAAATTGGCAACAAAACTTTTTCAATTCAAAAAGAATACGATAAAGCTGTCTAAAACAAAAATTTAAAATTACAAAAAAATCAAATTATAACGTAAATTAATTGTAATTTTTTAAGTTAAAAAATCTTCAAAACACCTTTCTTCTTGAGCCATAAGCGTACCAGCCAAAAAAAATTTGGGGGGCAATGAAGTTTTGCCCAAATTTTGTGACGTTTGCCCAAATCATGATTTTCTAGTACATCACAGATAGGACAAAAAATGTTCTGAGAAGAACAAATTTTGTCCTAAAATCATGGTGATCTCTAAAAAAAAATTTTTCACCTATTCACCTAAATTTGGTAACTATTTTTTGCAGTTGATCATTGCCACTGCCCTAAAACTCCTGACTTTGCCCAAATTTTTCAAATCGCTGCCCGAAAAATTATGGTTTTGCCCAAATATTTTCTTGTCACTGCCCGAAAAATTTGAATTTTCCCCAAATCTTGGAAACTTGGGGGGCAATTGAACGGCTATGTCTTGAGCTACTGTAGCAACCACTTACCTTGGGCGGCTATTTGTTGAGCGTGTTGATGGAAAATCAAGATAAAAATTTGAAAGAAAAATATCGTTTTGAAACGCATCATTGTAAGTTTCTAAAAGATAAAAACCAGATTAAACAGGATTTTAAATCTTTTCGCATCAACCAAATCATTTTCTAAGCACTTTCTTAAAAAACACTTATTCAAAAAAAAAGACAAAAATAAACTTAACAAACAAGTAAAATTTCATTTAAATTCTTAATTGAAGTAAAAGTTATAATAGATTGAGCTGAAAACTAAAGCAGCATACTGTATATATTCTAATAGAAAAATTCAAATTCTAAGAACTTTTGTAAAGTGAAAATGCGGCTTGAAACGTTTACAAGTTATTAATTCCCCGGAGGGTTGCTCATGGTAAAGATCAACGTTGAATTCTTTTTTTGGTTTGTTAGTTTTGACCGAATCAAATTTAAGTCAAATTGCTTGATATCGCATCTAGGTTTTTAAATTCGGCCACTAAGTAAAAAATAAATCAAGATATACTGGATCGTGGTGGGAGTTTCAGTTTGTACAGAGCGGTTTGTTTAAATTTTAAATTCACTCCAAAACCTTACACCGAAGCATGTTACGAGTTACGGTGCCTATCTTCGCAGCATTGCGCCTGGGCAGCCCGGTCACAACGCTTCCGCGATGGGGGTTAGCCTTGGTAACGTTATGTCCGTTACAAGCCAATCAGTCTAAGTATCGAACCGCAATTTTTGCGCCTTATTCAGGAATGACAACTACTTCACTAATAAGGCGGTTTCGTTCCAATTCGAGAGGCACAATTACACTTTGTGTCGATGCCGGCATAACAACGAAACACTTTGTTAAATCGGTAAAAACATTTTGCCAGGACAAGTTCAATAGATAGAAGGCTAGAATTTATTTCCTTCAATAGACCGATGAGCATCAAAGAAACGAGCTTTATGACTGACAAGTGATCTTACAATGGAATTTCATTTTCACCAGCGCGCTAGCAAATGAAACAAAAAAGTTAATCGGTTTATAAAAATACAATTAAATCCAAAATTGTTCTGCAAGTTTAATTTTGATTAATTAAGAATCAATTGATATTTGTTGTCAAAGCTTTGATTCAGTTTTGAAAGCAAATACATTAATATAGTTGCAACTTACTTGACAATCAGCATCACTACGCACGAGCTGTCAATCGGGACTTCTACTTTTGCTTTCCTATCTCTCTAGATTGATGGCAAAACAATTACGCAAATTTACAATGAATTTACAAAGTTCTAAAACAAAAAATTGAAATCGACGGTTTTTTTAGTTGTATTGCTCCTAAAGCAAATCCTTTTTCGTGCGTATTCTTATATTTTATTGAAGTATATGAGAAAAGAAAGAAATATTTCTATCGCTGTAATAAAGGCTAACGGTCTTTTCACGTGATTAAAATGCGACAGATGGTGCAAGATTTGGCAAGAGCGCGATATTGCGTCATAATGAGCAACTGCAAGTTGACAAAGCGTCGAGGAGATGTTTCCAGAAATGTCTAGAAACATAATTTAAACAACAATTACGTTTTCCACTGATCCAGATCAGCACTATTTGCCGCTTTAAAATTGCTTGCTCACAGAAGGCTGATCAAGCAAACTGTTTTAATTTTAAATCTTTATAATGTAAAACCAGGATTCTTCTTGGAAGTGTTTGAAGTTACAAAAGTGAAAACAGATCCTTGACAAAATAACAAAAAAAAAACAAGTTGTTTCTCATTTTCTCTTAACATTTTCACTTCTTCGTAAATGAAAGATCCAACTTTTTAAATTTTCAAATGTGAAAAAAATCAAAACTTTTTTTTTCATATAAAATACACATCATATCAAATAAAATATCAAATAAAATATCAAATCAAGTAAAGTAAACATATCAAATAAAATCAAGTAAAGGGTCTGTTCTCGATTTATAAAAAAAAAAAAGGCATTTAGAATGTATCTACATTCAAGAAAAATATCCATTATGAAGAAATAATAAAATCACTATTTACTGAAAGTATGTCAGCACATCAAAGTTGCCTTGAAATATCGAGATTGTACACCACTCGTTTACCTTACGGTCTAAATAATAAGTATTTGTCGCCCGTTTGTTGGTGGAACTGTTGTTGCCTTTACGAGTGGCTGGTCACAGAGATTTCGTTGCGCTTCTCTTGCGGATTATTTTTCACGGATGAGTCATGTCAAAATTAAATCTCTTGGTCCAATGACGTCACATTGTTTTGCCCATAAATAAAACTTAGAACTCCAATTAATTCAATTCAAATGAATAAACTAAAATTGAAACTAATGAACACAGAACAGACCATGATGTTCTCAAGGATCTCAGAAATATGTTAAAATAGCATAGAGATTGTATCGCACGCTAGAAGTTAAACAAATACCAAAACTACGATTTATTGAAAAAAAATTATTGTAAAGAAAAATCTAAAAGTAAATAGATTTGTTTTTTAAAGTCGTTTTATAAAAAAATCGGAATGAAAAACATTTTTTTTGATAACGCAAGTTATAAATAGTATTTTGCAGAAAAAAAACAAATCTACAATTATGATCTGTGTTTTCAAATATTTAAAACCGTGATATAAGATAAAGCAAAATCTTAATTATAATTTTTTTCATTTTTGTCTTTCGCTTGACTGTTAAAATCATTTGCATTTTTATTGTTAATAGAAAGCAAAATAATGAAAAACTAAATCAATGGTGCCCTAACTTACGAGCTTCGCAACAGTCTTGGCTAAAAGCCAAAAGAAGATCTTGCTTGTATTTGCAATCGATCTAACTGACAAACCATAAAAGTATGTAGGCCTACAAATTTTTTATCTACAGTTCCTTTTATAAAGTAAATATAGACATGACGATCCAAGTGATTTTTACATTACATTACGGTCTATCTAATTACCGGCCATTCGTTCTTTAGATTAACGCTGTATACTTTCCCATATTTATACGATGTCACTTCATTGTGACGTGTCGTGTGAAAAGGGCCGCATTCGTGCCAAACTCTTCGAATAACACCGAGTCGATACACACTAGGATCAAATCCGAGCAGAGTAGTGTCGTGCTGTTGTCAAGCATTATTGGCGAAAAATCTTTATACCTAGTTTAAAGCCTGTTGCATTTTTTCATTAAAAAAGGAAATTAAATAACAACTAAAAATTAAAACTTCGAATCTCAACTTAGTTAGCGCCGAAAGTTGCTAGAGTGCAATACAAAGTAATGCATGGACAGGTGGGCATTGGTGTACCACTAGCGTATGTTATCATCCTATGCATCATAAACCATTGGTAAATTGTTTGATAAATCACTTGTGAACGACAAAAATATGATAATATCCGGTTTCAAAAAAACAACGTTCCGTTCCTCAAGCTTTAGAAAATATTTTTAAACAACAAAATGTCAAGAAAATCTTAACCAGTAAGAAAAGTATTCAGCCACTTAAAATGTTTTTGAACTAAAAATACAGTCAGTTTTCCCCCCGCCCCCAAAAAAGAAAATATAAGCAAAAATACAGTTTTTATGATATCAAACCACAAGCGAACTCGCGGCTTTGCCAAAATATTACTTTTGTTTGCGCTTGATCTAAGCAATTTATTCTGGTTGCGTTATTGGTTCAAAATATCTTACTAGAATGCTGAATCTCCTTGTTCAAACATTGTTAACTTACAAAACGCCTTTCATTCAAATTGAATTTTAAAAAAGCTTCGCTAACGAATGGTTTCAACAGTACCAAATAACTTAAAACCTGGCCTGAAATCGCCGATTCACGTTATTGCGTCCAAAACGCTGGTACAACTATTTATACAGGGTGTCCATAATATCTTTTTGCGCTTTAAAAAAATTATAACTTTTTAAGTATTTGTGATATAAAGAATCTGTAAAAAGTATTAAGAAAGGAAAGTCTATATTTTAAAAATTTTTATTTTATTTTTTACGTTTCCACATGTCCTCCATCATTAGCATTACAAAGGTGTCACAAACTTTACTCAGAAATCCAAAAGGACCAGTTGAACTAGGGTAAACTGAATACCAACGCTGAAGTAAAGCTGTGTCTATTTTTTATTTATTCCGGCTCAAGAAATAGTTTAGCGCGAGACTGAAGTTCTTCAAACAGTTAGTTCCGACTAAGTACAAATCGACTCCTTAAAAAATGTCTCTCCGCAGATAGACAGAAACCACTGTCTCCAACTATAAAGAACATATTTACAAAACGCGAAAATTGCGATAACCGCTCACAACTTTGTACTTTAAGAATGAATTAGCACCCCAAAGGCTAATATTAATGTTAATAGTTCGTCCATCACAAAGGCTTAACAATTCTATCTCTTTATAGAACAACTGCGGTCACACAGCCACAAAAACACGAACGACTCAGCAGCAATGCAACAACTAAAATCGGTCTGAAATGATTGACTGAAACGAAATAAAAACAAAATACGTCCTTATTAAAGATCAGTCACGTGACGCCAGATTAAAATAGAAATTACCAGAAAGTGGACAATTTTTCCAATTAAAGATTAACACAGAGTGTACCTTCGGTCATAGTTTGCGTTTACCGAAACTAGCCAATCAAAGAATCGCGACTGCGAACGGATTAATTAATTAAAAGTGCGATTAGCTAAAAAAATTTTATTTACCAATTTCTCGATAGTTCCAGATAGAAAAAAAACGCTTAAGATCAAGTGCTCTTAATCTGCTTGACACGTGCTTAAAATTACAATTGAAAAACAAACAATCAAAATTATAAAACAACTACAAATACATTAAATAAATTAAATTAAGTGGGGGTTTACCGATGATGCAATAATTACTGTCCATGAAAAAATCACATCATACTAAAATTACTTGAAAAGACAGAAAATTAACTACAGATTTATGAAGTTAATATTAAGTAGTGAATAAAGTGTGACAAAAGAGTAACATCTCTTCCAATTCATCTGTTAGAAAATTCCTGATTTCGAAACTGTCTAACACAAAGAGCAAAGTCGCAAAGAGCTCCATCTTGTTGAAACACTGCATCATGTTTCAGGTTTAATTGCTCAACCTGAGAAATAAAGTAACTCACCAGCATATCTAAGTAGCTGTGAGCGTTAATAACACTATCTTCAAAAAAGAATGGCGTTATGATATAATTTTTTCGCGAAGCACACCCCAAATTAACTTTGGGTAAGTCTCTTTCATGTTCAACAATTTCATTTGGCTTTCAAGTTTCTCAAAACTAGAAAAAGAAAACTTTATAAAACTTTTTGCAGATTCCTTCTATCACAAATACTTACAAAGATGTAATTTTTGAAGTGCAAAAGGACTTTATAAAAACCCTGTATTTATAAATAACAACGAGGAGGCGGCAACCTCGATTCAAAAATATATGATAAAAGAAAGCAAAAAAAAAACGAATAGCTATGCAACAAAAATAGAGACTCACAATAATCGCAATATCTCATCTCCAAAAACAGGTCTGGGTAATTGCTTGACGGATTCTATAAGTTTAACGCCTTTTACATTCACCTGCGAGTCAGCAAGATAACTAGAGATTATTAAGAGGATAATAATAATGATGATGTTAATAATCGGTATTCACAAATATTTAATATTTTCATTGTCATTTACTTATATTTTCAAGTTCATTATTGACGGATGGGTGTTACATGGTTACGAAAAAACCAAGATACGGCTTACTGGGTTGATTTAATCAGTCAAAAGCATATTGTTTTATGTTTGAAAATTGAACTATATTGTGTTGTGTTTGTTCGAATACAACTTGATATTGAAAGGCTACACAAGAAAATAAAAAGACAAAATAATAATATATTAACAGGTTTAACAATCATATAGGAAAAAAGTAAATAAATATACAAAATACTTGATCATTTGTTCTAACCTGTCGGTGAAAAACCCAATTTTTATCATTTAAGCCCAAACTACTCATTTTATAAAAAGATGGAATATAGTAAAGGGCCAGTAACATTAGGCACGAATATAAATAACGATTCCAAAATATATATAACGTAACAGTTTAGAAAAAGATTATAAAATTTATAAGTTTATAAGTTAAGAAGCTGTGTCTTTTATTGCTAACTAAAAATACTGAGTATTTGGAAATTTTATAGTTCAGAATACTATGTTTGAATAATAACCATAGATTCATGACTAGTAGAAAACGATAAAGCGACTCAAGATTTTTTTCAAGTTTTTGATTTGGTTGTAGTGTTTAATTTAAACAATTGCACGAAACTTTTAAGCTCTTTCAGAGTCTTGCGACTTACTAAAAGATATAAATGAACTTATGTGACCCTTAATATTAATACTAAAAACTTTCTAATACACCTTGACCAATATAAAAAGAGAATTCCCGCTACGTCGCCTTTGTTTATTCTTTAATAAACTATCACAGATTACAAAAAAAACATGCCATGGGTTCTTACTAACTTCTAAATATAAAACCACCAAAAAAAGAATAAAAAGAAATAAAAAGCTAATCAACATAAGGAACAAGAACAGAAAGAAAACAGTCAATTATTTTTTGACGTAGAAGTTTTTTAAGTTGTAAGTGTTTCAGACAATGATCTAGCAATGAGAGAGAGTTCACATCAATTGCTTCTAACAACCTTTGTTTGGGAAGAGTTCGCTTAAAGTAGATGTAAGTATGTATCTTTTGTTCAATAACAAAAGCACAGTTAGTTGAATAACTAAGGTACTATAATAAATGTGTAGATCGTAAATACTGCATCAAATTATGCTATATTTTTCCGAAAGAAAAATTTTGCCATTGATTCTTTGTCACACTGCATATAATTATGATTAGATTTTTTTTCCTTTTACTGTCAGTGTGAGTCCATATAAATCAAAAATTAACCAGCATGATAAAGTTTTCTAGAAGTTAATGTTCTTTTAGAAATGCGTTAAAAAACTTGTCAATATGTGGTTTGTATAGCCTACAATAGGGCGTAGGCTTCAATTTTTTTTAACAAAGGGCCATTTTGCCTGATCTAACATGATTGCAGGCAATATAAGCGGTCAAATTTTACAAGTGAAGACTTTTTTTGGTCTTTACTTTGCATTAGAGAAGTTTTTTTAAACTTGTTCAACTAGGTTTTTCCCTACGATTAGTCTTTGAAAACACAATTTTTCTATTTCCAGCAGTTTTAGTCATTTCGGAAAATACCGCCCGAGCCACTTAAATGTGGCCCGGAGCCCCCAAGTTGAACACCCTTTTGATGCTACACTATTAAAGCGAAGAAAGCCTGATACAGAACGGATAAGATTTGCGATGAATTAACGAAGAAATACTTGTATGGCAACAAACAAACTAAAATAGTAAATAACAAGCAAATATTTAGTTTCGAAAACCAATTTTTTCCTAAATACTTATCGGCGTAAAAAGAAAGTTTGACTGTATTTTACACAAAATTAATTTAATATTTAGTTTTCTGATCCCATTTTTGCGTTTAAAGTTCTAGAATAAAAACATACGACGTTGCTATACAAGAATAATTGATTGTTTGTCATGAATTAGCAATTATATGCTTTCAAAAAAATCAGTAAACCGAAGTTTGTCGTGGTAAATAAACAGATGGTATATATATAACCTACAACCTACGTTCGTTTCACTCAAGAAACCAAATCCAGTTTTTTGCTCTAGGCAAACATAACTTTTTGCTAATATCAACAATACACTTTGGCCGGAAAAGGTAAGATAACGTTCCACAAACCAAATCCATAAAATATTCTGTTGGTATGATTGCTCCACATATCCGAGTGCATTCGCGCCATACCGCAAATAAGGTGTAACATAGTATAGTATTGCGGAATGTGTAAGTGATATTCCTGTCGTGGTTTTAAAGATCTTCATTCTTAAGCTTCATCACAGCCATAGCCGGCAGCATTTTTTCAGCGCGTATTTATCGCGTGCATCATCTGCTCTTAATCGAGCATCGTTCAATAATCTATAATAAACTTGCATAAAATTTTCGGCGCTTTTGACAAGAACAAAAAAATTACAAGAAATGCTATACTTGTAAAGTTGTTTTTTGCTCTGTGTTTTCTGTAAATTTTGCTCATTTTTTAGCTTCATTCAGTTTGCCCCAGATCCCAACAAATGTTTAATATAAACATACCGAATAAATATTTTTTTAATTTAAAGAACAATTATTCTTCACTTTTTAGATTAACTTGTAGCACTTTTGTATTTGATAAAAACCAAACAAAAAATCACTTTTAGTCATTTGATCAAACTTATTGCAAAGCTCTAAAATTCAAATTTGTTTGAAATTTTGATGCACAAACTTCACGTGCAGAAAGACAGAAAAAAGTGAATCGAACTCTTTTTTGAAAAAGTGTGCCAGTGCGAGTAGTTCGAGTCCTTTTTTTAATTCACATAGTCACATTGCTAAAGTTCAAACCGCCCAATTTGCTCTGGCGGAAAAGCATGAAGAAAAAGGCTAATTCTTTAAAATTATAGAACTTCACTCGAAGTTAATTTTTAGTCACTAAACTATTATTGTTTATTTCAAAAGCAACTAAGACAAAACTTTTAATTTTGCACGACTGAATCACGAAAGTGAGAGAAGCGTATTTTATTTGAATAAGACTTGATCACTGTATCACAAGATGACAATGAAAATTTAATGGAATGGTTTTGAAGGCTATAAAATGTTAGCATAGTTCTGTGTTGTTTACTTAACAAAGCGCCCAGAGCGTGTAATTGCTCAGCGTTCCTAAAAATGTTTGTTGAAATTTTGAAGTGCAATTTTTTTGACAAACAGATTTGTTGCTTCCACCACGATATAGTAAAAGGACAAAAAATGTTAAAACAAACAAACAAATCAGTAAGGTAGGCAAGGATAAGTAAACAAAGTGAAGGAATAAAAGGGAAAATTCAGACCCGGTTTTTTTTCAAACTTAGACCCAAACCCAGCTCGAAATTCAACTCGGATGAAAAACTACATTAAAAACATTTAAAACAAGATCTATTTCGGACAAGAAAGTTGCCCCAGACTAAAGTGGAAAACCTCTGCGATATGAAGAAAAAAACCAAATGCATTTGGTTTGCGTTTCCGTTCAAAAAAATTATTGAATCAAAGCAAATCGTTATATTAAATTTAAAAAAACAAAAAATTATATTATTTGTGGGCTTTCATGAACTCACAATCAAAGATCGACAACTATGAGTTTCGCCAGTTTAGAGGGAACCATTATAATTTGCAATGAGATTTTCATATACTTGGTCAAATTCTGAACTGCAGTTACATAATCTCTTATCACCAAGTGAAGTCGAAGAGAAATTATTAAAAAGTTTGCAGCTGCCTAGGTTAATTGAGCCAATTCCCTTTGGCTACTGGTTCAACTAATCAGTAATTTTAAGAATTGACTTGCATTTACAAATGAAGACAAACGGCGCCAGGAAAATGGTTTGCGAAAGCAACAATTTTTAAGTAAGAATGAAAATAGCTGTTAAAGAAAAGACAAACTTCACGATTTTGCTCAACAGTAATTCATTGAACAAGCTGAAATTACTCGTTGACTTGGCTACCGCAGAGAAGCAATGTATGGAGTTTTGAACAAATAGGAACTAATGGTTAACCAAATTTCAAACCAGCAATCCAGCAGGTGGTCAAACAATCAATGTAATGTTAGAGATGTACTAACAAAGCAAGTTGGTATTGTCAGGGAAAAAACAAAGCAAAGCAAAAGAATTTGATAGGTTTGCTTCTGAATAACCAAGTTTTATCAACATTCTTAATTCTTTCTTTTTATATGTTTGTATTTTATTGGTGAACAGCGTGGTCGAATGATTAAGAGCGCCGTGACTGATAGCGGAAGTGATCGGCACGGGCGCGGTTCAAAACCTGCTCGGGCCATTCCTTTATGTCCTTTAGAAAGACACTTAAGGGCACTTTGGGGTCTGGGCGAGCAGCTCTAAATTTGGCCATTTCTCTAAACAAAAACTAAAAAACAAAATTAAAAATTTCTACCAAACAGCATTATCTTGGCATCTCCGGAAGCAAATCGGGGTAATTGTTTGCCCTATGATAGTGCCTGCTACTCTTTCCTGCGAATCAGAAGAATAAATATAGGAATAAAATAAAATATTACCAATTAATCAAAATATGTGTCATAACCATCACTCGTATTTCTATTAATTAATTTATGAAATTAATCAACAGGTTGTTGCAATCTTTGTGTTGTGTAATTTTGTTTGTATCTCTCTCTTATCAACGATTCACTGTATTTATATGACAATAAAATCTTTCTACTTTAATTAAACTTGTGTCAAGAAAAACTCAGTGTTTTCTTTTCACTTACTTATTAAACTAAATTTTTAGAATACGATCATATCCCTCTTGTAAATAGTACATTGTATATCTTTTTCGGTGTTTTAGAATTTTAAGTCTTTTTTTAGTATCATTGCTTCTTTTGTATTGTGTTATTTTTGTTTCAAATGGTTATACGCTCTTAAAACAATAACAATAATAATAAATTCATTGTTAATCGTGCTACTAAATTTTTTTGATCTTTTTAAATTTCTTCATTCTTTCTACGTATCAATTTAATCTAAAGAGTTCAATGGCATTTCTTTAATAGCTCTTTGTGAAAATGCAGTTTGAAAAACAAATAAAAGTGTAACGGAAACGTATTCATATACAACGTTCTGTAGTTATTTTGAGTCTTTCCACGAGTTTCGCATATCGGTCTGCCAGTTTGCGTCACTGATTTCAAGAGCCATTTCAAAACTCTACTTGAACCAAAGTTTTACAAACGGTTCACGTATTCTAAACTAGATTTCAAAAAGGATAAATTCAAACGTTGCAAAAAAAACATTTTGTAAACCAGTTTTAAGCTATGTTAACCATATTCTTGTGATTAGAAAAATAGAAACAATTGAAACAATATATATCGCTAGCATATCTACAAAGCAAATTGATAATTGCTTATTTCAAGATTAAGAACTTGCTACTTCTTGTTTCGAACTACTTAGCAATATCTTTTTCTGATTGAACAGACAATACTATGGCTGCCAGTTTTGCAAACAACTTCAAACTAAATTGGTTAAACTCCTTGCTCAACAGACCATTGCCAACTTGACCCAGCGTTTTCAAGCTTTAACTGATCCGTCTGCGCGCGCATGCCTTTTCAGTTGCCGGCAAAAGCAAACAACGTTTGTTGAGAACCAACTTATCGTAACTCGATTGTTGTCGTCGACGGAGTGTTCTCGCTAAACCGGCTTTGTGGCGGTGATGCGTCATCTTGTGGATAATAACTCCACGAATACGTTGGTGATACTTTAAAAAAAACTCTTATGTGCAATGATTATAGAATTATTGATGAAAAAACAGCTTTTGTGTCATCATCCACTGTCTTAATAGCACAATGGTTTTAGCTGGCATAGCCTAACATAAAACAGTAGATCAAGATTTGGAATAAAAAACTATCATAAAGAATCTAATACAAACTGGTGGCATTCAAAAAAAGGGAAGCATGACTTTTTGAAACAAGCTAGTAAAGAATAGAAAAAGTTTCTTTGTCTTTTATATTTAAGTCAACGGGATATTTTTCTTGGAATGAGTTTTTGGTCTTTATTTGTTATTTTGACAATGCTCTGTGAATATAGCGTTTAATCAACTAAGCCAGTGGTTCTCAGCTGGAATGCTGCAACACCTAGTGTGCCGTTTTCAATTGCTAAGTGTCTCGCAAATAGTTAAAATTTTCGCTTTTTCTAATTTAAAACATTTGTTTAGTTTCAAGTCTTTATTTGAAAGTAGCAATTGCTGAAAAACTATCTAGGTGTTCAACGAAATAATTTTTTCTTTGAAAGGAGCCAAAAGTAAAAAAGGTTGAGAACTACCGAACTAAGCTTTAGCTAAGGTTATCACCCGAACTGACCAAAAAAATAAGCGTGGCGGTTAATTACCCAAAGGGAAGGGTATCAAACCGTGTAAGCTCTAATTGTTTTGAAAGTTTTTTACTAAGGTAACGTCACGTAAAAACCAATAAAAAGCCATACCGAGATGTTTAACAAAAATTGACTTTTAATGTGAACAAGGTTAAGGTTTTCACTTTTAACATAACCTGTAAAACAAGCAGGCATTTCAGAAATGCTATTGAAAACAAAACGTTATTAAAATTGTTGATGAAAACCAAGCACTTAAGTCTAAAATGGGCACGTTGCTGAGAAATTAAGCACATTAAAATTTTCTAAGACAATATTCATAAAAGTCAGCAAAAATCATAGAAATAAGCTTGAAATGGTAACTCTTACAATAACACATCACTAATATCAGCACAACTCAAACATGCTTAAACATTATTCTTATTTTCTGTTTCGAAGCTGAGCATTCCACTTATAGCTCCCAACGTTGTTTTCATTAATTTATTCGCGTTTTCATTTTTGATTACTTATAACCAGTAGCGAGATTCAACGAGTTCGCACCAGTTCTTTAGAACCGTCTCACAATATTTCATGAGTTCTGCAAACTGGCTAAGCAGTCAGACATGATCCACTAGTTTTTAACATTTAGAGCGCTAAATACCGGCATCATTCCTTTTGTTAGTGATTTAGAGCTTAGTTTATCTACACAAGTGGTGACCAGGTTCCTTGCCATGTGCACGGCGCTTGCTCCCGATGTACATTTGTGTTACATTTAACAACATTTTAAAACAACTAATGGTGCTGTTTAGCAAGTTCTAAAAATATACATGTAGATTAAAATATTTTTATTATTACTTTGTGAAAAAATGTACATAATCATGAAATTTAAGAAATGATAAATAAATTTAAGTAATGACAATTTAAAAAAAGAACTCAAAAATGTGTCTTGTATGCTGGTACATAGAAATATACCTTTTTTTGTTTTTATCTCTATACTTATTCTCCTGACTCGCAGGAAAGTGTCGCAGGCGCTGGGCATAGAACCACTGTCAAATAATTAATCTGGCCGCTTTCAAACATGCCAAGATGTTGCTGTCCGATTGAAATTTTTTAACTTTGTTTAGTTTTTATACAGGAATAAGACCGAAATTTGGAACTGCTTGTTCAGACCGCCAAGCAGGAGAAAGTGCCGTAATGTGTTTTTCTCAAAGAACAACAGAATGCCGCGAGTAGGTTTTGAACCGCGACGGTGTCGATCACATTGGCCATCAATCACGGCGCTTTTTGTCGCTGGACCAGGCTGTCTTTAAGTTTTATACAGGCACTCCCCAATATGATTATAATAATGCCTGCTTGACATCATTTTGACATCTTACTTCTTACCATTACTGCCAATAAGTAAATAAACCATTACAGTTTTAAGCAGACCCCGTCAGAAAATAAATCATAAAAGAACACGAAAGCAAGGGTTTATTTTTTTTATATAATGACTGGAACGATAGAACAATCTTAAAAGAAAGAATGGAAATTGCTGCATTAATTTGATGCTCCAATTTTTTTTTTTATAAGTTTCATTAATGATTTCAGCATAAAGCAAACTGTCAAAAATTAAAAATAAAAGGTTGCCGCAATTTGGCTCTTTCTTTTATTTTAAAAGATTTATTTTGTTTTTACCAAGATTTTTTAAAATTGTTATTAATCTTTTTTTGCATTCTATAAAAACGAAAAAAAATGCAAAAAGAATCTGGTAATAAGCTTTTTTAATTGATTTTTACTTTCTTTTTTATTATTACTGCGAATTTTTATCATTTTTCAGAAATTTGTTCGGAATCTATTTCGCTGAAATAGCGCGGTAACATCGCCTTGGTGTGATCCAAAATTTTACAAAAAATCAAAACAGCTTCCAAAAAGCTGCGTTTTATCTTTCTTTGTTTTTTAACGAACATATTTAAGTGTTAATTGCAATTTGAAGAGAAGCATCAAAATCAAACAAAATGAATTTGTTTCGTTTAGCAAATGCTGTTCACGAGAATTACAGACTAACGTAGCTTTTAGGTTGTGTAGGACAGCTCGAATTGTTGATTTGACGTCACATTGTTTGTGATACAATGAGGCAGTAGAAGATATTATTTTAACAAGAACAAGTGGGCAGGTCAGATTTATGTAAACAGTTAGAAAAGGAAATACTAGCAAGTAAGCGATTTAGAAAAAAAGATTAGGCTATGTTGACACCAAAAGTATATACTGTAAGTTCATTAATAAAAGCAATTTAGTGTTGGTGTTGAACAAGGTTATAAAAGCAAACTTTGTGAAAAAGTTGAAACGTTTTGCATAGTTTTGATTTATGTTGAATTTATTAACTGAGTTATAGAAAACAAACAGAAACAGAGCGTCGGTACAATTAAAACTCAGTTTTTTTTCTTTAAAGTTTGAATCTTTTACCCTTTATGTACAAAAGATTACCGAAAAAAATTTTTAACAGCATTTTTATTATCAAAATAATTGAATACAAATTAAGAAATAAAAGATTATCAATCAGGGTGTCGAACCGAACCTGAAACAGAATCGGATCGGTAAACCCGTATTAATTGTTAATACTCTTTAAACTTGTAAAAATAACATTTGCTGAACCTGAACCGGTATTGAATCCGTAAAAATTAACTTTGCCAAGTCTGAACCGGAACTTTATTTTAAAAGGCTCCGGTACGACCCGCGGATTTTAATATTTGATTCGTTTATAAACGTATAGTCGAGTAACAATTTTGTATTTGAAGTTGTAACAATTTGTTTGGTCCCTTACTTGTTGTGTGGCTAACAAGGACGCCAAAAACGACTTTACAACCAAAAAGTTAAAGCAAAAATTGGTCTTTTGGACCAAAAAAAGAGATCGGTTTTTAGGAGATATTATGTTCAGGCAGTAATGAAAGATTTATTGAAATAGAAATGCACCAAAAATAATGAAAAAAGCTTATTTAGACAAAAATTAGATTTAGACCATAAACTTAACTTTGTTAAATAATTTTGTATGAGGATGCACAATTTTTTACTGTTTTCCTCCGCGTTACAGAACTATTATACTTTTAATAAATGGCCGCTAGTGAATTATGTTAAGTAGATGCAATTATGTATTGGGGTAAAAATTATTGTTTCATCGATAACATGCCATTTACTCCAACCGATCGTAACAGAATGAAATGTCACAATTTTTTAACAGTCGATTTTATTCAAACACAATTTGTTGTACTAATGAGTTCTCAAATCTTGCATGCTGGAAGACAAACTTGCAAAATTAGTCCGTCTTGGCTGTTAAGGCCCGTTTCCACTACGAGCGTGGAAAAAAGCATTCTTTGTTTGTTTTATTGTTTTTTTTGCGCTCGCTTCAATTTTAACCGCTCGCTTCAATCGAAGATCAATAAAAGAGAGAAAGAATGCTCGTTTCCACGCTCGTAGTGGAAACGGGCCTTTAGTATTACACTCAAGCTGCAAACAAAATTGTAAAGTCGACAATTTGTACTAAAGGTGAAACAAAGCAGCATAGTTGTAATTGCTTCAAAAAAAAAGGGAGAAATTTATTTTAGTTACATTTGTAATGAATTAGATGCGCGACGTATATGCACGGCCCTATAATCATCCAAGGTCGCATGCAGCCGTACAGTCGTCGTGCGCCACTAACTTAGGGGATTAATGATGGCCGTTTTAGACGACTATTTAAATACGATTGACGTGACGACGGATCTCAATTTAATTTTTTTGTTTTAACGTAGGTATATTTCATAATAATAAACTTACTGTGTGGATCTGCCTCAAAAAATTTTGTTTGGAAGTTTCTTGACTGTAGACGTGTAACTGACCAGTCCAAAAGGGATCTAATAAATGCACACACACACACCAGATTAAAAAAGTATTAAGGCCTTGTCACTGGTGTAAAACAGCTCCAAAAGCGCCATGTAAAAAATAGCATTATGCCTACAAAAATTTTTCGCTTGCACTTTTGGGGCTTACAAAATCATTACTATATACTTTCATTCAATCTTTTTATAATTTAGAGTTGCTTTTATAATTGAGACCTAAATAGCTTGCGGATGAGTAGATTCAGCGTTCAATTTTTTAAAATCTGAACCAGAAATGTCCTCTACTTTAAAAATCTATATTAAAGAAATAGTTTTTGGTCAATTTGTGAGAAACATGTCCGTTGACGCCCATAACTAGATATCAGGTGGTTACAAGCATAGCTTTACGAATTGGAGGTAATGGGAGCAGTCTCCATTCCAACTTGTTTACCAGCTAATAAACGAGAGAACAATCTGATTTTTGGGCATTGAGTAAATTTTTCGAAGCATAAAATGCATCTGTAAAATGTTTTTTGGCGAAAAAGAAGTTATTTTGCAATGTTTATTTCAATGCTTGGTACACCAGATTCAACCATAAAGTTGTCTTTTGATTATTTCAACGCATAAAACTTGTACAATGATTTCTTGAACAAAGAAATGATTTTTAAGTACAGTACATAACAAAGCAATCTATCATATTTTGCTCAGTTATATTTTTTATGTGTGGGTTTTTTGATAAAATCGTACAAAACCGTGATTCTAGCAATCATCGCGCAAAAATGTTTCGCTCCATATTCAAATATTTTGGCCTGGTATGCCTATGGCCACGATCTTTGAACCATGTTCTTAATTTACGGACTTCTCAGAAATGGACAAAAAAATATTCTATAAAATTTGGGCATGAACTAAATACAAAACGAAAACCTGTACTAACGGATATTTATTTTCTTTGAACACGAATTGGAACTGAATCGGAACTAAACCCCTAAAAATAAATTTGCTGAACCTAAACCTGAACCAAAGCATTATTTTAAACGATTCGAAGCCCTGATTTCAATACATGTATTTAACTACTATGATAGATGCCCAAGCGCTCTTTGGTTAACAGCTTCAAAAGACGAAGTTATTCACTGGAGGCAGGGTTGTATTTGAAGTTCAAGTCCAAGTTTAAAAAACTTTGGACCTAATTTGGTCTCGTTATTGCCATCTACTGTTGAGACAATCGTTATTTTAAAAAAAATAACTGACTTTTCAAAAAAAATTAAAAAAATTACTTACTTTTCTTTGAATTGTTGCATAAACCAGCTATATTTTCTTGATTTTTATAGTGGATTGATTGACAATTTCTATCAATTGATTAATTAATTTAGGTTGCAAGTAAATTGTCAAATTTATTTTGAAAAATAAAGGACCTGTTTGCTTCTTTGTTTCAAATATTAAAAGTTTGTTCATTTCTTACAAAAGCAAAACACAAGTTGTCCCTAAATGTTTAAGACCAAATTGAATTTCGACAAACATTGATTTTTCTTGAAGAAAATTGTGTAAAAGTAAATCATCCGAAAATAAAACTTAATGGGCTAATTAGAAAACGTCTTCATTTGGGAAAATCGGGTTTCGGGAACTTCAGATCATACTCATAAACCAAGCAGCGGCTATCAGTTTTCCTATGCTTTGAATAATAAGATTATTTAATTTGCTCCAAATTTTTTTCCTGAAATAATTGAAGACTTTTTAATATGTTTTGTCGTGATGATATTGCTCGAGAAGTTGGTTTTTGAAGATAATCATACACTTCGATCTGCATCAGAAACAGTTTTTAGATGAGTTTTAAAGCACTGCAATTGTACTAAATCCAAAACTTTCATCCATTTAATGTTCTTTGCAGTCATCTTTTCTTCAAAAAAAAATAGTTTGGTCTCGCTAAATCTACAAAAAAATAAAATTTTTAACTATTTTAACTAAATTTCAAAAAAGCGTTATTTACGGCCTAGTTATTAGTTTATAATTGACAAATCACAACTATGACTAATCACATTAGATTTAAACGCAAAATAAAGATGAAGCAACCAAAGTCAACACTGCGATATAATGCTAAATTGTGGCGTCATAATAAAAAACCAGATATTTCTAAAAGTAAATCATCTTGCTTTGATAGCACTACGTAAATGTATGTTTCTCAAAATCTTTAAAAACGAATCTTTTAAAATTTTTAAGATTTGGAAAAATCTTTTGTAACACCAACTAATTATTGTAGTACAAAACTAGCTCTTAAAAAATTGATTTACACTTTTCAATAACCAAGCAATTGTTTTTCTTTTTAGCATATTAAAATAACAATTTGTTAGCGGCACAGAATTTCAAATTGGCAATCAGTAAAGCCACGCCAGAAGTTTTTCATGTCACACTTTTCAATGGCAGTCGTGACAATGATGAAGTAAAGAGCCACGCGTATTTAAATAACAATTTCTCCCAGATAATTTCCAACATTTCTTTGTTGAAATTAAACCTTACTATTATTCTAATTAAAGTAAACATGGTACGTTCCACTTTGAAAAGGATGTATCATCTTTACCAGGTTAATTAGATTTAATTAGCATAGTAATTAGGATTTAATTAGCTTTGTACGGATCGCCAAATTTCGCGATGTATAATCCTTAAGGCCCGTTTCCACTACGAGCGTGGAAAAGAGCATTCTTTGTTTCTTTTATTGATCTTCGATTGAAGCGACCGGTTAAGGCCCGTTTCCACTACGAGCGTGGAAAAGAGCATTCTTTCTGTCTTTTATTGATCTTCGATTGAAGCGAGCGCAAAAAAAAATCAATAAAACAAACAAAAAATGCTTTTTTCCACGCTCGTAGTGGAAACGGGCCTTTAAAATTGAAGCGAGCGCAAAAAAAATGAATAAAACAAACAAAGAATGCTTTTTTCCACGCTCGTAGTGGAAACGGGCCTTTACTAGGTTTTTTTGAGGAATGCATAATTCTAAATAAAAGATTTTGGACTATAAAATCCAAAGTAAAAACAGTCCTGCCTGGGTTAGGTTAGGGTTAGAGCCCGGTTTAGGTTACAGTTTTTTCTTATAAAATTAAAAAAATTTTAAACAGAATGTATAATCTTTACTTGGTCGGTTTAGGGATGTAGGCTATGATCTTTACCAGACTTTTTTGGGATGTATGGTCTTTACTAGTCGCCAAGGGAGGTATCCCATCTTTACTTGAAACAAATATTTTAATTACACAATCGAGCCAAACCAAAATTCTTCCATGACACAAGTTTTGAAATTCGCTTGGCTTATTGCGTAACAATAACTTTTTTGTATAACTTTGGCTTTTCTTGATACCAGGTATATTATTAAAATCTTTATTCATGCTCTACTGGTAAAATCTGAGTTAAATTGCTGTTAATTCTTTATTAAAAAGTAAAAACAATAACAAAAACTCAACGTTTCGGTGTACTATGTTTCAGTAAACCTTCATCAGGAGATTAAGCAAAACACAAATATCATCCAAAATAAAACCACAGTGGCGTGAAAAAAGGAAAAAATATTTAAAATGCATGATTGATTTAAAACGACATCTAACGGATTCAGAATTTTAAATTATAATAAGCATTTGGATAGAAACAATTGGTTTTATCATTAAAAGCATCATTATTAAAATGAATAAAAAAGGACTCCAAAAATCTTCTTTTTATATAATCTGCTTCTTTTGCCAAAATTTTTGAATTATTCCAATTCATATGATGCTTTTCCGAATATACATGTTTTACTAGAGCAGATTTGTTGTTTATATCATTATTTTCCAATCGTGCCAAATTTTTTGAATTCACATCCCGCATATGTTCTTTGCATCTTGTAAGAAATGCCCTACCAGTTTCACCAATATAAATGCCAACACAATCTAAACATGGAATTTCATAAATTACTCCTGGCTGTTGCTTTGGTTCAATTGAATCTTTTAAGTTGGGTAAAATTTGCTTAAAAGATAACTTAAAAGCTTCAATTGAACCAAAGCAACAGCCAGGAGTAATTTATGAAATTCCATGTTTAGATTGTGTTGGCATTTATATTGGTGAAACTGGTAGGGCATTTCTTACAAGATGCAAAGAACATATGCGGGATGTGAATTCAAAAAATTTGGCACGATTGGAAAATAATGATATAAACAACAAATCTGCTCTAGTAAAACATGTATATTCGGAAAAGCATCATATGAATTGGAATAATTCAAAAATTTTGGCAAAAGAAGCAGATTATATAAAAAGAAGATTTTTGGAGTCCTTTTTTATTCATTTTAATAATGATGCTTTTAATGATAAAACCAATTGTTTCTATCCAAATGCTTATTATAATTTAAAATTCTGAATCCGTTAGATGTCGTTTTAAATCAATCATGCATTTTAAATATTTTTTCCTTTTTTCACGCCACTGTGGTTTTATTTTGGATGATATTTGTGTTTTGCTTAATCTCCTGATGAAGGTTTACTGAAACATAGTACACCGAAACGTTGAGTTTTTGTTATTGTTTTTACTTTTTAATAAAGAATTAACAGCAATTTAACTCAGATTTTACCAGTAGAGCATGAATAAAGATTTTTTTGTATAACAGCAAATGACCTTGGTTTTATTCATAGTTTTTAGCCATAAAGTGGCCAATCCTAATTAATTAATGTGGCACTTTTTCTATTAGTTTTTATTCCGTCTAAAACGATTATTGGCTATGAAAACCAAGGTCTCGTTTCCGCCACGAGCGTGAAATGTAATATTCTTTGTTTGTTTTATTGATTTTTATGCTTCGCTTAGATTTTAAGTGCGAAAAGATCAATAAAAGAAACAAAGAAAGAATGCTTCATTCCATGCTCGTCGCGGAAACGAGAAAGGCCGTTTCCACTACGAGCGTGGAAAAGAGCATTCTTTGTTTGTTTTATTGATTTTTTTTGCGCTCGCTTCAATCGAAGATCAATAAAAGAAACAAAAAATGCTCTTTTTCACGCTCGTAGTGGAAACGGGCCTTTACAGAGCTCTAGAAATCAACGTTATCTTTTCAGGCTCATTTTTAAGGTGTCTGCTTATACTTTTCCGAGCTTTGACTAAAAAATTCCAATGTCTTATTTAAAGAAGACAAACCAATTTTGCAGTTAAGCGCTCAGTTTTTATAAATATGCATTTCAATTTTTTTACTTCTCTACATCAATTAAACAAACACAGAATACTCCCGTCAACGCTCGTAGTGGAAACGAGCCCTTACGGCAGTGGTTCTCAACCTTTTTCCGCCTGCAGCACATTTTGGGACTTTTTCAAAATTTGTGGTGCACTTAGATCAGATTTCTTGAGTTAATTCTCCAAAATCAGGTGTTTTCTAAAAAAAAAGTCTTTGCACAGAATCAAACTTTATTTTGTCGTTGAATAAATTGCATGTCCAATAACCGCCGCAGGTTGGACATCGGTAGATTAACGTTTTTCAACAAGTTTCGCGGCACGGCATACAGGTTGAGAAATACTGCCTTAAAGCCCGTTTCCACTACGAGCGTGGAAAAGAGCATTCTTTGTTTCTTTTATTGATCTTCGATTGAAGCGAGCGGTTAAAATTGAAGCGAGCGCAAAAAAAAATCAATAAAACAAACAAAGAATGCTTTTTTCCACGCTCGTAGTGGAAACGGGACTTTACGGGTTCACTGCTGGTGAAAAAATAGGATAAAAAGTTGTCTCACTTTTTCCGTTGTATTTTAGAGATTTCTCTCTTTTAAGCATTAAGTTTCAATGAATAGCCTAAAGGCAAATTCCTATACGCGAGCTTGTCACTTTTCTTAATTCTTTCAGTTTTAAGCCAAAGTTAAAGGAACGGTCGGGAGGTTGGTCAGTCACTCCAAAGGCATGTTTGCCGGACACTGGGCTGTGCAACTAGTTACTACAAACTTTTAAATTAGAACTGTTTGAACACCGAGTAACTAATCGAGAAAAAACTTATGATGATCAACTCCATAATTTGGATGAAAAGCTTGAATCTAAAATTAATTGTACAGTTTTGGGAAACTGAAGCTTTAGAATACAAGATATTAACACTAGAATTACCGCAAGCGGTCAAAATGACCGTTTGTCCAATAAACAAAAAAATGCGCAATAATTTTTGCTTTACTTTATCTTATAAGTTTTTTTTAAACTTGTAGTATAGCTAGTAATGATTTGAATCTTTGTAGGTGTGAGTTTGATGCGTTGTAAGCTTTTTTTTAATATCATGTTCTGGAATATACTGCATAAGCCCTGATCTCCGAATTACATTGAAGGTCTTCAACCTGCTTTTTAGCTGCGTGGTTAAAATTTTCTCAAAGTTTTTATTGTATTTATAACAAACACGGGGTCTCAAGCTAAATTAAAAACAATTTACCTTAAAAAAAGTTCAAAACATCAAATGGTTATTTTTCATCATACTATTGTTTAAATAAAACATAAGCGGCTATTCAAAAGCATACGAAAACAAACAAAATTGCAGCGCTCTACAGTTCACACATTCAACTTTTACACAACCTGTGCCCTTTCCGCAAACTGATCTACGGCATCCACAAAAAAATTTTGCAGTTTTGTTTTGTTCACAGTTTACATTAACTTGGCTTTGCTTTCGCTTTCTGCTTCCATTCACGATTGAATTTTAATGAGAATTGTTGAAAAGTGGAAGCAAAACTCCGACTAGTTGAGCTGTCTTTCCTTGAACATATGCTTCTTTTAGTTCAGTGGCGAGCTGAAGCATAAAATTCCTTCTCGAGGTAGCATCTCCAGTTTTCTTCTTATTCAACATTTTCACCTTCGCTTTCATTTCCTGAATCATCTTCTACAATTGCGTTTAGCCTAGCTAGAGCTTGGAAACTACTCACTTGTTCTGGTCTCGGCATTCTGCAAATGACTCAACATTATGAACTAGCTAGTAACTAACTGTTGCCAGATGCTACTGTAATTGTTGCATGATTTTTTTGAAACAATAACACAACAAAAAAGCTTTATTGTAAAGGCAACTTTAACAGTAGAGAAATTACAAGTCGCTTTGCGGTCAAAATGACCGTTGGCGGTAATTTAAGGTAAATCGCCCCCCAACATCCTCTGTGCTTATTGCATTGCAATAAAAATTAACATGCCAAAACTTGACAAAGACTTAGGAAAAGTCAGAAAGTTTTAATATTCTAAGATTTACCTAAGCAGAGAGATAACCGCACCAGTAATTCTAGTGTTAAGCGACAACAGATTATCCATCAAACTAAAAAGATTATGCAAAAGTCTTACGACAAAAGATTTAATCTGTTGATTCAAGGCGTAGAAGATTCGGCTCAAAAACGTCCGATTCTGCTAGGAAAAGTTTTGAAAAAACTAAAAAACTAATTCATAATTTTATGGAAAATGGTCTCCAGACCGACAATCCACTAACGATTGCTCTTGCTGCCTATTATCGCTTTACCCCAGCAACCAATTTTCAAAAACAATCACAAGGTATATCGACGCATTATTATTAAATTAACTAATTCGAATGATAAAAGACTGATTCCTACTAAATTAAAAAATCTTGGTAGTACGAAAGTTCTTTAATATGAAACTACACTATATTGGTGAAAATTTGCCCAAACCATTTGAGCAAGAACGCAAAACTTTGTTTCCTCATTTTCAAAAGGCCAAGCGTATGAAAAAGAAAGTAAGTTGGAAAGCTGAATATGGTCAATATTGTTTATATATTGATAACGCTAACGTTAATTATGTTAAAAACAATACTTGCTCTTCCTCTCCTTAAAAAAAATAGTAATTTTTAATTACTGGGCCAATCATTGTATAATTGTAACTTGCTATAAATATAGCTACATATCTTGTATTAATTTGATATAAGTGGTTGTTAGATATTTACTCTTGTGAAGAACCTCGTACAGTTTTTGCTAATTAATTTACCACAACAAAAATTTTTTTTTCATTCGTGTAACTTTACTAGTTCATCTGGTAAATTTAATCTCACTGGTTTGGTTCTGTTTGTCAACAATTGTATTGCGTATATGCTGTCAACCACAATTGAGTGTTAGGATGATTTGAATCTATTTTTGGCTTCAAGTCGAGCAGACACTGATAATTTTCAGTACTCTATTGCAGACTTTAAAAATAATTTAAATGACAACTACATAAATCAGGTAATTTCGACAAATTTAAAAACTTGCGTTTATACAGATTTCTTAAGTTTTAATAGTAGAGTAGATGTATTTAATTTATTTTTTATGCTTCATTTTAATATTAACACAATTCAAAAAACTTTGACTCCTTTTACGAAGCTTTGCAGTTGCTTCCGACTCTTCTTCGAATTATTGGAATTGCCGAAACAAAAATTGAGGATACATTTCTTACTAATATTTCTATAACTAATTGTACGTTTTTACATGTTAATTCTACTACCATGCTCGTGGGGTTGATTTATACCGGTATGTTTCAAGTTCGCTATTTTTGAACTTACTTGGTAAAAAGCAACTTAGTAGTGTTGGCTGTGAGGATCTCTGGGTTTCTTTAAAATTTCCGGAAGTCCAGCGCACTGTCGTAAAAGCTGTTATATATCGTCATCCTAGAACTAAAGCAAATGCTTATACTGAAACCCTCAACAATAAATTGGGTGAAATTGACTGCAATAAGAATGATTTTTATTTGATTGGTGATATCAATGTAAGTATTTGTGATAGCGATTGCTCTTCAACTGTTATTAATTACCTGTTTGTGCTAGAGAGTAATAATGTCTTTCACTTAATTATTAAACCAACCAGAATCACTAATATAATTCAGCATCCTTAATTAACCATATTTTTACAAGTGCTTCATCCAATCCTGTATTTCCGGGCAAAATTCATAACTATATCAGTGATCATTTTATTACGTGTTGCGCAACTTCTTTAAAAAGTAAATCTTGAATCTGTTAAACACCTGACATATTTTCTAGAGACATTAAAAATCTCAATATACAGTTGAAACTAGAAAGTTATTTGTAAGACCTTGATAATAATATGAGCCAATTCAAAAATTGTCTTGACTGTATTAATGCCGAAAATTATAATTTTATTTTTGGAAATTTTGTAAAAAGGGTTCGATCCAGGTCCCACGAAACAGCCGGTGTGCCGCACCAGGAAACGTAAGAGTCTAGAGAGCCCGTGAATATCAAAGTTCAAAAATGAAATGGGCAATGATCTATGAATTTTTTGTTGTTGCTTTGAAACTGAAAGGGATTTCTATGAACATTGTCACGAACAAATTTCGCAGAAATGTTTTGGAGAAGGCATTAATACAGGAAGTTTAAGCTCTAATGTCTAACCCGGTGTTTCTCAACCTTTTTCCGGTTGCGGCACATTTTTGGACTTTTTCAAAATTCGCGGCGCATTTAGACCATGTTTATTAATTTTTGTCCCCAAAATTAGGTGTTCTCTAACAAAAAGATCTTCATCTATTTTGAGACACTTATTTTACACTTTTCATCTCGAAATTAAGGTGTTCTCTAAAAAGAAATAAGCTGTTCTCAAAAAAAAAAAAGATCTTCACCTACGTTCACTATCTGCTTTCTTTATTTTCATGCCAAAATCAGATTTTTTCTAAAAAAAAAAACGATCTTCGCTCAGGATCTGATTTGGTTTATTTGATCGCATGTCCAATAACTACAGAATTGGACATCGCTAGCTAATGTTCTCCGAAAACTTTTGCGGCACACCTGGAAACCTCTCACGGCACACAGGTTGAGAAACACTGGTTTAACCTGATGTCAAATTTGCAAACGTTTTCACAATCACTATAACGAAACAATGGAGGAAAGTAGTACAATGTCGAATGTAGCCGTTTGGCTCTGTAGTAGTAGGGGAGGATAAACGAAGAAATAAGATCAAGGAATTACAGGAGCGTATCGAAACTTGGTATGTTGAATATAGGATAATGGCTGACTCAACGAAACAAGCAACAACGCCATTGATGCAGAAGGAAGTCAACATGTGCGATCAGCGTGAGAGACATCAGTTCGCTGGTTCAGATGAGAAAACGGCCGATAGTGTGGTTTTCGGCTACCGTCGCGTGCATTTCAGTGCATATTTTTTAAACGTGCCGCAATATGTGCATGAAACTTAGCAAGCGCGTAGAGGCAGAGTAAGGATGTACCTTGATACCAATGTCAAAAGTTTAGCAAAATGACGATTGCTTTTTATCTTAGACGCCAACAACTATGATGTGGCACCATCACTCTAATGTTTGTGGAATGGTGCACGTACACATTATTAGATTCTAGACACAGTAATTAACTTTATTATGTAAATAATCAAATTGCATTGGTTAGGAAACTCTTAAGGTACTACCACATGGGGCTATAGTGCACCGTAAACCAACGACGAGTTTGTTTGATAATATTTCATTTCATTTATAATTCATATACAATAATTCTTTAATTTATGTTTGTATATTTCCTTCAAAAGTAATTCTTGTAAACTTGTTTGTTAATGATTTCACTTGCAATGTAATATTTCTATTTTTATAAGTAAATTGATTTGTTGAAAAGAAATAGCTGACAACTCTTACAAATCTTGTTATATTTTTTCCGAATCTGCCCATTAGAAGTATCTATCTGCATAAATCCGGAGCACAAAAGAGGAAAGAAAAAAGAAAACGTGATGATTATGAAAGAAGAAGACTACAAGGACTCTTTCAATTTGGTATTAAAAAAAGCCAAGATGATGTAAAAACATACACAGCTGCAAATTTGGAAGAAGGGGAAAGTGTAGGTGGCAGTTGTGATGAAAATAGCCTATATGGAAATGAGATAGAAGCTAATAAAGAAACAAATTCAGAGGCATGAACAAATACGATGGACAAAAATATTAATTTAGAAACAGGACCTGCTATAGCTGATAAGCATGTAGATTTCAAAAATCAGGCAGACAGCAGAACAGAAATTCCTAAATCAAGTAGTGAATCAATAAAAGTGTTTCCAGATAAATTTGAAAAAAATCGCCTTGGCTTGTCAGGCTTGACATTGGATTCCTCACAGCAAAAATTCCTTCTCAATCTGACATAGAGAATTATGTCACCAAAGGTCATGTTGACTTTCCCTTGACATTGCCTAAAGATACTAACAATTAAACATTTCCATAAGGTATACAAAAGTTTAAAAATGTTAATGCAGAACAGCATACCCGAGACTGGCTTGCCTGGAGTCAGCATAAGAAGTCGCTATATTGTTTTCCATGTCGGCTATTTTGGAACAACGTTTGTTGCAGGCTGAGTGCACTCAAATCTGCATTAAGGCTGGCCAACCAGTGCTAAGTGGCAAAAATTAAGTAACAGAGTTTCTAGAAACCAAACTGCTTAAAAATGAGAAGCACCAGACTTGAGTTTCGCTCTTCTTAGAGCTCGTCAGTGATGCATATTTCACTGCGAATCGAACTCGCTACGTGTGGTCTTCCACGCAGGAGACAACACCACTAGACCAAGCGAGCTCGACAACATCTCGATCACAAGCAGCTGGAAATGATTCCCGGCTTTGCCGCGCAAGGAATACACAGAATCCACTGTGTGGTAAGACCAAGGCCGCACCTCATGACCGGGACTTACCCGACAAGCGTTAAGCATCGCGCTTACACTCCTAGAGCTTGGCGAGCGAAGAAAGAATTTTATGATTTTATAAATAACATGAGGTATTTTGGATAATACTAGAAACCAAACTGCTTAAAAATGAGAAGCACCAGACTCGAGTTTCGCTCTTATTAGAGCTCGTCAGTGATGCATATGGATACATTTATAAAATCATAACAGAGTTTCTGAGCATGAAAAGAGTAATGAGCATAGGGAATACTATCTAGCTTGGCGGGAATTAGAAAGGCGTTGGAATTGCAAAAAGGTGTTGAAAATCTCCTAGAAAGACCAATTAAAGTGGAATCGGAAAAATGGTGCAACATTTTGAAGCGACTTATTGATGTTACTCTCTTTTTAGGAGAACGTGGCCTTGCTTTCCGGGGTTCTTCGCAACGCATTGGTAACTCAAATAATGGAAACTTTTTAGGTCTGATAGAGTTGCTTTCTCACTGGCACCCCATTCTAAAGGAACACTTGTTAAAGGTAGAAGGATTGCAGAAAAAGGGTAAAAAACTTCAAGTACATTACCTCTCTAATGAGTCTCAAAATGAATTCATTGCAGAATGTTTTGATCTTGTTAAACAGCACAATTTGGGAGAAAGGCAGTCTGTAAAGTATTATGCAATAATAATAGATTTCATACCAGATTTATCTCATGTTGAGCAAACAACATTCCATTTTGCGTTACCTTGTTCGGCACAAATCACGATTTGAAATTGTGGAGCGATTTCTGAAATTTTTAGATTATAGTGACAAAACAGGATCTAAAATTGCTCAAATGATTACTTACACATTGGAACGCCATGCTATTTCACTTGCTGATTGTAGGGCACAAGGTTATGACAATGCCGCGAGCATGTCAGGCAAATACAATGGTCCACAAGCAATAGTAAAAGAGTGGTAACTTACTGCTATGCTCTCTCATTGTGGTTGCACACACTAAATTTATGTGTTCAAGTTTTTGTGTAGGGAAGAGGCACTTTTTGATGTATTTTAGGGGACTCGTTGCGGCCGCACCGTTTGCACTCTATTAAAGCCATCACTGGCCCCAAGAGGTGGGAAATATCAGCAAAGCAAATCAGTTATTGGGTTTATGACATATCTACCACCAGATGGTCAGATTGAGTAGAGAGTGTAAAACCATTTGTACAGTAGCTCACCTTCCAGGCTTCAAGTTGGCTTTGGAAAACCTGCTAAAGTTGAATACCACTCTAAAAAACAGGAACGAAATCCATGGAGCTATATGTCATGTCCTTCACCTGCATCATAATGTCAATCATATGGCACAGAATATTGGTTCCTATTGACTTTTGCAACAAAGTTATTCGAGCTACTGATGCGACTTTAGATATTGAAATTCTAAACATAGAAAGCTTGCTTGCTTAACTAATGGCTCTTCGAGACAGTTAGGAAGCAATATGGAATAAAGCTAAACTTTTTGCATCCAGCCTGCAGATAAAAGTAAAATTGTTTAGAGATCGTAATTCCATCGTATGAAAAAAATGAGATTCCAGTATAAGGATACACCTGATGAAAATGTCAATGAAATGAACGAAGCAGATGAATCCACTGAGGAAGCCCACTTTCGAAAGTACATATTTTATCTAGTATTGGATAACATTATTGGGCAGTTCGTTTCAGTCCAGCAAAACAGATTTCTGATACCTTCAGCTTTCTTTGGAACTACCAAAAGATTTCAAAAGAAGAATTAAAGCGCAAAACAGCTAAACTAGCAGAGAAGTGTTCTAAATACATCAGTAGTAAAGAAGACCTTGTGCAGCAAATGGATCACATAACAATAATTCACAATGCCAATTTTGGTGGAAAACAGTTGGGTGCATTCGTATTGTTAAATGCTTTGGCAGAGTACAGATTAGAAAGTATATTTCCCAACCTCAGTGTCAGTTTGAGGATGTTTTTTGAAGCACCAGCCACAGTAACATCAGCAGAAAAAAGCTTCAGCAAGCTAAAGCTTATCAAAAATAATCTCAAGTCCACCATGGGTCAGGATCACCTGCCAAACCTGGCTAGGCTCAGTATTGAGTCTGACATTGCAAAACAAATAGACTTTGACAGTGTAATTTGTAGTTTTGCCAAGAAAAAGGCACGCAAGGCAACGCTGTTTTAACAAAATAAGTCAATTTGCCAAGTGTTTTATCATTTATATATTTTCTTTAGGCTGTAGCCTTTATGAAATAGTGAGCATTCAGTTGATAAATGATCTAGGTATATTTTTAAATAACGTATAAAATGGATATGCATAAAGATTGATTAAGATGTACATTTATGTAAAGCAGTTATGAGAGTTTGATTAAATGGGCCACAGACCTTTTAAAAAGATTCTCGATTCCTCAGAACATACAACATAGTGCAACTGAATTATCTAGATATAACTAGTGTTGGAAATGGGGCCCAGAAAAGGTCTCGCACCAGCACTTCTTTCCTCTCAACGGCCCTGGTTAGATCAAAGATCAACATTTACGCTCCCTTACGTCAAGTCTCTCCTAAACAAAAGCGTCTTCATGCTACTGTAAATCTTGGTTAACAAACGGTCTTTTTGTTTCGATAAAGAATAAGCAAAAACTTTACCGTTCCCATTTTTTGTCTAATGATCTGGACAAAAAGACATTTTATGAGCAATATTCAAATAAATTAAACAAATTTAAAACCAAACCTAAAATTTTTTGTATTTTAATTTATTTGAAGACAACTGTAAAAATCCTTGCAAAACCTGGTCTTTAATAAATTCAGTACTTCACACAAAAGATGATACTCAGTTCACTTCATATACACTTATCATTAACAATCGTAACATAATTGACCCGACAGAAGTAGCAAATTGTTTAAATAATTACATATTTAATAAAATTGGATGTAATGTTGAAGTAATTTGCCAAATTACTCTGCAATTGGTATAAAAGATTTTTTGATTAATAGAGTCACATGTACAATATTTCTAGAGCCAGTTTTTATCAATGAAATCTTTAATATCATTAATGAATTAAATATTAACAAATCTGCAGGTTATGATGACATTTCGTGCTTTTTTTTATTAAACTTTCGTCCTCCCTGCTTATCCCTGTACTTTCAACATCGGTGAATTCGGCTTTCATTTTAGATATTTTTCCTGATAACTTAAACTAGTCAAGGTTATTCCTTTATTTAAAAAAGGTGATAAACTTGATATAAATAACTACCAACCTACCGCGTTTACTCGCTTGTAAGACGGGGATTTTTCCTCGAGATTTCGGGCTCAAATTGGGAAGCCCGTCTTATAGGCGAGGTCTACAGAGATAGAAATAGTTCACTCAGAACTGTGCAGATATTTCACAGTTTCTGGCGAAAATAAATAACAGAGACACGTACGCGGTAATTAAATTAAATGTCATACTATGAATTAAATAAATCTTTTAGCCTATTGTCAGTCAACTCCTCCTTCGTTGAAGGGCGCGCGGGACTTCGTTTTTTCCTATGATGTCATACCGGTAAGCTCAATGCATCCACAGTGCTAACGAAGAATAATCAATAAAGACACGCCTTTTGGCATCTTGTCGACTTCTTTCCGAATACTTGGCTGCTACCTTGGCTGCTTGGCTGCTGATACTGAAATGTGTTTCTCTCGTTAGCTGCTTTCCTTCCTTCGTCTATAAACGAGTCTAAACAGAATATCGACAATCTCCCAGGTGAAGATGGGACCTGTCTTATAAGCGAATCGTCTTAGAATTAAATAAACAGGGTATATCTTTATTAGCTTATTTCACAAAAATTTTTGAAAAAGTTATTTTTAATCGTTTCTTAAATTTTTTTAATAAACATTCTGTTCTGGTATCTGATCAATATGGCTTTCGAGCATGTTGTTCTTCATCTCACACAATTTTAGATACAGTAATTTCAACTTATGATAATATTAATAATAATCAATATACAGGAATGGTTACACTTGATATATTATAAAGCTTTTAATACAGTCTGCCACAAAAGACTTTTGATTAAACTTGACCATTATGGAATAAGAGTAACAGCCTTCAAACTGATGCAGTCATATTTAAATAATATATTGCAATATGGTGTGTAAATAACATTGACTCCAATCGTAGAAGTGTTTTAATGAGAGTAACTCAAGGTTCTGTTTTAGGCCCTCTTCTATTTCTAATTTCTATTGATGACCTACAAAATATTTTGAAAAGTATTTTTAGATTCTTTGCCCATAATACCGCTGTATTAATTAGTGCTTCCAGTTTACGTAAACTTGAAATCAAAATAAATGAAAAACTTTCTCGAGTGTCCCTGTGAATGGGTAAAAATTGTTTTACTATTAATCCCTCCAAGTCGCAAGCCATAATAATAATGCCTTTGTTAACAAAAATAGTTTTGCCAAGTAATATTAATATTAAACTTAATTTTATTACAATTGCAATTTTAGACCATATTAATCATTTAGGCATGTTAATTGATTCCAAATTGTTGTTTCGTGATCATATGCAAAAAGTTTGATTTAAACTCTCTCTCAAGCAGTTGGTAGTACGTGCAAATTAAGAATTTCTTTCCTCCTTGCATTTAAAAAGAACTTTACAGTATTTGCCTTCTTCCATTTGCACTTACTTTACGGTCTTACAATATGGAGTGCTGCGTATAAAAGTTATCTCGAATTTTTAAGGAAATTGCAAAATAAAGCTATGCGAGTGATCGATAATATGCAACGATCAACGAATGCTGATCCTTGGTTAAGTAAAAACAAAATTTTAAAATTAGAAGACTTAGTTTAGCTTGAAACTTCACAATTAATGTTTAATTTTGATAAATGTAAGTTACCAAATTCTTTCACTAAGCATTTCAAAAAAGTAACTCAAATTCATTCCCGCCTAACCCGTTCATCCGACAATAACATGTTACACTTACCAAGATACCGTTGCAATCGTCTGCAAAGATCTTTTAAATATAGAGCAGTTAAAATTTGGAATGATGTTCCATGCAGTATAAAAAACAATTGCTACTCTTGATATAATTTTGGCTTTATGTATAAACGATATATTTTAAATTCATACTCTTTTTTCCATGAACGTTCGAGTGAAACTTATATACAAAACAATTGCTACTCTTGATATAATTTTGGCTTTATGTACAAACGATTCATACTCTTTTTTCCATGAACGTTCGAGTGAAACTTATATTTAAACATTTACTGTCGTTCATTTTCATCTTGTCGCTCACATCTATTTTAAACAAAAGCGATTACACACTTTTATTTTCATAATTTTAGTTTATCGATGCCTGCTCGACTTGAAAACAAATAAATTTTTTTGATCATTTCAGTCTCCCCATACGTTTTCTATTTTTTGTGTTACGATTAGCGTTAGTTCAGTGCATTCTTTTTTGCTTACTTTATTTTTTGTCTTTGTGAGCATTGTATGATATTTTATTATATTGTATCGTATGAAATAAATTTCCTCTGTCTGTTAGTAAACAAAAAATGTTCGGTTTGATTACGGAATTTGTGTTTGAGAAAAAAACAAAGCAATTAGTTTCCAATGCGGTTGCATAATGAAGTACCGCGCGTGATAGCTTCGTTTTAATAAAGGCTGCAGCAAAACAAATATTATTTTGTTCAATGCATTTATTTAGAACTCGGTTTATTATATTATTAGGTTTAATATGTTGTTTTGTGTTTTTCTGGCAATTTTAATTATTACTGATCTGCGATTGGTTTTGGGTAAGTTTTTTTTTTTCAGTAAAAGTTTTTTTTATTTATTGAATAAATACATGGTTGACTGAAAAATAGATAATACTTAACATAAACCATAACAAATCAATTGTTTACACATTTTCTATAGCAAACAGATGCTAATTCATGTACAAGCTTGAAGTAGTTACTGAAATGCATTACCAAAAGCTTTTTCAGCTAAATAATCTTTATTTACTCCAAAAATGTTAACTGTAAATTGTAAGAAAGAAGATTGTTTATTTAAGCTTTTAATGTTGACTAAAGTAGTTTTGACTTTGAATGTCAGGTGCAAAAGCGCAGCATTGATTGTTTGGGCTAAAAAAAAACGATTGAAGGCAGTTTCCACTACGAGCGTAAAATGAAGTACTTTTGTTTCTTCATTTTTTTGCTTCGCTTGGCTTCGGAAAGAAGTAATAAAATTAATATAAAAAAACCAAAAAATGCTCCATTCCACGCTCGTAATGGAAACGGGCCTTAAGTTATATGAATTGTCGCAAAAAGTATATGAGAAGTGTGGAGAGTATTTTCTTATTTGCATATTCTTTTCACCTTTTTTAAGATTAAGTGGAATCTGCTTAATTACGCAAAAAGAAAAAGAAAATCAACCGCACTTAATCAAATTTTTACTAAATTTTTTAAATTTATCAAATTGAAAATAATTAGTATTTCAAAAAAACATTTCCACAAAAAAAGCTTACTTATTCAAAGCACATGTCTATTTTTCTCGAATTGCAATACAGTGGACTTAATTTTTTTTATTCTCCTAGTAGTTATTTTACTCGCAAATTCCCGTCCTTAAAATTGCCGTTATTATTATGTGCGTTTCATAGAGAAAAACTAGCATTTTGGAAAGAAAAACGGGTGAAAATAATTAAATATAACAATTTGATGAAAATTTTATGCAGTAAGTTCAATGGCATTTGTAGTTAAAAATTTGTTACTGGCTACGTTTGTTATCTTCTGGTTTTGTCTGAACGAAACTTTATGGAAACCAAAAACGTTTAGGTTCTTGTTTTGTTTTGAGTTTTTTTAAATCTCTACTAATAAATGCAGTAATGCTGCTTATACGATTATGATATGAACGAGGAAAATATATATTACTATATTTTCCTGTTATTCTTTTAAGTCAAACTGAGTGTAAAAAATTTCGTATTGTCAGTGACCAAACTAAGTAATGGATTAATCTATTTAAACATGCAGCCAACGTTGATTACTGTGTCGGAGAAAATGATTGCCACGCCCACGCTTCCTGTAGAAACTTGTGGGTAGTTTCCTTTTGTCTCTGTAATAACGGATTCGTTGGAAACGGAAAAAATTGTGTTGGTTAGTTGTGAAATGCAATTGCGTATTTGATGAAAGCTCTAAAGATAAATTTGTTGAGATCTTTTTTCTCTTACTTAGACATAGACGAGTGCACACGTGGAGTTCATAACTGCGACACGAATGCACATTGTAACAACACGTTGGGTTACTTTGAATGTAAATGCAACGATGGATACAGTGGAAACGGAAGAATGTGCTCTGGTAGGACATTGCTAGTGCAGCTCTTGGTTTAAATGTTGGCCAGTAAATTTTCAGAAAAGTCTTTAAAAAACTAAAAGTATCAAAAACGCAATATTACACATTTGCTCAAAAAATATTTTTCAAAAATTTTGTAAAACCGATTGATGTAAGTTCTTGTCGATTGTTTTCATTGTTTTTTTATTAGCATAAATGTTAATTAGAGCATTATTAGCATAAATGAGCGAGAATAGAAAATTTTTCGTTGCTGTAGTGAAGAGTGCATTGGGTGTTGTCAAGAAGATGTTGACCAATGGTGGATTCGTGAAATTGTTCTGGGCGTGTGTTGGCCTTGCAAGAGTGGGAAAGACTTTGGCGGTTGTGCGAGGCAGAAGGATTAGCGATAGATCTAGGAACGTGTTGTTTAATTCGTTCTTCTAGGCATTGAGACGTGCGACCAACGTACCAACTATCGCAGTGGCACACAAGTTTGTGTGCCTTGATCTTTCCTAGATCCATCGCCAATCCTCCTGCCTCGCACAACCGCCAAAGTCTTTCTTTCAGCCAATGAGAACTTTGCCTTTCCCTTTATAACTCAGTTCGGTTTCATTTCTGCTTTATTCTGACGATTTCCCCTGAAGCGTGTCAAATGAAAAGTTTTGGACAGAAAAATCTTTCACTTGACGCAATCTTCAAATTCTGTACCACCAAATGTCTATTCAATTAAGAAATGTTAAACGTGTAGATTTTCTATATAGACTTAGACGAGTGCACCATTGGAACTCACAATTGCCACACAAATGCATATTGTAACAACACGTTGGGCTCGTACGAGTGCGAATACAACTGCGGATATAATGGAAATGGAACAATCTGCATTGGTAAGAATGATTAACTATGTATAGAACAAAATTTGTGTTAAGAATTTCAATTAAATTTATGAATTGCTATCATAATTAACAACAGTGTGTTGATAAGTTGAAAATGATTTAAATACAATTAAGAAATAATAAAGTGCAGAAATTTTGTTTAGACTTAGACGATTGCACCAGTGGAACTCATAATTGCCACACAAATGCATATTGTAACAACATGTTGGGTTCTTACGAGTGCGAATGCAACGGCGGATATAATGGAAATGGAACAACCTGCATTGGTAAGAATGATTAACTATATATAGAACAAAATTTGTATTAAGAATTTCAATCAAATTTATGAATTGCTATCATAATTAACAACAGTGTGTTGATAAGTTGAAAATGATTTAAATACAATTAAGAAATAATAAAGTGCAGAAATTTTGTTTAGACTTAGACGAGTGCACCAGTGGAACTCACAATTGCCACACAAATGCATATTGTAACAACACGTTGGGTTCGTACGAGTGCCAGTGCAAAGACGGATACATTGGAAACGGAACAATCTGCATTGGTAAGAATGATTAATTATATATAGAACAAAATTTATGTTAAGAATTTCAATCAAATTTATGAATTGCTATCATAATTAACAACAGTGTGTTGATAAGTTGAAAATGATTTAAATACAATTAAAAAATATTAAAGTGCAGAAATTTTGTTTAGACTTAAACGAGTGCACCAATGGAACTCACAATTGCCACACAAATGCATATTGTAACAACACGTTGGGTTCGTACGAGTGCGAATGCAACGGCGGATATAATGGAAATGGAACAACCTGCATTGGTAAGAATGATTAACTATATATAGAACAAAATTTATGTTAAGAATTTCAATCAAATTTATGAATTGCTATCATAATTAACAACAGTGTGTTGATAAGTTGAAAATGATTTAAATACAATTAAGAAATAATAAAGTGTAGAAATTTTGTTTAGACTTAGACGAGTGCACCAGTGGAACTCATAATTGCCACACAAATGCATATTGTAACAACACGTTGGGCTCGTACGAGTGCGAATGCAACTGCGGATATAATGGAAATGGAACAACCTGCATTGGTAAGAATGATTAACTATATATAGAACAAAATTTGTATTAAGAATTTCAATCAAATTTATGAATTGCTATCATAATTAACAACAGTGTGTTGATAAGTTGAAAATGATCTAAATACAATTAAGAAATAATAAAGTGCAGAAATTTTGTTTAGACTTAGACGAGTGCACCATTGGAACTCACAATTGCCACACAAATGCATATTGTAACAACACGTTGGGTTCGTACGACTGCCAGTGCAAAGACGGATATAATGGAAATGGAACAACCTGCATTGGTAAGAATGATTAACTATATATAGAACAAAATTTGTATTAAGAATTTCAATCAAATTTATGAATTGCTATCATAATTAACAACAGTGTGTTGATAAGTTGAAAATGATTTAAATACAATTAAGAAATAATAAAGTGCAGAAATTTTGTTTAGACGTAAACGAGTGCACCATTGGAACTCATAATTGCCACACAAATGCATATTGTAACAACACGTTGGGTTCGTACGACTGCCAGTGCAAAGACGGATATAATGGAAATGGAACAACCTGCATTGGTAAGAATGATTAACTATATATAGAACAAAATTTGTATTAAGAATTTCAATCAAATTTATGAATTGCTATCATAATTAACAACAGTGTGTTGATAAGTTGAAAATGATTTAAATACAATTAAGAAATAATAAAGTGTAGAAATTTTGTTTAGACTTAGACGAGTGCATCATTGGAACTCACAATTGCCACACAAATGCATATTGTAACAACACGTTGGGTTCGTACGAGTGCGAATGCAACGGCGGATATAATGGAAATGGAACAACCTGCATTGGTAAGAATGATTAACTATATATAGAACAAAATTTGTGTTAAGAATTTCAATCAAATTTATGAATTGCTATCATAATTAACAACAGTGTGTTGATAAGTTGAAAATGATTTAAATACAATTAAGAAATAATAAAGTGTAGAAATTTTGTTTAGACTTAAACGAGTGCACCAATGGAACTCACAATTGCCACACAAATGCATATTGTAACAACACGTTGGGCTCGTACGAGTGCGAATGCAACGGCGGATATAATGGAAATGGAACAACCTGCATTGGTAAGAATGATTAACTATATATAGAACAAAATTTGTATTAAGAATTTCAATTAAATTTATGAATTGCTATCATAATTAACAACAGTGTGTTGATAAGTTAAAAATGATTTAAATACAATTAAGAAATAATAAAGTGCAGAAATTTTGTTTAGACTTAGACGAGTGCATCATTGGAACTCATAATTGCCACACAAATGCATATTGTAACAACACGTTGGGTTCGTACGAGTGCCAGTGCAAAGACGGATATAATGGAAATGGAACAATCTGCATTGGTAAGAATGAGTAACTATATATAGAACAAAATTTGTATTAAGAATTTCAATCAAATTTATGAATTGCTATCATAATTAACAACAGTGTGTTGATAAGTTGAAAATGATTTAAATACAATTAAAAAATAATAAAGTGCAGAAATTTTGTTTAGACTTAGACGAGTGCACCAGTGGAACTCACAATTGCCACACAAATGCATAATGTAACAACATGTTGGGCTCGTACGACTGCCAGTGCAAAGACGGATATAATGGAAATGGAACAACCTGCATTGGTAAGAATGATTAACTATATATAGAACAAAATTTATATCAAGAATTTCAATCAAATTTATGAATTGCTATCATAATTAACAACAGTGTGTTGATAAGTTGAAAATGATTTAAATACAATTAAGAAATAATAAAGTGTAGAAATTTTGTTTAGACTTAGACGAGTGCATCATTGGAACTCATAATTGCCACACAAATGCATATTGTAACAACACGTTGGGTTCGTACGACTGCCAGTGCAAAGACGGATATAATGGAAATGGAACAACCTGCATTGGTAAGAATGATTAACTATATATAGAACAAAATTTGTATTAAGAATTTCAATTAAATTTATGAATTGCTATCATAATTAACAACAGTGTGTTGATAAGTTGAAAATGATTTAAATACAATTAAGAAATAATAAAGTGCAGAAATTTTGTTTAGACTTAGACGAGTGCATCATTGGAACTCATAATTGCCACACAAATGCATATTGTAACAACACGTTGGGTTCGTACGACTGCCAGTGCAAAGACGGATATAATGGAAATGGAACAATCTGCATTGGTAAGAATGATTAACTATATATAGAACAAAATTTGTATTAAGAATTTCAATCAAATTTATGAATTGCTGTCATAATTAACAACAGTGTGTTGATAAGTTGAAAATGATTTAAATACCATTAAGAAATAATAAAGTGTAGAAATTTTGTTTAGACTTAGACGAGTGCACCAGTGGAACTCACAATTGCCACACAAATGCATATTGTAACAACACGTTGGGCTCGTACGAGTGCGAATGCAACGGCGGATATAATGGAAATGGAACAACCTGCATTGGTAAGAATGATTAACTATATATAGAACAAAATTTGTATTAAGAATTTCAATTAAATTTATGAATTGCTATCATAATTAACAACAGTGTGTTGATAAGTTGAAAATGATTTAAATACAATTAAAAAATAATAAAGTGCTGAAATTTTGTTTAGACTTAGACGAGTGCACCAGTGGAACTCACAATTGCCACACAAATGCATATTGTAACAACATGTTGGGCTCGTACGACTGCCAGTGCAAAGACGGATATAATGGAAATGGAACAACCTGCATTGGTAAGAATGATTAACTATGTATAGAACAAAATTTATATTAAGAATTTCAATCAAATTTATGAATTGCTATCATAATTAACAACAGTGTGTTGATAAGTTGAAAATGATTTAAATACAATTAAGAAATAATAAAGTGCTGAAATTTTGTTTAGACTTAGACGAGTGCATCAGTGGAACTCATAATTGCCACACAAATGCATATTGTAACAACACGTTGGGTTCGTACGACTGCCAGTGCAAAGACGGATATAATGGAAATGGAACAACCTGCATTGGTAAGAATGATTAACTATATATAGAACAAAATTTGTGTTAAGAATTTCAATCAAATTTATGAATTGCTATCATAATTAACAACAGTGTGTTGATAAGTTGAAAATGATCTAAATACAATTAAAAAATAATAAAGTGCAGAAATTTTGTTTAGACTTAGACGAGTGCACCAGTGGAACTCATAATTGCCACACAAATGCATATTGTAACAACACGTTGGGTTCGTACGAGTGCGAATGCAACGGCGGATATAATGGAAATGGAACAACCTGCATTGGTAAGAATGATTAACTATATATAGAACAAAATTTGTATTAAGAATTTCAATCAAATTTATGAATTGCTATCATAATTAACAACAGTGTGTTGATAAGTTGAAAATGATTTAAATACAATTAAGAAATAATAAAGTGTAGAAATTTTGTTTAGACTTAGACGAGTGCATCATTGGAACTCATAATTGCCACACAAATGCATATTGTAACAACACGTTGGGTTCGTACGAGTGCCAGTGCAAAGACGGATATAATGGAAATGGAACAACCTGCATTGGTGAGAATGAATAACTATATATAGAACAAAATTTGTATTAAGAATTTCAATCAAATTTATGAATTGCTATCATAATTAACAACAGTGTGTTGATAAGTTGAAAATGATTTAAATACAATTAAGAAATAATAAAGTGCAGAAATTTTGTTTAGACTTAGACGAGTGCATCAGTGGAACTCATAATTGCCACACAAATGCATATTGTAACAACATGTTGGGCTCGTACGACTGCCAGTGCAAAGACGGATATAATGGAAATGGAACAACCTGCATTGGTAAGAATGATTAACTATGTATAGAACAAAATTTATATCAAGAATTTCAATCAAATTTATGAATTGCTATCATAATTAACAACAGTGTGTTGATAAGTTGAAAATGATTTAAATACAATTAAGAAATAATAAAGTGTAGAAATTTTGTTTAGACTTAGACGAGTGCATCATTGGAACTCATAATTGCCACACAAATGCATATTGTAACAACACGTTGGGCTCGTACGACTGCCAGTGCAAAGACGGATATAATGGAAATGGAACAACCTGCATTGGTAAGAATGATTAACTATATATAGAACAAAATTTGTATTAAGAATTTCAATTAAATTTATGAATTGCTATCATAATTAACAACAGTGTGTTGATAAGTTGAAAATGATTTAAATACAATTAAGAAATAATAAAGTGCAGAAATTTTGTTTAGACTTAGACGAGTGCATCATTGGAACTCATAATTGCCACACAAATGCATATTGTAACAACACGTTGGGTTCGTACGACTGCCAGTGCAAAGACGGATATAATGGAAATGGAACAATCTGCATTGGTAAGAATGATTAATTATATATAGAACAAAATTTGTATTAAGAATTTCAATTAAATTTATGAATTGCTATCATAATTAACAACAGTGTGTTGATAAGTTGAAAATGATTTAAATACAATTAAGAAATAATAAAGTGTAGAAATTTTGTTTAGACTTAGACGAGTGCACCAGTGGAATTCATAATTGCCACACAAATGCATATTGTAACAACACGTTGGGCTCGTACGAGTGCGAATGCAACGGCGGATATAATGGAAATGGAACAACCTGCATTGGTAAGAATGATTAAATATATATAGAACAAAATTTGTATTAAGAATTTCAATTAAATTTATGAATTGCTATCATAATTAACAACAGTGTGTTGATAAGTTGAAAATGATTTAAATACAATTAAAAAATAATAAAGTGCTGAAATTTTGTTTAGACTTAGACGAGTGCACCAGTGGAACTCACAATTGCCACACAAATGCATATTGTAACAACATGTTGGGCTCGTACGACTGCCAGTGCAAAGACGGATATAATGGAAATGGAACAACCTGCATTGGTAAGAATGATTAACTATATATAGAACAAAATTTATATTAAGAATTTCAATCAAATTTATGAATTGCTATCATAATTAACAACAGTGTGTTGATAAGTTGAAAATGATTTAAATACAATTAAGAAATAATAAAGTGCTGAAATTTTGTTTAGACTTAGACGAGTGCATCAGTGGAACTCATAATTGCCACACAAATGCATATTGTAACAACACGTTGGGTTCGTACGACTGCCAGTGCAAAGACGGATATAATGGAAATGGAACAATCTGCATTGGTAAGAATGATTAATTATATATAGAACAAAATTTGTGTTAAGAATTTCAATTAAATTTATGAATTGCTATCATAATTAACAACAGTGTGTTGATAAGTTGAAAATGATCTAAATACAATTAAGAAATAATAAAGTGCAGAAATTTTGTTTAGACTTAGACGAGTGCACCAGTGGAACTCACAATTGCCACACAAATGCATATTGTAACAACACGTTGGGCTCGTACGAGTGCGAATGCAACGGCGGATATAATGGAAATGGAACAACCTGCATTGGTAAGAATGATTAACTATATATAGAACAAAATTTGTATTAAGAATTTCAATTAAATTTATGAATTGCTATCATAATTAACAACAGTGTGTTGATAAGTTGAAAATGATTTAAATACAATTAAGAAATAATAAAGTGCAGAAATTTTGTTTAGACTTAAACGAGTGCACCAATGGAACTCACAATTGCCACACAAATGCATATTGTAACAACACGTTGGGTTCGTACGAGTGCGAATGCAACGGCGGATATAATGGAAATGGAACAACCTGCATTGGTAAGAATGATTAACTATATATAGAACAAAATTTGTATTAAGAATTTCAATTAAATTTATGAATTGCTATCATAATTAACAACAGTGTGTTGATAAGTTGAAAATGATTTAAATACAATTAAGAAATAATAAAATGCAGAAATTTTGTTTAGACTTAGACGAGTGCATCATTGGAACTCACAATTGCCACACAAATGCATATTGTAACAACACGTTGGGTTCGTACGACTGCCAGTGCAAAGACGGATATAATGGAAATGGAACAACCTGCATTGGTAAGAATGATTAACTATATATAGAACAAAATTTGTGTTAAGAATTTCAATCAAGTTTATGAATTGCTATCATAATTAACAACAGTGTGTTGATAAGTTGAAAATGATTTAAATACAATTAAAAAATAATAAAGTGCAGAAATTTTGTTTAGACTTAGACGAGTGCACCAGTGGAACTCACAATTGCCACACAAATGCATATTGTAACAACACGTTGGGCTCGTACGACTGCCAGTGCAAAGACGGATATAATGGAAATGGAACAACCTGCATTGGTAAGAATGATTAACTATATATAGAACAAAATTTGTATTAAGAATTTCAATCAAATTTATGAATTGCTATCATAATTAACAACAGTGTGTTGATAAGTTGAAAATGATTTAAATACAATTAAGAAATAATAAAGTGCAGAAATTTTGTTTAGACTTAGACGAGTGCATCAGTGGAACTCATAATTGCCACACAAATGCATATTGTAACAACACGTTGGGTTCGTACGACTGCCAGTGCAAAGACGGATATAATGGAAATGGAACAACCTGCATTGGTAAGAATGATTAACTATATATAGAACAAAATTTGTATTAAGAATTTCAATTAAATTTATGAATTGCTATCATAATTAACAACAGTGTGTTGATAAGTTGAAAATGATTTAAATACAATTAAGAAATAATAAAGTGCAGAAATTTTGTTTAGACTTAGACGAGTGCACCAGTGGAACTCACAATTGCCACACAAATGCATATTGTAACAACACGTTGGGTTCGTACGAGTGCGAATGCAACGGCGGATATAATGGAAATGGAACAACCTGCATTGGTAAGAATGATTAACTATATATAGAACAAAATTTGTATTAAGAATTTCAATCAAATTTATGAATTGCTATCATAATTAACAACAGTGTGTTGATAAGTTGAAAATGATTTAAATACAATTAAGAAATAATAAAGTGTAGAAATTTTGTTTAGACTTAGACGAGTGCATCAGTGGAACTCACAATTGCCACACAAATGCATATTGTAACAACACGTTGGGTTCGTACGAGTGCGAATGCAACGGCGGATATAATGGAAATGGAACAACCTGCATTGGTAAGAATGATTAACTATATATAGAACAAAATTTGTATTAAGAATTTCAATTAAATTTATGAATTGCTATCATAATTAACAACAGTGTGTTGATAAGTTGAAAATGATCTAAATACAATTAAGAAATAATAAAGTGTAGAAATTTTGTTTAGACTTAGACGAGTGCATCATTGGAACTCATAATTGCCACACAAATGCATATTGTAACAACACGTTGGGTTCGTACGACTGCCAGTGCAAAGACGGATATAATGGAAATGGAACAACCTGCATTGGTAAGAATGATTAATTATATATAGAACAAAATTTGTATTAAGAATTTCAATCAAATTTATGAATTGCTATCATAATTAACAACAGTGTGTTGATAAGTTGAAAATGATTTAAATACAATTAAGAAATAATAAAGTGCTGAAATTTTGTTTAGACTTAGACGAGTGCACCAATGGAACTCACAATTGCCACACAAATGCATATTGTAACAACACGTTGGGTTCGTACGAGTGCGAATGCAACGGCGGATATAATGGAAATGGAACAACCTGCATTGGTAAGAATGATTAACTATGTATAGAACAAAATTTATATTAAGAATTTCAATTAAATTTATGAATTGCTATCATAATTAACAACAGTGTGTTGATAAGTTGAAAATGATTTAAATACAATTAAGAAATAATAAAGTGTAGAAATTTTGTTTAGACTTAGACGAGTGCACCAGTGGAACTCATAATTGCCACACAAATGCATATTGTAACAACACGTTGGGCTCGTACGAGTGCGAATGCAACGGCGGATATAATGGAAATGGAACAATCTACATTGGTAAGAATGATTAACTATGTATAGAACAAAATTTATGTTAAGAATTTCAATTAAATTTATGAATTGCTATCATAATTAACAACAGTGTGTTGATAAGTTGAAAATGATTTAAATACAATTAAGAAATAATAAAGTGTAGAAATTTTGTTTAGACTTAAACGAGTGCACCAGTGGAACTCACAATTGCCACACAAATGCATATTGTAACAACACGTTGGGCTCGTACGAGTGCGAATGCAACGGCGGATATAATGGAAATGGAACAACCTGCATTGGTAAGAATGATTAACTATATATAGAACAAAATTTGTGTTAAGAATTTCAATCAAATTTATGAATTGCTATCATAATTAACAACAGTGTGTTGATAAGTTGAAAATGATTTAAATACAATTAAGAAATAATAAAGTGCAGAAATTTTGTTTAGACTTAGACGAGTGCATCATTGGAACTCACAATTGCCACACAAATGCATATTGTAACAACACGTTGGGCTCGTACGAGTGCGAATGCAACGGCGGATATAATGGAAATGGAACAACCTGCTGGGGTAGGACAAAGTTGTTAAGTATTTTTTTAAATATCTAGTTGCAATAATATTTTACAGCATAATCGTAATATTTTTAATGGTTAAAGTTTATGTTAATTTTGTTTGGTTTAATTAAACCAATATTAATTAAATTTAAAAAATATAAAAAGCTTTTCCATTTAGTAAAAAAACAAACATTTTAAGTTTTATTCACTGCATCTAGTTTATTGTTGATTTGTTTCTGTTGTACCCGGAAAATATTCTGAAGAATAAAATACAGCGTATTAATAAAATCTTATGATTAGTCCTACAATTTTTTTTGTCTTGGAACCATTGTTTGAATGATATTTTTTGTTTCTTGGAAAAAATTGATCTATGGGCCAGCACTTGGTTGGTACACTGACTCGAGTTTTTTATACTTCTAATTTAGTTTTAAAAAGAAAAAAATAATAATATTCAAAGTTGTGCACGTCACAAAAATAGATTCGTAAAAAATATAAACTTCTTTTTCCGATTATTTCTTAAAAGTAATTAACGGAATTTTTTACTTCTGTACGGACAATACCATAGCAACCCGACACTGTCTTCAGATCACTGCGCAAAAAACGACTGCGACCAATATGCGAGCTGCTGGAAATCTTTGGAAACCTTCTTTTGTTCCTGCAACGATGGATATTTCGGAAGCGGGAAAAACTGCAATGGTGATTTGCAAAAGTGTCGAGAAATTCTTGTTTTGTTTACGTTTGAAATGATATAAAACAACAAAATGAGCATTAGGGCTTTTTTAGATAATGTTAATACAAATTAAAAAAGAAGATATTTATTAAAAAGAAAATAGAAAAAGTTTTAATATAAGCTTGTAGTATTATCAGTTCCACTTCAAATAAAATTGTATATTTTGAATTTGTTAAGAATATCTTTTCCGAAACCGGCTTAAGAAAAACAACTACCTTAAATTATTTAGCAGTCCCAATAATATTGATTGCCCAAGCCTTTGTAGGTCGCTGCTACATTGTTTATGTACACGTTTGCTGTTTCACGTTTGTTACGGGTTTGTGCGGCTTACAACTTTATCGCCTCCTTGTGTTAGTTTTTAGCCAATGAAATAGCTTGTTTTGTTTAAAACCACTTTGTCACTTTAGGTTACACCCTAGAATGAAGTTGAAAAATGGTTTTGATGTTTGAAATCTGTTCAAAAAAATAATTGTAGCAGAAAATGATGTCAATTAAGAGCCACTATATATTTTTATAAATTCTGACAAAGTAATTTCGATATTTAGACCTAGATGAGTGCACACGTGGAAGTGATAATTGCGACACAACTACACATTGTTACAACACTCATGGGTCATACGAGTGCAAGTGCAAGGACGGATACAGCGAAAATGGGACAACCTGCATTGGTAAGAATATATAAATCAATCCTGCTAGCAAGATGAAAGAACCTGCTTTAACCAAAAACCCCAATACGCTAAAGAAAGCTTTTGTTGTCGCCATCGTAGAAAAACCAAATTACTTCATGATTATTTTTAAAAGTTATTGTCTTTAATCAGTTTCAGTCATACAAATGAAATGTATTGTGTGGGTGAATTTAACATTTATTTTAATTAACTGAATCTTTGATGAATTGCAATAAAAAAAACTTAAACAGCGAAATAGATCTTGCTGATGAAACGCTTTTTTCGTCAGTGTTTTTGAGCAAGCAGAAAATTAACACAAAATTATGATCATGTATTGATTCTAACTTTGCTATATATAAATGAAAATAACAAAAATTACTTCAGATGTGTCATATCCCTGCGATAAAAAAAATGCAAATCTCGTTAATTAAAGCCGTACCAACCGAAAAAATGTGGAGAGCAATACAGTTTTGCTCAAATTTTATTGACGTTGGCTCGAATCATCGCTTTCCAGCACTTCACCATTTCACGGATATGAAAAAAAGTTTCATTCCAAATTTGGGGTGAAGACCAAAAAAAAAGGTAATCACTTTGAAACTGACCCCAATTTCTTTTTTTTTGTCCCAAAAACCAAGTAAAGACAAAAAAGTCTTTACCCTGAATCTGTCTCAGATTTCTCAATTCTTGTCCCAAAAAATAGTGATTTCAAAAAAATAAAAGGTCTTCACCTCAAATCTTAATTGTTTTTCTGCATTTGAGAACTTTGTTCTGCAGGATTAGTTTGTTTTCTGTGCACAAAAAAGTTTGTTTTACCCAAATAATTCCTGTCGCTGCCCGAAAAATTCTAATTTTGCCCAAATTTTTTGGATTTAGGGGGCAATTGTCCCCCGACTCCTACGACTATGTCGCTAATTATCTTCTTTTCTAACTATTGCTATGATTGTTGCTTAGATAGAAGATGAAAAATAGTTTGCATTTTGGCAAGTTAAATGAGAGGTAGAAATCTTCTCGTCACGTAGATTTGGTTTTAATAGTTGCTTAAATATCGAACATCAGAGTGTATTTCTATGATGTTCTTTTGTATTTAGCAGAACTAAATTGGTTACATACCCATCCTTGCCTGTTAGTTATTTTCTTGTATTTTATTTAATCCACAAAATGTCAAGATTTTTTAAAGTTTAACCAAATTAAATTACGTAGCGATTGAAATCCGTGTTTCACTAATTAATGTTTTATGCTACTTTTATAAACTTTCAGATTACAACTCTATTGCTTTTAGATTTTATTCATTTTTTCCTTAAATTAATCTTTTCTCTTTTTTATTTGACATTTGTCGTAAATTGCAAAAAATTAGATAGTTTCAAAGGTATACAGGCTAGTCATAACTGACTGGCTCTGGAAAACTCTGATGAACAAGATATCCAGCAATATTTATTCACGTCAAATTGGAACCGCTCTATTATTTTAAAGGATTCTGACAAATGATTTTGATGTTTAGACTTAGACGAGTGCACGGGTGGAACTCACAATTGCGACACAAATGCACATTGTAACAACACATCGGGTTCATTTGAGTGCAAGTGCAAGGACGGATACAGCGGAAATGGAACAACTTGTATTGGTAAGGATGATTAACTACGTATAAAACAAAATTTGTCTTATAAAGTTAAATTAAATTTATTGCTACCATAATTAACTACAATATAAAGTGGTATATGTTCTTTTTAATGTTCTAGATTACATAACCTTTAGTTTTACATTGTAACATTATATTGCTTTAAAACTTTACGGTTTAGTTTCAACTTTTTTAATTCGATTTTTGTACCACTATTGTTTTCAGAAGCATTCAAACAAGGAAAACTTTGAAATTCAATGGGTTTTGGCAAATCTTTAGAAATATATTTGCTAAGTTAAAAAATCTGGTTATTTTAAATTTTATTACATTTAGATTATTGCATACTTCCAAATATTTTTTTGTAATTTCTAGCTTGTGATCCTCCATGTGATATTAATACGTCTTTTTGTCAAGATAAAGTTTGCCAATGTAAACCACACTATCGATTAAATAAAGGAGTGTGCACAGGTAAGTTATAGCTTTTTATTTAAAAAATTTATTTCAAATTACTCACCACTTTTTCAGCTGTCTGTACCTCTTCAAATATAAACGTTTCTGATGTTCAAGATTTGAAGTTTTTGGAAGCATTTGTTGGTGAAAGGCAGCCTAGCGAAAATGTTTGTCCGGACGGAATAAGTAAGTCTTAATATGGTTTTAAGGTTAATTCGTAACATCGTTGTATAAAATTGTTGAGGATCAGAATAATTTTTTGTGAGTAAAGTCTTAAGCCAGGCATGTCAAACTCGCGGCCCGCAAAACCTTTTGATAAATTTTTCAAAAAATTCTCAAAATCGAAATAATAGTGAGGTCATACTTATAAAAACGACATGGACTTTAAAACTGACTGGATCCTGAGTTTTTTTCTTTCTTAATTTTTTTGATCTTCACTTTGATTTCAACAAAAGTTTCTAAAATATGTTTGTTCAACTTTTTGTGGGGCCAAGATCTGTTACTTAACTACAGCAAAAATTTTTTTTGATCTTCACTTTAATTTTAACGTAAAACTTAAAAAAGGGTAAGCATGGAACGCATATTCTAGAACCTAGAGAGGCACATTTTAAAATTTTGCGTTGAAACCTAAGTGAAGACCAAAAAACAAAAAAATCATCACATTGTTTGCTAACCGAATTGTGGCCCGCCCCAAATTTTTAGGCCAAAATTTCTCAGACGCGCCGTGCATACGCTTACGAGTTTGTCAAGCCTGTCTTAAGCCATGTTTGCCTTATTTTTTTGTACGAGGAAATAACAATTCCAAATCTTTTTTGTCTTTTAATCAAATTCAGAAGAAGCAAATACCCTCAGCAAATTCTTGATCTTCATCCATTTTTGTTTACTTTACAGCCTTGTAACAACAATGGAGCTTTACTAAGAGCAATTATCAAATGGTTACATCAACTTATTTTTAAATTAGCGAGACGGCGTTGTTAAGCTAAAACACCTTACTGAGGTTTCTGTTTGTTAAACTGCACGATTTTAATTCCGGACAGCTCGTCTATCATACCATGCAAAAATTCTCTTTTTTTTTTTTAGCAGTATTTTAGTTACCATCGGTCGGCAGTATTTTGGCTAATGGTGGTGTTCCACAAGGTTTGATTCTTGGACCATTGCTATTTATTCTTTATGTGAATGATCTTCCTAATGCTTTTTTTTTACTCCATTATTTGTCGGTTACACTAGTCTTTTAATTTCAAATCGCTCTTTGATTTCTTTACAAAGCAAAGTAAATAATAATATATTAAAACTTGATTCTTAGATGCAATCAAACAAATTGTTCGTAAATAGTGACAAATTTTTTATATGCTAATTAATAATTGTCAAAAAAAAGAATATAGTTTTAGTCGATGTATAAATGAGAAAATAGTTAAGAGAAATACTGAGGTAAAGTATCTTAGTGCACATTTAGATGAAAAGTTAGATTAAAAATCGTGAATTTGAGAAAACAATTGCATGTGGAATAAAAGTTCGTTTTTACTACAAGAGTGGAATGAAGTATTCTTTGTTTCATTTATCGATTTTTTTCCTTCGCTTAGCGTTTCAGCGGGGAAAGAAGTAAAAAAAATCAATTAAATAAACAAACAATGCTCCACTCCACGTTCGTAGTGAAAACGGGACTTAATGTATAAGCTGAGACAAAGCACTCCCATGTGTACTTTAAAATTAATTTGTTATACCTTTTTTCAATTTAAAATTTACAATTCTATTATAAATTGGATAGATCAAGTTTAAAAACATTAAACCAATAGCGATATTACGAAATAAGTATGTTAGGGCTTGCTTATTTTTACCTAAAACATCAAATAGTAAAGAGCTTTAATTAAAATTTGATGCTTTAAAATTTAAAGAGTTGTTCTATCTAGCCATGCTTATTTATTACTGCACGAACAATACGCTAATTATTTTAAATCCCTTCCACAAGTCCAAGAATATTTCACGCGCAATGTTAAACCTAATCTAAATCTGCCTCGTACGAGAACTAAATGTAAAAAAATGACTTGTTTTAGTGGAGAAAAAATATGGAATGATATTTCATTAAAAATTAAGATGTTTTATAATTTGCTTAGATTTAAATACAAAAAGTTTTTAAATATTGATTTTATTTTATCATGACTTCAAGTAAATTAAAGTGTCTTTGTCTTTGAACTTGAATGCTTTTCAGATATATTTTTCTTGGTTCATACAGTATTGTTCGTGCATTAATAAATAAACATAGCATTAATAAATAAGCATACCATTATAAGGTAAAATAGGGCGAGAAAAATCATCTTCCCAATTGCGCTAAATATCTTATTTTTTAAAATTGTTTTCTCAGTTATTGGTTTTTGCTTTTTTTCTTTGATTTTTGTGAATGTTTTTTTTCTTTTATTGCAATATACAGTTGCTTTAATGTAGCTGATGCTGTAATAAAAGAAAGTGATAATGAGTTTCTCTGGTAACCTTCTGGTCTTTCGCTACCATCCTTGAAGTGTTGATAAACTGTGATCTAAGACCTTATAGCTTTTTTCATATTGCGCTTTGTTAATTGATAGTTTATTATCTCTGAAACAAATAAACTGAACTGAACGTTTAGATTTAGTACTTTAATCCATAGAAGCTCTCTTTAGCAATTAAGGTTCATGAATCATTTACTGGGTTTCGCGAGCTTTCCGTTATACCCTATTAATTTGTATAAAATGAATTAAATAGGAATTCGGCAAAATTTAAAAAATTAGTTTAAGAGTTTTGTAACACTAAAAAGACCGAAAAGCAAAACGCTTCATTTGTCAACGATTATTATAACCAGTTCATATGTAATGGTAGGTCGGGATTTAAGATATCAGCCGTATCAGCCGCAGTTAAGTTAAGTTAGGTTAAGTAAAAGTTACCTAAGCCTAAGTTTGTTTGTCAAAGAACTTGATCCTATTAGAAACCTAACAATCGAAAAACTATTCAAGTATTTTTTTAATGGTATTAGTTTTGAATGAATTTACTCTACGCTGCCGGCGTTTTTACGCTGACGCTTTAGTTGGTCTATAAAAAAAAAACTTTCACCTACCAAATCATCAACATATTAAATTAAATTGCTTCCTTCATCTTGCAGTGGCCGGTATTCCCATGGGTTCGATTCTCTGTGTTGCATCTGGAAGTTCGGAAGCACCCGCCCAGTTCAACGTCAGCACACTCAACATCGTCGATTGTCATCCGCAAAACTTGTCTACTTTTCTCGAAGTACGGGTGCCTACTAAATTTAAAGCCTTTTTATCACTTTCGCGTTTTTGCGTTAGATTTTCGACTATACTCGATTCTATGACAAAGCTACAAGCATTGTCCCTTTTCAAGAAAATATTCAATAAAAAACTAAGATATAAACATTAAAGCAGTGTAAAGAGCAATTTAAGAATGAAGTCGAGACAGGATTTCACGTCTATATTTTAAGGTGCAGTAAACACGCAGATTATAATGACATTTTTTGTGCAATATATTGTTTGAATGTCCTATGACGTATACCATTTTTACTGCTTCCTTTTAGTCAGCTTTTATAATGTGCTTTGTTGCTTTGATTTGTGCAGTTGCGGCTGAAATAAACAAATTAATGCGACAATCAATCATTAGATAAGGTTACAAACGTATAGTATCCCGTTTTGTCTCAAATAAACATCAGCTGTAAAAAGTGCAATAAAACACATGTTATTTTTTGGTTAATACTTAGCCTACTTGTTACAACTCATGTGTTCCACTTGTTCTCGGATATTTAAAACTCCCGAGTTTGTGTTTTATAACTGTTTTTATGGGTTTGTTTAGACCAGTGGTTCTTAAACTTTGGTGGTCCATGGCTCCTTTTCAGAGACTCTAAAACACCCGTGGCTCCCTGCTTAAAATATTGTCCCATAAGTCATGGGAAGACCAAAGAAAGATTTTCACTTTAAAACTGCCTCTGACTTCTTTATTTTTGTCCCAACTTTACGCTTTGAATCACTTCGAAACTTCCACGAGCAGAAACTTGTGTTCCACCCTTACTAAATCCCTCGTGGCAGGAACCCCTTTGAAAAACCCTTATTTTATAGAAAGAGACATAAATTCACGACTTTGATTGAATTTTTTATCTATGACTTAAAAACTTTTATAAGAACTAGGAATTAAGGACGAATTTTTAGTTTTCAACTTTAGCAATGATTTTTTTTTAAATAAAAGTGGTTTTGAATTGAGTGGTCAGCCTGCAATAATATATTTAATGTAAACACTGTTACCAGAAATATTACTTAGTTTAAAATTCATTAGTTCTTTTTGTGCAATCAGATGTAAGTTAAATTTCAACAAATACAATAAAAGACGCAATATATATTTTTTTATAAAGGCGTAATGTATTAAAGTATTTGGTATTTTCACAAAAATGTGAAAATAGTTTTATTGCTAACTGTTAATAATGTAATATATTGCAGTGGAGTACTCATCATAATTCAATCTTTGATAATTCAAATGAAATTGAAACGGAAACTGCTCAAATGGCGCAATTTATTGAAAAGCAAAGCATTCTAACCAGCAATGAAGCGACAAACGTTGTTGAGCTCATCTCTGATTTATCCAATGCAGTAAAAAACAAGCACACATCGGTAAGCAATTACTTTAATACTTTTTGTCTTTAACTTTTTACCATAACTGACACCTCGCTTTCTAAATTGTATCTTTGTTAGCTTTTTTAGCTTTTTTGTGATAGAAAGACACGAGTTCGATGCCCAATTTACACGAATAATTTTTGATGTGCTATTTGGAAAGTCAAGTCACGATAATTTTAAATGTGGCCACGCTACTTGAAGCTCGTTTCGACTACAAGCGTGGAATGGAGCATTTTTTGTTTATTTTATTGATCTTTTCGCGTTTAAAATCTAAGCGAGCGCAAACCGAAGCAAAAAAATCAATAAACAAACAAAGAATGCAAGATTCCACCCTCGTAATAGAAACAAGCCCGAACTTACTACAATGACTCCACTAATGCAGAAAGCAGCGAACAAGCCAATACAACTATAAGATAAAAAGATTAGCTTTTTTTCATTTCCTATTTTTCATTTTTTATAATTTCCAAGAGAATAAAACATAGGCTTAAACAAGAAACGGCCTTTCAGTACAAGAGTCTGTGACGTCATTTTTTAAAAGTCCAATGTAGTGCACAGAGGAGCATTGTGATTTCTAGTTTGCCCAGTTTGCACTATAATGCGATATTTTGTATCAATGAACTACGAGTGAACAGGTTTATGGCAGGGGTGGGCAAACTTTTCAGCTCGAGGGGCTGATTCAACTGTTGATTTTGATCGTGGGCCGTACTAATTTTTACAACGTTAACCCGCGCCTCAAATCTACACGAAAACGAAAAAAAAATCTTTACGTTGGTTTGCGGCACCATTTTTAAAGGTGAAGACAAAAAAAGGTCTTAACTTTGCTTTGATTTCTTTACCCATAGCCAAATAAGGTGGAGACCTTTAGATCTTTATTTTTTTAGAGAATACTGCTTTTTGGGTAGAAAATCGAGTAATCAGAGACAAATTCAAAGTGAAGACCTTTTTTATATTTTGGCCTTTACTCTAAAGTTGAGAAAGAATTTCTTCTCATCTCCGTAAAGTACTAGAAGATCGTGATTCGGACAAATGTCACAAAATTTCGGCAAAACTGTATTACCCTCCCAACATTTTTTCGACCGTACTCTTATGGTTTCACTATTCATGGATTGTCATTGTCCCAGATGGCAGGTACTTTCTCGCAGCCTGGGACGTGAGTAAGTCTATTACTGCTTTTAAACATGAAGGACCGAAACCAAACCTGCCAAAACGGATGGGTATCTACCCATTCTGACGTTCAGCGAGGGTCTGCTAATTGGCAAACTTGCTTTTCAGGACGGGGCAATGCTTGAAAAAAACTGCTTTTTTGGAAGACGACCAGAACAGTGATTCTCCAACCGAACAGCGAAGGCCTGACTAGAAGCAAAACAAAAGTTCTTCATTACCTTTCTCTGCAGTCTGAGGCACTCGTCATCCTACTACAAGAGACTCACTGCACTGATGCAGAGAAGTTGGTACTTCCTCGCTACCAACTAACTTCTCTAAGCAGGGAGCATGGCCTTGCCACGTTTGTCCACGAGCGACTAAGGTATGCGCTTTTGGACCAATCTCCACTGACATCGGAGATCGAGTGGTTGTGCGTGGACGTTGATGGTTATAAAATAGTCAGTATCTACAAACCTCAACCAACGCGATTTCGATCCCTGAATCTCCCAGAGTTTTTTCACCCCTGCTTTTATGCTGATAGTTTCAACTGTCATCGTGCTGATTGGGGCTACAATAATAACAGTCCGAACGGTGAGTGCTTGGCTGGTTGAACAAGTATTAATAGTCTTGCCCTCTTATACAATGCCAAGAACGATGCCAGTTTTTACTCCGGCCGATGGAACACTGGCACCAATCCAGATCTAGCTTTTGCTAGCGTAGGTCCAAACAGTTGTTACCGGATAGACGTGTCCTTGAAAAGTTTCCCAGGTCACAACATCGACCTTCGCTTATTACACCACCAAGGTTTGCTCTGTCAGTGCCAAGCATGTCTGTTAAGCAATGGAACTTCCGCAAGGTTAAATGGAGTCATTACATTGCTTTGACGAATAAATTTGCAAATACTTTGTTGCCGCCTGATTCACCTGATGTGGATGCGGCTTACCAGGATTTCTGTAACATTATCAAGAAACCAGCCAAAAAGACTATCCCACGCGGGTATGGAAACAACTATATTCCGTGCTGGGATGTAGAATGTGAATCCCTCTATAAAACGTTCCTGCAGTCTCCTCAGGGAGACAACTCGAGTTTGGCTGCTACAGCTTTGCTTGCCAAACTTAAGAGGAAGCGCAGAGATCGATTGTCCGAGGCAGCTCGGAGCATTGACTTTTCACACTCTAGTCGAAAAGCATGGAATATTATGAACAACCTTACTGATGAATCACGACGCTCTCCTCGTCACTTTCCCATCTCGGCTGATGCTACTGCGTCTCAGCTGGTTAGAAATGGGAAATACGAGGTTGTTGACCGCAAGTCATCTCGACTTGTCTCTTAAGAAGTCTGACGTTTGGAGGGTCACAACACCAGACCCAGTAAATATCTCTGATACTTTCTCACAGAGAAAATTTACTGCTGCTCTTCAACACTCAAAACCAGGTAAAACTCCGGTTCCTGATTCCATCTTGTCACAAACTTTGTTTGGGAATCCCAAAGGACCAGTTGAGCTAGATAACCCGAATACCTGCGCTGAAACAAAGCTGTGTCTAAATTTTATTTTATTCCAGCTCAAGAAGTAGTCTTGCTATGAGCCTGACAATTTATACAATTGGTTTAACGAAAGCTCGGATTGGTTTCGTTGAAGACTCTTCTTCACAACAAACAGAGACCACTGTCTCTAATAAGAACGAATGTATTACAAAAATCACGTCCGACCAAACTTCTATTCCACGCTTTGCCAAACTGCAAAGCGAAATCAACACTATAACTCGACTCAATCAACACAAATAATTCTATCTCTGTAGAACAAAACTGCCAACCATTGGCACAAAATAAATTCAACACTCGACGACCAATACGAAAACTAATGGGCCTTCCCCTCCCAACCAATTACTTCCACTCGAGTCGTCTCAAAATTACATCTAATCTTAATAATTCGCTACGCATCGGCTTCATATAGAGACCAAAATCACGTGACGTAAACTTTCTCGCAAATTCGAGATTCAACCAGAACTCCCTGGAGAGATCGTTACGCGAATATTCTACGACGTTCGAGATAGCAAAGCTTGAACAAAACATATTACGTCATACTGTCGAGCGAAAGAGAAAAAAAAGATACATGTATCGAGCAATAGAACAAATTGGACTTATATCGCAAACAGCGCTCAAAGAGCCGCATTTATTCTCTTATAATAAAACTACGAATTGCTTTTAACGGGAATAAACTACATCGTTATGATTAAAATTATGAATGAAGTATGACACATCTTCCCACAGCTTATAATTCATGCTAGAGCTGTTTTAAAGTCCTGGTTACGTGACTTCCTTTCTTCCTGTTTGCGCCGACTCAAAATTTTCAAGATCTGGAGAAGGGCACTTGTGGTCGCGATCCCCAAACCAGCAAAGCCCGTGGGGGACCCAAAGAGTTATCCCCCGATATCTCTGCTCTGTGTTCCCTACAAGATCCTCGAGAGGCTTATCTACGCCCGCCTTGAACCATTAATCGATCCACTGCTCCCTAAAGAGCAGGCTGGGTTCCGACGCGGGAAGTCAACCGTAGATCAAGTTGTTCTGCTAACCCAGAACATTGAGGATTATTTTGAGGCTAAAAAGAAGGCCGGTGCCGTATTTGTCGATCTGACAGCTGCATATGACACTGTCTGGCACCGTGGCCTTACCTGCCAGTTGCTGAGGCTTCTGCCGGATAAGCACATGGTCAGAATGATCATGGAGCTTGTCTGAAATCGAAGTTTCATCCTTACTACCGGTGACAGCAAGCAAAGCAGGCTACGCCGCCTTAAAAACGGCGTTCCTCAGGGATCGGTCTTGGCTCCCCTCCTATTCAACAGTTATATATACGATCTTCCTTCCATGATATCCAGAAAGTTTGCTTATGTGGATAATTTAGCATTATTACACTCCTCTGGAAACTGGAAGGACTTGGAGGGGACTTTAAATCAAGACATGTCTACACTCTCAGGGTATCTTCAGACACGGAGGTTGAAGCCTTTCACCAAAAATAACTGAGGCCAAACGTGAATAAAAGGTCTACACAACAATGGACTTTTACCGTTCTGTCCAACCTCTACTTATCTTGGGATAAAATTGTCACCATCTAGTGGCATTGCGCAAAAAACTATCCCCGCGCGTCACACTGCTGAGGCGACTTGTAGGCTCGGGATGGGGTGCTGGTGCCAAAACACTACGCACAGCTGCTTTATCTTTGGTCTACGCAATAGCTAAGTACTGTGCACCAGTCTGGTGTCGCAGCGCTCACACTCGCCTCAAACACAGTGTCTTAAATGACGCCTTGTGCATAGTCACTGAATGCCTGGGTCTCACTTTAACGGATTACTTACCCATACTTTTAGGCATCCAGCCAGCTGAGCTTTGCCGTTATTTAAAACTAAGAGCGACACTCTCCTTGGCTTACCGTGGATCTCTGGACGCTGATTATATTTTTTATGGTCTTTTAAGTGAGTCCTCAGATGCTCGCCAAGTGAGACTAAGATCTAGACGCCCGTTTGTGTTAGCTGTGCAGAATCTTTTAAATAACCTTGCCAAACTTGGCATCCGCGCTTCTGAGTGGACAAACCATAAATGGAACGCGGAGTATTGTGAATATTGTGAAAATTCTTCCAGACTCCGTGTTTTTATGCCCAGGACCAGTGGCAGGCCTGTTGGGATGAGCTTGCCTCCAACGGCTTGGGTTAAGCTCAACCGTCTGCACACTGGTGTTAAGCGATTCCATTCGTCCATGCACAAATGGGGTCTCGCTTCTATACCGAATTGCGAGTGCGGCGCCTCTGAACCAACCGCAGACCACGTTCTAATAGCGTGTCTGTTACATCGGGCACCACATGGAGCACGAGGTGGTTTTGGATGCGAAATTCGATGCTGGCTTAACAACATCACTGCCAGCATCTGATTCGGGTAGTACTGCGCCTGTGGTAGTAAAAGGATAAACCCTCAGTCCCAGTCCTGTTTGTGTCTGACCTGGAGTGGATGCCATTCCAAACGATGACGACAACGACGACCATCCATGGAGGCAAAAACTAAAAAATATCTTTATTTTATCTATTTACAGCTTTCATATTGAATGCTTGGTGGGCCGGATTTGGCCCGCGGGGTGTAGTTTTCCCATGTCAGGTTTATCAACTTTTTGGTAATTCTAGCCGTCTAAAAGTTGATTTTGATAGTAAGTAATGCAACTGATTTAATTTCTTGCAGCATTTATTTAAATAAGATGTGATTCCTTCACGGATTATAGATTGGTAACTAAGGCTTACAGATTTTGTAAAAAAATAAGGGTTTGAAATACTGCAATTTGCAATTCAAATTTTAAGCAATCCCTCTATGTCTTCTTCGTTAGAAGGTAAAACTGGCATGATTGCCCCAAAGCAATCTCGGCAGAAGCAAAGAGTTATTATTAAATTTCTACTGCCAGAGGAAGAAACAGCTTAGAACATAAGCAGAAAGCTAAAGCAAGTGTATGGTGACGGCGCGATAGACTACAGCACGGTGATGAGGTGGGTGAAGTGAATCAATGATGGACAGGAAGAACGTGCTTAAAGTAATCTTTGCGATTGGCCAAGAAGTGGTAGGCCATCTTCTGCTCACAGTTCTGCTGATATTAATCAGGCAGATGCATTGATTAAGAAAAACAGACGCATCACTATTAACGAGCTTGCTGGGTCAATTGGAGTGAGTGCAGGGAGTGTTGTAAAGATCATGGATAATAATAATATAGGGTTTTCCATTAAAAAGTCAACCTTTTGCGATAAGAAGTTAATCTTTTGCAATCAAAAGTTAATGTTTTGAAATTAAATGTTAAAAAATTAAAAATCAATTTAGATCTTCTGTTCCCTCCTTGTTGCTTTGACAAATATTCTCTTGTAGCTAGAAATATCTTGACGATTTTGAATACGGCGTAATAATTGAAGTCTAAAGCCGTTGCGATAGCTTTGGTCGTCCAACCTTCTTGAACTTTACGTACAATTCTTCTGCGGTCGTCATTCGTAATTCTATTGTAAGGCATGCTTGCAAAATATTATTTAAGAAGATTTTTAAAATAGTAAATTAAAAGTTTACAATGCTATATAGGTGAAATTCTATATAAATTTTAATATATTAAAAAAGTTGGTTTTTAACTTTTGATTGCAAAATATTAACTTCTTATTGCAAAAGGTTGACTTCTTAATGGAAAACCCTATGATAATAATAATAATAATAATAATAATAATTTTTTGCCAAACGCACAAACATAAATTTTATAATACACATACACGGTAATGTTAAAAAAAAATCGAAATATGTGTGTAGGATGTGTGAAAATCGAAATATGTGTGAAATATGTGTGAAATATAATACACACACACGGTAATGTTAAAGGAAAATCGAAATATGGGATAACTGGAGTATTCAAAAGTGTGTGCAAAATGGGTCCAAAGCCAGCTCACAGAGGCTCATAAACAATCTCGCGTAGAAGCTTGTTCTGAACTTCTGGATTATTGCCATAGTGACGAAATCTTTTTGCAGTAAATAGTGACTGGAGATGAGACTTGGGTTCACCACCTTGAACCAGAGTCAAAGAAAGCATCAATGGAGTGGCGCCATCCCACCTCACCACGCTCGAAGAAGTTCAAATCTCAGCAGTCTGCAAGAAAAGTGATGGTGACTATGTTCTGGGATAGTGTTGGTGTGATACTGGTAGACTTCATGTCCAAAGGAGCAACAATCAATTCAGATGTTTACATCGATACATTAAAAAAGTCGAAAGCAAGAATACGAAGAGTTCGTCCAGCTTTGGAAATGTCTAAGGTTTTATTGCAACATGACAATGCTAGGCCTCACACCAACCTCAAAACCCGTGAGGTCATCAGCTCCTTTGGCTGGACAACAATTTTACATCCCCCATATTCGCCAGACCTGGCACCGTCTGACTTCCATTTGTTTGGGCCTTTCAAAGAAAGTTTGAGGGGGCGACATTTTTCCAGTGATGAAGAGGTCAAACTGCTGTTAGGAAGTGGTTAAAAACGCAGCCTGTGGAATTTTACAATGAAGAAATATGTGCACTCGTTTAAAGGTGGGAAAAGGTGGTTCGGAAAGAGGGGCAGGTTACATCGAGAAGTAACTATGAAATGCTCAAGCTATATACTTTCTTGTGATGCACGATTTATGTACCTTTAACACTCAATGTCATGAAAAGAAACCTGGTTGCATTACTTTCTGAACGCCCCTCGTAAAATCAAAAATCTCAATTAACAAATCCAATATTTTCACTTTTCTTCTCGAGCATTAAGCGAAAATAAAACTTAAACTTAGTTATTTAAAAATTTTGGTGATGAAAACCAAAATAAACTGAATGATTTTCTCACGTTTTACTAATGTAATTAATAATTTGATTAACTGATAATGCAGCGTATGCATCACATTTTTGGAAATTCAATTGGCACAAATTTCATGCCATAATTTGCAGAAGTTACAATTTTAATCGATTTTGCCAATATGTCCAAATATAATTTAGGAAGAGAGTATACTTTTTTTAACCATGTTACAATCACATACAGCAATACATAAAAAGAAACCATAAACGTTTTTGGCTTACGTTTCGGCCCTCTTCAAATGAAATAAAATGTTTAGTAGTTTTGTCAAGTAATTTAAAGATAAAGGTCTTCAAAAAAGAAATACATTCAAGATAAAGTATTTCTTTTCTGAAAACCTCGCACAACAGATTAGGTAATCAGGTCATTGACTTCTATCTTTGAATTACCTGACAAAACTACTAAACATTTTATTTCATCTAAAGAGGTCTAATGTAAGCTGAAAACGTTTATGTTTTTATTTTGTGTATTGCTGTATGTCCAAATATAGAATCGAGTTTACATGTATTAGTTATAGAAAAAGTTAGAATATATCTGTCCCATAAAAGATCAAAGAAAAAGTTCAAGAAACGTTTTTTTTTTCTTGATGTCAAAATAATGTTAAGACATTGCTTTCTGGTTAAAACTTTTTAGTTATTTTTTTAGTTTTTGTATAAAAATATGACTGCAATTTAGATCTGTTTGCTAAAATCGCCAAATAGAGGAAGATGTTGTGAAGTATCTTTTGAAAAATGGCAAGAGTAGGTTTTGAATCACGACCGTGTCAATCACATTTGCCTTTAATACAATGCTTTTACCTACTTGGCTCCGCTGCCCGATTGTCGTCATTCTTTGAAGGGCATCCACTCCAGGTCAGACACAAACAGGACTGGGGCCGAGGGTTTATCCTTTTACTACCCCAGACTGCTGCACTGCCTGAATCAGATGCTGGCAGTGATGTTATTAAGCCAGCATCGATTTTCGTCATCCAAAACCGTCAGACCTCGTGCTCCATGTGGTGCCCGATGTATAGAGAACGCTGTTAGTACATGGTCTGCGGTTTGCTCAGAGGCGCCCACTCGGAATTCGGAGGAGGAGCGAGCCCCCATTTGTGCATGGACGAATGGAATTGCCCAACACCAGTCCGCAGGCGGTTGAGCTTAATCCAAGCTGCTCGGGGTAAGCCCATCCCAACAGGCCTGGCACCGGTCCGGGGCACAAAAGCACGGAGCCTGGAAGCATTTTCACAGTACTCCGTGTTGTATTTGTGATTTGTCCATTCAGAAGCGCGGATGCCAAGACTGGCAAGGTTGTTCAAAAGATGCCGCGCAGCTGGCACAAACGGGCGTCTGGATCTTAGTCTCACTTGGCGAGTATCTGAGGACCCACTTAAAAGACCATACAAGATATGATGGGTGTCCAGAGATCCACGGTAAGCCAAGGAGAGTGTGTCGCTCCCATTCGGCGAAGATCAGCTGGCTGGATGCCTGAGAGTATAGGTAGGTGGTCCGTTGGAGTGGGACGCAGGCATCCAGTACCTATGCGCAAGGCGTCGTTCAAGACACTGTCGATGAGGCAAGTGTGAGCACTGCAACACCAGACTGGTGCACAGTACTCAGATGTTGAGTAGACTAGAGATAAGGTAGCTATGCGTAGTGTTTTAGCACCAGCACCCCTTCCCGACCCCACGAGTCGCCTCAACAGTGTGACGCGCGGGGATAGTTTTTTGCGCAATGCCACTAAATGATGACGAAACGTGAGCGATCTGTTTAGTTTTACCCCAAGATAAATAGGGGTTGGACAGAACGGTAAAAGTCTACCGTTGTTGTAGACCTTTAGCTCACGTTTGGCCTCTCGGTTATTTAAGTGAAAAGCTGCCGTCACCGTCTTAGTGTGACTGAGCTTCAACCTCCAAGTCTGGAGATACGCTGAAAGTGTGGACATGTCTTGGTTTAAGGTCCCCTCCAAGTCCTTCCAGTTTCCAGAAGAATGCAACAATGCTAAGTCATCAGCATAAGCAAACGTTCTGGAAATCGTGGAAGGAAGATCGTACGTATAGATGTTAAATAGGAGGGGAGCCAAGACCGATCCCTGAGGAACGCCGTTTTTAAGACAGCGTAGCCTGCTTTGCTTGCTGTCACCGGTAGTAAGGATGAAACTTCGATTTCAGACAAGCTCCATGATCATTTTGACCATGTGCTTATCCGGAATAAGTCTCAGCAGCTTGCAGGTAAGGCCACGGTGCCAGAAAGTGTCATAAGCAGCTGTCAGATTGCCAAATATCGTACCGGCCTTCTTCTTAGCCTCAAAATAATCCTCAATGTTCTGGGTTAGCAGAACAACTTGATCTACGGTTGACTTCCCGCGTCGGAACCCAGCCTGCTCTTTAGGGAACAGTGGATCGATTAATGGTTCAACGCGGATGTAGATAAGCCTCTCGAGCATCTTGTAGGGAACACAGAGCAGAGATATCGGTCGATAACTCTTTGGATCCCCCACGGGCTTTGCTGGTTTTGGGATCGCGACCACAAGCGCCCTTCTCCAGATCTTGAAAATTTTGAGTCGGCGCAAACAGGAAGAAAGGAAGTCACGTAATCAGGACTTCAAAACAGCTCTAGCATGAATTATCAGCTCAGGGCAGGTGAAATCAGGAACCGGAGCTTAACCTGGTTTTAAATGTTGAAAGGCAGCAGCAAATTCTCTCTGTGAGAAATTATCAGAGATATTTACTGCGTCTGGTGTTGTGTCTTGAGAGACAAGTCGAGATGACTTGCAATCAACAGCCTTGTATTTCCCATTTCTAACCAGCTGAGATGCAATAGCATCAGCTGAAACGGGACAGTGACAAGGAGAGTGTCATGACCTACCAGTAAGGTTGTTCAAAATACTCCACGCTTTTCGACTAGAGTGTGAGAAGTCAATGCTCCGAACTGCCTCGGACCATCGATCCCTCCGCTTTCTGTCAAGCTTGGCAAGCAGAGCTGTAGCAGCCAAACTTGAGTCGTCTCCCTGAGGAGACTGCAGAAAGGTTTTATAGAGGAATTCACACTCTGCATCCCAACACGGAATGTAGGTATTTCGATAACCGCGTGGGATAGTCTTTTGGCTGCTTAATGGTGTTACAAAAGTCCTGGTAACCTGCATCCACATCAAGTGAATCAGGCGGCAACAAAGTATTTGCGAATTTATTCGTCAAAACAATGTAGTGACTCCATTTGGCCTTGCGGAAGTTCCATCGCTTAACAGGCATGCTTGGCACTGCCATAGCAAATCTTGGTGGTGTAATAAGTGAAGGTCGATGTTGTGACCTGGGGAACTTTTCAAGGACACGTCTATCCGGTAAGCGACTATTTGGACCTACGCTAGCAAAAGCTAGATCTGGATTGGTGCCAGTGTCCAGCGACCGGAATAAAAACTGGCAGCGTCCTTGGCATTATATAGGAGGGCAAGACAATTAACACTTGCCCAGCCAGCCATGCACTTACCGTCCGGACTGTTATCATCGTAACCCTAGTCAGCATGACGACAGTTAAAATCGCCACCGTACAGACAGGGGTGAGGAAACACTGGAAGATCCAGGGTTCGCAATCGCGTTGGCGGTGGCTTGTAGACGTTGACTATTTTATAACCATCAACGTCCACACACAATCACTCGATCTCCGATGTCGGTGGAGATTGGTCCAAAAGCGTGTATCTCAGTCGCTCGTGGACAAACGTGGCAAGGCCATGCTTCCTGCTTAAAGAAGACCCAGCTAGTTGGTAGTTTGGTAGTACCAACTTCTCTGCATCAGTGCAGTGGGTCTCCTGCAGTAGGATGACGAGTGCCTCAGACTGCATAGCGAGGTGATGAAGAACGTTCATCTTGCTTGCAGTGAGGCCTTCGATGTTCAGCTGAAGAATAGTGGGTTGTCGGAACTTGTTGGCAATGTGCCCTGAAAAGGGCAGTTTTATCCTGGCATTGCCCCGTCCTGAAAAGGACGTTTGCCGATTAGCAGACCCACACTAAACATCGGAATGGGTGGATACCCTTTTGTTCGGTTTCGGTCTGTCATTTTAAAATCAATGAACAGACTTACCCACGGCCCAGGCTGCGTGAAAGCACCTACCATCTGGGCCAAATGTAAGCACTTGTCAAAACATGCAATTTTTGGATATGAAATTGTGCAAAGACAAAAAAATCTTATAGTCAATTTGATTTTTGTAGATAACTGTTGAAACATTAAAAAATGTTGTGAAAACTTCAAATGTTATTGTGGATTCTGTTAATCAAAAAGCCTTTTCTCAAAACCCTCAACTCGGAAAATCTGTTGTCCAATCACTGCGGACAATAGCGTCTCACGTGGCTGTAAAAAGCAAATCAAAAGAAACTACAGTTGCCACTGAAAATATCGCAGTTTTGGTTAGTAAACGTTATTTTATATAAAGGCTCAAACTTATAAAGTTTACTTAATCTGAAAGCTTTTTCAAAAAGCATCTTGATTTGATGACCTTCAAAGTTCTGGCTGCTTCTTTACTTTCCACTGCCAAGCAGTATTTAATTTTCTATATTTATTAAAATTCTTTCAGAAATTCTTAGAAATAAAATCTATTTCTTTCTCTTCCTCTTGTTTTGGTAAAACTTGGTTACAATAAGTGTAGCAACTAAAAACGGTATCAATTGCATTACACACAAAACAAAGGTTTTTATAATGATTTTTATTATCTTTGCAGGTATCACGTCAAATTCAAGCACAAAGTGATGTCAAATATTATGTAAATTTAGACTCAAAAAGTCTAAACTCTAAGCTCGAGAACAAACCAAACGGAGGAACCGTAAGGTTGCCCGAAGAAGTTGCGAAAGTTGCAAAGAAAGCAGAAGCTCCGGTTGTTATTCTCGCGCTAAAAGATGACGGAAATTTGTACGAAACATCCCAATCTACTCCCTTGGTAACCATTCAACCAGGCAACAAGTCCCCATATCCTTATCTTTATTCTCTATTCACATTTAATAAAGTTCCATATTTTACTTCAAGAACAATGCTGCAGAAATAAAACAAATTTAAATTTAAATTAAAAAATCTTTTTCTTGCAGTATAATCACCGAATATATCTCAAAATGATAAAATTGTAATGAATAAGATTAAGTTTATTCGAAATCTGAATTAATTGCTCATACATATAATTGATGAAACAATTTGAGATAAACACTGTAACTGAAAAAAGTTTTTTATGATTAATAGATCCTTTCTGTTGATGTGGGAAATTTATCAGTTTCTCAACTAAAGATGCCGATAGAAATTCAATTCAATCAATCTAATTTTAATGATGACGGAAAAGAGTTTGACAACACTACACTGTTGGTTGGTAATTGTGTTTGAAAGAGAAACACTAAAAAACGGAAAATTACTAAAGTTAAAACAAGACTTCTATCTTGTTTCATTCGTTATGAAAGTACTTTAAATAAACTATTTTATGATTTTATAAAGTCACGTGGTTTTTTTTAGTATTTTTAAAGTACTTAAGGCAAAAATACCCAACTGTATCAACCGAAAATTTGCCATCTTGTAATGCTTTCAAGTTAAAGTATTTAGCTCCCATACAAATAGGTATTAAAATATTTTTTTAATGCCACATCTTGAACATCAACTGAAGTAAATTTAATCCAAAGATTGACATTGTTAAAAACCCATATCAATTGAATTTTGAAAACACATCATCATTAAGACGAGCACAACTTCTATTAAAAGCTTTCCTAATAATTTATTTCCGACTATCATAATAAGGTAAAGTTCATGATATTAGCTTGCAAAACCCAATATACTTAAAAAAAAAGATTTTAAATTAAAACTTTTATTAAGAAATTGAAAACAAACAAACGATGCGTTTATTGGAACGAAGAAGAGAGAAGATGGTCAGCCGCGGGCTTATGTAGAATCAAAAACACAAGCTCGTGTCTCTCTACTCACTTGACTAGCTTTTCCATGTTGATAGTGAGGCTTTTTACTTTCTATTTGTTAAAAGGCTACACAGATAATCAAGTTTTTCTTGTATTTTTTTTCAGTTGCATCGCAGAAACGTATATAAACTTGCTTAATGTCGTAGTTTTTTATAATTTTTTAGCCTTGTAGAGTAAACGATAACAGTTACCATTAACACCACAGAAACCTGATTCCAATCATAATGACTGAAAAACCTCTTATGATCTATCTCAGTTATTCTTACGGTGGCCGTTTTCAATTTCTTGCAATGCCGTAAACAGTTAATATTTTATTTTCGTTTTAAAGTTTGAAACATTTGTAAGTTTTAAGCCTTTATTTGAAAGTATGGTATAACTATCTGAAAAATTGCTTTGTGTTGCCGCGAACTATTTATTTTGTTTGATGGGTGCCGAAAGAAAAAAAAGAATAAAAATACCAATCTATTCCATGTTTTAAAAAACACAAAAATGCAATTCAAACCATAAAAGTATGTGAAATCTAAAAAATATTTTATTGATTATCGTCTTAAATCAATTTACTCAGAGTCAAACAATAGTTCTGGAGGACTTTACGTTGTCAAAAATATCCCTTGCAGGATGCTTGACATCGGCGGTAGGCTTGCTGTTTACTTTCATCATCCATTCCGTTGTAAAGTAAGTTCAAAGTTGTTCTTTATTTTTACATTTTTTTAAGCAAATTTTTAATTCAGAAAAGTGCGTCAAGTCCGTCAAGCTCAAATATTACTCCATATTTGTGCGTTGCTCTTCCTCTTCAATATTTGCTTTGTGTTTGGTGCTTCGATGACGCAATACCCAGTCACTTGCAGCGCTATTTCAGCCGCTTTGCACTTTTTTCTTCTCTCTGCGTGGGCATGGATGGCCGTTTATATCCACTCCATTCATAAATCTTTGGTTGACGTAAGAACCATGAAGTGTTTTACTTTCTTGTATTGAATACATTCGAAGTTTTGACAATACTGTGTCTATTGACAATTTTTTTTGAGTGAAACTGGGTTTGATTCTTTACGTTGTCCTATTTTTGTTTGGTTTCAGTTACTGCCAGGGCAATTACCTTTGTAAAATTCATCTGCTTTTTTACAAAATATTGCATGTGGGTTTATCATCATTATCATTATCATTGATTATGCACTTGATTAGCTAAACAACGATGAAAAAATAAAACTTGAAGCAAGGGTCAAGTAATATCTCTGAACTACTTTCGGAGATGCCAAGGGGGTTGCTGTCCGGTTCCAAAATTTGTTTTTGTTGTTTTTATTCGAGTAGTAACAAAACAGTGATTTAGGGCTGCTTGTCAGGATAGATGAACGGAGAAAATATTTTTATTGTGTCTTACTTAAGAGCGCAATAAGATGATGAGAGTTGTAATTGAACTGAGATTCGATCAATGTCTGTTGCAATTTACTTGGTGCTCCCAACAACGCGACAACGCTGCTAATATTTGATCATAATGACGTCAAGTAAAAGTCGTTTGTCCTAGTCAAAGCTTTGATTAAGGGCTCGTTTCCACTACGAGCATGGAAGGGAGTATTCTTTGTTTGTTTTATTGATATTTTTGATTTGCTTAGCGCTCGCTTAGATTTTAAGCGCGTAAAGATCAATAAAAGAAACAAAGAATACGCCATTCCATGCTCGCAGTGGAAACGAGCCTTTTCAGTTGCAACTACTTATTAGTTTTAAAAATTGTTTTACGAGTGTGTTGTCTCACGTTTCTTAAAACTTTTCTTCACAGTTATTTTATCAGAATTTTAGTTTAAAATTTATTGTTTGCCAAGGTTCCTGTCTCTAGTAGAAACTATTTCGTTCGAAAAGCTTGTATTTTTGCCTACGGATTACCGTTGTGCATTGTGGCAACCTCAGCAGTATGTTCGTATCTTCTAACGAAAGATGACAATGAGAGCGAGAAAATATGCGAGGAAACCGAACGTGGTTTGTGGACAGCTATTTCTAAAGCTTTTTTAATCTCATCCGTTATAGAATGAAATCAATTTTTATCTTAAATTGTTATTGTTTTACAGAAAAAGCCTTTCACAACTTTTATCGATCCAGTCACGTGTGCTGGCTCCAGAAATCAACTTTCATTTATGGTTTTCTGATTCCGTGCTCTTTACTTTTCGTTTTTAACGTCATCAAATTTTCTCTTGTTATGCACAAATTAATAGCAAAAAGTTCTGCTGTAAGTTGACGACACTTTTGTAATTACTTCTCTTGCATTTTTATCAAACTAAGTTTTTTCAGTCAAGAAGAATAAGAATGCGTGATTTAAAAATCGGAGTCACCATGGCGGTCACGTTGGGATTTTCATGGATTTTCGGATACTTGATGCTGATTTCGAGAGATATCTTCTTTCAAACCATCATGTCGTGGCTATTTGCTCTGTCCAGCAGCTTTCAGGTGAAAACTGCTTTCAACAATTTCAAAAAGCTTTAGCAAAGTCCGGGAAATAAACTTTTTTAGGGTCTCCTTCTCTTCGTTCTCACTGTTTTGTTCCGGGAAGAACTTCGTGATCCCTGGTACCAGTCCCTAAGAAAAGCAACTAATGGAATTTCAACCGCTATCGGGAAACAACTCCCCCAACGCAAGGGCTTGTACACATTTAAAAAAAGAGGGTGTAGCAATGACATCGTGTCGTCGGATAGTGATTCTGGAAAATCCGATGGTTAGTATAGTAACTATTATCAAAATCAGACAAGGTGCATAGCATAAAAAGCAAAACTTAATCGAGTGCGACATTCATTATTAAATCGATTAAATCTGTTTTAAATCGCTTTATAATGTTTTTTCTAATTCACGAAAATAGCCACGGTTGAAGCTTTATTAAATACCATGAAGCAATAAACTAGGCCGACTCTGGGAAATTATGATATTTTTTATTTTTTATTTTGAGAGTAACTGTGGTTTTTGGGTGCTTTTCATCTTAATTGTTATCTTTAATTTCAAATAACCCACCTAGCGATTGCAAATTTGACTTACATTTTACCATGGCATGTTGCTGCCAGTGAATGACTAAGAAAAGTTTGACCGAAATTTAAACGAGAGTCGTGCTATACAGTATATTACATTTTTTTTTTATTCAAAACAAAATACAGATGAAAATAAAAAAATAAATAAATTAAACGAAAAGTACGTTTAGATATTTTGGAGATGGCAAAGATGCTTTAGTATTTCTATTAGCTGTTTGAAACAATTAAAGTGACAGTGCAGGCTTTAATTCCTCCGGATTAGTGTTACTTACCTGAGCTATTTTTAACTTATTCAGGCAACACCAAGTCAACCATGAACAAAGTTAAAGTTGTTCAAACTTCAGATTTTGGACTTATGAAGATCAAAACGAAAAAGGAAAAAAACGCTTATGAACTGTGAAAAAAATTTACCACAATTAGGGGTGCAAAATCGAGGAAGGAAGGAAACAATTGCGGCTCCTTTCTTTTCATTTTTGTCTGTCTTTGTAGCATGAAAACTAGCAATAGCTTTTCTAAACTAACTTGCAAGGTTGCCATTTTGTGCTTATTTCTAAAATTTATGTTTATTTTTATTGTCTCAGAAAATTTTAATGCGCTTATTTTTAAAAACGTGCATATCTTAGACTTAAGTGCTTAGTTAATATTTAGTTATTACTAATAATTTTAGAAAACGTGTTTATTATGCTGGCAACATCAAATGAAGACATTTTTTAGTCTTCACGTCATGCTGCCTGCTGGTACGACGCCAAGAGACTTTACTGAATTTCATGTAAAAGCAGAACATCAGCGTGAAAGCCAGATGTCAAAATATGCAACCGAAATTCAATTTCAACTAAGTAATAATTTTTTTATTTCGCCCCTCTCTTTTTCAAAATAGCTCAGGTGCTCCCCCCGACACTTTTTTTTATTCAATTTTGATTTTTTTTTTGAAGTTTTTTAAAGTTGCTTTTGCTTATTAGTAATAGAAAAGGAAAACAGTACAGGCCTACTTCACTTTATTTTCATTCTTGTGTAAAATTTATTTTGTCGTTCTAGGTTTTCTGGTATGTGCAACAACAACTAAGTCAATAAAAGTTGCACGTATTTGTGTTAATTAAAACAGCAGACAAATCTACTGTACAGTAGAATTAAATAAAAACAAAGTTTTTGCTTCTTGATTTGATGACATCCGCTAATAAAAAAGCAAACTCTTTAAGTCTTGCATATCAAGGCAACGTATTTTGGTATCATGAAGAGAAGCGCTAACTTTGAAGTAGAAAGTGCCTGAGTTTCACTCTTTTATATAATTTACCAGTTTTTGAAAAAAAAAAACTTCAAAAAAAATTTTTGCCCAGATTGAACACAACTCAGTTTTCCTGCTTATCAGTATCTATTGAAAATGAGCCTTTACAATTGGCTGCACCCAAATTGCTAAAAAAGTAATTATTTGAATAACAATTCGGTAAAAAACGCAAGCCATAAAATCGAACATGGGATGGCAGCATGAAAAAAGTAATTAGAGCAAGAGAGAAAGTTGTTTAATTAATGAAGAGGTAGACTAAAATGGCTTAAAACAAGGCTTTTTTAACCTTTTCTATGATCACAATTTTAAATATGAGGTAATCGTAAAATATTGCAATCTTATTTCCAAAATTATAAATCGCAATTGCTTTTTTTGACAATAGTTAGCTTGTTTGTTGGCTTTCTATATAACCAGCTTTTCCATACTCCAACATGAAATTACCTCTAAAGAGCAAGGTATTAACCAATCCGTTCGATAAGTATTGCAGCCGGCAATCAAAGCAAGTCAAGCCAGAAGCCAGAGGCTGAGAAAAACTAGCTCCAATCGGTTTTCTTGAAAATTCTGGGAAGTTTTTGTAATGTAACATCCAATGGTTATTAACCTTTTTCGACTTACGGCTAATTAACAATCTATAACACTAGTCTACACAATTTTGGAAACAAAGTAGAAAAGATGTGCCCTTGGCTAACTTTGGGACGCTGATTTCGAATCTGATGTTCGTTTTTTTGTATCAGCCTTAATTTTTCAGTAATCTTACACTAACTTTCCACCAAAGAGCTTTAAAATGCTGTATAGCATATACCAACTTTTTGCAGTTTTTAAAAGCTGCATGCACAAATCTGTTGGATGATAAGTTTTGTAAATCGTCCACAACAACATTCTTTATTAGAATGCAACATTTTACCTACCTATGTGCTGCATCATCCTGTGTTTTGTTCTGTTTGGCATTTCCATGATGTTACACTTTTCACCTTATTACTGTACTGTATTTTTTCCTTTCTTTTGTTGCTTTTATCACTCTTTCCCAACTGAATATTACATTGTTTTGCTACAAATATTCTCCCTTCTATAGACTTGCATCTGTGATAAGGAGATCCTTTCTGAAATTTCTTGGTTTGCATTGGTTCAATAGAAGCTGAGGTGGTAACATAACTTGATGAGTTTGACTGCTATTGGAAGTGTTAGTGTTATTTGAAACTCACGAGATGATGAGTTTCATGTTTTTTTAGGGAATTTACAAACTTAAGAATCTAGAGTAGTGTTTTGTTAGTTAGTTAGAAAGTCTTGCTGAACTTTGGAATTTAATACCATTAATTTTTTTGCAGAAATTTATTAAAAAAGTTTATTCTAGTATTTGAGTAATTAAGCATGTCAACATTACGATGCAGAGGGTGTATAAATGATCCTGACAGTTTCTGTTACATCTGAGTCGGTTCATGAAAAAGACAGACAAAATATCATTCAATTCATAAAGAATGCTTACTACGCTTACTTTGATGTGAAACTGGTAGACCAAGACAAGTCTTGGGCCCAACATAAAGTATGTATAACCTGTATGTCGACATTCAGCTTGTAGATAAAAGGAAAAAAAACATTTCTCATTTGGAGTTCCAACGGTATGCAAGAACCACATAATCATCTTAATGATTGTTACTTTTGTGCTGTCAAAACTACTGGTTTAACATCTAAAACAAGGTCTTCAGTAAAATATCCCAGTTTGCCATCAGCAATTCAACCAGTTCCTCATAGTGTTGAACTTTCTATATCAACATTCTATGGTTTTCAGCTCAGTAAAAGTGAATCTATATCTTCAAGTGAGAAGAGTGAATTATATGAAGATTTTGTAGTTTCCAATCAGAATGATGAGTCGCAACTGTTTGCACAAGCAGAGTTGAATGACTTAGTGAGGAAACTTGATCTTCCAAAATGTTCTGCTGAATTGCTAGGACCACAACTGAAGAAAAAAAACATGTTGGCTTCTGAAAACAAAGTCAGCTTTTACCATTACAGGAAAAAAGGTCTAATAAAATTCTTCAAAATGGAGGAAAACTTGCTGTTTCGTGACAACATAGGACTTATAACTATTATGCGAACATCTTACATTACATTAGAATGGAGACTATTTATAAATAGTTCCAAAAGAAGCATGAAATATGTTCTGTTACACAATGGCACTAAACTTGCTTTCATACCGATTGGACATTCAATACAAATGATGGAAACATATGAAAATATAAAAACTATTCTCGACAGAATCAAATATGTGGAACATGAATGGATAATATGTGGAGACTTAAACATATTATCCATGCTTCTTGGGTAACAAGGTGGGAACACAAAAAAACCCTTGCTTTTTGGCCCAGATGGTAGGTGCTTTCACGCAGCCTGGGCCGTGAGTAAGTCTGTTCATTGATTTTAAAATGACAGACCGAAACCGAACCTACCAAAACGGAAGGGTATCCACCCATTCCGATGTTCAGTGTGGGTCTGCTAATCGGCAAACGTCCTTTTCAGGACGGGGCAATGCCAGGATAAAACTGCCCTTTTCAGGGCACATTGCCAACAAGTTCCGAAGACCCACTATTCTTCAGCTGAACATCGAAGGCCTCACTGCAAGCAAGATGAACGTTCTTCATCATCTCGCTATGCAGTCTGAGGCACTCGTCATCCTACTGCAGGAGACCCACTGCACTGATGCAGAGAAGTTGGTACTACCAAACTACCAACTAGCTGGGTCTTCTTTAAGCAGGAAGCATGGCCTTGCCACGTTTGTCCACGAGCGACTGAGATACACGCTTTTGGACCAATCTCCACCGACATCGGAGATCGAGTGATTGTGTGTGGACGTTGATGGCTATAAAATAGTCAACGTCTACAAACCACCGCCAACGCAATTGCGAACCCTGGATCTTCCAGTGTTTCCTCACCCCTGTCTGTACGGTGGCGATTTTAACTGTCGTCATGCTGACTAGGGTTACGATGATAACAGTCCGGACGGTGAGTGCTTGGCTGGCTGGGCAAGTGTTAATTGTCTTGCCCTCCTATATAATGCCAAGGACGCTGCCAGTTTTTATTCCGGCCGCTGGAACACTGGTACCAATCCAGATCTAGCTTTCGCCAGCGTAGGTCCAAACAGTCGCTTACCGGATAGACGTGTCCTTGAAAAGTTCCCCAGGTCACAACATCGACCTTCGCTTATTACACCACCAAGATTTGCTATGGCAGTGCCGAGCATGCCTGTTAAGCGATGGAGCTTTCGCAAGGCCAAATGGAGTCACTACATTGCTTTGAAGAATAAATTCGCAAAGACTTTGTTGCCGCCTGATACACTTGATGTGGATGCGGCTTACCAGGACTTTTGTAACACCATAAAGAAAGCAGCCAAAAAGACTATCCCACGCGGGTATCGAAATACCTACATTCCGTGTTGGGATGCAGAGTGTGAATCCCTCTATAAAACCTTTCTGCAGTCTCCTCAGGGAGACGACTCAAGTTTGGCTGCTACAGCTCTGCTTGCCAAGCTTGACAGAAAGCGGAGGGATCGATGGTCCGAAGCAGTTCGGAGCATTGACTTCTCACACTCTAGTCGAAAAGCGTGGAGTATTTTAAACAACCTTACTGGTAGGTCACGACACTCTCCTCGTCACTGTCCCGTTTCAGCTGATGCTATTGCATCTCAGTTGGTTAGAAATGGGAAATACGAGGCTGTTGATTGCAAGTCATCTCGACTTGTCTTTCAAGAAGTGTCTGACCTTTGGAGGGCCACAACACCAGACGCACAGACCTTCGAAGGGCCTCTGACAATTTCTCACAGAGAGAATTTGCTGCTGCCCTTCAACATTTAAAACCAGGTTAAGCTCCGGGACCTGATTCCATCTGCCTCGAGCTTATACTCCATGCCGGAGCTGCTTTGAAGTCCTGGTTACGTGACTTCATTTCTTCCTGTTTGCGCCGACTCAAAATTTTCAAGATCTGGAGAAGGGCGCTTGTGGTCGCGATCCCAAAACCAGCAAAGCCCGTGGGGTACCCAAAGAGTTATCGACCGATATCTCTGCTCTGTGTCCCCTACAAGATGCTCGAGAGGCTTATCTACATCCGCGTTGAACCATTAATCGATCCACTGTTCCCTAAAGAGTAGGCTGGGTTCCGACGCGGGAAGTCAACCGTAGATCAAGTTGTTCTGCTAACCCAGAACATCGAGGATTCTTTCGAGGCTAAAAAGAAGGCCGGTGCCGTATTTATCGATCTGACAGCTGCTTATGACACTGTCTGGCACCGTGGCCTTACCTGCAAGCTGCTGAGACTTATTCCGGATAAGCACATGGTCAAAATGATCATGGAGCTTGTCTGAAATCGAAGTTTCACCCTTATCACCGGTGACAGCAAGCAAAGCAGGCTACGCTGTTTTAAAAACGGCGTTCCTCAGGGATCGGTCTTGGCTCCCCTCCTATTTAACATCTATACGTACGATCTTCCTTCCACGATTTCCAGAACGTTTGCTTATGCTGATGATCTAGCATTGTTGCATTCTTCTGGAAACTAGAAGGACTTGGAGGGGACCTTAAGCCAAGACATGTCCACACTTTTAGCGTATCTCCAGACTTGGAGGTTGAAGCTCAGTCACACTAAGACGGTGACGACAGCTTTTCATTTAAATAACCGAGATGCCAAACGTGAGCTAAAGGTCTACAACAACGGTAGACTTTTACCGTTCTGTCCAACCTCTACTTACCTTGGGGTAAAACTGGACAGATCGCTCACGTTTCGTCACCATTTAGTGGCATTGCGCAAAAAACTATCCCCGCGCGTCACACTGTTGAGGCGACTCGTGGGCTCGGGAAGGGGTGCTGGTGCTAAAACACTACGCATAGCCACCTTGTCTCTAGTCTACTCAACAGCTGAGTACTGTGCACCAGTCTGGTGTCGCAGTGCTCACACTCGCCTCATTGACAGTGTCTTGAATGACGCCTTGCGCATAGTTACTGGATGCCTGCGTCCCACTCCAACGGACCACCTACCTATACTCTCAGGCATCCAGCCAGCTGAGCTTCGCCGAATGGGAGCGACACTCTCCTTGGCTTACCGTGGATCTCTGGACCCCGATCATATTTTGCATGGTCTGTTAAGTGGGTCCTCAGATACTCGCCAAGTGAGACTAAGATCCAGACGCCCGTTTGTGCCAGCAGCGTGGAATCTCTTGGACAACCTTGCCAGACTTGGCATCCGCGCCTCTGAATGGACAAATCTTAAATGGAAAACGGAGTACTGTGAAAATGCTTCCAGGCTCCGTGCTTTTGTGCCCCGGACCGGTGCCAGGCCTGTTGGGATGGGCTTACCCCGAGCAGCTTGGGTTAAGCTCAACCGCCTGCGGACTGCTGTTGGGCGATTCCATTCGTCCATGCACAAATGGGGTCTCGCTCCTTCACCGAATTGCGAGTGTGGCGCCTCTGAGCAAACCGCAGACCATGTACTAACAGCGTTCTCTATACATCGGGCACCACATGGAGCACGAGGTCTGATGGTTTTGGATGACGAAACTCGATACTGGCTTAATGACATCACTGCCAGCGTCTGATCCAGGCAGTGCAGCAGTCTGGGGTAGTAAAAGGATAAACCCTCGGCCCCAGTCCTGTTTGCGTCTGACCTGGGGTGGATACCTCTTCAAACGACGGCGACGACGACGACGACGAGCAGAGCAAAGCAAGATCACTAGATGAAAAGAGAATGGCCAAATAGAGAGGTATTTGTACTTGGAGAGAAGAACATAAAGAACGTTCCATTGGTGAATAGAGAAAAAGTACTGTTACCACCATTTCACATCAAGTTGGGGTTAATTAAGAAGTTTGTGAAAGTGCTTCAAATACTTTTGTACAAAGTTTCCACGGCTTTCATATGAAAAAATTAAAGCAGGTATTTTCAATGGACCCCAAATGCGGCTTTTGCAAAAAGACCAGGCGTTTATTTCTACCATGAAGAAGAGTTAAATGCATGGAAAGCATTCTCTAATGCAGGGATCGGCAACCTTTTTTGCACTGCGACCCGGTTTAAAATTTGAAGTTTTTCGCGGACCGGTCCAAAAAAAAACACAAATGTTCAGCAATGAAAATTTATTACAACTCGTATTAGTTCTTACAAATTTGATTCAATGAGAGCCTTTAGCTTGTTTTGCCGCAACGAGACGCTCCCACCTAGGAATTATGGAACTCAATGGCACCCGCAATGTGTCTCTCCGTCTAGTCTGTTTCGCAGTTTCGTCTTTGTTGCTGCCGTCACAGAAAAACCAGATTCGCATAAGATGTCGGAAATGGCAGAAAAGTTTTTAACGCTTTTCTGGCAAAGTCAGGGTATTCTGATAAGACCTTCATTCAAAATCTTGATAGAGTTGTTGTGTTAATAATACATTTCTGGCTAACATCATTTGCAATGTCCAACAGCTGATCTTCTTGTTGTACAGGTAAAGTCAATTCACCTGGTTTAAAAATAAATGGATTACGGATCGATTTCTATGCAGTTCAAGGGACTTTAGCATTCGAAAAACAGCGCTTGAACTCTTGTAAAAGAATGCCAAACGATTGCTCACAGGGTCGGAGAATGCTTACTCAGGCTCGTTGTCTTTCAAAGTCTCTGCTAACGTGTGAAACATGTCAAATAAACCTTTGTTTACGCGCTGCTCCCACAATTTAAGTTTGTGTTTAAATGCAGACACTTCATCTGCCAACTTGAATGCAGTTGTCATTTTGTCCAAAAGTGAAAGATTTAGTTCGTTGAGCAGATTGAAAATGTCACACAAGTAGGCAAGTTTGAGAACCCATTTTTCATCACTAAATTTGTTAGCAAGATCTTAATTTTTCTCCAATAGGAGCCTTTGCAGTGGTTCACATACTTTAAACACTCTGTTTAATGATTTTCCTCGGGAAAGCCACCTTACTTTTGTGTGCAAGAGAAGGCATTTGTGCTCTGCATCCATGTCCTCACATATCTGCTCAAACAGCGGGGTGTTAAGTGCATGAGCTTTAGTTAAGTTGATTATTTTAACTATATCATTGAATACACTATAAGTTCAGGTGATATTTTTCAGCTTGCCAGCATTTCCCTGTGAATGACACAATGAGCGGCCTCACACTCTGGCGTGACCTCCTCAATCTGAACAGTCAAACCAGATAGAGGGTCAATTACGGCTGCGGCCTCATCCGTGCACACACCGACACAAAAAGACCAGTTCAGGTTTGCTGCGATATCTTCATTCAGAGACTTGAATAGTTCGGAGGTTGTGGTGTTTTGTGTCAATAATAAAGCACATAACATGTCCTCATGAATATCCTCTTCGTAAAAATATCGAACAAAAACTAGTAGCATGGTTTTGTTTTCGATATTGACTGAATCATCACACTGAATCGCAAGCTATGGTGACGTAACAATCCGCTCTAACAATTGAGTTTTGATGTCTTCCGCCATATCCTCAACTCGTCTCGCAACAATGCGAGCCGAAAGAAAAACCTGCGCTCTCTTTTTAGCTGCCGATTGTCCTAAAACTTCACGGAAAATATCAGTTCATGCAGGTAGAATTAAATCTTCACCAATATAATAAATGGCTTATTAGTCTTTACGATGCGGTGAGACACCAAATACGATGCTTTTAGTGCATTTGAATTTGCTGATAAAGCAGTCCTCAATAATCGTTTTTCACCTTCGCGATCACGTTAATGATTACTTCCATAAAAGTTGATTGCGCTAGGAAATTTAAAAAGTCTTCTTGAGAACAAAACTTTAGAAAAAAATTCTTTATTTTTGTTGTTTTTAAGTTGGATCACTCCGTTCTGAAACTGTATAAAGCAACATTGAATCTATAACAGAGGCAGTTTATAAATGTTATTATTTTATATACTCGTGTAAAGTATATAAATAAAAAGAAAAAAAATTGTTTATCTACTGAATAGTTAAATTCTTCTTTAATGGAATTTTAAGTTCAGAGTTATGTAAGGTTTGCACTCAATTATATAAAAATCTTTTTATTTATCACAAAATAAGTAAATACTATCTATTAGTTACATTTTATTTAAAAAATAGTGCAATAAGTTTAACTCAAATAACTACATGAATTTTTAACAATTTTTTTATTTTGTTCAGCCTTAAGCCTATAAGTTATTTACTGCTTTTGTGAATTATAAACATACTTGTTTTCAATGGCTCTTCTTCAAACAAATCATCCAACAATCAACTCAATCACGCAATTTGAAATTTTCAATGTAACTCTTGCGACAACAATATTGCAATCAAATATTACAACAGTTTACAGCGGAAAACTGTAAGTTCTGTTTAAACATTGAAAAACAACATTTTATGTGCCTGAAGTTGCAGATAACAGTTAGAAAAATCAAAATTAATCTTTGTAAAATATGATTTATTGCAGAAGAAACGTTTTAGCCAAAGCTGCAAAAAGAAGAACGTTTAACTGAAAGTTTAATAAAAAACAACAGTTGAAATTGTAATTGTATTAGGAAATGAGAAAAGCAGCATTTTAGGGAAAAGCTTGCAAGAAAACGATTAAAGTTGTAGCATTGATACTTTTTAACTAGTTTGGCATAATATTGAACAAATAACGTATCAATTTAATATTATAAAGATATGCGTTTTATCACACACGCACAACACACATAAAGTTTTCTACCCGATGATCAGTAACGAAGGTCTAACGTCAAGTTACAAAAGGATTTTATCATTTACAAAAATGATAAAAAAATGCAAATGGACAATAAATAGTATCATAGCCTTACATAACGGGCAGTGGGGGAAATTGTCCTCCAAGACACAAAAATTTAGACAAATCCAAAATTTTTTGCGCACCGAGCACGCACATTTTAAGCAGGAAGAAATTACTTCAAGCCAATTTTTTGAACAGAATCATCCTACTATCCAGAACAATTTAGATCAGTGCGCAGAAACCAGCTAAGGTTAAAGGTGAAATTTTTTTTGGAGACAAAAACCATATTTTTTTGTGGAAATCTATGTTTCTTTTTCTTTTTACAACTAAAAACAAGTAAAGATCAAAAAATAGGTCTTCACATTAGATCTTAGTGCTCTTCGGAGATCTCCGAGGAATGTTGCAAAGAAATCGTCATTCGGGAAACCATCAATAACTCGAAACAAAAACTCGATCAAAATTATTTTGCCTCTCCCCCGTAAATGTTTTAGTCTGTTACGGTTATGAACAGTATTATAATTTGGGTTATTTCCTAATTTTTAAAAACTTGATTTTAATCCATATTTTGTGCGGAAACCATTGGGAAATTTGTTAATTCGTCACTTTTGTAATTGAAAGCGAAAATTGTCAATGTGATTTTAGAGAGAAATTACATTCAGACATTGACTTGCACAAAGTTTTTATTACTATTTTTTGAAAGATTTACTTTCCAAGCAAGGAAAGCTGTGCTTATACATATCTTGAGCTTAATTAATTGTTATCAAATAGTTAAGTGCAACTGGCCTTTGAAAAAATTATGGGAGGCTGTTTTTTTTCTTGTAATAAATATACTGTACTCGAAGATATCACCATCTAGATACCCTCGTATAATAACTTGACGTTTTGCCGACACTGTTGAATAAGGTAGCGAAGTGTGGAGGTTTACTGAAAGAGTTTATCACAATTGAATTTCTGAATATGTTCTTTGCAATAAGGATTTCAATCCGCCAAGCCAAGTATACACTTCTGAACTTACTTTAAAGCAAAAACCGGGAAAATGATGAGCGTAAATAACCAATCAATAAGGCAGAAGCTTTTATTTTACGCATGGATGCACCACAATTTTTTCCACACAATATATGTAGAAAAAATCTATCAAGATGGCAGTTTTGAGAGAAAAAGTCAGGGAGTTTATTTTTTGCGAAAAAAAGTACAGTATATAAATTAACTTTACGCGTAATTGAAACGAAGCGGTTATTGTGTAAAAACAGTAGAATTTTATGACAAGCATTTACTAATATGCAGTAAATATCTTTTCTCAAATGACTAGCTACGACTCCGTGAAGCATCTCATCGCACGATATAAAATAGATAATTGAAATCTTATATGTAGTTGGAAACTGCGATGTATTGAATTCCAGAATAAAATTGAACGCTGATTGTTTTAATTTGCAATTTGCGAACTTAACCTTTTGATCGTCTTTAAAATAATTTCCAACCCAAATTCTATCGACCACTTGAATTGCGATCAGATAAGAATGATTTTGAGTTGTCTATCAGTCTGCCAGTAATGATAAGCTCTATAAAGTAAATCTATATTTGAATTATCATGAGCATGAAAAACTTCAAGTAGGACTTGGGCACTTTTTTATGAGACATCAATCATCAAACAAGACAACTGTGAATGGCTACTAATTACCTGAGCAATTTTACAGCCCGTTTAAATTGTTAAAAAATAATTTTTTTTCATAATCAACGCATCTATAATTAGGCCCAAAATGTTTAAAAACATTTAAAAACGTTTTGGGCCTAATTTCTAAACAAACAGTATTTACCAAGCAAGCTTAATGGCGGACAACTCATGATCTAGAACAGGGTTAAGCAAACTTTTTATGTTGCGGACTAATTTTTTTCTTTTATTTTTGACAGACAGGCCAAAATGGTACACACAACGCATTTAATGTTAATAAATTCTTTAAATTTTAGTCAAAAGCAATGTTATAAAATAACCTAAAATTTAAGATAAATGGTTTGGCGAGCCAAACTAATAAGTAAAAAACCCGTGAATGGCCCGCGGGCTGCGGTTTGGGAAATCCTAATTTAGAAGTTGTAAACTAATATTAGCTTAAAAAAAACACTACTGTTTTATTTTCTTTTATATGCAGTTGCTAAACAAAGTTGCCACACACAAAAATACAATCAGGCCTTGTTTATCCAAACTCCTTGGTTTCGCCGCAAAATGTCGGCTTAGCGATTGGTTTCGGGATAATTGGGATCAATTTTGTCATAAAGAGGTTTATTCACAGAACGAATGCTAATTGCTTAAGTGAATGTAATTATGTAGGCCTATTTTACATAGCAAATGTAAACAGAAAAAACGGCCCATTTACAGTAATTAAAAGCATTAAAAAAAAGGCCAAAGATGGCACTTCATAACATGTGAAAGCTATTTCAGTGTTGCTTATACTGCTATTAAGGTGTAAAAGTCAGTCCATTTGCAAGAGAACTGCAACTAGTAAAGGTTTTGCGGCAGCAAACTCAAAAGGATAAGAGGTAAAAATATTGACTGAATCAAGGCCTACATGTTTTGTAAATTTTTGGTTTAAAATATTACAAATTATTGTTCTTTCAATGTTTATTGCCCATTTTAAGTTGCATTTTTCGTTGATTTTATTTTGCCTAGCTTTTTACGTGGCCTTGCTTATTGCTTATAGCTTATACTACAGAGTTGCTTTTCCAGCAAATTTCTTATCTATTACTTTTAAACTGCCGTTTTAATAACAGCACGCTCTTGAATGTAGTTATTCTTATAAAAATAAAGTTGAACATGAAACCAAATAAACCAAATACCGTAAAACCTCTATTTCACCGCCATGACGCTCTATTTTTCAACCCTTTCCCTATAGTGATGTTCTATTAGAGGTGACGTTCAATTAGAGGTGACGTTCAATTAAAGGGTGGCGCTCTATTTTTTGACTCGCTGATCAGAAGTAGGAAAAGATAAATTTCATGAATAAAAAGAAAAAACATCTAACACATTTATACAATTGCATTCATTTATTCGTTTGTAATCGTGCTGTATCAAGGCCACCTAGATAACAAGGCCATTCAACTGATTTATGACGTCACAAGAGTAGTCCTGCTATTTGCTTTGACTGAAATTGAAAACCGTTTCAGTCATGCTGCTTGGGTTAAAGTTAAATCGTTAGAAAAGTTTGGAGTCAATCTATGTTCTAATCTATGTTGTTTTTGAGAATTTATGATAGAACAAAAATTAAAATTTTTTTTGTAGATTTTGTTCTTTTGAAAGAAATAATTGTAATTGCTGTTGATGGAGATTATAGGTTTTACTTTTGGAAATCAGATAGTGTTAGAAATTTAAAAAGGCAAGGCCTTACAGTTTAAATTTAAGCTAAAAAAAATAAAATTTTTAGAGTTATAAACTATATGTTATGGCTTTTTTTAGTATTCTTTTATGTTATTTGAAGAAGTAGAATAATAATATTCATAGTATAAAAATTGCAATCAGTTGAATTTTTTCACTTATTTTATCAATTTCTTGGTTAATAAGCTTTTATATTTTAGGTTGTAAACTTGTTCTATTTTTGAATAAATTTTTTTACCCAGAATTTGTTATAAAAAATTGCAAAAAAAATTTTGAACCCCAAATGACTAAACTTTCAATTATTTTTCTTTACAGTATAAAGAGAATAAAAACCAGAAAATATATAAGTAGTAATAGTTTTGAGCTTTATTGCTGCTTGATGATATTGCAATACTTAACAATTTCATCAACTCTTTATTTGTACTATTTTCTCTAAAAAATTAATCAGTATCAAAAGTTATTGTAATTAATATTTACAGTATTTCTTAAACTGGTTTAAAAAAAATATTTTTAATAGAATTTGTTAATAAGTTAAAAGTGGAAAAATTAAAAGTGATTATTGTAAATTAAAAATCATGCCATATCGTTGCTGTGTTACTAAATGTAATGGGAATTTTATGACAAAGGCACCAAGGTGTCAGTATTTTCCTTTACAAAAGATGAGACATTAAAGCAAAAATGGGTGCATGCCATAAAAAGAGTGAATTTTAATCCATCAGCAACTTCCAAGGTGAATTTGTTTGGTGTTGATATTTATTACTACCATACTCTTGTCATATTCTCAAAATCTAAACCATAAAGTGAAGTTATTTCTTGCATAGTGTTTCATAAATGTTTTAATTATTTTTGTACTTTTTTATTTAATTGTCAAAAATTGTACTTGTACTTTTAACAAGCTTGATTGAATTTTAAAATCCTTATTTAATATTCATTTTCTTGCACAGCTGCAATTTTTTAAAAATTGTACTGTTGCTTACACAGTAGTACAACAATAGTTTTTCTGGATGTAATGTGATGATAAAAGCCAAACAAATGTAAACTTTTTTAAAGTTTTTCAGCTATGTTTGTTATTTAGTTTAGTAGTTGTCTGTTATTTAGCTGTGGAGCATGTAATGCATCAAATCTAAAATATTTAATTTCCATACTATGTTACATAGTGCAACTATTATGTGCCATAGAAAAGTTTCTCTCCTAAGTAGTTTTGTATTTAGTGCATGAAAGAGAAAATATGGTATATTTTTTATACAGCTGTGCTGAATGTGTGAATATTAAAAAATTTAAAAATAGTAAATTGTTCATAAAGCAGAAATTTTCAACGTCAATTGCCGAATAATGGTGTTTTAAGTATTTTACAGACTTTCAGCTGCAAAAGATTATCTCTTAACATATTAAATAATGAATGAATTTTTCGCAGGTTGGTGAACTACACTTTTCACCATCTGAAATTATTCGAACTACTTCAGCTTTTGATGATAAATGTGGCAAAACAATTACATGTAATTTAAAATTCCCCAAGTTGTCATTTGGTGCAGTTCCTTCAATATTTCCAAACTGCCCAGCTTATTTGTCTCAATCAAGTTCCACCAAACGGAACAGCCGTAAAAATTTCTATGGGCTAATTTCTAATTCTATTTCTAAGGTCTATCAAGAGTAGGCCTTTTGTATCCATCTCAAGAATTTGTTGATATTGTATTAATTTGTTACATAGCTATAACAAAACTCGTTAAAATCGATACATTTTACAGAGCTTCATTGCAACGCAAAGTTGCTGTAAATAGTTGCTTAGCTGTTCTTGAAGCAGAATGCTTGCTCCACAACAATGAAGCTAATTTTTGCACTGAACACAATTATATCGCTTTAGTTGAAATGACTGTTTGGGTGTGTACCAACGTATTATTAAATAATTCTTTGTTTTAAAAAAAATGATGATTTATGCACCAAACGCTTATCAAAAAAACGTAAACTTGGTACACTAAAATAAACGAAATATATTGTATTGATTTGAATTGCGTGTTGATTATTTTGAAAGTTAAAAGTTTTTGTAGTTTTACTTTTGTAATAAACTTGGTTCATCACATTGCTTTACTTGAGAATCGAACTCTTGTTTAATGATTTGATTTGAATTGCGTTTTGATTATTTTGAAAGTTAAAAGAACTCTTGTTTAATGTATTGATTTAAATTGCGTTTTGATTATTTAGAAAGTTCAAAGTTTTTGTAGTTTTACTTCTGTAATAAACTCGCTTCATCACATTGCTTTACTTGAGAATCGAACTCTTGTTTAATGGTTTGCATGAAAGTACAATACAAAAAGATTAAAAATTAACTTTTATAGTTATAAAACTACTTGTTAGTGGCAAATGTCAATTCAACTCGGATGTCTGCTCAAGGCTCGACTCGCTGCGATGGACCACTTTTAATGACGTCATCAAGAAATAGCAATTTGACTGAACGGCCTTCTCTCTAGGTGGCCTTGGCTGTATCGTGTCGAATCGTTCGTACGAGCGTGCGTGTGCTTCAAGAAGGTCAGGCGCAGTCTGTGTTGATTTTACCGCTTATTCGAATGGAGTCTACACCGATAGTGTAGTTGGCGTTTAGGCCACCGCCATTAGTCCATTTAAAAAACTACAGGGACTTCCCAGCGTCTAAAAATAAACGTGCAATTCGACAATCCATTCTTCCCTTCTTACACCTGGAAAGGCGATTTCAGCCGTAACTATTGCCAAAATAGAAAAATTCATTAAAATGGCGTTCAATTAGAGGATGGCGCTCTATTTTTCAACCCTTCCCTTATAGTGGCGTTCTATTATAGGTGGCGCTCAAATACAGGTTTTACGCTAATCAACTGGGGTCCACAAATAGTGGGTCGATTTCCAAAGTCGGGTTGTAAAATCAACACATGGCATCGTAAAAGAATGAAAATTTGCCAAATATTTCTATAAAAATGTATTTAAATTTTAATTGTTAGCCTAAGCGTGTTTTTTTCCACAAAACTAGAAAATGATCTTTTCATTAGTTCTTACTTCACTTTGAGAAAAAAAGCACATAAAATTTTGGACAAGAACTTAAGAAGCAGTTTTTGAATCGCACGAAATATTATTTACAAACCCTGATCTAAAACATGTGTTTGATAATTAATCTGATACAGTACAGTGATAAAATTAAACATAAGTGACTTTTTGCTACAGTGCGTAGATGATGTACTGTAGGCATTCGCACTGTTTTTCGTGTTTCCAAAATGGGTTTCAAAATGTTTTTTATTTGCATGGGTTCCCAAATAAAAACGTATTGATTCCGGTTTATCAAAGTATGTTTCATTTATTTCTCACATTATGTAAAATTTTTGCGTTGTTGTTGGACAGCGGAGTTTGTGAATTAAAGAGATAAGATGCTTTGAAAAAATCCATTATGATTAATTTGTGTAGTGAGCGGGGAATCCGGTTAATTGCAATTCAGATAAACGAGGTCTGTCTAAATCTAGTTTTTGTCAAGCTTTAGTTAAAGACAACTTTAAGTTAAAGATCACAATATTGCTTTAAAGATTTTTTTGTATCACATTCAAGTGATAACAACTCATTATGAAAAAACGTCCTTTTACTAAAATTCAAAAAAAGCATAATATTTCAAACATCGACATGTACTATATTATTTAATTGATCAGTTTCATCAAATTCGACTAAAGACAAACAGTACAAAGTCTTCTTTAAATTAGACACACACAAAAAAACAGTTACTAGCTGGGTTTTCCGGTGATTATCGAGTCCAAACTATATCTAACGTTTAGAGTAAAGAAATGAAACTGTCTCATTTTAAATAGGACGATTGTTCAATCTATAAACAAACAAAGAATTTATTGTATTCTAATGTATACCTGAAATACATTTGTTATCTTTTTCTAACATAATATTACCGAAAATATATCAATTAAGAAGATTTTTTTTTAAAGAAAAAAATAAAAAAACTTATGCTTTACAAAATTTTGTTTTACGAAGTAGGCTTATGTGTTTTACTCAATAATTTTTAAGTCTGAAATGCTCTTAACTTCGCTTTTCAAACTTTCTGCATAGCATATCTGAAAACTTTTCTACTAAATAGGCTACATTAAATGTTGCAATAATGAAATGGTTTATTTTCAGACCTTTTAACAACATTTCTATAATCCTATTCTTGATCTTCATTATCATCTTTATGGTGTTCGGTATCTTTGCAAATCTCCTTACCATTGCGGTCATTATCAATTCAAAAAATCTGAGGTAATTTTTTGTAATTGCAGCTTGTTGCTAGATGCCTTGTTAAGAAGGCAACTTGGAGTTGAAGGTATCCGGTTCAAACCTAAAGATCAGAAATCGATCAGGAGTGAAAAGTTGTTTGATTAGACAAAGGAAGGATTGTTTTTTCTTAGCTGGTAACAATATAACGACTTTTGGTCTATACTTGTTTTATTTTTTTAAAAGCGACGCGGAGAAAAAAAATGTGTATAAATTGAAAACGTCAAGATACAACCCCAAAAATGGTGTTCCATGCAAATGAAAACCAAAAATTAAAATATCTAGTATTTTAAAGTTGTCATAATGTTGCTACAAAGAGGAACCTGATGAGGCTTCTCCGTTTCCTTCATGCTGAATCTATCACTGAGCAGGTATTAGAGTACACGATATCGCGCTTTTGAACGCTTTCTTATCATTTAGTGTTAAAACCTTTTCTAAAAAAAGAAGAATTTCGATATGACTTATCACTATTTTTAGCAAATTATTTTAAACGGTGCAGGGTAATATAACACATTAAGAAGGATAAAAATAACGCACTAAGAAGTATGGTAATAATAACACACTAAGAAGTATGGTAATAATAACGCACTAAGAATGGTAATAAGACTAATAATAAGAATAACTAAAATAATAACGCTAAGAATACTAAGCACACTAATAAAAGCACAATGCTAAGCACACTAAGAATAACAGGTAATAATAACGCACTAAGAAGGATGAAAAAAGGTAAAGCGGTTGGGGCAGATGAGTTGCCAGTAGAAGTTTGGAAGTGCAAGGGAAAGATGGGGATAAGGTTTTTGACCAGACTGTTCAACAGACTATTATTGGGTGAACGGATGCCAGAAGAATGGAGAAGGAGTGTGCTTATCCCAATCTATAAAAACAAAGGGGACGCACAGTGCTGTGGAAACTACAGAGGAATAAAGCTAATGAACCACACAATGAAGGTATGGGAAAGAATTATTGAAGCCAGGTTAAGGGCAGGGTTGAAGGCCAAGTTTAATACATCTACGAGTATGCGCAACATTACAGCATGTTTTCTTTTAATACGAGTATCTCGTGACAAAAGTAATTATTTAATAATAATCAATCACTAACTTGAGCAAAATAACTGTTTAAACCCAAACTTTTGGTAGCGCTATTTTTCTAAAATGCGAGCTTTCATCTGAAGCGTAAAAATTTATTTTAACTTTTAATTTTTGCTTATTTTATTTCTTTCAACGTAAATAATATTACTTTTTTAATTGTTGTGTTCCCTGATGAGCCTCACATGTGAAACAGTCTGTTGGGACTATTTTAATACAACACGCTTTTTTTTGTTATATTTATGTTTTGATAAATACGTTTATACATATAATTATATTATATACACAACCCATTAACTATAAATTCATACTGTGTTTGAATGAAACATTAATACCAATCACATTTAGAAAAGTAACTCGAAATGGCATACATAACTCGAATCTAAATATGTATTCTATACTTAATGCTTATTACATTTTCTGAACATCAAAGTATTTTAAGGATAATGATGATGTTATCTTTAGTCTATTTTACATATTTATTATTTTTCCCATGGTAAATCGAACCCACGATAAAACTTAATGTTAATACAATTAATGACTTGGGTAGGGCCTGGGTGTAGGACTAGACCCTGAGTGTTGTCTCCTGCGTGTAGGACTACATCTAGTCAGTTCGAAACTCAGTGAGATATGCATCACTGAAGAGCCTTAATAAGAGCAAAACTCGAGTCTGGTGCTTCTTGTTTTAGGTGGCTTATTTTCGTTTTTATCAGTAGGTAATGATGTTAAAACGTAAATATAAATATTTTATAATTGTAAAATTTTTTACAAATGTTAGTAATAACTATGGAATTTATTGACAATGAAAATTTGAAAACAAAAGTTTATAAAAGCAAAAGAAACAAAAATCCATATGTAAAAGAATTAAAAATTTAAAACCCACAATTATAGACTACAAGAAAAACAATAAAATGCGACTAATTTTAGAATTTTCCTGAATCACCCACTGCATGTAAAGAAACTCCAGAAAAAAATGTTGACAGAGAAAAATGTTGACACCAATAATAAGCTCATCCTTATTTCTCTCAAATAAACTTCAGCCATTAGTTTGATGACATGGAGTCCATCTTCTTTACTGTAACTTATGGTTATATATTGATAGTAAGAATATATATGTAAATTTTGTAGGATTTTGTAAACAAAACAAAAGGGGGTCTGTAGTTTCTATCTCATGAATATTTCAATTATTGTAATTTTGTACGCGAGTGAACATGCAGGTTCCCTGCCGTTTATTGACATTCATATTAGCAGATTATTAAAAAATTCACTTTGGTTCTAAACTTTTGGTTGATATTTTTTTGAAAGAATAGAGCAAGAAGAGTAAGTTTTAATTTTCGAAAATTTTAATTTAATAATTTCCTCGTAAAAATAAAATTGCTTCTGTGAGTTTCTCCTTCATTGCAGCCTATTGGTCTGTTCTGATGAGCCTTAGTAATGAAAACAGACCTTCAACACTTGCTTCTGTTGGAGGAAGTACTTATTTAAAGACACATCAAAACTAGAAAATGGAGGGGTATTTTGGAGGTTGAAACGGATTAATGTCATTTACAATAATTTCAAGGGGAAAATTCGCTTTGTCATGCGAGCAAATTGAGGTACGAGCTCGGTCACGGAACAAATAAACTCGTATGTCAAGGTACCATTGTACTATAGAAAGAGGCTGCTTGGGGTAGTAATTGATTACGCACCTGGAATTTGCTTCCTGTCATTGGATTGAAGAAAGGGAAGCAACTAAATTGGCTGCCCGAGCATAGCATTAAGCAAAACACTATTTGCTTACAAATTAAAATGTAAACTTTTTATGAGTCGTACGCTGTGTCGCGCGATACGCGGCAAGGTTCTCTTAATTAAAAAGATTACTGCACTGCACTCCACTGGTGCACGCGGCAGCGTAAGTTGCGCGGTTAACATCACTAATATGTAAAGAAATCGGACATGAGGAGTCGGAGTCGGATAAAATATTCCGACTCCGACTCCTCTTAACAGTCCGACTCCGACTCCAAATCCGAATCCTTCCTAAAACCTCCTACTCCGACCGACTCCGACTCCGATTCCGCAACCCTGGTTAAGGGATAGAGTGGAGACCAGCAAACAGCAATATGGATTTATGCCAGGAAAGGGAACCACCGATGCGATGTTTGCTTTAAGAATGTTGATGGAAAAGTACAGGGAAGGTCAAAGAGAGCTACATTGTATATTCGTGGACCTAGAGAAAGCTTACGACAGGGTTCCACGGGAAGAGCTGTGGTACTGTATGAGAAAATCCGGAATAGTGGAAAAGTATGTGCGACTAGTACAGGATATGTATGAGGGAAGCGAAACAGTGGTGAGGTGTGCAGTAGGAACTACAGAAAGTTTCAAGGTTAAGGTTGGAATGCACCAGGGATCAGCGTTAAGTCCATTCCTGTTTACAGTGATAATGGACAGGCTAACGGATGAAGTAAGGAGAGAGCCACCATGGACGATGCTGTTTGCGGATGATATAGTGATTTGCAAAGAGACCAGAGAAGAAGTGGAGCGGAGATTAGAATCCTAGAAGTATGCATTGGAAAGAAAAGGGATGAAAGTAAGTAGGTCAAATCGAGGGATAAATACGAGGGACGAAAGACCGAATATCTGTGCATAATGGAGGCAATGACGACCAAACAGTGAAGATGGAAGATACAAAAGTGCCAAGTGTAAAGGAATTTAAGTATTTGGGATCAACGGTGCAAGAAAGTGGTGGTTGTAAAAGGAAGATAAAGAAGAGAGTACAGGCAGGGTGGAACAGATGGAGAAGAGTATCGGGAGTAATCTGCGACAGGAGGTTATCAGCTACAGTAAAAGGAAAAGCGTACAGTTCAGTGGTAAAACAAGCAATGATGTATGGACTTGAGACAATGGCAGTCACAAAGAAACATGTGCAAGAGATGGAAGTCGCAGAGATGAAAATGTTGAGGTTTGCTATGGGAGTGACGAGAAAAGATAAGATTAGAAACGAGCACATCGGGAGTACCGTTAAGGTAGAACGGTTAGGAATGAAGATGAGGGAAGGCAGGCTGAGGTGGTATGGACATGTCATGAGGAGAGACCAAGAGTATGTAGGAAGAAAGATGATGGAAATGGAGTTACCGGAAAAGAGGAGAAGAGGGAGACCAAAGAGAAGATTTTTAGATGTAGTAAAAGAAGATATGGGAGAAGTTGGTGCAAAGGAGACGGATGTTTAAGACAGAAAGGTTTGGAAAATGATGATACGCTGTGGCCACCCCTGACTGAAGGAAAAGGCCGAAAGAAGAAGAAGAAGAAGAAGTGCACGGTAATATAACAACGTAATTTATTTTATTAATATGTGGACATGTAATAAGGTTAAATACAGCAATTATTGTTAATTAGCAAGAAGTAAAGTCACGAACCTATTATATCAGAGTACCAATGAATTGACATACCGAATAAACAAACTTATTTCATCATTGTTTTTTTATTTACTTATGTAATTTTATTCAACAATTTTTTTTAGTCTCTGCTCAAGAAATTTTAAAAGATTCGCAATTTGGCCCACTTCCATTACAAAGTTTTGGAAATCCCTGCAAGGTTTAGAAGAGCTACTTTTAAAAACATTCTATAATCAGACTTGCATGTTTTAGAGTCGGAGTCGGAGTTGGAATCGTTATTGTTTTTTGCAACTACAGCTCTGCTTTAGGCTAAATTAAGTTTACATGTCTGCTTTAGCTAGTTAAATGTATCAAACCAATAAACAAGCATACACATACACGGTGAAGTTAGTGATACTTTTTAGCCCTAAAATCGAAATGAAATAAATACAGTTTTTACTTTAAATCGGCTGACCAAAAAGTAGATTTTTGGTCGACTGACCAAAATTGTCGGCAGCGTGGTCGAGTGGTTAAAGCACTGGACTGATGATCAACATGGTCTCGGTTCAAAACCCACTTGTACCATTCTGTTGTGTTCTTGGGAAAGACACTTTACGGCACTTTCCCCTGCTTGGTGGTGTTGACAAGCAGTTCTAAATTACAGTAATATCTCTACTAAATTACTAGCGGACAGCAATATCTTGGCATCTCCGGAAGCAGGTCGGGGTAATTGCTTACCCTATGTATAGCGCCTCCGTCGCTTTCCTGCGAGTCAGGAGGATAAATATAGAGATAAAAAAGAAAAAAATCTATTTTTTTTGAAAAATGTAAACTTATCTTTGGTTCAGTGACTGTTCTTTAAAATTTTTCAAAAGATCAAAAAATTACTTTTACATTAATTCGATGACAAAATAACTTTTGAATTGATAGGAAAATTGTTTTTGTCAAGACATGATTTTTGAAAACAAAATGATCCATCAAGAATCGTTGTTCTGACAGACATGATAAGTTTCACCTGGTATGATGTATAAAGCTTCCCCAGTTTAAGATATGATTGATTGTTTAAAGTTTAAAGTCTTAATTGAGTGGAGCCATGAAAAAATACAACCAATCCATTAAGTTTGAGTTTAAAGGTTTTTATTTTTTTTCAGTTTGAAGAGTAGGCCGGTAAAATAGAAAAGGTTTTTATTTCCAACAAATAATATTTGCAAAATTAAAAAATACTGTTTTGCTCCTCTTGCAACACACATATTAGTAACGGAAAAGAAAGTTAAGATGACAATTAATATAAATCTTTCCTAAACTCGAAAAATTAAAGTTGAATAATTCGAATTTTCGAAGTTATTGTGAATTCAAACAATAAATTAAATAATAATCGGGTTTTTGTGACGCATAGTATGTATAAGAGTCGATTCGGCTGTCGAAAACGCCGACTTTCATTTATTTTGATATGACAAAAAAAAATGCCTTTGAACTTGTAGCATCAAGCTTCATTAATTTTTTTGTTTGCACTGCAATGCCTGGGTACGAAAAAGTATTTTTGCTCCTAAATATTGCCAACGTGAACCAAAGCAAAGTATGATAAAGGAAGAAACAAAAACTGTTTTTCTTACACTGAGCAATGTGCAAGTAGTGGTAACAGCCTTTCATAGGGACTTTTTTTACGTTTTGATCAAACGAACTTTTTTGAACCAATCAATGTTTTTGAATTTATCCTTTTGCATTTTGCAGGTCAATTTTCCACTTTTTCATCTTTAGTTTATGTATTTCTGATACTATATCAGCATCAATTAGTTGGATCAACTTTTATAGACGAACGTGGGGCTTCAATGACTTTGTTTTATCAAATTTCGCCTGTGTGGTAAGTTCTTGAGTTGGATTTCTATGATTGCCAAAGATGGTGATTGAATGTATTCATGTACAAAAAAATTCGGTGATAACACTCTCAATGATCATGAGTTTTATGGCAAGCAAAAAATTTATTATAGAAAGATGAGTATAGGGAATCACTCCTAACTTTGCCACTGCTTTAATGAATGTGACCAAAATCACGTTTTGCGTAGGATTTCACCAAAATAGTCAAAACAGCTGTCTGGAGGAGGATTTTGTTTCCCAATAGTACAGGGTGTCCATAAATTATTGTTACCGTTTCAAAAATTCACCATAGTCTTAATTTTTAAGATATTTTCAATCAGTTTGTTTTACAGTAAAGGGAAATGCTTGAAGTTTACGTTAGATGCTTCAGTACACCTCTACGTGTGCACCATCAGTTGCACGTACGATATCCAACCTATATTCAATTTTTTGCCATGTTCTTTTTAACATATCCACAGTAACTGTGTCAATTGCTTCAATTATTCGATTTTGCAAATTATTAATGTCTCTGTAGTGGCTTTCATCCATATTTGCATCTAAAGTTTTTCTGTGCTTAGATGTCTGACTCTGTCTTCATAAACGAGAAAACACACTGGGCTTTTTCCTGTAGAGTGCTTATTTTCATGAACTCTACTTTCGCTACTAAATTTAAAAATATTCTGCTTAATCACTAAGTAAATTGAAATTTTAAATCTAATTATTTCCACAAGTACCTGTTAAGAAAGAAAAAACTTGAAACATTTTTCTTCACCATAAAACAAATTAAATGAAAAAATATCTCAAAAAATAAAATTTTGACAAACTTTGAAAATTGTAACGATAATTTATGGACACCCTATACCCTGTATTTTCTATTGTTAATTTAGGCTTTATGTGCCAAGCTATGCCATACCTTTAATTTTCTTCTGATTTTTTATGAACAAATTGAATGGTGGTTCTGTTAAAACTCAAACTTTTTTATTTTTTTAAATTTGAGGCTCCCAACTATGTTTTAATTTTCTAAAATTTTATGTCTAAATAAACTTTTTCCAAATTAGTTAGATTATTTTTTATACTTTACCAAGTCAATTTTCACCAGTAATTGTTCTAATTGTTGAAAATTAGCGCAATGCGGTCGTAAACAGCGAAGTAGCAATGTGATATTGGTCGAAATCGAATGAGTCGTTGTACTTTTGCACAGTAATGTGTCATTTGCCTTGATAGTAAGAAGTCAAATTACCACTGGGTGTGCCTTTTCTCAATCACTTGAATATATTGCACGCCAAAAATAATTCTGGTCATATTTATTAAAGCAGTGGCAGAGTTAGAAATGATTCCCTATACTCATCTTTCTATAACTCTCTCTATGCTTTACTAAAATAGCATACATTAATTTTCACACTCATCTTTATAAAAATATGTTTCTTAAAAACAGTTTGATTGGAGATGAGTTTAAAATATTTTCTTGTCCGGCTGAAATTTTATAAAAGCTTAACTAAAAGACAAGATTTAAACAATAATTTTATGGATCTTTCTTGGAAATCATCACGTGTATACTGTGCCGTAAACGTTACAAGAAATTCTTTTATATTAATATTTTGTTTGTTCTTTAAGTGCGTATCAACATTTTATTGTTATATGCTGGTATTTCTTAATTCTTTCCAGCTTTTTAAGAGACTTATACCTTGTTTAACAAATTTTAAAAACATATTGGGAAAACTTAAGTAGTGTTTAACCTTATTTTGAATTCAAAAAATTGAATATATAATATGAATACGTCGTGTTTTTCATTATTTAAATAGTTCTGGGTTTATCTTTTTAAATATATGTTGAAAAACATCGAATTTTAATTAGCATTTTAAAAATAAAACAGCGAGCCAATATTGCGGTTATCATTTTATTAATTTTAACTTATTGTCAAAATAATAATATTGGTTTGTAAATTTTAAAATTGCCCAAAGTTATCACCATTCATTCCTATTTCAAAACCGCTTTTCACAGTTTTTTTGGGCTGCCGACATTTGGACATCTTACTCGACCGCCCTTCACATTGTGAGCTTTGCGATTCTTCGCATGATCAGCTTACGATGGCCGCATAAAATGAAGGGAATGAAAAAAGGGTATCCAGTTGGATTGGTAAGCAGATTGTCAATGAAATTGTTAAACCAAAAAATTCCACTGAGATTTCAATTATCATTTTCATTTATTTAATTTTTATTGGAAAGATTTTTAATAACTTTATAGAGAGGAAAAAAAACTTTTTATTAATCCAGTTTAAACGTAGATAAACCAAGAGTTATGCAAAATAAATGGTAATTTTCTCATACTTTGTAAATTTTACCAATGCAACAGCTTAATTACAGATTTGGGTGCTTTTGATTTGGACTGTGACATTTTTTACTGGAGCAGTTCCTTTTGGATTGATGAGAGGAGTTGAACGCAAGAATCGATCCTCACTTACTCCTGATTCCAAGTGGCCATTTTGTACACAGAAGTTTGACTGGTAAACAATGGAATTATTTAGACACAATAACATTATTTTTGTAATCCAATTTTAATCAAAAATTTACAAATTAATTTTTAATTGGCTGTGAATGATACTTGAAGTGGAGCAGAGCTTTACAATTGGTGTGCCGTGGAATAACGGTAATCTAAATAACTATTTAAATACAATTTTTTAATTTTAAGTTCTATAACTGTTGAATAATTCGCTCATTCTAACCATAGCGAGACTTATTAACTAACTATAATAAATCAATAACTTTGTTTTTTGTTCGGATTGATCAGATTGTTTACATTTCTGATTAAGGTGTATGCTCTTTAATAAAAATTTCTCAGTTTTACCATCTGGTATCAAAATATTTTTTGTATGTTTTTTCTTTTTTTGAGTCGTTACATTAAATTTAGGGAGAAATCGTTCTTGAAAATTTATAAAACAAAAAGTTATTTTTTTAAAATCTTTCATTGGTCTACGATTTCAATTAGGCTTCCCCCAATGTCACAGAGTTTGTTCGGGAAATCTAAGGGACCAGTTGTGCTAGGTAAACCGAATACCTGTGCTGAAACAAAGCTGTGTCTAAATTTTATTTTATTCCGGCTCGAGAAGTAGCCTGCTATGAGCCTGAAGCTTTTATACGGTTGGTTTAAATGAAAGCTCGGATTGATCCGTTGAAGACTCTTCTTCACACACAAACAGAGATCACTGTCTCTAATAAGAATGAATGTATTACGAAAATCACGACCGACGAAAATTCTATTCCACGCTTTGACAAACTGCAAAGCGAAATAACACTATAACTTGATTCAATCAACACAAATGATTCTACCTCCGTAGAACACAACTCCAAAAAAAAAGCTGGCGCAAAACAAATCCAACGCTCGCCCCAATATTCAATTTTATCTCAAAGCGACCTTTTGCTTTAATCGCTTTTCGTCTCTGTGATTGCGATTTAGCGAGCGTATAAATAGACAAACACCACGTGACGCCGAGCTCACTCGAATAAACCAGATCATTCTACAACTCTCTAGAGAATACGCTTATGCTAAAACCACCTAGTATATACGCGAATATTCTATTACAGTGATGCTGATTAAAAACATATTATCTCAATACTGTCGGCGTAAAGAGAAAAAGCGAATCGGACGTTACATCGCATAATACGAGAGCAGTACTCAACGGCGCGCGATTATTATTTCGTAATAAGACTTCAAATTTATAACGGGAATAAATTACATTGTCATGATTAAAATTATTAGGAATAAAATGTGACACCCCGTTGCAATTATCCTGACTTGTGCTTTCGGAAATTCAAAGTGTAAAAAAGTCTTTAATTTTTGTTATTTTAATAATTGATCTTAATGTAATCTCGAGGCACTTATTCAGGAGCACTAACCAAGGAAGCAATTGTAAAATGTCTATTTCTAAAGACGTAGCAACTTAATGGGAGTTGGATTTGAACCGAGACTGTGTCAATCACAATCCTACAGCGAACCTGTCACCAACGCGACAAAAAAATAGATTCTGAAGCAAGCGCAATAACTTTGCACAATCTTGTAGTGCTAAGTAGAGATAAAACAACTTTCCAATTCATTTATAAATTCAAGTTCAAATGCTTTTAGGTTGTCTTTTTACTCGAAGTACACGATATTTGCCTATCCGACATTCTTCTATATTCCTATCGTCTTAACCATTGGCTTTTCTTCTTTTATTATCGTCACAATGCTATGCAAAAAATCCACAATTACCAATAACGTTTCTTCATTTGCCAAGCAATCAAGAAAAAAGAAAGAAAAGAACGCGGTTCTGCAACTCTCTTTGATTGTGACATCATTTATCATCGGATACGTTCCTTTCACAAGTAATAAATTTAACATATGCAAAAATTTTGTACTGTAAAAAACATCTTTTCTTCAATGCATATAATATATACATCTGACATGATTGAGAAAATTATTTTAAAATGATTAATATAAAAATATTTTTAATTCCATTTTGTCCTATTTAGTTTTTGAGTTTTACACTATAAGTGAAAGAAAAAGCACTTACGAAAATTGGTGGATCGACTGGCACTTTGGGACAATTCAGTACATGTTTCTCCGCTTTTCGGAATGTTTAAATCCGATCTTCTACAATATGGGATTAACGTAAGATCAAGTTTGTTCTTTTTGTAACAATAAGTATTTTTTTATGGTTATTCATTATTATTTATTGTAAAAAAATTTGGTTTAGAGTGTATTCGGCGCAAATGACAGGTGCTTTCTCGCAGCCTGGGCTTTAAGTAAGTTTATTATTGCTGTTAGAAATAACAGACCGAAACCAAGCCTGTCAAAACGGAAGGTTATCTACTCATCCCGAAGTTCAGCAAGGGTCTGCTAATCAACAAACTTCCTTTTTAGGACGGGGAAATATCTGGAAATAAATTGCCTGTTTAGAACACATTGCCAACATGCTCCAAGACCCATTATTTTCCAGCTGAACATCAAAGGCCTCACTGCAAGCAAGCTGAACGTTGTTAATTGTTTTGCTTTGCAGCTTGAGGTACTTGTCATCCAACTAGCCCATTACAAAACCCATTGCACTAATGCAGAGAAGCTAGTGATTTCAAGATACCAACTAGCTGGGACTTGCTTAAGTAGGAAGTATGGGCTTACCACATTTGTCCACAAACGATTAAGATATATGCTTTTACAATTCCAAGGATGCCGCCAGCTTTTACTCCAGCCCCTGGAACACTGGCACCAATCCAGATCTAGCTTTGCAAGCGTAGGTCCTAATAGTCGCTTACCGGATAAACGTCTTCTTGAAAAGTTTTCCTGGTCGCAACATTAAGCTTTGCTTATCACACGACAAATTTTTGCTCTATCAGTGCCAAGCATGCCTGTTAATTGATGGAACTTACGTAAGGCAAAACGTTATTGCTTTGATAAATAAATTTCGCAAAGAATTTGTTGCCGCCTGATTCACTTGATGTGGATGTGATTTAACAGGACTTTTGTAATATCATTAAGAAAGCAAACAAAAAGACTATCCCACGCGGTTATCGAAACAACGTCGTCGTCGTCGTTTGAAGGGTATCCACTCCAGGTCAGACACAAACAGGACTGGGGCAACGATATTCCGCGTTGGGATACCGAATGAATTACTCAATAAAACTTTTCTGGCGTCTCCTCAGGGAGACAATTTCACTTTGGCTGCTACAGCTTTATTTGCCAAACTTGACAGGAAGCGAAGGGATTGATGGTCCGAAGCAATTCACAGCATCGACTTTTCACACTCTAATCGAAAAGCATGGAGTATATTGAACAACCTTACTAGTAGGTCATAAAACTCTCCTTCTCACTGTCCTGTTTCAGCTGATGCTATTGCATCTCAGCTAGTGAAAAACGGTAGATACGAGGCTATTGATTGCAAGTCATCTTGACTTGTCTCTCAAGAAGTGTCTGACCTTTGGAGGGCCATAACACCAGACCTGTGATATCTCTGAGAATTTCTCACAGAATTCACTTCTGCCCTTTCACACTTAAAACCAGGTAAAACTACGGGCCCTGATTTCTCTTCCCAAAGCTTATAAACTATGATAGAGCTGCTTTAAAGACTTGGTTACGTGATTTTCTTTTTTCCTGCTCGCACTTGCTCAAAATTTTCAAATCTGGAAAAGAGCGCTTGGTTTCGCGATCCCAAAGCTAATGAAGCCAGTGGCACCCCCAAAAAGTTATCAACCGATATCTCTGGTGTGTGTCCCCTAAAAAAGTCCTCGAGAGGCTTATCTAGGCCGCGTCAAGCCGTTAATTGATCCTCTACTCCCTAAAGAGCAGGATGGGTTTTAACGCGGGAAGTCAACCGTGGATTAAGTTGTTTTGTTGACCCAAAATATTGAGTATTTTTTCGAGGCTGAGAAGAAGCAACATATGACACTGCCTGACACCGTGGCCTTACCAAAAGCTGCTAAGATTTTTGCCGGACGAGCACATGGTCAGAATGACCATGAAGTTTGTTTGAAACCAAAATTTTATTCTTACTACCGGTGATATCAAGCAAAGCAAGCTATGCCGTTTGTAAAACGGCGTACCTCAGGGATCGGTCTTGGCTGCCCTCCTTTTCAATATCTATACGCACGATCTGCCTTTCCAATTTTCAGAAAGTGTACTTATGCTCACGATTTAGCATTGTTACACTCTTTTGGAAATTGGTTGGACTTAAAGGAAACTTTAAGCCAAGACACGACTACACTTTCAGCGTATCTCCAGACTTCGGATTGAAGCTCTGTTACATTAAGACGGTGACCGCAGCCTTTAATTTTTAAATCACCAAGAGGCCAAACGTCAGCTAAAAGTCTACAACAATAATAGACTTTTATCGTTCTGTCTAACCGTTAGTTTTTCGGCAGTGTGATCGAGTGGTTGAAGCGCCGTGCTTATGATCAACATGGTCTCAGTTCAAAACCCACTAGCACCATTCTGTTGTGTCCTTGGAAAAGCCACTTTATGGCACTTTCCTTGCCTGGTGGTCTTGGCAAGCATTTCTAAATTTCAATTATATCTCTATTAAATTACAAGCGGACAGCAATATCTTGACATCTCTGGAAGCTGATCGGGGTAATTGCCTACCATATAGGTTAGCGCCTCTGTCGCTTTCCTGCAAGTCAGGAGGATAAATATAGAGAAAAATAAAATAAAAACCCCTTATTTGTCGTGGGGTAAAACTGGATATATGGATTACGTTTTGTTATTTGCATCGCGCAAAACGCTATCTTCGCCCGTCACACTGCCGAGGCGATTGGTAGGCTCAGGATGGGGTGTTGATGCCAAAGCACTGTGGACAGCTGCGCTATCTATGTTCTACTCAACAGTTAAGTACTGCGCACCAATCTGTTGTCGCAGAGTTTACACTCGCCTCATTGACAGTGTCTTGAATGACGCCTTTCACATAGGCACTGGATGTCCCACTCCAACAGACCACCTACCTATACTGTCAGGCATCCAGCCAACTAAGCTTCGCCACCTAAAAGCGACACTCTTCTTGGCTTACCGTGATTCCCTGAATCCTGATCATATTCCATAAGTTTTTTTAAGTGAGTCCTCAGATGCTCACCAACAAAGACTAATATCTAGACGCCCGTTTGTGCCGGCTGCGCGGAATCTATCAAAAAACCTTGCCGGATTTAGCATCGCGTTTCTTGGTGAATAAATTATGGAACGCGAAATATTGCAAAAATTCTTCCAGGCTTCGTGTTTTCATACCCACGATCAGTGCCGGGCCTGTTCGATCGAGCTTGCCCCAAACAGCTTGGGTTAAGCTCAATTCCCTTCGGATTGGTGCTGGACGATTCCATTCGTCCATGCACAAATGGGTCTCGCTCCTTAAGCAAATTGCGAGTGCAGCGCCACTGAACAAGCTGAAGACCACGTCGTAATAGCCTGCCCTATACATCGGGCGCTACACGGAGCACGAGGTGTGAAGGTTTGGATGATCAAACTCGATGCTGACTTAACACCACCACTGCCAGCACCTGATCCAGGCAGTATAGCAGCCTGGGGTGGTAAAAGGATAATTCCTCAGCCTCAGTTTTGTTTGTGTCTAGGCTTAGACGACGCTACATAAAAAACATTTGAAAAACCAACGTTCAACTACAAACTAAAAATTAATCTAAGAAGCCTTTGTATACTGTTTTAGATGGAAGATTTTTATCGAATTCTTCTACCAGACTAGTTAGAAATTTGAACTTTTTTTCTTCTTTTAAAGCCTTGTCTTTTCTTTTGAAAAATCTAATTACCTGGATCTAATATATTTTTTAAAATATCTTAATGGCTTTGGAAGTTATGGCATAAACAACGTACCTAATGATTTAAAAAATTCAATGCTTATAATTTGATTTTAAATGACAGATACTCTTTTTTAAGCTTTTTCCCAAAGAAGGACGCTTTCAAAATCCCCTCCCCGATTTATTAATATTCAAATGTGGAAAATTATCTGCGTGTTATATACGCGAAGCTGGACTTTATGTCCGACTTACCGTATATACTCCTAAATAAGCCGACTTTAAAACTTTTTTAAAAAAATTATCAAATTAGGGGGTCGGCTTATATGCGCATAAATCGGACCTCACATAAACGAAATGACATGACGCCTTATCTGAGATGATGCATAATCACCGACATTACCATTCAGTCATACATACGGCCATAAAAATTGAGACTGCACTAAATAAAGTTAATTCAGACAAACTAAAATCAATCAATCAATCAATCAATTTCTATTTAGTGCAATAAATACGTGACAATTGACAAGAAATACATATCAAATAATGATGCACAAGAAGATAGTAAAACTCTATTTTAACATTAATTTTACTGTACCTCAAATTGCATCATAATCACGTCAAATTAAATATGTCAGTTTTGAAGGGTCTGTGTCACACTTCATTCCTAATAAGTTTTATCATGGCGATATACGTAGCTTAATTTCCGCCTTATAATAATTCACAGTTTTGCTATAGCATAGAAATCGCTGGGTGATGCTTCCAACGAACAATAACAAGCTTTTAATGCAATGGAAAGGACCGTACGAAATTACTCGAAAGATGGGAGATCACGGTTATAAAATTTTAGTCGGAAACAAGGAAAAGAATTATCATGCTAACATGTTAAAAAAATATTACGCCCGAGAGGATGAAGCAAAAACCGGAAATGAGAAAGAAGATTTAAAGATACAGCCACTGCGGAAATGTTGGTGGATGAAGAAATATCTAGTATAGACGAGGATTCGTTATTAGAATTGGGATCATATAAACAAAAAGAAGATGTAAGCGATGTCAAATTGGGAACGGAATTGGATGATAGCCAAAGTCGACAACTGCAGGCTTTGGTAGAAAATTATGCTAATGTTTTTTTAGATGTGCCAGAAAAAAAGTCGAAGATTGAACACGGGATCAATTTAGTAGATGAGGAGCCTGTCCGCTTAAAACCTTATCTTTTACCATATGCGCTGCGGCAGGAACTGAAAGATGAAATAAGAAAGATATTAGATATGGGGGTCATCAGAAAGTCATCATCGCTGTATGCTTCACTGGTAGTTATTGTGAAGAAAACGGATGGTTCTAATCGCATTTGCGTCGACTACAAAAAATTAAATAAAGTGACGATTTCGGATCTGGAGCCAATGAAGGCCTCGGAGGATCTCTTCTAACAGTTGGTGAAGTCAAAATTCTACTCGAAGATCGATCTCAGTAAAGGGTATTGGCAGATACCCGTAGCAGAAAAAGATGTATTCAAGACTGCGTTTGTGACACCGGACGAGACATATGAATTTCCCCGAATGCCCTTTGGCATGAAGAACTCCGGTGCAACACTTGTTCGTGGGATGAGAGAAGTGTTTTCAGGCATGTCCGGCGTTGAAAGTTATATCGATGATTTAATTGTGTTCTCGAGTGATTGGAAGACACACCTGCGGACTTTGGAAGAATTGTTGAAAAGACTAAGTGAGGCCAACCTCACTGCTCGTCCTTCGAAATGTATTTTTGGGGCATCTACTGTAGAATTCTTAGATCACGATGTCGGGTATGACTGGATTACACCGAACGATGACAATCTGGACAAGATTGCGCGAGCAAAGCGGCCAGTCACGAAGAAGGAAGTTCGATCATTTTGTGGGTTGCTCGGGTACTGTCAAGACTATATTCCTTCCTTTGCAATTATTGCAGCACCGTTGACGGACTTAACGAAGAAGGGGCAGCCGAACTTTGTCGAATGGGGAGAGGCTCAGGAGAAAGCGTTAACACCCTAAGAGAAGCTCTCCTGAAGCGGCCCATATTGAGACTGTCCGATCATTCACTAGACTTCACTCTGCGCACGGATGCATCCAACAGCGGAATTGGAGCCGTTTTGATGCAGGAACACGAAGGAAAACTCCACCCCATCGCGTACGCAAGCAAGAAGCTGAGGAATGTGGAGACGAAGTACTCCACGCTTGAGAAGGAGTGCTTGGCAATAATTCAATCCGAGCTTTCGTTTAAACCAACTGTATAAAAACTTCAGGCTCATAGCAAGACTACTTCTACTGTAGAGCCGGAATAAAATAAAATTAGACACAGCTTTGTTTCAGCGCAGGTATTCGGATTACCTAGCTCAACTGGTCCTTTAGGATTCCCAAACAAAGTCTGTGACAGTCGGCTTATATGCAAGTTTTTGCAAAATTCCTCATTTCGGGGCAGCTTTTTAAGGGTCGACTTATACGCGAGATCGGCATATATGCGAGTAAACACGGTAATTAAAAATTCTGGCTGGTGCGTTTTATTCAAGTAGATTTTGTGTTTGTCCTGTTAAACATATGACATTGGGAGGTTCAAGATAAATTTATGTTAAATTAATTTAATATTTGCCATTCCATCTGCAACTAATACTATTTTGAATGATCTTTTATCCAGATGAGTTGTCCACGTAAACATATTTTCTTTGATTTTTGGTCGGAACTAGGAAACAGTTAAAAAAAGAAAAACATTGAAATAAACAAATCCATCGTAACAACAAAATATACGTAGTATAAGCAGTGATAGTCTTACAAAAAGGGAGGACCGATACATGAAAAGTAAGAGGGGCTACTATTTAGTCTTCCAAGGCAAAACAATTTTTAGAAAAAGGTTATTGTCATACGGGGAGCCACTATAGTGTCTGAAAACAAAGTTATCTCTAAAAAAGTTCTTTATTTTAGACATGCCACCGACGTCCTGGTGCTACTATGAAAAAATGGAGCAATGCATTATATAGGGGGGGCCACATTTTGATGTATTTTTGGGAGAATCTGGTGCGGCCGCTCAGTTTGCACCCTATTAAAGCCATAACTGTGTAAAAGCACTTTTAATTGTCTCTTTTAATTTTTTACGTCTCCCTAAGTTGTAGATTGAATTCTATTACTGGCCTTTCCAATAACGCAGCCATTTTAAACATTATTTGAATTTTTGCATTCTAATTCACGACCTTAGTTTTTTTCTTATTGTTAAGTATATTTACTTTGTTGCAAAAAAAGTGAATTTAAGTATATGATATTTTTAGGACAATGCGGAAAGAAACAAAAAAGTTTCTCTCTAAAAGATGTCGCTGTGTTTTTGCAACAGCTCAAGCAAGCAACTCATCAGCAACTGCTACAAAAACTGCTTCCACAAATTTTGTTTTAAGTTGAAAACCTGGATAAATCTTTAAGAAAAAGAAATCAAATAGTGTCGTTAAAATCAGTTACTTTTAAAAAACTTGTTATTATTGAAATTTCGAGGTGGAACATGGCGATATAAAAGAATTCTTCACGACCTTCCATTGTTTATTGCTGGCTTTTAAAAATTGTATTCAAGATTATTGAGGTTACACTTTTTATATAATTTTATCGTATCTTTTTTTTACAATTTCCAATGTTTTTTACTCTTTTTTATCAAACAAACAAAAAATTATGTTTCAGTTTTTTCCACGTTTATTTTTGTAACTTTTGCAACTTGACTCTAAACGAAGAAGCTTACTTGATTTTAAATAATTTTATTCACAAAAAGCAAATTTCACAAACAACAAATAAAACAGCAACAGAAGTTAGCTCGCGAACGTGTTGCTTGAGAATCTAATTATGAGCTATGCCGCCTTCACCAAGCAACTAACTAGTTCTCAGCAACCTTTTCGCGCTCATGGCACACTCAAAAACCTTCCAAAATTTGGCCGCATACTTCGAACAAAGTGAAAATCTTTTTTGTCATCATTTAATTTCCAACTTGGTTTTCTTAACAATTTGGTTTCTAGGCAAAAAAGCGGTCCAAAATCCAACGAAGCCAAAAAAATATTTTCACTTGCCTAAACTTTCTCCCAACTTTTAATAGCAGTTATAATTTCTGAAAAAGAAAATTTTTCTGCGGCACACCGGTAACAAAGCACTGAATTAGGAAACAACAAAGCAATTATTATTGACACCTAACGCACAACATTTGATAACTCGACCCGAGGAAAATCCAAAATATTTATTGTTTCTCAATAAATACTAAAGATAGGTTCTGTTTTTTTCATTGAGCAGAACAACAATATCAAGACTTTTACTGTAAAAAAAAACTATAATGTTTACAACTCTTCTAAGAATTATTGAGTAAAAAACATTAAACTTTATCCTTGCTTGTCCTTGCCATTTGAATTATAAATAATTGTCAATAAATTTGCATAGTTGATTTGTTGATTTTTTTGTGTATTTAATCAAATCTTTTATTTTCATGGTTCATGACAACTGCGCTCCTGCCAAGATTTGAACTCGTGTTCTTTTGATCAAAAATTTTTTGTTTTTCAATTTAAATCACATTGATATCATTGTTTTTTCATCTTGTTTAAATTTGATCTTTCTAACGATTTCTATGAGATATTTTGTGAAAAATTGTATTTTTTTGTTAGGATAAAAATCAATTAATTTACGAAATTAGGATAATGTTTGATTACAACTTTTCATAACTGTCTTCACTGTATGACGCAATAGACTTGGAATTAATATAAATTGTCTGAAATGCCCGAAAACTTTCTCGTTTCTTAAAGTAACAAGCGCTCACTTTTTTGTTGACCGATCATAATAAATTTTTTAATGTTTGCTCAATAGAATGTGGACCAACCGATTTAAAAAAAATCATTTGATTGCTTTTGTTTTTGACAAAAATTCTTTTCATTGTTATTGTTCTTTTTCTTGGGTTTATAAAAACAGTAAAAAATACTTGATGAAATGTGTGGTTTTTACCAAGTCACTGAGTAGAGATAAACTAAGCCTTGTTTCGATTGTTTGACTTGGTTAAGATTTGAACTGACATCACAAAATCATCCCTGTAAAGAAGTCGAGCTGAGTTGATAAAAGTAATTAAAGTTTACTGTTTTAAATCAGCTTGTTTATTGATTACCTTTTGTGGCTCATCAACAAAAAATCTTCACCATTCGCCATTTGATAAACATTTTAATAAGTTGCATTTTTCAAACGACAGTTTATTAAAAGGTGTAGCGATCATTAAAGAAACCCAACAACATCCAACGCATGCGGCACTTTCAACAGCAAAAAACAAACACGAGAACAATCTAATTTAAAAAACAAAATTACGAAACATAAACGTTGTATTAACAATGTCTTACGCATAGTGACCGGATGCTTACGTCCCATATCAATGGACAACCTGTTTATTTTAGCAGGCATCCAGCCAACCGAGCTTTGCCACCAAAAACCTGTACTATCTCAAGCTCGCCGTGCTCAGGGGCCAGAATACCTGCTATATGAAAGAGTTCTGTCTTTACTTTGTGCACATTTATGACAACTTAAATCAAACACCCATTTGTTCCATCTACTGGAGCAATCCACTGGAGCTGCTGAACAAACCCACCCAATCAGGTACCAGAGTAGCACAATGGGCAGAATATAAATGGAGCATGGAGTGGCGAGAAAACGTCTCACGACTTCATACATTTATTAAGGGTGTTTGATCATTGCCCCCGGAGATTTGCCTTCCCAGACCTGCATGGGTCAAGCTTAACCGCCTTCGAACTGACGTTGGTCTATTCCGCTCAGAAACGCACAAATCGAGTGGTTTCTGCAACGACCTTTGAATGTGGTGCAAAGGAGCAGACAGCTGAGCACATAATAACATCTTGCCCCATCTATCACCATCAAAATGGAGCCCGTGCTCTCTCAGATGTCTACCAGAGCTTGGTGACCTGGCGGAAAGAACAATGTCCGGCCATTTAGTGGACCATTCAGCTCCTGTCCATCTTCTCCGAAAGAAGAAGAAGACGAAGAAGAAGAAATGGGGTCTCGTTTCTTTCTCCTATGACGAATGCAGCGCCATTACACAAACCGGAGACTACGTTGTATTGGAGTGTCACATGCATTAGGCATTACATGGAGCACGAGTTTGGACAGTTTTAAATATTGATAAAAAAAAATGTTAGATCGATACATTGCTGACAGCATCTGATCTAAGCAAAACATAGCAATTCGTAGTAAAAAAATAAGCCATGGTGTTCTGGTCTTACGTATGCATTTTACTTGGAGTGGATGCTTTTGCATACTACACAACCAGTAGTGTATTTAGGGGGGCATTGTGCCATGGCCTCTCCCTTGGAGATCACTAATACATAGGTTTACCATATGTTGGGTAGTAATTTTCGTGTCACACTCCCTCTTTATAAATCATTGTTCCTTTTAGAGATCTTTTAAGCAGAGAAGAAAGATAGATTTAGGGTGCCGACCCCTTCTTTACTTTTCCAGAAATCACTAGTCTTCTGAGACGAAAATCATAAAATCCATGATTGATTCAAACTGAAGAATTTTTTCCAGAAATCACTAGTCTTCTGAGACGAAAATCATAAAATCCATGATTGATTCAAAATGAAGAATTTTTTTCCAGAGATCACTAGTCTTCTGAGACGAAAATCATAAAATCCATGATTGATTCAAACTGAAGAATTTTTTTCCAGAGATCACTAGTCTTCTGGGACGAAAATCATGAAATCCATGATTGATTTAAACTGAAAATTTTTTTTCCGAAATCACTAGTCCTCTGAGACGAAAATCATAAAATCCATAATTGATTCAAACTGAAGAATTTTTTTCCAGAGATCACTAGCCTCTGAGACGAAAATCATGAAATCCATAATTGATTCAAACTGAAGAATTTTTTTCCAGAGATCACTAGTCTTCGGAGAAGAAAAGATCACTAGTCTTCTTTTTTTAGTAGTATTTGTTCGTCTATTCTTCATAACTTTTTTATAAAATTTTCTTGATATCAAAGGAAAATTTTTTATATTGTAAAAAAAATAAGTTGACTTTAATTGATCCCACAATCACCATGTTGCAATATGCTAAATAATAAGATAATAGTACGCAAAAGCTTAGGCAAATTAAGCAAAATTATTTTAACAAGAAACATTTTAAACTCATTTTTAGTTTTTTAAATTTGATCAGTTATTTGTTATAAAATTGTTTATTTCATTTCTTTCCGATTTAATCTAATTAAAACCGGCTTTGTTTAAGCATTTTATGAGTAATCACTTTTGACAGTTTAAGTTATTCCAAGTTTCCAAAATGAAAATTATTCGCAGATATCATATACAGATTAGGAGGATATACAGATGATACAAATAAATAATTGCAAAACCATTGTATTGTTGTCAAATATTTTCCAAAAATATTAAGTCCATGAAAAGGCTATATAGGCGTATAGGCTATGAATTCGTATGTAACCTAGTTTCAGTTCTACTTTCCTTTTTTTTTTATACAAACTATTGAAAAAAAAACTAACTAAAAATTTTACAAGCTCACGATAGCGAGGTTAAAATGACCAAAAATCTTCAGCCACAGCTGCTGTAAGTTTTTCATAAACCGTTGGGGACATTCTCGACACTAATAAAATGCTTATTCGTATCTATTTGGAAAAGACTTGACTAGATTATATAATTTTCGACACAAAGCAAGTAATTAGGTTTTTCAGCAATGCTGTAAGCTTAATTCCAAGAACAACATTTTTTAGTTTGTTGCACCAACGCAATTGTTTGTCATATTACTGTGATGTTTGAAGTCGTTGCAGAATTTTCCATAGAAATAGGATATTTTATTTTGCATTATATCCGGGACAAAAACTCGGCTGTCCCAAGCTTGATGACGCCTGAGAAAGTATTAAATTCCATTTTTTAATTTATCTTTACTGTTTTGGAGAACAGATTAAAGGGGGAATCTTTGTTTAGCTTACGTGACTTATGACCTTTTTGCCTGGGTAAATATTTATTTATATATTATTCTATACTGGCTTGATTACAAAAAGAAAGCAATAAAAATTTTAGCAACTGGTAATTGAATAATAATATTGTAATAATAACAAAAAGACCAATTTTACAAAAACTGTATGTTTTACTTTTACCAAAAATTATAAATCTTTAAAACTGCTAAATTTGTTTACAAATATACTAATGGAAATTTACTTATAATATTTTTGCCCGACCAAATTTACTCACAATCATAATACAAGATCTTCTTGTGGTAATCAATTCAATTTTATACTACGGTATTCAAAACAAGAAAACGCAATTTTTGATTAAATATAATTGTGCTGGAAATAAGGAACTCCATCGTGGTATTCAATTTGAAAGTTTTCAAATAGTAAATTAAAAAAATAAATTTATAACTGCTTGCTACCATATTAACTAATAGGCTACTAATACAATGTATCAATAAATACAATGACACCCAGATTCAAACTTTTTTCGACTTTAGTTTTAAGTTTTTATTTGTTGATTACTTTTTTTCCTTATCGCAGCTTGCTTTCCAAAAGTTTTTATTTTTTGGCGCAAGTCTCGGTTCAAAACCCACTTGCGCCATTCTGTTGTGTTCTTGGGAAAGACACTTTACGGCACTTTCCCTTGCTTGGTGGTCTTGGCAAGCATTCTAAATTATAGTTATATCTCTACTAAATACTAGCGGACAGCAATATCTTGGCATCTCCAGAAGCAGGTCTGGGTAATTGCCTACCCTATGTATTAGCGCCTCCGTCGCTTTCCTGCGAGTCAGGAGGATAAATATAGAGATAAAAATAAATAAAAAAATAAAATAAATAAAAAAAATTGTTTCTTTAATTTTAAATGATGCAATAAAATTGCTGCTTGAGTAGAAGACTTTCCAGTCCTTGTCACTACATTAAATGTCATTATATGTAATGCGTATATTTGTAAATATTGTAAATGTTGAAAATAATATATTCTTTATAGTCAGAAATTGTAGTTTCTTGCGATTTCTTGAGAAAAGTTTTCTAAAGAATTCGTTTGTGCTAGCCAGAACTAATTGTATTAAAAACTTAAGTCTCGCGGCAAAGTATTTCTAGAACCTGGATTAATAAAAATAAACCGAGCTTTGGTTTAGCGCAGGTATTTGAGTTACCTAGTAGAACTGGTTGTTTCCGATTTCCAAGTAAAGTTGTAACAACTGGCTTGGTTACTTGGTGAAAAACGGCATAATTTTTGGTTATTTTTCTTTTGACATGTCCGTGAGGCGTGAGCATAATGTTGTGGCTTTCTTGTTTGTGAATAAAATTTATATTTTGTGAATAGAATTATTTTAAGTCTAATAAGCTCGATCTTTTTCAGTTAAGTTGCAAAGGTCACAAAAATAAATAGAGCAGAAACTGTGAAAGGTAAATTTTTGTTACTTTAATAAAAAAGAACAAAAAACGTTATATATTGTTAAAAAAAGATAAACTCAATAAACTTGAATAGTAGTTTTAAAAGCAAGTAATAAACAATGGAAGGTCGTGAAGAGTTGTTTTATATCGCCATCTTCCACCTCAAAATCTTGTAGTAGATATAATCAAATTTGTGGGAGCAGTTGATCCCGTAGTAATTGCTGATGAGCTGCTTGCTTGACCAGCTGCACAAACACAGCGACATTTTTCGGAGAGAAAGTGTTTCGTTTCTTGCCACATGGTCCTAAAAATACTTAAATTTACTTTTTTTGTAACAAAGTAAATGTATTTAGCAATAGAGAAAAAAACTAAGATCATGAGTTAGAATACAAAAAATTAAGTGTTGTGTAAGGTGGCTGCATTATTAAAAGACCAGAAATGGAATTCAATCTGCAGCTTGAGGAGTCGTAAAAAATTAGGAGTGTTTCTACTATTCTATTGCCAGCAAGCAAATAGAAAAGTGCTTCTACTATTTATATTTACTCGCTGGCGATGGATTTGTTTCGTAAAAAATAAAATTTATTTTTTCCTATTTTAAGATTTTTTTCTAGTTGCAATCAAAAATTAAACAAAATATCGTTACGTGTTCAAATTATCCATTCTAAAAAACCTTTTAAAATGATATCTGGCATTAAATTGAGTTAACATAGATTCATCTTCAATAATCATAAAATGCCCAATAACACTGATCAACACGACAAACACTAAATCTATTTAAATGAAACGCATAACCAAAAATTTTTAATTAAGTTCAGCTTCGCATGCATATTAATAAAAAGAAGAGGTTTATAAAAGAGTGCTTCAGCCATTAAAAGTTTAAAAAATATCTGCTGTTTAAAATCAATTTATACACATTGAATTTTTTTATCATTATTATCATTTTTGTGTAAAACAGTAAATTGGTTCAGTGTGTTTCCCTTAATTGGCCGCTTGTCTTTGTGGCGTTGCGGGGCAGCAGTTCCAGTCATGATCTCCAAGCATATCGGCCTTTTGCAACTTGTGGCAATTACGCCGGTGGAATTCCAATACAAGACCAGGCCAGGTCTTAGCATAATCCCGCCAGCTAGTTCTAGGTCGCCCTCTACGCCCTCTACGCCTTTTGTCACTCGAAAAAGCATCCATTAGCTGCTTTGCTTTTCGTTCGTGAAACATTCATGTCACATGGCCATACCAGCGCAGCTGCGATCGTTCTATGCGGAGTAGCAGCAATTCGATATAGAGAGATTGCCGAATGTTAATAGTTTTTACCTTGTCAAGTAGGAATAAACCCCTAAATTTGGCAAGAGACCCATTTCGGCTACCTGTACTTGGGATCTCACTCTTTCGGTCATTACCCAACACCGTGACCATAGGCCATAGAATAAAAAACAAAAATTGATCTGAAAACATAAAGCTTTGCTTTTGTGCACAGCTCTCGTTTCACTACAACCTATCGGTACAGCTGGCGCGCCTCTGCACTTATTTTTCCAATGAGAGTGTTTAATTGGTTGTCCTGTCTGCGATTACTCGAGAATGTGATTTCAAGATACTTAAATTTTCCATCTGCTGGAGTGTTACTGGTTGGAAAAAACACTGGACAGCGTGCCTTGACAAACACATAATCTCGGTTTTAGCAGTACTAATTTTCATGCCATGGCATGCATCAAAAAACCGATCAAGTGCATATTGGAGATCACTTTCATTTCATTTGAGCTTAACAATGCAAGGCCATTTGCAAACAGCTGGCGCCAAACATTACACTCCCCAAATGTGACGCCACTATGGGAAGAACTGCTTTTTTCTGTCTTGTCCATGTATGTATTAAACAGAAGAGGAGAAAGAACACGGCCCTTCCGTTTGTCCAGCGTTTCTCAAACCTTTTTTTTCTGCGACACAAAATTGCTAAAAACAACGATCTACAAACATGACTGCGACCCAAATAAATTTGAGTGTGCACATATTGAAACAACACGAAAGTGTTATGTAAACCAACAACGATCGTCTAATTTTTAGAATTTATTAGAATTTTAGATTTGTGTGGGCAGAAATTTGTTCGTGAGCAAACTTATTTTGGTTTCTGGATTTTCGGCTCAAAAACGTACTGATCTCTATAAAAAAAAGGTCATCACTTGAATTCAGTCTCCGATTTTCTACTTTTCGTCCCAAAATCAAGGTGCTGTCTAAAAAAAAGGTCTTCAACTTGAATCTGACTCTCATTTCTAGATTTTTGTCTTAAAGTGGTAATGCTCTTAAAAAAAGGGTTTTCACTTTTGAAATCTTGTGTGCGCAGTTCTTTTTCTTTTACGTGCCATAATTTACAAGTTTTGCGACCATTCCGCGTACCATTCATCTTACGTTGATCCAGCCTTGGCGACCCACTTTCAGGTCGCGACCCATCCGCATAATCTTGGCGACCCACATTTAGGTTGCGACCTATGGTTTGAGAAACGCTGCGTTAGTCCAACAATGACAGTAAAAGTTTGTTATTATGCCAATAAAATGAACACAACTTTGACTGTTTGTACAACAAATTGATAGCAGCTACTAGCTGATCTCTTACGTCATACTCCAACAGTACTGCCCTTTCCCTTGAAACATGGTTATGTGCTTTTTCAAGGTCTAAAAATTTCTGCAGCTTCCAAAATCATGAAGATATTTTACCAAAATAAAACATGATTATTAAAGCCAAGTAATTACATTTTTTGAGAATGGAAAAATGTTTAAAGAAAAGCATATTTCTAACTAGTCAAAAAGAAGAATTCATGAAACTTTACATCTAAAACGATTTACAAATGCTGGTTAGTTTGTTTTTTTAGTTTTAGTTAAATGTGGGTTTTCAAGTACCTCTTTATGTAGATTACATTTTAAATAAAATCTTTTCACGATGAATAATAATAAGTAATCATAAAAAATATTCATTGTTACAAAAAGAACAAACTTGATCTTACGTTGATCCCATATTGTAGAAGATCGGATTTAAACATTCCGAAAAGCGGAGAAACATGTATTGAATTGTCCCAAAGTGCCACTCGATCCACCAATTTTCGTAATTGTCTTTTCGTTTATTTATGGTGTAAAACTCATAAACTGAACAAAAAAAAATTAAAAAAAAAAGCTTCAAATTGGGAAATAAATTTTTTGAAACAGAAGAAAAATATTATCTATTTACTATTGAATAAAGACGTTTTTTTTTACAAAATTTTTACTTAAGTTGAATTTCTTACTTGTGAAAGGAACGTATCCAATGATAAATGACGTCGCAATCAAAGAGAGTTGCAGAACCGCGTTTCTGTCTTTCTTTCTTCTTGCATCCGCGGCAAAGGAAGAAACACGATTGGTGATTGTAGATTTTTTGCATAGCATCATGAAGATGATAAAAGAAGAAAAGCAAATGGTCAAGACGATAGGAATATAACAGAATGTCGGGTAGGCATAGAACGTGTAGCTCGAATAAAAATCAAACCTAAAAACATTTGAAGTTGAATTAATTGTTTAAGTTAAAAAGAATTGGGAAGTTGTTTTCTCTCCGCTAAGCATTTCAAGATTGTTCCAAGTTATTACACTTGCTCGAGAATTTATTTGTTTGTCGCATTGGCGACAGATTCGCTGTTTTATTGGAATCATGATCAACATGGACTTGGTTCAATTCTTACCTCCTATTAAGTTGTTGTACCTTTGCAGAAAACATTTTACGATTGTTTCGTTTTGATAATGCTTGTAACTATTGCCTCAAGATTACAATGGAATCAATCAATAAAAAAATAAAAATAAAAAAAATCAATTCTAAGGGCGAAATGATGCAAAGTGAAAATATTGATTAAATGTGCAATGAAAGCTGCAAAGTGAAAAATCTTTTTTTTGATTCTGTTACAAAAATATTTAGTTAGTATAAAGATTTTTTGCCAGCACTGAATATTTGTTACAACTTTTCGCAAATTTTAAATTATCCTTAATGCATTTTTTTATTAATAATCACTGGAATTAGCCATGCTTTATAAACCCTCTAATTTTTTTATTTGAAAAGTACAGCAATTAGAGTGAAATATGGGGTCTCATAAACCCCGTGGTTCCAACAATTTAACAATCTAGTATAACTCGTATTTTATTTTTTAGAAGTCGCTCGAGTTATAGATTATTGATATGATTTTTCATTCATTCATTCAGTGTTTTTATTCTCGATCATTATTAAACAGTTTAACACAAAAATTATAAACATTAAAAAGATCAAGAAAAGGAAGAAGCAGCACAACGTCAGACGTTAAAACATGCATATGATAAACATAAAGTAAAAGTACAAGATAGTATAAAGCATGGCTGCAACACCTTAATCATATAAAGATGTAAAAAGTGAAAAAAGAAAAAAAACAAAATAAATAAATAAATACGCACCAATAATATTATGAAACAAACTGAACGATTAAATAACCAGTGCATGACTAGGCTGCGTAATGATGATGGGTGGCACAGCTAGCCAAGATGGGAATTTAGCTCAACTGAGCAAGGTGAGTAAAGAAAAACCACCCAAAAAAGAAACCTCACCAGGTCCGGAAACCTTTTCTAAATGCAACTGGTAACTATAATACAATAGTAAATATTGCAGAAAGTATATACAAAAAAATTACGGAATTATACAGCTAATAATAAACAAATATTAACGATAAAAGAGATAACATAACATAAAAAGAAAAAAAAACTATTATGCTAGTCAAAGTTGATGGAAAAACATATATTAATAATATAACAATTATAAACAACAAAAAAAAAAAAAAAAAAAAACATTTACAACAGAATTCATGTACAATATATTGAAATACATATACAATATATTACTGATATGATATATGATTATTGATATTCATTTAGTAACAATAAGAAAAAGTTATACTCGTTGCAAATCCTTTATTTGTCATGTCTAAAAGAAGAAAACTCGATTTAGTTTGAAAATGCATTTAGAAATACTACAGGACTTTGATATTTTGCTCTCAACGAAGTTGAAAATTTAGCAAGCAAAAGAAACCTGATGATAGTTATTGTAAAGCTCATACTAATGATAATAGTGATCAAGATGTAGAAGAAAAAAAAAGAAAGTAACCATTCCCATATATATATATTAATATAACAATAGCAAAAACACGGGAATAAAAACAAAGTTAAAAGCCCTACAGACTGTTTCACCCATAAAAGGGATCATCAGGGGTATCTAAAAAGTAAAATAAAATAAAATAAAATAAAGTTAAGATAAAACTGCCAGAAAGAATAGAAAACAATAGAAAAAACTGAAAAAACTTTTAAAATTTTGAAAAATTATAGAAAAAAAATTATAAAAAATTTTTAAAGATTTTAAACACTGTAAACGCTTAATAGGTCGGAACATCCCAACACGGACTCTGCTAAACTAAACTGATTAAGATCGGCGAGAAAACACGAGAAAAAGGAAAAGTGCGCGAAAGAATAACGAATACAAATATTATTTCAAAAATTAAAGATTTAAAAAGGGTTCAAGTATCGGCTAAGGTGGAACGTTGTACGCGGCGGAAAAAAGAAAAAAAGAATGAAAGAAAATCACAGTTTAAGTTTGGCGTTAATCAATTTATATTTATTTTTATGCCGACACTTATTGATCAATTCGGTTTGTTTATTCAGCAGAGCGTCATCATTTGCAGTTAAGATTTCGTATTTTTCTGCCAGACAGAGGTTGCATACTTTGCCCCCGTGTTGGTAAGGTGTTGCGTGGCAAATAATTTTCCAAGAAATGGCAGGATTCATACCAGAATCTTTGCAGGACCAAATGAATTTTGAAAGTTCTGTTGCGTTTCTTTTGGAATTCGAATTGAAGGAATGGTTGTGGTTATAGAATCTTGCTTTAAATTCGGTTTCGCACAGTCCGATATAGTTCTTGGATTGGTCTTTGGCTTGTACAGTTGCTTGGTAAACGATTGCTTTGTCTCGGCAGTTGCCATTCAATGGGCATGACGGCTTATACCTGCAGTTACAGGGTTTAAATTCTGGTTTGCCGTTGTGGGACTTAAGGAGCTTCTTGTTGTGAGCTGAGAGGATGTCTGCCATATTGGGGGTACAGCTGTAGCTAAGTTTAACCACATTCTTGTTGCAAATTTTATGCAGCCTGTTTGATGGAGGGAAGTGTTTCCGCAGGAGGTGGAAGAAGGCTTTCCCGATGTTGGTGGAAACCCGGTTATTATATGGGGGATTAAACCATATAACTTTTCTTCTTCTCTGTCGACGTTTGTTCTTTCCTACTGTACGCTCAAAAGGGAGCGGCTGGATCTTATGTCCGCTTTGTTTGAGCGCCTCCTCATACGCAGGTAACGAACTGCTAAAGGCGTCAACGTCGCAAGAAATCTCGGAAATGCGTTTTACAATCATATAAGGCAGCTTCTTAGTAATCGATGGTGGATGATTGGACTGCACATTGATGTAAAGGGGCTAGTCGTTTGATTTTCGATACGGCCAGTATCTGCCTGTGCAAAGGTTCAGGGTAACGTCGAGGAAGTCTGTTTGAATAAGGTTGGTATCAACAGTAACTTTAAGTTGATGGTGTTGAAAGAATTGTGTCACTTTTTTCCTCACTCTTTCGGCGTCTAGACCCGAAGCGTTACGAAGGATGGCAAGGCCGTCATCTCGGTACAGGCCGACAGCCTCTTTACCAAAAATCTTAGCAAGGTGGTGTAAAAGATACAGGCCGACCAGCTCGCAAACCTCTGCACCGTCAAACGATCCCATTGTAACATTATATATTAATATATATAAAAGATGCCTACATCTGGCAAGCAAAACCTAAAAGAACCCCTTGCGTAATAATTTTTCAGAGAAGCCAGGAACAAAAAATAATGAAGTTCTAGCACACTTTCCTCAGAGAATATTTGAACAGGTGGGTTGTGGTAGAAAATTTGAAAATAGCCAACAAAAAAGCTTTTCTCCAAGCTTTTTGTCTGACACTCGTCAGGAAATAAACGTCGGAATGAAGGAAAAACATCATGAAGGAAATTGATTGTCTAATAAAGCCGAACGAAGATGGCTGGGTGTTTGAGAAAGGCGTCAAAACGCGTGATCAGTGCAAGATTTTCAAGTTCTAAGCAAAATTTTTTTGGCGGCATAAATTTGGCTTGCATGATATTTTCGGAGTAAGTTTATTTGATTTTGTTGAACTCGAAAATTTTTATAAAATTAATTTTGTTGCCTATGAATTGGAAAATAGCAAAGCAAAATTAATTCAACGTAGCCGCGAATTGTACAAGGAAACAATGAAAGTAAACGTATTTGAAAACCACTTGAGCTTAATCATAGATTTTGAAAAGTATTGCCATGTGTATCAATGTAAGCATTGTGATAAGCTATGGTATCGAAATTCTGATTACTATCGTCATACGAAAACATGTACAACTACAGTTCACGAAAGTTTCCCCGGAGGCGTTTACCATAATCCGCATACAATATTTGAAAAGCTTGAACAAATTGGAATACAGGTGCCCAAGCAAGATCGTATTTACCCGTACTATGCATGCTACGATTTTGAAGCGTATTTGTGTCGTGATCAGCTACCTGAAAACGGACCGAAGTTGATGTTTGAAGCTCGTCACGTTCCAATGAGTGTTGGAATTGCATCGAACGTTCCCGGGTTTGAAGAAGGAAAGTGTTTTATAACGTCTGGTAATGAAAAGGAATTAATTCAAAATTTAATAGATTATTTGGAAGCTATATCTCTGTCTGCTTACCGTCTTGTGAAGGAAAAATTTCGAACTACTTTTGAAGCTTTGGAAAGCAGTGACAACATAAGAAAAGAAAATTTACTGAAAGAATTCGATTCGTACTGCCGCGAGCTGATAGTCCTTGGTTTCAATTCTTCATCGTACGATCTAAACTTAGTCAAACCTATTTTGATTGAACGTCTACTGAACGAAATTGATTTTGTAATTAAAAAAGCCAACACCTACCTCTGCATCAAAACATCGACGTTGCGGTTTCTAGATATAAAACATTTTCTTGCACCCGGTTTTTCGTACAGAAAGTTTTTGATTGCATACGGAAGCGAATTGGAAAAATTCCATTTTCCCTATGAGTTTGTGGACAGTTTAGAAAAATTAGAAAGCGACCTACCAAATCACCAAACTTTTTATTCGTCTTTGACAAAATCGAATATTACAGCAGAGGAATATGCTTTAGTTCAAAAAACGTGGTTGGAAAAAAGATGGAAGAGTTTGTGTGAAATGTTGGTTTATTATAATCTTTTGGATTGCGTACCTTTTATTCAAGCTGTTAAAAATTTATTAATTCCCTACAAACAACAAAATTTAGATATTTTTAAACGCTCGTTTTCAGTTAGTGGAATTGCGAAGCTAAGAATGATGCAAAAAATTGAAAAAGATAGTTTTTTTTGTTTGTTTCCAAAAAAACATTCGGATTTATACAAAACTTTGAGAAGTCAACTTACCGGAGGACTCAGTATTGTTTTTTGTCGGTATGCTGCAGCAGGAGAAACCCGAATAAGAAGCCACGAAATTTCGAACCTGGAAACAACAGAAAAAATTCTAGGTCTGGATGCAAATTCTCTTTATTTACACGCCATTGCTCAAAACAACCCGACAGGGTATTTCTGCAGATACAAAGAATCAGAAAATTACAGACCGGACTCCTGCTCAAGATACGGATTGATGTCCTATCAATGGTTAAGCTTCATGCAACAAAAACAAGGGAACTTCATTCAAAGTAGATATAACATTGGTGAGCGTTACGTTTCAAAATATAGTTTTAAAGTAGACGGTTTTTGTCAAGAAACAAACACAATATACGAATTCGACGGGTGTTTTTGGCATGGTTGTGATGTATGCAATGCAAATCGTAACGCAGACGGTAGTCTTCAGGAAACACACCCAATCAAAAATATATCTTTCAGTCAAATTAGAAAAGCAACGCAGGAAAAAAAACGAGCCCTTACTGAGGAAGGGTTTTGTGTAGTGTCTATCAGAGAGCGTGAGTGGCTGAGAATGAAAAAGCAATCCGAAATTGTTTCTTTTTTAAAAACGTTGAAATGCGTGCAACCGAAATATCAACTATCATTTGAAAAAATTTTGAAAGGCATTGAAAATAAAGAATTGTACGGTTTTCTAATTGTTGATATCCACACCCCGGAAGATTTAAAACATTTTTGTAGAGATTTCCCGCCAATTATCAAGAATACAAACATAGGAAGAGAGGATATCGGTGTTTACATGGAGAAGGTTGCAGAACAACATGACTTATTGAAAAAACCCAAAAAATATTTAATTAGTAGTTATTTTGGGAAAGAGATTTTAATTAACACAGAAATGGCAGAATTTTATTTAAATCTAGGACTTAAAATTACCAGAATTTATGAATTTATTCAATTTCATCCAGAAAAATGTTTTGAAAAGTTAGCCAACGAAATTGTCAACTCGCGAAGAGAAGCCGATCTCGACAAATCAAAAACAGTCATCGCGTTAACGAACAAACTCACCGGAAACTCACTATACTCAGCAAGTTTATTAAACAAGGATAAGCATCGAAATATAAGTTACCACTCTAAAGACACCATCAACAAAGCAATCAACGACCCGCGTTTTATTCACCTCGACGAAATCGGTTCCAATGTTTACGAGATAAAAAGTTTAAACCACAGTATACGCCATGATTTACCAATACAAATTGGCTTAAACGTCTATCTAAATTCAAAATTGCAGATGTTGAAATTTTTCTACTGTTTTTTAAAAAAATACATACCTGAAAGATGTTTTGAGTTGTTGGAAAGCGACACTGACTCGATGTATTTTGCCATCAGTCGCCGCACCTTAGATGATTGCGTTCCCGAGCATTTGAAAGCAGAATATTTCCGATCCAGACTTTGTTGGTTGCCTGCTGAAGCTTGCCCAGAACACGTAGAATCTTACATTCGACAAAGAACAACTAACCAAATTTGGAACAAAGAAGAATGCTGTGAAAAATATTATAGATTCACCCAAAGAACATTAGGTTTAATGAAAGTTGAATATTGCGGAACCAAACAAATTTCCTTAACATCGAAAACATACTTCTGCGTAGGAGATAAAAAATAAACAAGTAAGCAAGGGTGTCTGCATTCGTCAAAACCCTTTGACATTCAACCAATATCGTAACGTGTTAGAAAGCAATCAACCTCACTCCATAACCAATCGCGGCTTTCGTAGCCATCAAAGTAGAATCTTCTCGTACGCACAAACCAAAAAAGGGTTAAACAGTTTCTATCCAAAAAGAATCGTTTTGGACGACGGCATCCATACCGAACCTTTGAAAATTTGAGTATTTTGTAAATGTTTTGATCAATTATCGTAACCAACCAAAATTTATTTTAAATTGTTGCTTCCCTTGTTTAAATTTTCGTAACCTCGCATAAAGATTTTCAATTTTTCTGAGTTTGTTTAAATTTTCGTAACCTCGCATAAAGATTTTAAAAATTTTTCTGACTTTGTTTAAATTTTCGTGCGTTCTGAATGAAATATCTTTAAGTCGTTTCTGCCCATGTTTAAATTAACCTCACATAAAACATTTGATTTTTAAAATTTATACATTCTGAATAAAATATTTTTAAATTGTTTGTGTCCTTGCATCACTTTTTAAAATTTATACATTCTGAATAAAATATTTTTAAATTGTTTGTGTCCTTGCATCACTTTTCAGATTTTTCGTAACCTCGCATAAAGATTTAAAAAATTTTTCTGACTTTGTTTAAATTTTCGTAACCTCGCATAAAACATTTGATTTTTAAAATTTTCGCGCGTTCTGAGTGAAATATTTTTAAGTCGTTTCTGTCTTTGTTTAAATTTTCGTAACCTTGTATAAAGATTGTAAAATTTTTCTGTCTTTGTTTAAATTTTCGTAACCTTCTATAAAATATTTCATTTTTAAAATTTTTGTGCATTCTGAATAAAGCGTTTTTACTTGTTTGTGTCCTTGCATCGCTTTTCGTAACCTCACATAAAGATTTTAATTGTTTAAATCTGTTTGTGAATTTTCGTATCTCTTAAATAAAACCACTACTTCGAATTATTGCGTTCGCCTTTTTTAAAGTTTACTATCCGTAACAACCGTCTCAAAATGTAAAAACAACTGCAGTTTAGAAAACGCGTTTCTCGAAAAGATTAATCCATAGTTCAAACCAAGTTGCTCGCTTAATCGATTGAAGTACGTGTGTCTGTTGTATATGTTTATCGCTACAACGAAATATCTTGCTATATCCGTGCAGACATTTCATTGTATGTGCTGAGTGTATCCAACAGATACAAACGTGTCCGATTTGTCGGGAAAGCATCTCCTTTTTTGAACGTTGTTTTTTGTAACTTTTTTTAATAAATATTGGTGTAAAAGCTTTTAGAGCTCATTTGCTTGCAAGATGTCGTTGCGGTTTCAAAACCCGAGTAGTTTTATAATAGCCGGGCCGTCGGGCGTCGGGAAAACGTTTTGGGTATTTCGGTTTGTAGACAGTTTAAAAGAGTTTTGTCCAGAAATAGAACGCGTGGTATACCATTACGAGATATGGCAAGAGCTATTCGAAAAGCATGCGAATAAAATTGATTTTAAGCAAGGCGTTCCGAACCTGGAAGATTTAAAAGAGTATCGAAACGCGTTGGTCGTACTTGACGATTTGATGTTTGCCGATCCAGAATTTTTGGCTAAAATCTACAGTGTTTATCCGCATCATTTCCGCTTCAGCGTGCTCATGACGGTGCACAACTTGTTTCACGAAGGTCTGCGCGAGATAAGTTTGAATTCCCAAATTATTATTCTTTTTAAAAACTGTAGAGACACGAACCAAATCGCGCATTTCATGCGACAAATTTATCCAAAAACATACAAGAACGCTTTGGAAGCTTATAAAAACGCTGTTTCTTCACAGAGAGGTTATTTGATGATTGACTTGCGCTGCAAAACGAACGATAAACAGAGACTTCGCACAGGAATTTTTCCGTCGGACACTCACTATCTTTACCAATGAATCGCCTGCGAAAAAACGGACCGGCGCTGCGTTTGCTTCAAAAGGCCCCGACATCCTTGCAAAAAAACATTCTAGACAAGGCGTCGCCAGAGTTAATACGTTGTATTTGTGATTGCGCACACAACGTTCTACAAGGAAACGTCACCTTATCGCGTCATTACAAAAAGAAATTAAGTCAGCATAAAACCAAACTTCGAAAGTTAGCTGATCGTAAGGTGGCGTTAAAGAAGAAAAAACGTCTCGTGCAAACCGGTGGATTTCTCCCGCTTTTGCTGTCGGCACTTGCTCCTGTGATAAGCGCTGTGCTAAGTAATATTGCAAAATGAGAAAATTGATTGCGCTGGAGCCTGAAGTTTATGAAAAACTCAAACACGAAACCCCCGACAAAAAAGTGCTTTCGGATCTCGATCGAAAAATGCAAGAAATCTTGCAATCAAATAGACCCGACAGCGAAAAAGTAACGCTTTATAACGAAGCGTTGCAAAAATCAAATTTATTTCTGAAAAAGTCTCAACCGAAAACGCCTGTAAAAAAACCTTTGTCTGACAAGGTGGTTTTAAAGCGTTACAAAAAACGAGCCGGGGTGAAAAAACTACTCAAAGAAGCAAAAAGCAAAAAGAACTTAGACTGGGATGCAGACGGTCAAATGGTGTTAGACAATCGAGTGGTACCAGGTTCGAATATCGACGATTTGTTTCAATCTTCGCTGAAGAAACGCAATCCTACTTTGCCTGGTGTGCGTGAGTTCGAATTTCTGTTATGGGAGAGTATTTAGATTATTACAACCCGAAAAAAAGCGGCTCTTTCTCGAGATCTCGTCGCTTTCCAAAACAGTGGTTGCAATCGCAAGACACTTATACGCTCCACAAACCAGTGAGAAAAAAGTTCAAGCGAAGAAAAACAATTGTGCCCGGCGCTCACTTTCAAATGCAAGCAGATCTCGTTGATTTTTCTCTGCTCAAACCGTACAACGATAATTACAAATATATTTTGGTGGTCGTTGACGTGTTTTCGAAAAAAGCTTTTATTGCTTACTTGAAAACGAAATCAAGCTCGGACATGATCGAAGCTTTTGAACGTGTGATGTCCAAAACCGACAAATTTCAAAAACTACAGACTGATATGGGGCGCGAATTTCTGAACCGACCCTTTCAAAGCTGGTTAAAACAACATCACATTGAGCATTTTCACACGCAAAATTTCGACACCAAAGCGACCATAGCAGAACGTTTTATTCGCACTTTGAAGGAAAGAATCTGGCGCTATTTTACCTACACCAACACCCGAAGGTATGTGGAAGTGCTGCCTGCTCTGGTCGAGTCTTATAACAACACCTACCACAGAGCCATTGGACGCGCTCCGAATTCGGTCAATGCAGAAAACCAAGAAGCGGTATGGCTCACGCTCTATGCCGATCCCGAATTAAGAAAACCAAAACTTAAAGTAGGTGATCAAGTCAGACTGTCCATGACACGAATGCGCTTTCGCAAAGGCTACTTACCCGGATGGACAGACGAACTGTTTCAAGTCGCTCAAGTGTTTCGAGACAATCCTCCTTATTACAAAATCAAAGATTTGCAAGGAGAGTGGCTGGAAGGAACTTTTTACGAAGAAGAGCTCCAGAAAATCTATAAAAAAGACGATGTGTTTCGACTCGAGCGTATTCTGAAACAGCGCAAGCGCAAGAAAGGTGTTGAATTTTTGGTAAAGTGGTCTGGCTATCCTGCTTCGTTTAATTCGTGGGTCAAAGAAAAAGACCTCGTATGCCTGCTTTAACCAACTTTGACATTGTTTTGTTTGCTGCTCAAATTCTGGTTCTTTACATTGTGGTGTCGATCAGCTTATACAATTTAACACAAAGCAACAACAACAAAGAGCTTTGGATTAGTCTTCTTAGCAGTTCCGTGGGTTATTTGCTTCCGTCTCCTCTTCTCATCAAACATGTTCCTCACCCTACCCAGTAATTCTTCTATGGACGTTTATCCTGAAAACAAACTTTCGGATTACGTGGTTCACTTGCCCAAAGAAATCAATTTGACCGGATCGTGGGAGTTGGGTCTGTCAGAGATTCTGTATCCCAACAGTTGGTACAACATCGACACCAACCAATGTTACATCTTCTATCAACGCGGTGCTTTAGAATTTGTAGCAGTGCTTCCAGCAGGTTATTATCAGCACCCACAATACGTCGTGCGTCAGATACTTCATGAAATGAAACAAGAGTTTCAAGCTAGAAACAAAACACTTGTGAGTAAAGGAGTTTTGACGAAACCAATCGATTTTCTCTTCAATCTCACTTACAATTCTCAAACACTACTAACAACCATGTCCATTCAACACAAAGACGGAGCACCTACGGTGGAACGCGAACGCGAAGATAACACGCAACCGGATGTGGTAGTGACTCTTTCGGACGAGTTGGCTTCTGGCTTGGGTTTTCGAAAGACGCGGTATCGAGAAATCGGAGAGTACACTTCGGAAAGCGTTGCCAACGTGGACACCGTGAACCCCATCTATGTTTATTGTGATGTAATCGAACACAGAACGGTCGGTCATACTCTGGCACCTTTGATTGGCGTTCTTCCTGTAACAGGGAAGCCAGGTTCTTACGTCTCCAAAAGATACGACAAAATACAATACCATCCTGTCTTGAAGAAAAACATTCACATCTCGCTTCGTGACGATCAAGCAAAACGGATTCGCTTTCGTAGAGGAAAAGTGATTGTGACGTTGCATTTGCGACCCAAAAAACTAAATTCGTTATAAAGATCGGGTGCATCGAAAAACGAATGTTATTTGATAAAGATGCGCGCCAAGTATTGTTGTGATGCGAAAGCGTACGAAAACTATTATTTGTCTCAAGTCGGTCATGGCATGCCTTATTTCAGCGGTGCTCGAATACAACAAGGCTACGGACTAAGTAATTTGTTTAGTTCTATCGCCAAAAGCGTTTTACCTTTGGTCAAAAGCGGAGCAAAAGCAGTCGGAAAACAAGTTTTGCAAAGCGGTGTTGATTTCGCGTCCGATGTCTTGAACGGTAAAAACGCAAAACAAGCAGCCATCGACCGAGCGAAATCAGCTGATTCGAATCTCTTACGAGCAACCAAACGAAAAGCGAAACCAAAAAAAGTACAAAAGAAAAAGCGCAAGAAACACCACGACATTTTCGATTAAACCATGGCGACGTTAGTACACCCTAGTTCGGCAGAATCCACGACGTCTCAACTCGATTTGTTTTCCATACCCCCAAGCCAAACGAGTTTGGAAGACGGAAATTTTACCGAATATCATCCTGTGTCTGTGTTGACCTCCACAGGTCCTATCGAATTTACTGTGAGTGCTGAAAACTCAAACAACATCGATCTTGCAAACAGCTTTCTATACGTTCGAGCAAGCGTGACTGGATCAGACGGATCGGATTTGACAAAGGACGTGGAAATCGCACCCGAATGTAATTTTTTACATACCTTATGGTCACAAATTGATGTGTATTTGAACGGTTCGCTTGTGACGCAATCCAACAACAATTATCCCTATCGAGCTTACATTAAAAACTTGCTTAGTTTTGGACAAGAAGCAAAAACTTCCCAGCTTTCTGCTCTGTTATGGTATCGCAATACTGGCGGATATTTCGATAGTTGCACTGCAGCAAACACAGGTTACACACAGCGTAAAGTTTTGGCTGCGGAAAGCAAAGAAATCGATATGATGGGGAAATTACATATTGATTTGGCTTTTCAAAATCGTTACTTGTTGAACGGAGTCAAAGTACGCTTGCGTTTGATTCGATCCAAGGATCTTTTTTGCTTGCACGGAAATGCAGACCAGGCACAAAACAAAGTGTCTTTGAAAGAAGTGACCTTGTTTGTACGCAAAGTAAAACCCAACCCGGCCCTACAACTTGCTCACGTCAGAGCCTTGCAGCACGGCACTGCAAAATACCCGCTGCGACGCGTGGAAGTCAAGAGCTTTACCGTGCCGACTGGAAATCGAAGCATCACCAAGGAAAACTTGTTTTTGGGGCAATTGCCTACTCGAACGGTGATCGGTGTGGTGGACAACGACGCTTACAACGGGGTCATCACCAAATCTCCTTTCCATTTCAAGCACAACAGCATCAATTTCATGACGCTTTACCGTGACGGTGTTCAAATCCCTGCCAAACCCCTGCAACCGGACTTTACCAACGACCGCTTTATTCGAAGTTACCTCCATTTGTTTTCGCAAACCGGTCAGTATTATCGCGACACAGGCAACGATATTTCGCGAGAACAGTACAAGAACGGTTGTGCGTTGTTTGCTTTTGATCTCACACCCCAGATGGATTCGGGTGAAGTCGGTTTTGAGTTGATAAAACACGGCAACATTCGCATCGAAATTCATTTTGCCAACGCTACCGCGCGCACTCTTACCGTTCTTATCTTTGCCGAACACGACAACTTGCTGGAGATCGATCGAGACCGAAACGTAGCTTTTGACTACACCGCATGAACAGCTTACAAATCGAATGTTTGCTAAAGAACGACTCCGAAACAAAAAGCGTTTTCAAGAAAGTTTGCGCTTTGGATCAACTGGAAAAACCTACTTTCCCGTCTGCCTACGTCATCAATTCCGATTTCAGCACCGAACCAGGGGAACACTGGATAGCTGTTTACTTTGACAAGCACGGACGAGGAGAGTATTTTGACAGCTACGGACTACCGCCTGCGTTTGTCGGTCTCAAGTCTTACATGGATACCTACTCTTTGTCGGATTGGATTTACAATCGCAAAACCTTACAAGCTTTATTTTCGAGCGTTTGCGGACACTATTGCGTGTACTTTGTATTATTTTGTTGTCGCGGTGTACCTTTGCGCGCTATTGTATCTGATTTTACGTCAAACCTTTCTGAAAACGATCGTTGTGTTTTTCGTTTTATTCGCAATTTATTATAAAGTTGTACAATAAAAAACAAAAATACATCAAGGTGTGGTAACAAAATCGACAGCTTTTCGCTTTTTAGACGGTTCCGGATTGTTTAAAAGTTTGAGAAAGCTTTCCAATTGTTCCTGGTTTTCTGCAGACAGGTGAAAACCGTTGTCGTTTTGCGTTTTCAGACAGATGTAGTTATTGACCAGGTATAGAAATTGACGTCTTGGAGCCGGTACGTTTTCGATAATACAACGCAGTTGAAATAAATCTACCGCTATTTCTGTTTGACAATTTCGAATCGCTTCTGAACTTGGCATGCGGAATCGTCTGTGTCAGTAGACCAAAACAGCAAAATGACGTATTCTTTGACTTCGGATTTAGGTCGAAAGAGAATGTAAGGGAAATTTTCCATCAACACTTGAACCACTTTGGCAAGTTGGTCGGTGGAAAACATAAATTTTCCTCGTTTGACACTGTCGACGGCTTTCCTCAACGACGTCGAAGAGGGTACAGACAGCCCGGATGCAGCAATTTCCTGGAACTGTTTCCTGATGTCTCTGGCAACGTTTTCCATTTCTCGTGCTTGTTGAACTAGTTCGTAATTTGCCCACAACGCTTCGTAACAACTTGTGTAAGGAGGGATATAGACAGGGCACTCGACTTCGTTTGCTTGTCTGTGGAGATCGTCTGCTTGACTCGTATACGTTTCCATCTTGTGTGCTTTGACGATTCTGTCTGTTTTTATACCCAAATCAAAGAGAAAAAAGTTCTTTGCAGGATTGCACCATCTTTTGTAATCGTTCTCTAGAAGACTTTTTCATTGCTGACGTGTCATTGCAATAGAAAGACAATTGAAAGTTTAGAATAACATCTTTGACATGTTCTTGCAATAGAAGGACAGCTGCTCCAACCTCGTCACGGACAGCTGACGTGTTCTTGCAATAGAAGGATAATTGCTCCAACCTTGTTACGGACAACTGAAAGACTACTGACGTGTTTTTGCAATAGAAAGACAGCTGAAAGTTTAGAATAAGGTCTTTGACGCTCTGGGTGAGAATCAAACTCGCAACTTCGTTAGGTTTCAACGCGACTTCGTCGCTTTGGGTCAGAATCAAACTCGTATCTTCGTTGCTCGACATGTAAGTTAGGTTTCATAGTGACTTCGTCGCTCTGCCTGGGAATCGAACTCGTGGGAGTTAGGGTTAGGGTTAGAGATAGGGTTAGGATACCCCGCCAGATCCGGCACAGCTCCGACACAGCTCCGACAAAGCTTCTTTCAAAAAAACTCCAAAGGTTTATCTTTTAATTCGGGGTGCTTAGTCTTCATGTTCCGAAGTAGTTTTGAAGGCTTCGTTGCCTTGTTTGATAACTCGCTATTGCAAATTAGGCAGAGCGGACAAGGTGCTTCGCAATCACCAGTTTAAATAAATCCGTACTTTAAGTACGACTCATTCATTATATTTGCGATTAAAAGAAGCTCTCCTTTTTTTTGTGGCTGTAGGCCCCTCGTTTACGACGTCAGATTCTTCAAATGGAGTTGACCCACTTCCAAAAAACCTCAGCATTGATGATTGTTTTGTACTCATTTTTATCACACTACAAACTTAAATATTAAAGCCATACATTACGCGCAAAAAATGATGCGGCATCTGCGTGATCATTCAATAACGTGTCTAGACGTTGTTGACGCACTTTTGAGACTACCTTCAAAGACCTCTACGTATGGCTGAAGCAAGACATATTAATACGCCCGAATGCACTTAAGTGTTAATTGACTATAAATTTTCATTGTTACTGTAACATTGTTGACTGTATTTTTTTGTCAAATTTGCATTATTTCATCACAAGATGCTAAAAATCGAGCAATCAAGTCTCATTTTTATAAAACGTCCGAAATTATACGGCCCGGCAATGAATCCCTCAAGGACCGGCTCCGGGCCGCGGCCCGGTGGTTGCCGACCACTGCTCTAATGTAGTGAAAAACTTCCAGGGGACTATAAAATTTCCAAATTTCAGCAAACTTGTTGAAAACTTATTACAGGCTTTTCATAACTTACGCTGTAACATAAGTGTTAAAGTACATTTCCTGCATAGCCATCTGGAGTATTTTTCAAAAAACTTGATGATGATGATGATATTTTATTCATGCTTAGTAACAATATTTAAGTATATGCAATGTACATTAAGCAAAGCATGAAAAGGAAACGTGACACAACGACAAACGTTAAACATGCAGAAAGTATAGAGAGGGAGTAAGAAAGAGAAAACATAAGAAGCACGACCGCGTTACCTAATTGAAACTAAATATTATTATTTAAAAAGACAAAAAAGACAAAAAAGATGACAAAAAATGTGCAGTGCAGGAACGGTTATGTAAATCATTGGGAGGTACCACCGCCTTATATTGCTAACTAAAATTTAGCTCAACTGAGCATGGTGAGTAAAGAAAACTTAGGGGCATTCAGTGAGAAATAGGGTGAAAGGTTTCACCAAGATATAAAAGTGATGGAAAAAAGGTATCAGGGAAAATGGAATATCAGTATGTGTAGAAGTTAATTCGGTAACTTAGTACGTTATTTAATCGTCTAACCTTTTCGGCGCCTGTAAAGAAGGCCTCGCCGATAACGCAATCTCGGTGTCTACTAAACGATAAAATTTTTAATCTTCTTGCTGGATCTGACCTTCGAACCAGCGACAGCAAAAATATAGTCTAGCTAAACCACAGCTCAGACTACCACAATATCTTCTTTATTAAAAAATATGCCCCAATCCACTTAGGAGCCCGAATAGTATAAATCAACAGCAAATACAGATTCAGTAGCTTAATTCTTCACAATCACGTAGACCACCAAAAACTTGCGTTTAAAAAACTATGATTTTACGCAGCTAACAATTTTCCAATTCTAAATTACCACAACGAATCATAATAATGCTTCCGAGCGAGCCTTATTTATATTACTCAATCGTAAGTATCTGGAATGTTCTGAAGTTATCCAAATCAAATCAAGCCAATCACAATAACTATTATTACGTCACATGTGTCACAATAGCGAACCAGTCAAGCGAATAGTTCTGGATCTTTCTCCAAGACTCAAGATACTAAGCAGTGTTGCCATTTTTTTATAACTACATGTAAAATATTTAAATTGCTTATAAAACCGTTATTTCTTAGGCTATTTGAGCCGGACCAAAGCGAAATCAAAGAGATTTTTTATGAGATTGTGAATATACATAGTGTGGGCTATTTTTAGGAACGGAACAGTATGATAGCAGAGTATTGTTGGGGCTTGATACGTGAATGTTCGGATTCTCGCGTTGAGAATTACTTCTAAGATCATCCCTGGTCAATCTAAAAGAAGGAAACTTTTGCAATAAAATTGTATTCAATCCATTTATTTTCTCCTTTATGCTAAGTATGTGCTTTTGTATTCACAGCTTCACATTAATTAATGCTTTTCAGTGTGCAGCATTAAAATTTAAAATCGTATTTTCAGAAAAATTTGACCTGGGCCGGCAAAATCAATGGCAGATTTGAAATCAGCACCCTCAAATTAGCTAGAAAGCATAGTTTTCATTCTTGTTTTTGATACTCCATCAAATTTTGTAGACCTGTGTAACTTTTGGGAGGCACACCTGGTGGCCTAAAAGCAAAAAATCTGTGCAATGATTTAGTGTCACAATTATATTGCAACAGGTGTGGCTGAGAGTAAAAGAGAAAATGTGATTACAACTATAGACTAATGCTTTTTTAAAAGTTTCGCCGCGCACTAATGTACCGCCGCACACAGTTTGAGAATTACTATTTTATACAGTCAGTTGTTCTAAAATTGTGCAGAAACATTACGAGGGACCAGCGCTCACCGCTAGAGTTTCGTGTTCCATAAATTTTTTTTTTTTTCGTCTCCATTTTTATTCTGCTGACTTGTAGGAAAGTGTCGGAGGCGGCTATACATAGAGCAACTGTCAAGCAATTATCCCGACCTGCTTCCGGAGATACCGAAATACTGCTGTCCGGTATCACTTTTACTTGGGAATCTTAAAAGACCAATTGAACTTGGTAACCCAAATACCAGCACTGAAGCAAACCTGTGTTTAGTTTTTATTTATATTGGCTCATGAAATAGTTTGCCACGAGACAGAACTTTTTAATACAGTTAGTTTTGTCCAAGCATGAATGAATTCTCTGGAAAACTTTTTTCAACGAACAGCAAGAAGCCACAGTTTCTAACAATAAAGAATATATTACTCACAAAATCAACAAACTTGATTAACTCTCGCAAAACTCAGCTTCACAACACTCCAAAGCAATTCACTGCGTCAATTAACTGCGAATATTCACTCAACAAATTTGCTAACTAACTACCGGTATAAGTACATATAATTAGAATCCCGATGGCCGATATTTAACTTAATAGTTTGCCCAAACAACTCTATCTCACTATAGAATTGCTAAAAGGCGTCAACACTTAACTCTAAAACAACTAAACACTTAAACAATGTCACGCAGGTAACCACTAATACAAAGCAACTTCTACACTTTAATAGAGTTACAAATGGAATGGAATGAAAAACAAAGTACAAGCTATATATATAAATCAGCAAAATTCCAGGTAGAAAGTGAAAGTACCTAATCATACAAGAATCTTTAGATTAATTATTATGCTAAATTTAGCAATCAAATAAAGCGCTTTGTGACGTCACAAATACCACCACAAGACTAAATACAAAACTATCAGATAGTTATGTAACATACAAAAGGGCATATGCTCCAAAATTGTGGATCATGCTAATATTCCTTCGAACACACCAGAAAACTACGTAATAATGTCGCAAATGTCATAATGCTTTATTTGAGTCAATCAATGTGTCTTGAACAAAACAGCAAAACAGTTCTACAATCACTTAAAAGAACAACTTTCAGACAATATAAATTAAGTAAGGGTGGCGTACCAATTACGTAAGCGCTACGTAGCAATGGAAAAGATGGCGTCATAGTTAAAAGCTTAAAAATTACTGCAAAAGACGTGTAGCTGTAGGTTTATAAAGTTAAGATTATGATTATGATCAAGCGTGACATTCGATTGAAATTTTTAAATTTTATAGAAATATGACTGAAATTTAGAACTTGCTTGCTAAGAGCACCAAGCAGAGAAAAGTTTTGTAATGTGTCTTTCTTGAAGACACAAAAGAATGGCGCGAGTAGGTTTTGAACAACGACTGCGTCGATCATAATCACGGCGCTCTTAACTACTCGACAACGCTGGCGACATTGCTTAAAATGAATAAATGCTTCTCCAATATCCGATTTGAAAGATAATAGTCGTTAACCGCTGTTTTGTTTGCTATGTAATATTTATCAATTATTCTCTAATTATTAATTAAAATATTAACAAACTAAATAAGTCATAATTTATATTTCTTCTTCGCTCGTCAAGCTCTAGGAGAGTAAGCGCGATGCTTAACGCTTGTCGGGTAAGTCCTGGTCATGAGGTACGGCCTTGGAATTACAACATAGTGGATTCTATGTATTCCTTGTTCAGTAAATCCGGGAATAAGGTATAAGAGCTGCTTTGAGTCCATCTATCGGCCGACATCTGTAGTCTAGTGGTACAGTAACCTGCGTGGAAGACTACAGGTCCCAGGTTCGATTCGCGGTGAGATAAGCATCACTGACGAGCTTTAATGAGAGCGAAACTCGAGTCTGGTGTTTCTCATCTTTATGCAGCTTGTTTAAAAATTAAGTCATAATTATAAGACATTTTTGTCCTACAATTTTTCTTCTAATTTGCTTTGATTCAAACGCAACAAATCGAATGTTAAAAAATAATTGTAATCATTAATTATAACTCCTAGAAAAATGAAAAAAAACGTTTTAATCATTTACAACGTCATAAACTTATACTTGTACTTCGACCCCAAAGGTATTTATTCAGGTTAAAACACTTCATACAAAATACAAAAATTTAAAATCGCATCAGTCTGCTTTGACAAAAATGGGCTCGTCAGATGATTATCTCAAACATAATAGAAATATCAGAAAACAAAAACAAACGTGCAAATATATTAAACGAGAAATAAAACATAAAAATAAAAAATTGTAAAAATAAAAATAAAATAATAATTAAAATGATAAAATCCTTCGATAACAACTAAACAACTGCTTCATACTAATAAAGCACAAATGTAGAGATCTCTATAAAAGATCTCTTTTCACCGGCAAGTGACCTAAAATAGATAAAGCGTAGATATATAAAAACACGACCAAAAGATATGAAAAAGTTGGTTCGATGCTAGAGGTGATCACGAAAATTTTTTCAGTTCGATTTTATTTTTATCACGATACTTGCCGGCATAGCCGTACCAGCCCAAAAAATTTTGGGGGGCAATGAAGTTTTGCCCAAATTTTGTGACGTTTGCCCAAATTATGATTTTATGGTACATTTCGGATACGACAAAAAAATTGTCTGAGATTCTCAGACGAAAAACCAATTTTGTCCTAAAATCATGGTGATCTCTAAAAAAAAAAAAAAAGGTCTTCACTTAAATTCACTCTCCTAATTTTCCATTTTCGTCCCAAAATTAAGGTGATCTCTAAAAAAAAAAAAAAAAGGTCTTTACCTAAATTTGAGTTATTATTTTTTGCAGTTCATCATCGTCACCTCTCTAAATTTCCTAACTTTGCCCAAATTTTTCGTATCGCTGCCCGAAAAATTATGGTTTTGCCCAAATATTTTCTTCTCACTGCCCGAAAAACCTTAATTTTGCCCAAATCTTAGAAACTTGGGGGAGCAATTGCCCCCCCTGCACCCCCGGCAGGTACGGCTATGCTTGCCGGTGAGTTCTGTTCTTTTGTTAAGTATGGATGATGGATCTACCAAGAGGGGTAGGTTAGGAAAATTTTTTCAATATTGTTCTTTACGTGTTCACTGAATGGCATGTTAAACTATAAAATTTTTCGTTCTTTTTTTCTTTTGGCCGGGTTGATGTGGTAACTTCAATGATGAAACTACAGTATAATCTGTCGAGGCCTCGCTTTTTTGTAGCCTCCAGGTAAACTGCAGCTGCATTATTGAACATGTGCTAATTGCACAGAAATTGTGATAAGCGGTCGGCTAGCATTGAAGTTGTTTTTTGATAAACGGAGAATGGTTTAATAGAGCGGATGGTCATTCGATTTTCGATATAGCCAGTATTTATAAGAATGCAAATCAATTGTGACGTCGAGAAAGATTCTTTGTACAACACTTCGTCGATAATAATTTTTAGGCCGTTTTGCTGGAAAAATTTGATCACTATTTCGGATACGTTCCGTGTTAGGTCCTGAAATGTTTTCCAAGATAGGCTACCATCATTTTGTACAATCCAATATAGTTTTTACCGATAATACGTAGTTGATATGCCGGAGAGAAGAAATAGGCCGAACAACTCACATATTTCTGTTCCATCAAACAAACCCATAGTAGCAACAAAGAGCAACCCGTTATTCTTATCCAAGTGTTATTCTTTCCTAATAGGAGAAACTTTTTACAATGAAAAATAATATCTCTGTTAAGTCAGACTCGATGATGGAATTTTGCTCGCCAAAATTTATAGCATTGATAAGTAATTTTTTGAATATTGAAGGATAAAAGTCAACAATGTCAAAAACGAAAAATGTGCATTTTTTCTTGTTAGGAAAATTCTTCAATCATAGTATTGCTGCGGAGGGATTGCGGCATTGCAAGAAACCGGATTCTGTTCGAATTTTTGAGTTTGTAAGATCCAAAAGCTTCTTGCTCATCTTGCCTATACCATTAGTGCTTCTTAACCCGCGGTCGCGAGGGTCGCGACCCAAAAGTGGGGTTTTATTTAGATGCCCATAACTTTAACACAAAAGTGGATGCGAGCCAAAAATTTGGTTTTGGGACGAAATATGAGAAATCTGAGACTGATTTCAAGTCAAGACCTTTTTTTTAAAGAACACTATAATTTTGGGACGAAATATGAGAAATCCAAGTGAAGACTTTTTTTTATTTTAGAGAACGCTTTTTGTCCCACCGATAAAGTATTGCATGTCAATTGCATGACCAGCCTCAGAGGTCATGTGTTTAGTTCCCTTTTTTTGCTTGCAATAACGTCTATGAAAAAGATTGGGTCGCCACAAAAAAAGTTTGAGAAGCACTGACTTTTACAATATGTTTCATAATACAAATAGCCTTTTCTGCAAAGAATAAATTACCGTCGTGAAAAAAGTTGCAGCTGACTAATAGCGTGGAAATTTGATATTTTTTGACATTTTAAATGATTGATCGATTTGTAACTTGTCTAGAGTCCAGATGTGATGAGAGGTCTCGCAGTGATTAATTGTACATGCGTCTTTCTAATTGAATAATAACAATGCGACCTCGCTTTGGTCAGTAATTTCTATGTAATGCGTGAAATTAATTTCCTTAAAAAGTTTGTCGTTTAAACCACGTGGGCCGATTCAAGTTTGTCACAAAAAGGCAGGGATCGTTCCCATCAGTCAGTGACTATAACTTTGCTGAAGAAACAGTGGCCATAAATCGCGGAATGAACAAGTTTTAATGTTTTGCTGAAGAAGCTTGCTGTGTTCTGCGCTCGTGTTCAACCGCTGTAATGATATTTACATTTCACATTTGTTTGCGTTCGATTAACTAAAAAGTTATGGGCATCTAAATAAAACACAACATAAACACATACATGTATATTAAATTAAACTTCAATAGTAAACTATTATTTTTAACACAACTCAAAAATCAGCAATTGTCTGTATGTAGCTGCGAAAACCTCTAAACTAAAACTTAACAACAGTCAGAAAAGCGTCAATGGCTCACAAAACTTATTGCAAGGCTTTACTACAACCGCACATAAAAAAAATTCAATCTCCACCTCAGTCTACAACTACAGTTTTTTTTCTTGCTGGGTGTCAGAGATACGCATTTTTAAATATAAGGGTGATAGTTAGACTTGGGGGGATTTCGCTGACTTTATCGAAGAAGTTTAGCTTTACGAGGACGGAGAAAGCAATTGAATTTTATTAAATTTTCGGCGAGCCAGCTTCTTTTTAAACAACTTAATTTACGGTTCTCTTTACAAAAATTATGACTTTTAACCGCTGTATTAAATTTAGCGGGATTAAGAAGCCGAAATTTTGGGTTATTGAGGGAATTAAGTTTAGGTTTATGGTCCCTGTGCCGACCCATCATCGATACTTCCAATATTATCGATACAGATCGATACAGAACGGAACCCACCAGTCGTTTTAAAAATAAATCCAATCTTTATAAATCTGCTTTCGGCGATCTCTACAGTTGCACCTCATTACAATGAAAAAAGTCATTTATAAAGGATTTTATTATTTTATTTTTCGCTTAATACTCGTATATTAAGAAATTATTTCTTATATCTTTTTGTTTTTTGATGTTTCTATTATGTTTCAGATAATCGTCCGATAAGCCATTTTTTTGCAAAACAGATTCTTTCGACTTTAAATTTTTACATTTTATATGCAGTGTTTTAATCTAAATAAATAAATTTTGCTCTGATCCTAATCATTGAGCACTGTAATGGCTACATTGAAAGCAATTATCTTTAAATATACTGTATATACAGTGGTGGCCAAAAGTTTAGCAACACTTGAAAATTTATTAGTAAAAAGCAAAAAACTAATTAAATTGGCCTAATGGAATACAATTATTCAAATATGCATTATTTTATTTGTTTGAAATGATAAAATCATTTACTTGATTAATTATTTATAATTATTAATTTTTTAATTATCTTGAGCAAAATGACACCTGGACAAAAGTATAGCAACATGTTAATTTTTTTTTATTTTTCAAATTTTCATCAACATTATTAATTTTGTGCTATAACCGAAATTGTCTATCACAACCCGACATCTCTTTGGCATAGAATCAATGAGTTTTTGACAAAAACTGAGATCAATGGAATTGTAGCACTCAATCAAATTTTTTTGAGATCATTCTTGTTTTTCGAATTTTTTGAGCTCAGCTCGAATTTAATTCTGCGCCAGATGTTTTCGATCGGGTTTAGATCTGGGCTTTGGGCCGGCCAATCCAGAACTTTCATTTTGAGATTCTTGAAAATCTTTTAAAATCGATTTGGCAGTGTGGATGGGGGCATTATCCTGTTAAAAAATGCTCTTCCTGCCCATGGTCTTTTTCATGAATGGACTGACAGTATTTTTGACGAGCTGTCCATATCTGGAAGCATTCATCCTGCCCTCCAATTTGACCATGGGCCCCATCCCGTGCCAAGAAAAACAACCCCAAATCATGATAGAGTTGCTGTCCATTTGCACCGTGGGCCTGGTGCACTTGATGGAGTGTGTTTCCCCCACCATGCGCCGCACACAGACTCTGCCGCTGCTGTGGACTCTGACAAACTTGCTCTCATTGGAAAACAACACATTTTTCCAATCCTCAACCGAAAAATGTGCATGTTGTCTGGCCATGTGTTTAGTCTGGCACATTCTCTGGTCATCAAGTGCACCAGGCCCACGGTGCAAATGGACAGCAACTCTGTCATGATTTGGGGTTGTTTTTCTTGGCACGGGATGGGGCCCATGGTCAAATTGGAGGGCAGGATGAATGCTTCCAGATATGGACAGCTCGTCAAAAATACTGTCAGTCCATTCATGAAAAAGACCATGGGCAGGAAGAGCATTTTTTAACAGGATAATGCCCCCATCCACACTGCCAAATCGATTTTAAAAGATTTTCAAGAATCTCAAAATGAAAGTTCTGGATTGGCCGGCCCAAAGCCCAGATCTAAACCCGATCGAAAACATCTGGCGCAGAATTAAATTCGAGCTGAGCTCAAAAAATTCGAAAAACAAGAATGATCTCAAAAAAATTTGATTGAGTGCTACAATTCCATTGATCTCAGTTCTTGTCAAAAACTCATTGATTCTATGCTTAAGAGATGTCGGGTTGTGATAGACAATTTCGGTTATAGCACAAAATTAATAATGTTGATGAAAATTTGAAAAATAAAAAAAAATTAACATGTTGCTATACTTTTGTCCAGGTGTCATTTTGCTCAAGATAATTAAAAAATTAATAATTATAAATAATTAATCAAGTAAATGATTTTATCATTTTAAACAAATAAAATAATGCATATTTGAATATTTTAAACAGTCAATTGTATTCCATTAGGCCAAATTTAATTAGTTTTTTGCTTTTTACTAATAAATTTTCAAGTGTTGCTAAACTTTTGGCCACCACTGTACATACACCATAATGGAGTTCATAATGCCAAGCAAAGCTGAATGTTTTACCGGATCAAAAAAATTTATTCAAACGTTGCTGAACACAATCATAACGCGATCTATTAATACCATACAAACACGTCAAAGTAAAGCAAGTGCATTTTCAAGTCTTGTGAAAAGGACGATCCAGTCACAAACGACAAGAAAATAGTGCATTGACAAGATCACCTATCATTGGCTCAGATCGGAATGACGTCAATATTGATGACGTGCTTTCCTTGCCTGAGTAAATTTTGTTGTGCACGGTGACATCATGGCAAAAGGTTGTGCTAATTTTTTACGTATGGCATAAATACGCAATTGCATTGAAGGCGTAAAAACAAAATCAACACGTTTAGCACTTCTCGTCATCATAGGGTATTCCCCTTCTGACAAAAATGGTCACTAACTTAATAAAATAATACTAAAATGCATCAGTGGACAAATACAAAATTGCATGCGCAAGTACGAAAAAACGAAAAACTGATAGTCACGGCTAAAATAGTCAGGTTACACGTGGTTGCATTGTAATGGCGAAGCTAACACTGGATTTGCATCGAAAAGATTGATGACAATCTTGTAATTACGAAAACTGAATGATGATGATCTAGATTAGTGGTTTCAAAGCGGTTGATATCGACCCCAAGAGTTCGAATGGGAGTCAATAAACGGCCAGGTGGTTGATGAATAACTGTTGGGTCTACTTGAGCAATAAAGCAATGTTTTTTACGCTTTTTGCAACGGTACCAAACTAAAAAAAACTCTAATCGTGCTTTAAAGCCTAAAAATGCAACCATTTACTTCAAATACTAAAAAAAACATTTATTTCGATACTCTAACCGAATATGTAGGGGGCTCATATAGAAATTTATTAATGTTTTGAATGAAAACTTCACTATCTACTTGATATTATTTAAACATTTCAGAGATTTTCAACTTCAGTTGTAATATTAATAAATTTTTAAAATTGTCTAAGGACTTTGTGGACCCCTGTATAATTAAAGTGAAGACTTTTTTGTGTTCAATTGTTTTTCTCTAAATATGAACGCAATGTACACACTGTAAATTGTACATATAATTAAACCACAGTTGCATAAAAGTGAAGACAAAAAAAAGATTTTTACTTTAATTATACATTTGATATAGGCTTTAGAGCATGATTTAGAGCTAGGGTGTCAAGTTTTTTTAGTTTTGTCAAAAGTGTGTACCGCTGTAAAAAAAAAAAGTTGAAAAGCAGCAGATTAGGAAGCATTAGAAAAGTTTATACTTGAATTGGGTGTCGGCATGCAGAAAACTTTGAGAACTACTGGTCTAAATCAAAACGATACGCGTACTTTTCGACGAAAAACGACAGATTCTATTTCAGAAAACGAAACATCATAAACGAAATATAAAACCGATAATATATGAAAGTGGCCAACAACCAACTAAACTTAGTGCAAAGCCAGCAAAAGCTAAAAAAACGGGTTCAACGCCACTTTTAAACGTTTCAGGAAATTCTGTCACAATTGCAATCATTCGGGAAAAACCATCAAGCAAAGTAACATCACAATTATGAGCAATAATACAGCTATGTTGTTGGATTGGTGGTAAAGAAATAAAGAAACCGTACAAGAAAATCAAGCACTAATGTCTTATGCCTTAAGCGATTTGAAATGCGCCATAAACCACGTCATTCGGCAAAAACCATTAGGATGTGACGATAAAAAATACTTTAAACAAGCAAACAAAATTTTTTGGTCGTAAAATGTCGCAAAATCATCAAGAGATACCTTGTTCTCCTTTGAAACATTTTACTGATCATTGGCTCAGAGTGAAATGATGTGCTTTCCTTGCCTGAGTAAATTTTGTTGTGCACGGTGACATCATGGCAAAAGGTTGTGCTAATTTTTTACGTATGGCATAAATACGCAATTGCATTGAAGGCGTAAAAACAAAAACAACACGTTTAGCACTTCTCGTCATCATAGGGTATCCCCTTCTGACAAAAATGGTCACTAATGTAATAAAATAACACTAAGAAGCAGCAGTGGACAATACGAAACTGCATGCGCAATTACGAAAAAACTGACAACTGATAGTCACGGCTAAAATAGTCAGGTTGCACGTAGTTGCATTGTAATGGTTGCATTGTAATAGCAAAGCTAAAACTGGATTTGCATCAAAAAGATTGGTGACAATCTTGAAATTGTAAAGCCAGCAAAAGCTAAAAAAAGCGGGTTCAACGCCATTTTCAGACGCATCAAAAATTTTGCCACAGTTGCAATTATTAGGAAAAAACCATCAAGTAAAATCGCAATTGTAAATTATGCCTTGCTATGTTGTTGGATCAATGGTAAAGAAATAAAAAAACTGTACAAGAATATCAAGCACTAGTGCCTTATGCTGTAAGTAGTTCTAATGCGCCGGCAAAAGCCATTAGGATGTGACGATAAAAATTACTTTAAACAAGCAAACAAACCCTTTCGGTCGTAAAATGTTGGAACGTCATCAAGGATGGCTTGTTATTGCAAACAATTAGTTGGTCTTCTCTTTCAACGGCGCTCCTTTGCCGTAGAAGACGTCTTCACCGTAACGCCGGTCTTTTCGTCGCAGGGTGCCATGGAAACGATCGAAGATCATCGTGTTGAACCCGAAGTTGACGTGGAAGTACTTGTGATGGTCGTCATGGAAACGAACCGGGGGTTGCCATGGCCAAATCGAGTCCCAGTCGATGCCTGAACAGCAAATGATAAGTTGCACGTCGAGAAACCGCGGCTATGCGCCGCGTGTCAAATGTTTCAAGGCGAAAAACTCTATAATTATAAGCGGCGTATTTTTTATTTATTTATGTTCATACACCTAGATATTGGAGTCTCTCACTTTAAAAATATTACCACTAAGCAGGACCCCACTATACAGCCATAAACAGCCCAGGCACAAACACTTCCCTGAATTTTTAAGGAAAAGCCAATGCCTGGACGCACCACGAGGTGCAGCAACTGCTGCCTCAAGTCTCAAAAATTAGGAAAAAATCTGAATTTTTTGGGCAGTGACAGAAAATGTTTGGAAAAAATCAGAAATTTTCAGGCGGCGACAAGGAAGTGTTTGGGCAAAAAAAGTTTTTTTGCTGAACAAAGTTTCCAAATGCAAAAAACAATCAAGATTTGAGGTGAAGACTTTTTTTTTAAAGATCACTACTTTTTTGGGACAAATTCAAAGTGAAGACCTTTTTTTCTAACTTTACTCCAAATTTGGGACGAAATTTCTTCTCATATCCATGAAGTAAATCTGGGCAAAACTGTATTGTCCTCCGCAACATTGTTTCGCCTGGTGCAGCTAAAGCACGGTATATTTAATCTCCTTTCAAATCAAACTTCATGATATATTCACAACATTTAAAAAATATAATTTTAGGTTTATATTTCTATCCTACATCTTTTTTTCTCTGCGCAAGTGATCCATCATCTGGCATAACAAAAACTTGCATATTTAAGTTTATTAATCCTAAGTAGAACCTTAAGATAAAAAAACGACTAATTTATAAGATCAAGCTCATCTGGTGTATTTTTTAAATATTTTATATTATCCTACGTTTTTATCCCTATTCAGGTATCCTTTATAGGGCAAAGGATAGATAAATAGCTCTCCGAAACGTCGCGTAAATGTAAAAAAAGTAACTGAACCAGGTCAACTTGATGTGATATGCGTAATAGCATAAAAATGCAACTACAGGTAACATAACTTTTTGATTGTTTGAAACAAAGTAAAAATATCAATCTGCATCCAAATAAAGAGCTCCACAATAAGAAACTACAAAAAAAAGAGTTTTTACAACAAGAAAAACCGCAGTTCAATGCACGATCATTCATAACAAGAAGAATTACTTGCAATCCAAAAATAGCGAAAGTAATCGATTCTTACCTGAGTGATCAATCAAACCATAAAAGTACAAATAATAAAAGCAGACCATCATGCTGACAAAATGCACCGGAATCAGAAGAAGAGGAGCCAGAAGAATGAGCTGTTAAAATTGTAGCCATATTCAAAGCAGCACTTTCATGTTATCACGACACGAACTCACCTGAAATATAGTCGATTCTAAAGGATGCATCGCCACCGCGCTGAAAGCTGTGGGGCTGTGATAGCGATGATGCCATTTATGAAAGTTGCGATAAAAAAATGGAAAATGCAGCATTCTACATAAGTAGATGGTAATTTCAAGAAACAAGAGTAACAGTCTAACACATACCGGTGAAAGTAGTATGAAGCGGCATCTTGCATCAAAAAGAGACACACGGTCGATAGAAATAAGTACGACCACCCGTAATCATTGACGTTAAAGTAAACTTTGACGGCGGAACCGCCATTACGAATGTAAGCAGTCGCCAATCCGGAAATAGTTCCGTTGACAAGTAGACAACTGATTCCAAGAAGAAACTCGTGCTTCTCGTTCTGACAAAAAGTTCAAACTTTAGATAAGTTTGAATTTTTGAATAAAATAATCGTTAAGTTTGAATTTTTCGAAGTTGAATGTTAGTTAAAGTGTACAGGGCTAATGTAAGAATTAAGTTGGTTTTTGATTAACGACATAGGCCATTTATCGTTTAAGAGAGTGAAACTTACAGTTTTAGATCTTTGTTTTAACATTTTGATGTCGCGAATAAACTCCAAATTAAAGGTTGGAAACAACACAATCCTAACTGTGACGTAATCATCTGTAACTATCCATTTCTAACTGTGAGATAACTTAGGAGAAAAGACTTTGAATGTTGAGTTTTAACGTAAACATCTTTGTAGGTGTCGTTTCTCATTCGCCATAACTCTTTAAAACATGACCTTTATCCAACATTTTAAAAAAGAAATCAGAAGCTTTTGTTTTGCAAATTAAGTAAACTAGTGCGCAACAAAAAAACGCTCATTTAATTAATAAAAGTATCTTGTCAAAAACTGAATTCGAAATGCCGTAAATTTGAAAACGATAATTTAAATCAGAGGTCAACAAACTTTTTTGAATATAAAATGAAGGCACCGAAAACTTGACTACATTTCGTCATATTAGAAACTGCATTATTTTCAAGAAAAGTTAACTTAAGACCAAAAAAGGTCTTCACGTTAAATTAAAGTTTCTAATTGCATGCGATGCATGATGCATAAAATGCATCGTTTTGTTTTCGAAACTCAAGTGAAAATTAAAAAATTTAAAGCGGAGGTGAACAACCTCTTAACTTCATAATTTTAACGGAAAAATTAAATTAACAAAAACAATTTATACTTGAGTAGTAAGAAATCTATTTGGCTGACACTTCCACTTCTCGGGTTGGTTGCGTTGCTTTATGTAATACTTCCTGTTAAAAAATTGAAAATCTTTGCCGATATCTTTGTTTAAAGAAAAATTTAACTAAGACCATACACACAAAATTTCTACAACTTTATAGTATTTAAGCAACAAAAGCGACTATGCAAACTATCTAAGGGCAAAAAATCACTATCTTATAGGGTGAAATTAATGTAACAGAACAATTAATAAGCACGCACAGTTTTTGATTGATATTTGCAACCTTGTCTAAATTTAAAGCATAAACAAGTAAGTAGGTCTATTATGTCGACGTAACAGTAAAAATTATTCATTATTTAGCGTCTTTCATTATTTGCTGAGGCTAGCATGTCAAACTTGCGGCGCCAGCAAGTGTCTTATTTTATAGGTTTATCTTTTGGAATTTTTTTACGAAAATCACAAAACAATACAACAGCGTTTCAACAGGATTATGCAATTATTGCACATTTTTCTCAATCCAAAACTTGAGAATAGTAGATCAATAAATTCAGAATTTTCATAAGACATGTATCAATCATATTCAAATTTAAATCTTTTAGGTTTCAAAAGATTATTGTAAAGTTTCGGTAAAGAGGTTGTTTTTTCAACCAGACAACAATTGAGAAAAGCAGCCATAATGGATTCAGCATTCTTCATTTTATTAAACAAACATTAAAAATTATTTATAAAGACGAACGTTTTCGGCTTACTTCAGCCCTCATCAGGTTTCTACAATTTAGCTATATTAATTAACTTTAAATTTACACACATACATAAAAAACAACGACAGCAAAAAACAATGTATATTTTTAAAAAACAGCCTGTACTTTTGACTAACAGGATAAATTTTAAATCAAAACGAATGAGAGACTAAATTGATACAAATTAAATACCAGATTAAGATGTCATCGAAAAAAAAAAAAGGAAAAAATATTTACAATCAAAATATATTTAATAAATATGAAGCTCCATTTGCGAACATTTGTCGATTTAATTTTGGACTAAACTTTTTTTTATGAGTAGAGCTTCGTGAATCTTGGAACAAAATTTTGCTTTGCATTTACGTATTATTATAAAATTGTTTTCATTAAACCGATTATTAGAACATTTTCCACACGATAAAATATGATCTTTAATTGCACTATCCTGTAGACTTTAAAAATATCTCCCATCTATAAAACTTTTAAAGTAGTCAATTATTTCCAGTTAAAATCCAAAACTCCTGTGGCTCTTTGCTCAAATGTTGTCTATAAATTCTCGCGTTCGTGCGATACGAACAAGACATACATCGGTATGTCGTCCAGACATTTGATCACTAGAGTCCGAAAGCATCTGAATTTCAAAAGTCTACAGAATAGTACAATTAAAGATCATATTTTATCGTGTGGAAAATGTTCTAATAATCGGTTTAATGAAAACAATTTTATAATAATACGTAAATGCAAATCAGAATTTTGTTCCAAGCTTCACGAAGCTCTACTCATAAAAAAAAGTTTAGTCCAAAATTAAATCGACAAATGTTCGCAAATGGAGCTTCATATTTATTGAATATATTTTGATTGTAAATATTTTTTCCTTTTTTTTCTTCGATGACATCATAACCTGGAATTTAATTTGTATCAATTTAGTCTCTCATTCGTTTTGATTTAAAATTTAGCCTGTTAGTCAACAGTACAGGCTGTTTTTTAAAAATATACATTGTTTTTTGCTGTCGTTGTTTTTTATGTATGTGTGTAAATTTAAAGTTAATTAATATAGCTAAATTGTAGAAACCTGATGAGGGCTGAAGTAAGCCGAAAACGTTCGTCTTTATAAATAATTTTTAATGTTTGTTTAATAAAATGAAGAATGCCAAATCCATTATGGCTGCTTTTCTCAAAAGATTACACCGGCAAACACATTTTTTGGTGCCCAAGGTTTCTAAGCTGATTTAGACTAATTTGGGGGTGCTGATTCCGAAAATCACACTAATTTTTTCTCATCAAATCAATTTTTTGGAGATATTTGCTATTTTATATTTTTTTTACCATAAAGTTAGGCGTATTTATACATACATTCTAGCGTCATAATTACAATTGTAGGTTGTTATTATGATATATGTTAAATGATTATGACATCACAAACCTTTAAGTAAAAGTCAAACTTGCTATACAAGGAGGTACAGTATGTATTTGGTAAGAAATGGACACTGAGTAGTTGGTAGGCCTACCGAAGCAAGTTAAGAATTCGCCCTCGCTGTTTAAAACTCTTTTTTCTAATTTTTGAATTCTCTCGTTTTCAACTCGCTTCTCTCTCTCTCGTACACACTCTTTCTCGCTCTTTCTCCCTCTGTTTCCAAAAAACGAAATGTATTCCTTGTAAATTATTCGCCCAACCGCGATTATTTTCATCTGGTAAAGCATTCGCCAAACTTTACAATTTTACTGTTTTGCTATATTTGCGGGGAATATACGTTACAATTAGTGGAAAGGGATTAGTGAATTTGTGAAGTGTGCTTATCTTGCTTACTTCAAAGTAATGCTGGGTGATCAAGATAAGGCATGGGCACCCCATATTGTATGCAAGCAATGTGTTGAGCATCTTGGACAGTGGGCAAAAAAAGGATAGAAAGTCACTCCGCTTTGGTATTCCAATGGTCTGACGTGAACCGAAAAATCATTTCGATGACTGCTACTTCTGTGCAGTCAATACGAAGGGAATCAACAGAAAGAATAGGAATTCGTTGGTTTATCCAAACCTCAAGTCTGCAATTAGGCCAGTTTCCCACTGCAATGAAATTCCTGTTCCAGTGTTTAAAGGCTTGCCCGAATTGGAATTGCCTGGTTCTAAAAAAGACCAAGCCTCCGTTTTGTCCACTGACAGTAGTGAAGCCACTGTTTCAGGTGTCGGTTTTCCTCCTTCTTCACTACCACAGCTTTTTTCTCAAGAAAACTTAATGATCTGACTAGAGATCTCAACCTTTCCAAAGGATCTTCTGAACTTCTAGCTTCAAGACTCAAAGAAAAAATCTACTTCAGCCTGGAACTCTCATAACCTTCTATAGAAAACGCCATATTGAATTCTTGCCATATTTCACTCAGGAAAACGACATAGTATATTGCAACGACGTTGCCAGCCTGCTGCGGTAGCTTGGTGTCCCAACAGTATGATCCTCAAGATTGGCGCCTTTTTATAAACAGTTCCAAAAGAAGTTTAAAATGTGTTCTTCACAATGGCAACTTATATGGATTAGTTCCTCTAGGCCATTCAACGACCCTTGAAGAAAAATATGATGAAATCAAATTTGTTCCAGAAAAAATTTCATATAGACAGCACCAATGGATCATATGCTCGATTTGAAAATGGTTGGGTTTCTCCTAGGGCTACAAGGTGGCTACACAAAATTTCCTTGCTTCTTGTGTTTGTGGGACAGCAGGGCAAGAACAGAGCACTGGATAAAAAAGATTAACCTGTGCGCAGTGAGCTGATTCCTGGCTCAATGTTCTGGCTCCTCCTTTGGTGAAGAGCTCCAAAATTGTGTTTCCTCCTCTTCACATAAAGCTTGGCATCATGAAACAATTTGTGAAGGCTCTTGAGAAAGATGGTGACTGTTTCAAATATATTTGCATAAAATTTCCAGGCCTAACCATAGAGAAATTAAAAGCTGGAATTTTTGATGGACCCCAGATTCGAAAGTTAATGAACGACGCAAATTTCTGTAATTTTATAAATCCTGCAGAATTGAGTGCCTGGACGGCGTTTACGAATGTAGTAAAATTCTTCTTGGGAAAATTAAAGGCGTCCAACTACAAAGAGCTTGTTGAAACATTACTCACAAGTCTATATCAATTGGGTGCAAATATGAGCATCAAGTTACATTTTTTGCACAGCCATCTTGCCCGTTTTCCAGAAAATCTAGGTGATGTGAGCGACGAGCAAGGGGAGTGCTTCCATCAAGACATTAGCGACATGGAAGTTCGCTATCAAGGTCGTTGAGATGCCATCATGCTGGCAGACTACTGTTGGTATATCAAACGTGATGATGCCGGAGCCTCCCATTCTAGAAAATCAGTAAAACATCAATTTATGGCTGATGATGTCTATGCTTAGCATTTTTTACAATTTCAAGCTTTAACTGTGAATATTTTGGTGTGATTTTATGAATATGTGCCAAAAGTTAAATAAAAATATTGTTTCTTCAATTTGCTTGTCTTTATTGTAGCTATTGGCTTCCTACAGAGAGGGGTATACCATAGCAGAAAAACTAGACCTGATAGAGAAAAAGTGACAACAGTTCTTGAATCAGCACCCTCAAATTAGGTAAAAACAGTTAAAACATCTTAGGCACCATGACAAAATTTTTTTTGTTGGCCAGTGTTATTGATTTTTCATTGATGGGTCATTCCATTATAACTCAAACAAGTTTAAAAAATTTTGTAACCCAAAATTTTCTTTTCACCTGTCCTTTTTATATGTTGTTAATCTCCTTAAATGAAAATAAACAAAAAAAATTTTTTGGAAATTACTAAACTACTTTTCAAGATACAGCTGTTTGAAGTTTTTGCTCATTAGGTGGCACACTGATTGCTTTTTTTCAAATATTTTGATTTTTAGGTTTTCAGTAAGATAGAAACTTGGTTGAAATGTTGATTCCACCATTTTCAACCATAAAAAATCTAAAAATAGTATTGTTTTTCTTGTATTACTTATAAATAAAAAGTTATGAACTAGTTAAAAAATAGTATTGCTTGCAAAATATAGCCCGAAAAACCTCTGTGGGAATCATCATATTAAAAAAATAAAAAATTATGGCAATAGTATAAGATCTGAACTGTAAAATAAGAAAGTTACAGAAATAAGTTTTGTGTCTTTTTCAAATAATTTGCAAAACAAAAAGTGGATTTTTCTAAAGCATAATTTACATTTTTTCTGCTTTAGCAAGCGACTTTTAAAGTCAATAATTGTTAACCAATAGTTGAATAGAATTCACAATTACAAACAAAGAAAAAAGTTCACAATACATAACTTCAGATGTTGCTAAAAATACCATATGTTTTAAATAAGAATCAGGATAAAAAAGACATGTCTTTAGCAATATCTGAAGTTATGTATTGTGAACCTTTTTCTTTGTTTGTCATTGTGAATACTATAAATATTGTAACAATTTTTACTACAATGACAAAAAAATATTTGTAAATAGTAGTCAATGATCTAAACTTGTATTTTCTCATAAGATTTTTGACATACAAACTTTTGATCTTTAATCAATTTCAGTTTGTGAAAGAGTTGGTCACAATTTTACCCCTACTTTTCTCAATTCCTAAGTTTTACAACAATACTTCTAAACTTTGCTATGAAAATCAAGTGTTTTTGGTCTCTTTAAGAAGTCACCGTATGCAATTTTTTTCCATAAAACTAACCAAGATCCTCCTGTGGTTACTTTTGCTTCTTGAAAGATCCTTTTTCTCTTGGCTTCTTCTTTATCTCATCCTGGTTGCAAAAGGGAGATTCTGGGTTAATCACTTACAGTGACTTTTTGGAGACCCATGTTTTTAATACAAAACTAACTGCAATAATAGTACCCTTAAAACTTATTAGCATTATTACACTTAATTTATTATGTCATAAAGCTATTATAATCTCATAAAATGCAGATAATATCAAAAACTTTTAGACATAACTCAATATCAAGCATTTGAATATTGGTTAACAATTATTGACTTCAAAAGTTGCTTGCTAAAGCAGAAAAATGTAAATTATGCTTTAGAAAAATGCACTTTTTGTTTTGCAAATTATTATTTGAAAAACACACAAAACTTATTTCTGTAACTTTCTTATTTTACAGTTTCTTTATTTTACATCTTATACTATTGCCATAATTTTTTATTTTTTTAATATGATGATTCTCACAGAGGTTTTTCGGGCTATATTTTGCAAGCAATTCTATTTTTTAACTAGTTTATAACTTTTTATTTATAAGTACCATAAAACGGGGAAACTTTGTTCAGTGAGGTAACTTTGATCAGTTAAGTTAACGGTAATAATATTTGATTTGTAGTCAAAAAAACTGAGCTGGAAAAAACCTCAGATGTTCTATGACACCCTAGCTGAAATTAATGTTGGTACCAGTGAGTTTTGGCAAGTTTTGGCGAGTTTCAGTGAGTTTCAATGAGTTTCAGAAAAACGACTTATTGGAAAATTACATATCTTTTCAAACAACTAAAAATCATATTTTTGAACTCTTACAATATTTAAAAAAGCAAAACAGTGATCCAAATGTTGTTCACTCTATTTTTACATTGGTTTTTGACGTGTGATCAAAGTTACCCCAAAGTACGGGGTAACTTTGTTCAGCAGTGTGGTTGAAAGCATTCAGCTGCGAAACTGTTATGACATAACCAATAAATTTTTTTTTGATAGCTCAGAGGCAGAGTGTTATGATTAGTAAGAAGTTTTCTTGTTGACAGCATCAGGTTGTTAAAAGCTAGAAACCTCCAAAATTGATCAAAGTTACCCCGTTTTACAGTAATACAAGAAAAACAATACTATTTTTGGATTTTTTATGGTTGAAAATGGTGGAATCAACATTTCAACCAAGTTTCTATCTTACTGAAAACCCAAAAATCAAAATTTTTAAAAAAAAGCAATCAATGTGCCACCTAGTAAGCAAAAACTTCAAACAGCTGTATCTTGAAAAGTAGTTGAGTAAAGTAGTTGTAAAAAAGTAGTTGAGTAAAGTAGCTGTAAAAAAGTAGTTGAATAAATAAAAACAAAAAAATTTTTTTGTTTTCATTTAAAGAAATTAAAAACATATAAAAAGGACAGGCAAAAAAAATTTTGGATTATAACCTTGAGCTCAATTATAATGGAATGACCCTGATTGAAGGCCAATTGGTGTTATTTTTATTTATTTTTTTGCTTGTGATACTGCTGTCCAAGCTCATGAATGTAATCAAATCAAACTGCCAAAAATTGCATCAAGTTTTGCACTAAAAATAAAGCATAATAAAGTTGAAATACACAGGCTTTTATATGCAAGCAATCAAGATTGTAATAACATACAAAAATTTGCATCAACAATCATGGCATTTTTGAGTTGAATGATGTTTGTAAACAAGTATTTTTCAAAAAAATTGTTAAAACTAGTAAGAAAATTAAACTAACTAAAATACATTTATCTTTCCTAGTCAAAATTGGGATTGCAAATACTTTTTAACTGAGCATTGAAAACCTAGTAAGCAAAAAATGATGTTAAGTATGGGGACACAACTGTAAGCCTATATAATCGAAAGTCAAATACCAAACCAATAATGCTTCATGTTTATTTCTGACAAATCTAATTTTGATCGGTAAACGTTTCAATTTTTTAAATATTTCAAGTTGCTTATTTTAATTTAAAAAAATTGAATTGCAAAGAAGCGTACTTTTTAGTAATCTAGATTAGATGCTAAAGTGAATATTAGACACTTTTTTTTACCAAATATCAAAAAATGGTTCAGTATTCCTAAATTTGTGGCCCACAATCTCATTCCTACCATGATTTCAGCCAGCATAAACTCACAAGTTTGGCAAGCCTGTGCTAAGGAATAGTTACACAGAAATTTCTATGTTTTAAAATCTACTTTTGTAGGTGGAGTTATTTATTTCATTTTAATGTGAATGAATCTCAAAAAAAATGTTAATTACTTGCTAGAATTTTATGAGTAAAACACAATTTGTTAATATAGACTTACCATTGTAAATAACCACCAATTAGAAAAAACATGGCATATGATACCAACAAGCCAAAAATGACATGTATATAAAACTGTTGAAAATGGTATGGTTTTAAAAACTCATCCAGAGCATTCATGGGAGATTCAGTTATGTTGTCAAGCCCATGATTTTCAATTTGATGATTCTCATTTTTGGAAAGACTTGAAAAGGGGAAAAACTTGAACTCATCCCAATTCTTCCAAAGCATGACTAAGAAGAGAACAAATTCTCCCCTTGCTGCAGAACCAAACAAAATTAGCAAGAGAGATGAGAAAACAATTGCCCATGTTTTTTTAGAAAACAGAAATTGAATGGATGGTAGACTGTAGTGTTTCAAACCAGCTTTATAAATACCGTCTTGGCTTGTGGCAGACATTGCAACCCAACCCCAAAAATGTTACTGTCTTTAACTAATCTACATATCAAGAGAAAAAAAATAAAAATTTGCAAAATATTACTAGATATATAATCAGCAATTCTTAAGACTTACCGGTACTGTATTAGTCACTTTTTTTTTAACTCACAAATACATTAAAAGCATATCAAATGCCTACAACAATCTTATCTTTAAATTTATGTAAACCAGAATTAATCGTAAAAACATGATGTCGAAAACTACCAAATTTTTGCTGTTACAAATATTCAAAATAATCATTGTATGCATCAGTGGCATGCAAGTCATGCGTTGCATGACCAAGTTTTTAGGAATTGCGTGACGAACTTTTGCGCGATGAGGTAGATATCGTTGAATTAGATGAGAAATATTACTTGTTCGGGATGAAATCTGAGGCCGATCCTAGACGAAGACCCGTTTTTTGTGTTATTTTAGAGAATACCGTGAAATTAGAACGAAAATTAAGAAATCGGAGACTGATTTGAAGTGATGACTTTCTTTTTTTTAGAGACCACTCCATTTTGAGGACGAAAAGTGCATTAGCCTACCCGGAACGATTTCAAGCGATGACCTTTTTTTTAGAGAGCTCTGCATTTTCAGGAGAAAAAGTGCATTACCAGGCAACAATTTCATGTAGGCCTAATAAGCTTTTTTTCAGAGATCACTGTATTTCGATCGGAGCAAAAGTGCATTACCCGGAACGATTTCAAACAATGACTTTTTTTTTTAGAGAGCCCTGCATTTTCAGGAGAAAAAGCGCATTATCAGACAACAATTTCAAGTGATGACCTTTTGTTTTTAGAGAAATAAGCAAAAATCTTGGACGAAAATTGGTCTTGATTGCCATGACATTACGACTAAAAGTTACAATCTCACACAAAAATTTTTTTCCTGCCAATAAAACATTGCATGTCTCACTTATTAATTACCCATAACACACCAATTTTTATGATCAGATTTTGGCATGCAAATTGCATGGCCAGACTCAGAGGTTATCGCACGCCACTGCATAGGCTACATTATTACACTGCTGAAATCTGTGATCTCAGATTGAAATTAAAATGCTAGGCTACAACCGATGCAATCTGTACTATTAGTTTGAAACTAAAACGCTAGGCTACAATTGACATTTCACACATAATAATGTCTCTGATAGGCATTTTTACCTGGGCCAGATCACAATTTATCGGGCAATACAGATCTATCCGACCTGGTTCAGATCTGGTAAAATATCGGGCGTGCTAAAACGTGCCCTGATCTTAAATTTATGATCTGGACCTGATGTAAATGCCAGGTCGGGGCCAATTTAGCACGCCAGACCACTTACCAGATCGGATCCTGATCTGAAACTGGGAATAACAGATCTGGTAAGCTGGTAACGTCTGGCTATCGGTTTAAATAATTTAGAAACATATGCATCACAATAGATCTGGTAAAGACCTGGTAATGATCAAACAAAACAGATTAAAATTTAATCTGTTTTTCCAGATCTAAAAAAGATCTGTTTTGTTGTGAAAGGCCTAATATCGGGCTCAGATTAAGCCCCAGATTAAGATTAAGGGCCCAGATTTTTTGTTCTGGTAATATCGAGCCCAGATTAGGTTTTTCCCAGATCGAGCCCAGAATTTGTGGCTATCTGGGGTAGGTCTATTGTAATAAAACACAGTTTGTCTGACTGGCAAAAGTGGGTTTTTAAAAATATAGTTTGATGTTTCTTACTTTTTCTTCCTGGTTTCTCTCTTAAAAAAAACTTATTTCTCTCACTTCTCTTTTAATTGTTCTTTGCTAACATAAACCAACTGGCGTCAACTCATATAGTTAGTAAGCTATAGCTGTTGCGCGGAAAGTAAGTAAATAGTTTACACCTATCAAAAATAAACTATAGAAAGATGAGTATAGGGAATCACTCCTAACTCTGCCACTGCTTTAATGAATATGACCAAAATCACTTTTGGCCTGCAATATATTCAACTGATCGAGAAAATGCATACACAAGGGTAATTTGACTTTTTACCATCGAGGCAAATGACACATTACTGTGCAAAAGTACAAAGACTCATTCGATTTCGACCAATATCACATTGGTACTGCGCTGTTTACAACCACATTGCGCTAATTTTCAACAGTCAAAACAATTACTGGTGAAAATTGACTTGGTAAAGTGCTAACAATAATCTAGCTAAAATGAAAAAAGTTTATCTAGACATAAAACATTAAAAAATTGAAAACATTATTTGGGGGTTTCAAATTCTAAAAAAAAAAAAAATAGAAAAGGTAATCTTATCATAAAGCATTAGGGGAAAATTAAAGGTATACCTTAGCTTGGCGCATATAGCCTAAATTAAGAATAAAAAATACTATTGGGGAGCAAGATCCTCCGGCAGACAGCTTTTCGACTATTGAAGTCTCGTCAGACGGTTTGATTTTGCAAATGTCAAAAAAAATCGAAAGACCAAAAGACTGAAGTGACGATTTGATTTTTCAGAATGTCGAAAAAATTTTTTTCTCCAAAAAATAAACTACTTATTACGTAGTCTCTGATCAAACAAATAAATTTACTGTTAATAAAAAGTCATTTGTTTTATACAATTTTATGAAGATATCAATTCGCTTTTATTGTTTATGAACTCAAATAATTACAAATAATTTTATCTTTACTAGTTTTCATTTGACAAACCACAATAGGCCTATAGTCTGTCTTTTTCTTAGTAGTAGAGCCGAATGGTGCTAGTAGTAAAACTGCAGCAAGAGTTTTAACAACTCTACTTTTACGAAGATTGACAAATTCAGATTATCAGAATGCGCTTGAATATGCTAATTCCAGCAAACACTCATAGCCGTACAAATCTTTTTCTAGAAATTACAACCTTTTTGGGACAAAAATCGAAAAATCAGAAGCTGATTTAAAGTGAAAATTTTTTCTGTTTATTTTAGGGATCACTACAAAAATTGGTAAAGTCGGAGACATATTCAAAGTAAAAACTTTTTTTTTGGTCTTCAGCTTGCATTTGAGACAAAATTTCTTCTCATATTCGCAAAGTGCTAGAAGATTATGAATCGGGCAAACGTCATAAAATTTGGGCAAAACTGTATTGCCTCCCCAATCTTTTTTTTGGTGGATACGGCTATGCTACACTGTTTACTAAAAGGTTATTTTGTTAAATAATTTTCCTTCTGTAGGTCTACTACCTTTTATGTTGTCCAGTTCATTAAAAATAAACTGGATTTCAGTCTTTCCAAACTGGGCTAGTTTTAAAAGCTGATACCACCCCTATAAAACAGTAAGTTCTAATATGGCCAAGTGTCTCACCGGTAATAATCGGCAAAAATTTAATAGACAATGGGGATTTAATTCAAAGTTTTAGTCCAAAATTTTGTACCACTCTATGATTGGATATTTAAAGTCAAGGGCGTTGGAAATAGGGGGAAGGTGGCCTGAAGAAGCATAACCACAGTCGTAAAACTGCGCTTTTATAGGTAGGCCTACATCGACACAATGATAGTAGTAGAGTTAGGCAAGAAAGCGAGCTTCACCGGGCAAACCTCAGTACAGGTGTATCAAAGTCAGCCTACTAGCTAAAAAGTATTAGGTTGGATAGAAAGTTCTGCCACATTTTTAACCTGGAATTTTATTATTAATTATTTTTGAACTTAGTTAAGTGAATGTTACTGATATTATTATTATGCTTTAATTTACCGTTTCAGATTAATTTGATAACAGTTTCCTCAATTTTGATATTGATTTAAAACTCTAAAATGGGAATTGATCAAACAGACATTGAAACGTTGCATCTTGTATGAATACAAAAAGGGCTCAAAATCATTGAAAGCTGCCAGAAACAGTCATTCTGTCTATCAAAATGAGGCTCCGAGTATTCGTACCTACCAACAATGGTTTAAACCAGGAGTGGGCAAACTTTTTAGCTCGAGGGCCGCATTTACAAGCTGATTTTGTCTTCGGGCCGCACTATGGTAATCTCTAAAAAAAGATCATAACTTTTAATCAAGGTCCAAAATATCCTTTTTCGTCTCGAAAAAAGTGATCTTAAATTTTGGACATTGATTGAATGTGATGACTATTTTTTATAGATCATCACAACTGAAAGCGAAGAGAGAGTAAAGTTTTTTTCTTGAGGCTTTCGCGGGCCGCACAAAAAGTCGTGGCGAGCCGTAGTTTGCCCACATCTGGTTTAAGCAATTTGAATTGGGCAATTGTTCTCTCGCTGACTCCACTTGATCAGGAAGATCCTTTTCTATTAATTTTAAGTTTTTAAAGAACGTTGTTGAAAAAAAATCATAACAAACAGCTTGGGAATCGGCATGCTGGTTTAGCACATGTCATAGTACAGTAATAACACAATTAAACAAACTTGGAAAGGTCTCAAAATATGGTCAATAGTTTTCACATAAACTGACTGCTAATCAACTTAATTAACAAGTTGCAATCTGCTTTTTAAGGTGTACATTGCCTTTTTAGGTTTTGTGACAGGACTTTCTATCCAACCTAATAGTTCCAAAGCCATTGTTTAAAGCAGGGATGTCTAACCCGCGGCCCCCTAAGCCTTCTTGTGAGGCCCGCGAAGGAAGTTTTAGCAGATGTTCAATCATCTTGAATTATCGCAGTGCTCTAGACTTTCTCAACCTGTGTTGCACGAGAGATTTCCAATTGTACTGTAAAATCTTTTGAAAAACACCGATGCCCAGCCTGCAGATAGTAATCATTTAATTCGACAAAACAAAGCCCTTAAGCAGAGTGAAGACCTTTTTTTTTTAGAGAACACATGATTTTGGAGACGCAAATTGCAAATCAGAGGCTGATTCTGGGTGAAAACTTTTTTTAGAGAACACCTGTTTTGAAGACGGAAATTTTCAAACTAACTTGCATGAGAACATCACTTTGATTACTGCAGCTATTGTGGCCCGAGATAAACTTGCACACGAATATTTGGCTCGCGACGAGTAAAAGATTGGGAACCTCTGGTTTAAAGTGTATTTCAAAGATTGTCATGCCATAAAGTGAAGGTGAAGCCTTTTTTGCATTAAGCCTTAAATTTTGTTTTAAAGTTCCAAGCTAAAAAATTTGTTAATATCCATGCTTTAAAAACCATTTATTATAGTTTGATATATTCCCATTTAAAATACTGTATAACTAGTTGGGGAAAAGCTGCCAAAACTATTATCCAACCTATTATAAATACACAAAACGCATTATTAGGATAATGACAGGAAGTAATTGGCAAACTAATTCATGTCCCCTTTTTACCAAACTAAAAATTCTAAAACTATGTGATGTATACAAATTACAAATGGGCATCACAATTCATAACATCAAAAACAATAAATGGCAAATTAACAACACAAATTATCTACTCTCAAATTTAAACACAATACACAAATATAACACTAGAATCTCAAAGAACTCTAATTATTATGTTCATTCGATCCAGACAAACTTAGGAAAATCTTCAATCATGTTTGCAGGGCCACAAGTGTGGCAAGGTGTTCCAAATGAAATTAAGAACTATTCAAAACATACATTTAAGAAAGCCTATACAAAATTTCTACTTCAATCTTATAAATAGAAAAAAAAAAGAATAATAAGAAGGAATACAAACATGTTTGGATTCAGTTACTACTTAATTATTGCTTTGTAAAACAAAAACAAAAAAATTTATTTATATATATTTTTTTTTTTTTTTTAACTATTAGTTGTTAACTATGTGTTGCTAATTGTACATATTTGCTGTCTCTGTTGTTTTATCAGATGTTAAATATGTATTGCTGATTGTACATAACTGTTGCCTCTGTTGTTTTTTCTTTCGCGGGTATTTCTTTTTTTTTATTTTTTTATCTTTTGCTGTTATTTTTCTCTGTGATTTTCTTTTGTGTACTCATTGTTAATTTTTTTAATTTTTTTTTCCTCTGCAAAATGTTCATCTGTGTTTAATAATCTTTTAGTGAAATTTAAATTATTTCTAGTAATGTTTCTTTTATTCTTTAAATTTTTTTTTTTATGGGGTGGCAGCAGACTTAGATGACCTGATGATCTTTCGCTGTCTCCTCGTCAAGTGACTGGTTGGTCAATTAGTAAGTTTTTTCTTTTTCATAAAATAGTATTCTGTAAACTATTTTGTCATTCATATGGATTTATTTGTATCTTACATTTAATTTTGAATGATGTACCAGTATTACTTGACAAATAATAAACTGAACTGAACTGAACTGAACTAGGATACCAATAAAATGCATACTGTGTCATGAGGGTAAGTGATATAATGCTTACAATACCATGTAATAAGGGATACAATATAAAGTACTGAAGTGATATAATAAGGAATGCAATGCATACAATGTAATGAAGGTAGCTCTCTACTAAATGAGGGTAAATAAGGACATGATAGAGTTTCAATGAATCGATATGAAATTAATATATCGATTTTAAAGATCGAGATCAAGCGATTGGTTGCCATCTGCCGGATACAATCAATATTTTTTTGCCAAGCTTATCCATTTTTACAAAGCCAAGTTAATTCCTTCTAAGAATTAGACAAATAGATTGGATTCACTTCAACCTCAGAGCTTGAGTTCATAACTTTTATCAACCACAATCTGGGTTGATTACAGTTATGGTAATTAGCCTACTTTTAATTTATAACCGCTGTTTTGACATATTTTATTTAATTTTAACATTTGCAGTGCAAAAACTGATTAATAAAATTTTTTAAATACTAATTTTAAATTCCGTACTAAAAAGTAAAGTTAAACAAAACTTAAACAGAAAAAAGTTCTCCATTCGGCACAATACGCAATTAAATAACTTTTATCTTTTTGCTATTGTAAGGTCATCTTTATTAGTTATGTCATTTCTGTGCATGTTTTCGCACTGTTTGCAGCATTTCTGCAAAGCGTTTTAGCTAGTTAATTTATTTTTTGTCGTAACCCATTTTCCAGCAAGTTGGTACAGGAACCTTTTTTGTTCCAAACATTTATGTGCTCACGACTTTCAATCGCTGTTTGTATACATGTTTCTGTTAAAGTTTGTTTCCAATCACGATTTTGTCGGCTAATTGCAAAGTCGGCAACGCTTTTTTTATTCGTTTTTTCATGGTATAAGCTAGTCGCCTTAAATCTATAACAATTTAGTTCAAACTCACAACCATTTCCCGTGGTAAAAGTAAAATAATTTTGCGACTGGAAACTTTTGGATAATTTAAGAATTGAAAAAAGTTTTTTACCATCAAAAGTAAAGTGAAGACTAAAAAAAAAGTTTTCACTTAGTATTTTTTTATTTCAAATTGAATGAAAAAAGTGTTTTCTTTTTGCTTTACAGGAATACCGCAAATAGTAAGTTTTATCGGATAACCATTCAGGCAATAATTAATTTACTAAAAGACGTTTCGTAACGGTCATGCTCATTTTCGCGCTCGTTCAACGTTGTTCAGGATCGTTCAGGCTTAGTTTCGAACCGTCAATATATAGGCTTACTCCAACAATGAGACTCATTTCTTGATAGATTGAACTTCATGTTTTTGCACTATGTGCTAACGGGCTAACCACCTGACGAATTGCTTGAACGACGCTGCTTTCAACTACCTTCGCTATTTCGTTTCTTATATAGGATCAAGAGATACTGTATGATAAGAATCGCAAACAATTTGTTTTAGCTCATTGTTAAAGAACATGATAATGGCAACAGATTTCTTGAAAAAAAATTAATAAATGATCGTATAATCATCATGACATTCGTGTAAAATCATTCTAGTACATTTTTAGCCATTAAACCTTTCCCTTTTTGTTTGCTTTGCAAATTTAATTAACAAGCAAGCAAACGTCTATGACTCGACATGATGGCATAACTTAAATAATGCAAAGCCTATTGCACTTTGCCTTAATTATGTTGCTTTGAAACGCAATTCAAAAGCCGTTGGGGCTTTTAAAAAAGGGAATTGCATACTTTTTCCGCAATGCAATCTTTTTTAGCCCAAAAACTAAGGCAAAGGTTAAATCAATAGGTTCAATATGACGCAACAGAACCAGAAACAGCTTGACTGTGCAAGTGCGAAAAGCGAAGGCTTTTGGTAAATAATTTGCCGAAATGGCGAATTCGATTATTGATAAATCTTAGCAAGTCTGTTTCGTGCAAGTTTTTACAAGTTTGTTCAGAACGAAACTATTCAATTTTTTTCACTCACATAACAACAATTTTGTCAACTTTGTATAATATTTAATCAATTTTTTTCAGAAATACTGTTGTTTGTTACCTAGGTTAGCAAGATAACTTCAAGCCATGACCTTACATAACCCGACGCAATCTTCCTATCGAACCGATAACCCAGAGTAGCTTTTGCTTCTATAAATGATATCTAGATATTAAACCTGCAATCAAATGCATTTTTTGCACAAACGTTAAATATGTTTTGAGTAAAAAGAAAGCGGAACACACAAACTGCAAGTTTTCCGTTCGACATACCTGAAGCAAAACATCTAATAAACTTTCTTGTCTAAAAATACACCTCGTAGACTGTATTGCTATTATTTTTATGAAACGAGGGAGTTTACGATTTGGCGATCCTGTAACTTATTGTTATTAGGTGGCCCTCTTTTTTAAATGCAAAATGGAATCATACTTGAATTTCGATGGAAAAATTTTTCAGCTCAGCTGAAGAAGACATGCTAAAAGTTTCAGTATAGCAAGAAAATAATCTTTTTTTCAACTTAAAAAACTTAAAAAAAACTTTTCGGGCTAATCATTTTCTGCCATTACAATATTGGCTGGGAATACATATCCGCCTGGGATAAAAATATAAATAGAAGCAATCCCATCAAACTCTTTCTCTGCGGAATATAGCTAAAAAAATTTACTGACAAAATATAGCACACTCTTGTCAACACTAACTTTAAAGTTCGACTATACACTCAACATTTGGCTGTATTAGTGCTCACAGATACAACTTTATGTTAACCAATAGCAGCATTAATTGCAACATCACAAAACCTTGGTTACAAGACGAGATGCTAAATATGAGGAAGTGGAAACAAGTTGGAAAATACAAGACTGCTAAAAGCCATATTTATATAATCACAGTGTTTTGAACTAAAGTTTAAGAAAATTAGAGGAAAACCCACATGTGGGTAATTACCCAGAGGTTAAGAACCTATGCTCTAGTTGTAAACTATGAAGTATACTGAATAACCGTACTGATAGTTCACAACACTCTCCTTGTCACTATCTTGTTTTAGCTAATGTAATTGCATCTCAGGTAGTCGAAAATGGATGATACGAGGCTGTTCACCACAAGCTAACTCGACTTGTTTTTTAAGAAGTGTCTGACCTTTAGAGGGGGACAACACCAGGCCCAATGATTATATGTTTGAGAATTTCTCACGAAAAGAATTCACTGCCGCCCTTCAACACTTGAAACCGGATAAAGCTCCAAGCCCTGATTCTTTACCCACTGGAGCTGCTTTGAAGTCTTAGTTACGTTATTTTTTGATAGTGGCTACGTTATTAATTGCATTCAACATTTTCACGATCTGCAGTAGAGCACTTGTAGTTGCGACCCAAAGCCGATGAAACCCATGGATATCCTAAGAGTTATTGACAAATATCTCTGCTCTGTGTCCCTAAAAGATCCTCGAGAGTCTTATTTACGCCTCTGTTGCATTAATTATTGACCCACTGCCCACTAAAGAGCAGGCTGGGTTTCGACACGGAAAGTCAACTGTGGATGAAGTCGTTCTGTTGACACAAAACATTCAGGAATCTTTCGAGGCTAAGAAGAAGGCCGGTGCTATATTTGTCAATCTGACAGCAGCATATGACATTCTAACGCACCGTGGCTTAACCGGCAAGCCGAGGCTCTTTAGAATGATTATGAAACTTGTCCGAAATTGAGGTTTCACCCTTACTGTCGGTCGGTCGCGTGAGCAAATTTCAGATTTTTGGGCAGGTCTTTGGCAGCCAAACAATCTTAAATCATGTTTAGACCATTTATTTCACAGTATGGAGAGTGGAAGGAGCAGTTGGATATTATATGGCCTGCCATTCGATCCTCCACGCCACATTCGCATGTTGTCAAGCAAGCCTAACCCTATTGAGCGGAAAAGCACAACCCGGTTCGAAGACGATTCTGCCAAACCCAGACGCGTCTTGTAAAATAAATTACCAGTGGCGAATTTCCGACATTAGGAATGAAGTTGCTGAGTCGGTTGTTGTTATTATTGCTTCATTCAAGATTTCAAAAATATTCCGCCCACTCAGTGACTTTGATCTTTAGGTGAGTAAGGTCTGTTGGAAGATCTTTGGCGCAGGCACAAAAGAGTGCCTCGTTTCTAGGCGCCGAGACTGCTCTTATTCAAGAACAGTGATCTTGGGCTAGAGCAGATTGCTGGGCTCTATAACTCGGCAGGAAAGAAACAATGTAGCTTCTCGGTGGCAAAGCTTAGCTCGCGGGATGCCTACAAGTACTAATAGATATTCAGTTGATGTGGGACGCAGACATCCAGTCACAATGCGCAGGGGACGTTGTTAACGATAGGATCGATAAGCCGAGTATGAGAACTGCTGCACCAAAGTAGGTGCGCAATACTCAGCAGCAGAAAGTATAAGAGCTAGAGTTGCTGTGCACAAAGCCATGGCACCAGCACCCCAGTTTGTTCCTGCCAAACGCCTGATTAATAAAACTCTTGAAGTGAGTTTCTCACACAGTGACTCTGGTGTCATCGATATGTGACTGATCTATTTTGGTGTTGCACAGAAAGACAGTGGGTTGCCATTTAGACAAACCAGTAGCTCACGATTTGCCTTCTTGTTATTGAAATGGAAGGCAGGCGACACCGCTTTGGATTCGCTGAGCTTCAACTTTCCTTTGTGGAGATATGCCTGTAGAGTTGACATATCTTGGCTAAGAGTCCTCTTTAGCGTCTGCCAGTCTCTAGTAATATGAAAAAGCGCCAAGTCATCAGCGAAGGCATATTTTCTGGAGATAATCGACAGAAAATCGCTTATATAGATGTTAAAGAGGATGGGATCCAAGACGGCAAACAACTACCGATGGCAGCAAGCAAAACAGGCTAGGCCATCTAAAGAACGGCGTTTCTCAGGGTATTTTCAGGATGACGTGTAAAAAACGGCGTCTTGCCTCCCCGCCTTTTTCAACATCTAAACCTACGACCTGCCTCCATGCTTTCCAGAAAGTTTGCCTTTGCAAAAGATCTAGCAATGTTTTACTCTTCTTAAAACCGGAAGGGCTTGGAGGGATTTTAAGTTAAGAAAGGCAGTGGGTTGCCATTTAGACAAACCAGTAGCTCACTTTTTGCCTTCTTGTTATTGAAATGGAAGGCAGGCGACGCCGCTTTGGATTCGCTGAGCTTCAATTTTCCTTTGTGGAGATATGCGGGAAAGACATGACCATACTTTCAGCGTATTTTCAGACTTGGAGGTTAAAGCTCAGTCACACTAAGATGGTGACGACTGTCTTTTATTTAAATAACCAGGAAGCCAAGCTGATCTAAAAGGCTACAACCACAATAAAATTTTACCGTTTTGTCCAACCTCTTCTTATCTTAGGTTAAACTGGACAGATCGCTCATGCTCAGTTACCATCTAGTGGCATTGTGCAAAAAACTCTCTTTGCGCGTCACACTGCGGAGGCAAGTGGTAGGCTAAGGATGAGATGTTGGTGCCAAAACACTGCGCACGGCTGCCCTATCTCTGGTTTACTCAACAGCTGAGTACTGTGCACCAGTCTGGTGTCGCAGCGCTCACACTCGCCTCATAGACAGTGTCTTGAGTGACACCTTGCGCATAGTCACTAGATGCCTGCATCCCACTCCAACGGACCACCTACCGATACTTTCAGGCATCCAGCCAGCTGAGCTTCGCCGTTATTTAAAACTGGGAGCGACACTCTCCTGGACCTACCGTAGTTCTCTGGCACCTTACCACAACCTGTATGGTCTTTTAAGTGGACCCTCAGACACTCGCTAAGTGAGACTAAGATCTAGACGCCCGTTTGTGCCAGCTACGCGGAATCTATTAAACAACCTCGCCGGACTAGGCATCCGCGCTTCTCAGTAAACGAATTATCGATGAAATACGGAGTACTGAGAGAATACATCGAGGCTTCATGCTTTTCATACCCATGACCAGTGTCAGATTTGTTGCATTGCCCCGAACAGCTTAGGTTAAGCTTAATCGCCTGCGGACTGATGCAAAGCACTTCCATTTTTCCATGCACATATGGGGTTTTTCCCCTTCACCGAATCGCAAGTGCGGCGCTCCGAAAAAAACCACAGACCACGTCCTAAAAGCATGTCCCATTCATTTGGCACCACATGGAGCACGAGATCTGACGGTTTTGGATAACAAAACCAGATGCTGGATCAAAACCATCCCTGCCAGCATTTGATCCGGGTAGTACAGCAGCCTGAGGTAATAAAAGAATAAACGCTTGGGCCCAGTTCTGTCTTTGTCTGTACAACCCGGAGGAAATACCCTTCCAAACGATGACGACAAAAACGTATAAAATTATATTTTCTGGTTCATCGCCGTGCCAACGCGAATAAGCTGATAAAATCAGTAAAAAAACGATACAAGTAAAGCATGAAAATAGTAAATAAATTTTTAGCACTGTAATTATCATGTTCATAGTCAATGCGTTACCAAAAAACACCAACGGAAACTCCAAAACGAATATTAAACACGACTAGCTTCAATGATGTGAAATGATTGCAAAACGTATAAAACTCAAAAACGAATATTAAACATGACTAGCTTCTATGAAGTGAAGTGATTGCATAACATATAAAACTCAATAACCAAAATTAAGCACGACTAGCTTTTATGAAATGAAGTGATTGCAAAAGATAAATGATATAGTGGTACCGAAATAACATTATTTTTGTTAGGCGTCACACTATCAATTATACAACAGTTGTGTGTGATTTGATACAAAGCATCAAGTAAGATACAGATTTGATAAATCTAGACGAAAATAAACAGATTCAACTTGAACTCTGGAGTCCAACAACGGTCTTGATAGGTTTAAAAACGGTTAAGAGATAACTTAATTTTTGCTTGAAAAAATGTTTTAACATAAAAAATTATGATGACGCCATTGCAACATGAAAAATTGGAAAATTGAAAAAATTTATTTTGGCCCTACCCACAAAGCAAATAAACACACACAAAAAAACACATACACCTAAATGTAATTAAATTTGGGCTAGTTCAGGGAGCATTGAAGAAGAGAACGTTTTCCAGTCGAGATGTTCCCCAGCAAGTATCACAAAATACAGTGCCAGAAACTTTTGAAGTTGTACAGTAAGCGTCAAAATAAGCTGCAAAGATGCATAAGGTACCAAAAAGTTAAGGTTAAGAACAACATTCTTACAGAAATTCAGAAAATATCAATCAATATATTCAAAATAAAGCTTTCCATTGACAACTTAAAAATAGAGGCAATCAAAATCAATTACAATACTTCAAACTAATTTATCAAGCTAGCCTTACGCCGAAAGTGGCCGTCTTTTGCTAGACTTAAAAGCCAACCCGTAGTTTTCAGCGGTTACACATCATTACGTACATTTTAATATTTTCTGAGTAATAATATAGTAATCATCTAAAGATCTGAGTAATTGATAACCTCCAAGCAAATTTCCATGGCTTCATGTGTCTCTTTTATGTCTATAGTGTTAACTATAAGTATAGATGGTTCAACATTTTATATGTAGCAAAACTGCTTTTAAACTGGCTTTGCTAGAGTCGATGAATAGTCTCCATTCATCACTATCATGTTCGTAACCTAATTCAATCATCAAGCCAGAAACATCTTTGCAATAGCACAAGTTGTCTTTAACATCGAAGAAAGATGATAACTTTTCATGACGAAGTCGAAACTTGGAAATTTTAGTGTCTTTTTCAAGTAAGTTCCACTGCTTTAAACGTGAACCTAGTATCTCAGCCTTGCCTTTAGTTAACGTCAAATCTCGCATCAGATCATTTAACATGTTTTGATTAATTAAAGTTGTTTTTTTTAGTAGTCCATCCTTCCTTGCCCTCTTCACTCTCATATGCTTTACTGCCTGTCGTTTCACGCTCAGTTGAGGATTCTTCTGATTCTAGTTATTGAGGTAAAAGGGGGTGAAGGAACAGGCAGATCGTTTCCATGAGGTACTGGCTTAAAGGTAGGGTTACAATTTGGATATACAATTTTTGATTTGTTTTTCCGGGAAAATCCTTTGATGTTGGTTAAGCAAAAATAGCAGTCAGTTGCATGGTCTGTCTGCTCACGCCAAACCATTGGTACAGCACAAGGCTTTTTCGTTTGGTTCCTTCTTATTCACCAAAGCAACCAAGTTTTGCAAGCATTGCAGCAACTACGAGGAGCCCATAACTTGTCGTGATTACCAACTGCACAGCCGAAATAACACTTGTAAGCTATCTTCATTGTCGAAGAAATATTTCAATGATCTGTAGATGGAGTGTACTTTTCGCAAATTTAACAAAAAATGTTGGGACTATTCTCATACTTTTTTCTATTGTTTAACATTGTCAATGGACCCAAGATTCTACATTATAATATAATTGTAACACAACTGGCAAAAAAAGCTAATCAGATATTTATATTAGACAAAGAAAGCTTAAGCCAGTCTTCTTCGTCCTCTCCGCCTCTAACACGATTTCAGTAGTTTTACATTGTTAAATTTTTCAATGTTTTCAATCAATAAATTCAATAAAACACTTATTCTCAAACTTTCCTTCATTTTCACACATCTAAACAATATAACTTTATTACTCATACAAGTTTAAAGGCAGATGTATCAATAGCAATGAATATAGATTGATAGCATACAGTGATTCAATTGGTGTTGATAGGTGTGGATTGCCTTATAAGACTCCATTACCACATAAAGTTAACATTAGCTAAGTTCCAATATTAAGTCCCATTTGTCCACGCTTCAGTTGATTTTACAACGACATCAGCTTAAGACCAGAGTGTATTATCACTTTCATTGACCTTGTTGTGATAGAGTTCAATAAATATTGTTATTTGTAGTAGCAGCAGCTATTGTTCATACTTTTAGGGATGTTTTAACAACATGTTTAACACTGTAATAAGAATGCATGGAGTCAGAATTCATCATATATTCAATATCTCAGTAACTAGACGTGATAGAAATAATCTGATTGCAGATTTGGATTCAGCATCCGAAAGTTACCCTAACACGCTCTTCAGGTATTCAGATACAAAATTTTTTGTTGGACAGTGTTATCGATAGCTTTCCAGTAACTAAATATTTTACCTTTACGACAGGAAAAGGTTTTGAGTTTAAACTAAATTGGTATAAATTTAAGACAACTAGCTTATGAAAAGGCGGATAGAAAAAGCGTTTTCGATTTTGCAATTAGCGGACGAGGTTGTAATCGGGATTCGGGAACAATCTTTAACAGAAACATGTACGAGTTTACAAACACCGATTTGAAGTCGTAAACATACAAATATTCGGAACAAAAAGTTCCTTGTACCAACTTGTAGGAAAATTGGTTATGACTAAAAACAAATTAACAGACTAAAAACGGTTTGCAGAAATGCGGGCAAACAATGCAAAAACACGTACAAAAATGACATCAACTAATGCAGATGATCTTGCAGCAGCAAAAATATAAAACTTAGTTAAGTACGTATTGTGCCAATATAAAGTACAACCCTTTTTAGTTTAAATTAGCAGGCTGGTAGAGTGGTTGAGAGCGCCGAAATTGTGATCGACATGGTCTCGGTTTAAAACCTGCTCGCGCCATTCTATTATGTTCTAGGGAAAAACACTTTACGGCACTTTCCCCTGCTTGGCAGTCTTGGCAAGCAGTTTTGCAGTTTTGCAGTTTTAAATTTTAGTTATATCTCTATAAAACTTCAACGTGACAGCAATATCTTAGCGCGCCTTCAGAAGCAGGTCGGGGTAATTGCTTGCCCTACGTATAACGCCCCCGTTTCTTTCCTGCCAATCAGGAAGATAAACTATAGAATTAAAACAAAACTTGCCAAGTTTATTTTTTAGTCAGCACTTGAAAGATTTTACTTGTCAGTTTTTGCACTGCAAATGTTGAAATTAAACAAAGCAGAAGGAAATAGCAGTTATAGATTAAAAGTATGTTAATTATTATAACTTTTATTAACCCAAATTATGGTTGATAAGAGTGACACCGTCTTTAAGGATGAAGTGCTGCCAATTTATCTGGTTAGGGTTAGGGTTGGGAAGTCTCGTGTCCCGCACATGCACCGCCCCATCAGACGGATTGAAGGTCCTAATGCAGGTCTATACTGTCAGCATTTATTAATTTTGTTTAATTGATTAAGTTTGATTTCATATTTTCCAATATATTTTATCAACGATTTTTTCACAACTTTGGGAGAGAGAATATTTTTCTATTCGTAATTGCAGCAAGTAACACCTTGGTCAGAATCTACTTACAAGTAAATGAAAAAGCAAAACACGATTGTAAACGTTTTCTGCTGCAGCAATTGCCAAAGCGCAATATTTTTTATGCTTAGGAAAAAAGATTGATGTTAAGATACTTTAACTTTTTACCTTGGTTCAGAAAGAATGTGGACGTAGGAAAAGTAGGCAGAAAGAGGGAATATTTCGCTTCCGCTTTCAGTCTGAACTCATCTTGGGACTTCATACTAAATGTAAAATAACGCAAGCGGCAAATAATAGTTAATTTTTTTTATTTAATTTCTGATTAACACAAAAAAGTTAATGTTTTTGCTCAATATTAAAAATTTGTTGAAAATTTCTAATCAGAGATTAACATGAAAACACACTGGTGCTGTTTTGCGTTTGGATTTTTTTTTTTTTTGACAATTAATTTTAGGACAATCACTAATGAGCTCGTTCAAATTCGCGCATTGTTGACCTCATCAACAACTTAGACCAGGGGTCGGCAAACTGCGGCCCGCTAAGGTTTTTCATCCGGCCCGCGGAGCTGTTTTTAAAAACGCATACACTGATTTTAGCCACAGGTGGATAGAATTATATCGGAAACGCACAGTTTCAGGTTTTTACCTTGTTTATCTCGTAGGAGAACACATTAGAGCTCGAATCGAAGGGAAGACCTTTTTTTTTCAGGGATCACTATAATTTCGGGAGAAAAATAGCAAAATTAGGGATCAACTCAAAGTGAAGACCTTTTTTTTTAGAGATCACTACAATTTTCGGAGAAAAAATAGCGAAATCAGAGATCGATTTGAAGCGAAGACTTTTTTCTCACGCTTTGGCCCGGGGAGGTCCAAAAAATCTAAATCCGGCCCCCGTCTTGAAAAGTTTGCCGACCCCTGACTTAGACAAATTTTTCTGCTCATGAGAAGCAAAAGCGGTAACGAGTTAGGCGAAAACAACTTAAACAAACTTGATAACACAGAAAACAATAGGCTCTCTGCTGCGACCAAGCAATATGTGGCGACTTAGGCGAACTGGCGACTTAGGCAAGTTCTACTATATTTAATAACTTTAGTTTCAAAATCTAAATCACGCTGGGATTTTTTATTGCTTAGTTGGTTGATAATTAATTCCACTTCCTTTGGACTCAATTCATCAAAATATTAATAGATTGAATTGCTTCAATTTCGTGATAACTGTTTGCTACATTTCATGTCTTTCGTTTCAATGACAGCCGCCATTTTTTTGTCTATGTTTGCAAAATAATTATTAAACGTTTCAGCTATAGTCTGAGGGTTCTTAATTTTATCATTATTTACAATTAGCTTGTTTGAAGTTATATGTTTCTGTTTTGTTTGTGCCAATAAGTTCATTGACACTTTCCGTAGTTTATCTGGCAATTTTTTATAAGATAGCACTATATTTTGATAGTAACTTTGTTTAGCTGCTTGTATTGCTCGATTCAAAATGTTACGACAAATTTTGTATGACTTAAAGTTAGTTTTCGTGTATTTTTGTTTCAAATTTGCATAAATTATATTTTTTTGTTTGACAGATTTTAGAAGCAGTCGAGTTAACCAAGGTTTTTGTTGCAGTCTCTTTTCTCTTCGTGAAGCGCGTTTAAAAGGTGCGTGTTGATTAACGACTGAAGACAATATTAACATAAATTTGTCGAATTGAGAATCAGCCGCTTCCGTATTTTGTAGCGAAATTTTTAATTTTTTCGCTTAGGTCTTCAATAAAAATTTCAATATTAAAGTTTTTCATATTTGATATATGGGTAACGCCCGATGTTTTCTGGTGAGAGGCTTCAAAGATATGTTTGCTAACATAAATAAAAGTAGCAAAAAAACATTGGATAAAATTTTTGAAACAGAATATAATTGTCATATTAAAAGAGGAGGAACCAAATTTAAAAGTTAAAGTATAAAATTTGCAATACACAAGAATTATTGGGTACATTTGCATGCAAAGAACGCATTTTGAGGCTTTCTTTAAAAAAAGCTATTTGTAGCTAAGTAAGTTAATTGCCGATTAGAATAGGTCAATTGTAGATTGCAAAGAATTTTAAAAGCATCGTATTTTTAGAATAGTAGAGCTTTTTTATAAAAAGGATGAAGAAGAAGAAGATGAAAAAGAAATTTGAAAAACTTAAAGGCATACAAAAAAGCAAAATACAAATTGTTAAAATCACAAACTTTTTTGCAGCTTTGGAGTTTGGGAAAGTTTGGGAAAGTTTGGTGCAAAGTTTTCAGTTATCTGAAAGCAATTTTATTGCAAATATTAGACACTTAATAATGTGCTGCTGCTGAAGTAATAAAAGAAAAACAGATGGAAAAAGTAAATAATTTTAAAAACTCACTTGGACAGCAATTTCGAGCAAAGTTGAAGCATTTTAGGCGAGATTTTAATATTTTGTATAATGGTTGCTTTCAAAATGTTTCAATTATTGTTCAAACATAGGATAAGCTTGGACTTAAAGTACAATACCAGAAATGAGAATACATTTATTCCAAATTTACCAAACTTCATACAAGTTAAAGTGGTTTATTAAAGAGAATACAACAACACAGTAGAAAAATTCGACCAAGACTTTTGAATGCAGATAATATAAAGTAACTATATTATCAATAATTTGAAGACAAATTAAGAAAGGTTGTTGATTAGAGAAGTATACCAAAGTAACTCCTGCATCTGATTTACGCAAAATATATTATGAAAACAAAACTGTGCTTGAAACGTTTTCAAATAAATCAAAGTTTTTAAGTTGTCCAAAACTTTTTACAATGTCATGCAGCATGGCTAATTTATCATAAAACCTCGTTTTTAAAAAATTTTTTAAAAGTACATTTTTGTTTGCATAAAATGAATGATTTTTCAAAATGAAAAAAGCAACATCAAGTTTTAGTTGTCCATAACAAAATTGCTCAGTTTTTCTTTCTCTTTTGCATCTATGTTTCAAATCATATGAAGTATTAATAAAATTGTCTGATTAAAAATAAAGCGAAAGGGTTGTTTGGAGAATGTAAAGTTTTTTCTAATTATTCTTTTGACCTTACTGCTTAAAAGCTCTTCAACTTACAAAATAAATGAATGGATGTTGAATTTAAAGTTTTTTATTTTGAATTAGCAGATTTACAATTGATGGCAGCGCATTTGTAAATCTTTTTAAAAAATAGATTTTGTTTTAGTTTTATCAAAAAGACATAATAACAAAGTTTATTTATTATTCTGGGCGTTATATACCGTCATCCCAAAGGTAATGAAAAAAAAAAATTTGGCTTTAAATGATAAGTTAGTTAAATTAAATTATATGAAACGCAAATATTATATAATCGGCGACTTCAATATTGGTGTAAACACAAGCGATGTTGCAAATAATAGCGTACAATTTCTGAATATGTTAAGTAGTAATGAAGCCTTTTCACTCATAGATAAACCAACTCGTGTAACTGGTAATTCATCTCGAACTATATTTGTAGATCATATTTTAACTAACGACACCTCCAATATAATTCCTTCTTGTATCTTTTTATCTGATATTAGTGATCATTTCCCCATGTGATGTTTAGTGGCCCATCATAAATTTAATTCAAACAATAATAATTAATCTAAAATCTACAACCAAAAAATATGTGTACAGAGAGGAAAGCAAAATTGACAACGAGCAATTTACATCTGATTTGTGTATTTCTTCGCTGAGGTCATCTTTGATAAGGCGAAAATTTAACTCTTCTACTGAGGTTGATCAAAACTTTTCTGGCTTTGTCAATATATTCAATGAGTATGTTAGCAAGGCATGCTCCACTCAGTATCGCTTCTCGTAAAAAAAAATCAAATTATTAAAAAAACCATTGTAAAGGAATTTTATATTTTCTATTCCACGTAAGCAAAAAACGTAGGTTTCAGGATATTTAAATGGTACAGATTTCCAAAAAATGTTCTATATACAATATGCTAATAAATTAACCAAAATTTTAAAAATCTCTAAAAAATGATTTTAAAATCAGAAATAATTAACTCCAGAAACGATTCGCGTAAATTTTGGAGCCTCATGAACTCTTTAATTCCCTGAAAGAATAAAATCAGCATCTCCGAAATTTCTGAATGATAATAATTGTAAAATAAGTGATTCAACTAAAATTGTAGAACACTTTAATAAACATTTCTGTAATATTGGCAAGGCTTCAGCAGACAAAGTAAATTCTGTTAATTCTTATGACTATCGCAGTTATTTATCGTATCCAATATCGTCTTCCGTCTTTTTTTGTTCTACTTCTGATAGCGAAATAACCAACATCATTAATCTTCTTGTTTTGCACAAAAATTGTGGATCAGACGGAATAGGTAATAAATTTGTTATTTTTGCAGCCTATGTTATAGCACCTTATCTAACTATATTATGCAATGATTGTCTTAGCTTTGGCTTGTTTCCAAGCTGCTTAAAAATAGCAAAGGTAATTTCTATTTTCAAAACTGGCGATAAAAACAACTTTCTTAACTACAGACCTATTTCCTTGCTGGCAATCGTTTATAGAATAGTTGAAAAAATTGTATTTTCCCGAACAATTAACTATCTAAATAAACATTTCATATAAACTCCTACTCAGCATGGTTTTGATTTAATTATTCCACAGCTCACGCTGTTTTAGATATTGTTTCAACTTGTTACGATAACAACGAATCAAAAAATTATTCTGCTCAATCTAGCAAAAGCATTCGACACCGTCAACCGCAAAATTTTACGGAATAAGTTTGATAACTATGATATGCGAGGTATCTTTAATCAATTTTTCTTATCGTTTTTATCTCATCGGACAGAATATATTTCCTTTATGTTTCCAATATGTCCTCTTTTCTGGCAGATATTGAAATAGGTGTTCTCCAACGTTCTTTTTTTGGTCCACTTCTTTTCTTTTTATATATAAATGATTTTCCAAATTCTTTTTAAAGTACTCTTCTATTATTTGCTAACGATACTTATTTACTACTATAAATGAATCTCCGCCCAAAAACTTCAAATGGAATTAAATAAAGATATAAGCTCTGTCTACAATTGGCTAAACTCTAACAAACTTACTTAATACTTCGAAATCGCAAATAATGATTATTATTTCTCCTGAATTAAATTCATTAACGTCTCAATTAAATGTTAATTGTTCTGCTGGGTCAATTAAATTTGCATCAAAAATAAAATATCTCGGTGTTCTACTTGATAATAAATTAAAGTTTAAAGATCACATAAATCTCGTGGAAACCAAAATCTCCAGATCTGTTGGTATTTTAGGCAAATTCAAATATTATTGAGACTGCTATTCTTTACTTAAACTTTACTATGCTCTAATTCATTCACAAATTAATTATGATTTGATTATCTGGGGAAGCACCTACTCATTATATTTGACGAAATTAACAATTTTACAAAATAAGGCAATTAGGATTGTAAACAACTATAGCTGGTATACTACTACATCTAAATTATATTAAAAATGTAATTCATCTCTATTACAACTAATAAAATTCGAAATGGCTAAATTCATTCATATCTTTTTGAAAAACCACTCACCATCATCATTTGACATTTATTTTATTTCAGCAAAAAAACGCATTTTCATTTAACCAGATTTGCAAACTATGATCAATTGACTACCCCTTTTTTCAAAATCAACAGAATTCAAAATTCCGTTAAATACACAGACCTCATAATTTGAAACTTTATTTCCCGCGAACTAAGACCACAACGCCTGAATAAATTTAAAAAGAGCTATAAAAACTTTTTAGTGAGTCAATAAAAAAAAAATTATCTATTGCCCATAGAGTTATGATATTCAATTTGGTAGTTTTTTCACCTGTTTTTATGGTATTTATTTTTTGTTTGTTCGTTATTGTAATCTAGTATATAAAAATAATTTAATTCAAACGTGATGGTACTTCGACGCGCATATACCTCTTTGTTATTTAAGGGAGGCTACTTGGCACGAAGACGTAACAGTCCCTTCGTGGTCTCCTTGTCATTTTCAATTAAAATGTAGGCCTATGCGTTTTTTCGTGTTATTTATATTGTTTTTGTTTGACTTTGATGAATAAAAAGCTTTTCTTGTCTTTAAAGTAAACACTTTAATCCACAAATTAAGTAACTTTAGCTTCATCTAAGCTTAACTTTCAAATTCAATCAACTAAATACAGTATAAAACAACAAACTTCAAAAAAATAATTATGTGCTTCAATAACACTTAATTTATTGCTATTCACTAGCAAAATTTTTGCTATTTTAATCCAATTTAAAACTAATAGTTAGATAGGGCATAATTGTTGTTACATGTAAAAAAAAGAAAATATAAATGCATTATTACACGTACTATCAACCTTACAAAAATAAATATAAGTAGATTGCACTTATGTTCGCAAAATATGTCATAAAATGTTGAGAGTATCAATCATTCAATGCACAAAGTCTATTGTTTGTATACCAGTACAGTATATGCTAAAAAATTTGTAATTCAAAAGTTATATGCAATATTCACACATGTCTTGTACCGTTATCTCTAATACTTAGAATAAATACAAATTTCTTTCTATTTCCAATCACAGTATCGAAGGATATTTACCAAACCATTATCCCAACAATATTCTTCATTTATTGAACCACTATAATTTTTAATACTACGTCTATATACTATATATATAGATTGTATTTGCAATTCATTTTTTCTAATTTTAATAATTGAACAGCTAGGAGCTCATAAAAACTTAAAATCAAGTTACAGAAATATTCTCGTTTAAATCTAAACCGATAACAAGAGGCTAAAATTGGCTTATCCTTGCCCATGCGCGATGCGATTTTTAATCCTGTTTGTGGTCCATATTTTAATATTTGGAAGTCCATGACATGACCAATGTACAAGATGAACTGAGATTTTTATATCATAGCTGACGGAAAAAATACAATTATTATTTTGTAAACTAACTTAAATTACCGTTTCTACAACATTTAAACTTAAATTTGTCTATAAAATGTTTATAACAGGCCAAAAATTGTTTAGTCAAAATAAAGTCAAAATTGAACAAAAATAACGTCAAAAAATGACTCTAGTAATAACTCATAGGCGGCAGCGCAAAATTTTGGGAAGTTTTCAGAGAATCCTGAAAGAAAATATGAAAGTTTCGTTTTAAATACCCGAATCTGCTGGTTACGTAAAAGCAAATCAAATTATGGATTTTAAAAAGCTCCTTCCTGAAATCACAGACTTCTCCAAACAAGTCAAGAATTTGTAAGAAATGAAGTGAGCACAAAATTAAGCCGATTTATGATTTTTTTGCATCAAGTTAAAAAATTACCTTAATTTGATCAAGTAAAAAAAGTTACCCTGAATTCTCAATAGGGACATTCCATGTCAACTCACACCCCTATTTTGCCGACCATCTCCGATTTTGCTAAAATTTGGCATGTTTGTAGGTTTGGACGAGAAAATGTCTCACACTAAATTTCAAGTTTCTAAATTAAATAGTTTTTGATATATGAAGGTTGAAAATTAGACACAAAATCGCCGCTTGAACGCCCCTGATTGAGCAAAAGTGGCCCTCCTGACTTTGGCATGCTGATAGTCCTCAATGTGAGGAACAAAAATATTGAAAAAATTTTTTTGTCTAGAATGGGGTTTTTGGGGTCACGCGAGGTTAAGGTCACAAGGTCACAACAAACAATAACTTTTTTATTTATATACATACATTTTTGAGATATAAATAACATTGGAAAGCTGCTAAAAAGAGCTTTCCAAAGAGCTAAAAAGAACTTTTGCTCTATTAGGGCGTTCAAGCGGCAATTTTGTTTCGAATTTTCAACCTTCGTATATCAAAAACTATTTGATTTACTGTAGAAACTTGAAATTTGGTGTGAGACATTTTCTCGTCCCAACCTACAAACATGCCAAATTTTAGCAAAATCGAAGATGGTAGGCCAAAAAATGCCGAAAAGGGTGTGAGTTGACATGGAATGTCCCAATAAACAAAATGGTAGACAGAGGACAAATTAATTAAATCAAGAGTTCTTTGAAAATTGGTGCTGTGAGAGATTCCGGGTTAGTTTTAGTGTTAAATACACTAGTTAAATACAATAGACGTATAATTATAAAACAATATTTATTCATCTAAGTCTAAAATATATTTTATTTTATTTTATTTTTATTTTTATCTCTATATTTATCCTCCTGATTCGCAGGAAAGCGACGGAGGCGCTATACATAGGGTAAGCAATTACCCCGACCTGCTTCCGGAGATGCCAAGATATTGCTGTCCGCTAGTAATTTAGTAGAGATATTACTGCAATTTAGAACTGCTTGTCAAAGACCACCAAGCAGGGGAAAGTGCCGTAAAGTGTCTTTCCCAAGGACACAACAGAATGGCTTGAGTGGGTTTTGAACCAAGACCATGCTGATCATCAGTCCGGTGCTTTAACCACTCGACCACGCTATATAATAACCCTTGGGTCACTTTTTAAACTTAATCCATTTTTTTAGCCATGTTAGAACATTTCTTGAGCTTTAAGGAGCAGTAAAGACTATTTTTGTTAATGGTCCGCTTAATAAATAAATTTATAACAAATTACAATTGTAATAATCTTCGATAACAAGAAAATTCGGTCAATTTTTAATGCTACTGTAGATACAAAACTGCTGACATTAACGATTTCTAAATGTAATGCCTATAAATGATGACTGATGACTGTCCAAAAAAATTATTTATAGTTTCTGAAATCATTTTTCTAGTGTTACTCTAGTTTAGCCCAAATTGCAAAAGCACAAAACTCTCCAAATCAAAATATACAGGGTGTCAGCAACAAACTTTTTTATTTAGAATTAAAATACTTACGTCAACTTTTGTATCGCTTGGTATTAGTATAGGGGTTAAACATTAGTCTTTAAAACCATGTATCGTTTGTTCGATATAACTTCCTTTGATGCAAATAACTGCTTTCAGTCTCCCAACAATTGCATCACATGCGGCACAAATGTGCTCTTGAGGAATGGCTTCCTATTCTTTTAAAAGTTTCGCACGTAGTGAGTTCAGAGATGAGTGGAATGTAGCAGAAACTCTAGCCTCCAAAATCAACCAGATAGAAAACTCTAGTGGATTGAGATCTGGGCTTCTTGCAGGCCAATCTTCTTTAGCAATGAAAGAGGGAAAAAACGTTCAAAGTTTACCTTTGAAGAGTTTGTTGGCTCAGCGTAACAGGCATCCTTCCAGAATGTTCGTTACATATTGTTGAGAGTTCAGCTTGACTCCAGAAGGGACAAAAGTGAAGTTTCAACAAGAATCTGCTCTTTCATCCGCCTCAAGATTCACTCAATCCTGGATTTAACGGAAAATTCCCTCTTTTATTGCTACAGAAGATTGGCCTGCAAGAAGCCCAGATCTCAATCCACTAGAGTTTTCTATCTGGTTGATTTTGGAGGCTAGAGTTTCTGCTACATTCCACTCATCTCTGGACTCACTACGTGCAAAACTTTTAAAAGAATGGGAAGCCATTCCTCAAGAGCACATTCGTGCCGCATGTGATGCAATTGTTGGGAGACTGTCAGCAGTTATTTGCATCAAAGGAAGTTGTATCGAATAAACAATACATGGTTTCAAAGACTAATGTTTAACCCCTATACTAATACCAAGCGACTTTTGTAAAGTTGACTTAAGTAAGTTGACTTAAGTATTCTAATTCTAAACAAAAAAGTTCGTAGCTTTTATTCTTGGACACCCTATAGTACGTAATTTTCAAATTATTTTATTTTTATTTTTATTTTATCTCTTTATTTATCTTCCTGACTTGCATAAGAGTGATGGAAGCGCTGTACATAGCGCAAGCAATTACCCCAACCTGCTTTAGAAGATATTGCTATCCGATTGAAATTTTTATTTTGGTTTTTCAGTTTTATAGAAATTACACAAAATATCACTTGAAATCGAAACTACTCTATTCTCCAACGATTGCCTATTATTATGTAAATGAGTTTTACTTCTTTAATGAAATAAAGTGGAGCGTAAGTTTTTTGACAGCAGAATGAAACAGAAGATTTTGTAGAATATGGACAGTACAAAATAACATTTCTGTTTATTACGTAGCATGTTCGCTGTGATCTTACCACGAATTCGGGTGTTGAATACGTATCCAAATCTAGCTTTTTACTAGGAATTTATCTACAATTTTTTTAAAAATTATTCTATAATATCTCTATATTTATTCTCTAGTTGATTCGCAGGAAAGCGACGGAGGCGCTAATACATAGGGTAAGCAATTACCCCAACCTGTTTCCGGAGATGTTAAGATATTACTATCAGATAAAATTTTAATAGAGATAGGATTGAAATTTAGAACTACTTGCATTGTCAAGCAGTGTGTTCCTGCATTGTCAAGAGTCCAGCTTTTGAAATCATCTTAAGTGATTGTTTGTTTACTTATTAAGCAGCACCAAACGTGTTGATCAACAATTGAGCAACGTATGCCGTCTCGTTGCATCTAACTACAGTTGTCGAATAATTATTTCTCATTGTTAATTATTAGCAAACAATGTAAATTGCTATTCAAGGTGAACTATCACTGTCAAAAACAATTGGCAGATTTGAATTCATTGGTGGAACAGTCGCCGAAAATCATGAAGTTGCTTCGTTTGTGCTTGTTATTAGTTTCACTCACTCTAACGAGTTCTTTTGAGACTGATGATCTGATCTTTAAAAAGAAATCGATTCTTCGATTTGAAAAAAATTTCAACATCAACTTTGGGTCGAATGACAAAATCTATATGAGGTAAAATACGTTTAGTACAGACATCGATGTATAATATAAACGTATGATATAAATGTATAATTTTATGGTAACCAAATAGAGGAAAATAATGCAAAAGTATTATTATTTGCTAAGATTTTAAAATTACTTATTTTTGCCGATTAAATACAATCTTTTTGAACAGTGATGGGTTTAATACGGGATCCCCTTAAAAAACGTCAAAAAGTGGCCCCCCTAAGCAAAATATTGTTTTTTTTTATTTGTAGCACTATGACGATGGTCCTCTGTCCGGACCTAAACTTTGGGATAAATTCGCGGATAAGATACTGGGACGAAAATAAAAATTCTGGACATTGATTGAAAGTGATGACCATTTTTTTAGAGATCACTTTACAAATAATTTGTTAGCGATACAGAATTTAAAATTGGCTTTCAGTAACGTTATGCCAGAAGCTTTTCGTGTCACTCTTTTCAATGGCAGTCGTATAGAAAATCCTGCTAGACGACGGCTACTCTGAAGATATGATCAAAAAGCAAATTTTACAAACATCTCTAAGGTTTTTCACATCTAAACCCTTTGGACCAGACAAATGTCCCGTCTATTTAAAGGTTCCGTGGATGGGTGAACCTTCTACCAAGCTTAGTAGTGGTGTAAAAGCCGCTGTTGACAACTGTTTTGCTTCGATCAATCCTAGAGTAATTTTTACTTCAAAAAGTATACTATCTATAGCGCATGAAGATGTCGTACCTGCCACAAAGAAAAGTAATGTCATTTATGAATTCCAGTGCCACTGTGACAGTTGGTACGTAGGTCGCACATCGCAAAGGCTCGAAGACCGAATCAGACAGCACGTTCCAAAATGGATCCGATCTAGAATTAATGCAATAAGAACACAATCCTCAAGATCGAATAAAAAAAACAACTGCCCAGCCAGACTGTGATTCTGCTATTGCGCAGCATCTGTTGAAAAATATAGAATGCGCTGAGAACTATCAAGACACCAAGTTCTCAATTCTAACAACTGTATGTTCACAGTTTCAACTGTGATTTTTAGAGGCAACGTATATAAAGATCAGTCAGCCTTCTCTGTGCAACCAAAAAGAGTTTGTATTCTCTCTGGAACTATTTAAGTGATTGCAGATTGCAAATTTGCATAATGCTGCGCAGTATGCAAGCCTTTGTAAGTACCCACGTGAGACAATAAAACATCACAATGTTGCTATGCAAGTATTGGGGCAACTCTTGCTCTGCGTGTAAATACGCGTGGCTTTTTACTTCATCATTATCACGACTGCCATTGAAAAGTGTGACACGAAAAGCTGCTGGCATGTCTTTACTGAAAGCCATTTTAAGATCACGTTATATTGGGATGAAAAAAACTTGGCCTTTATTTTTCTTGCACCGGGCCCCCTTGTGTAAGGCCATTATTGTTTGTGAGCGTTAGTTTCATTAGCTAAATGAAGAAACGATTGAAATCAGCAAAAGCGCAAAAAAATTTTTGACGTCCATAAAACTTCATATAACAGGAGAATGTATGTATGTAATATGTATGTAAGCACAACCGCCAATTGCTCGTGATCTTCAGAAGCGTGTTCAATAACTTTAATAGTCAGAGCGATTATTTCTATTTAACAGAACACAAATACTAAAAAAAAAACATTTTAGTGAAATTGTCCCAACAGACTGTTTCCCTTTGAGGCCCATCACGTCATCAGGGGACACAACATCTAAAACAGCCATAGGCCTACTAATTACGTTGGAAAAAAATAAACAAAAATTAAAAGTTAAAATAAATGTACGCCTCAGATGAAAACTCGCATCTTAGAAAAATAACGCTACAAGAAGTTTGGGTTTAAACGATTATTTTACTAAAATTGGTGATTGATCATTAAATAATTATTTTTGTTACATATTAAAAGAAAACATGCTATAATGCTGAGCATAGATATATTCTTGAACTTGGCCAAGCTGCCGAAAAGATTAAAGCGTAGAAAAGTTTATGGATCATTACTTAACAGAGTATTACGTATAAAAGAATCGATTAGTTCAGTAGTGAGTAACTAACGAGACAAAAGGAAACTAAAAAGAGAGAGAAATTTTATTTCACCCTGCACACATTTGAAAAACAATTTTGGAAAAATACAAAAAATTACAAGCTATTCACCGTGCAAAGGTCAGAAAGCAAAGAAGAACCTTCAAGCTTTCTGAAGAAAGTAACGGTCAATTATCACTACCGACGAATAAAGAGTTTTTTCTAAATCCGAAATGATTATCGCTTAAGAAATTTTTCTTTGTGTGAAATTTGTACAATCGGTTGTGGGTGAGTTTTTCTAATATTTTATAAAATAAGCCTTTTTTAAGCCACCTAGTGGACGCGGCAACTGTTGCTAACCATTCCAAGCTTTGGCTTTATGTAGTTTGTTTTAGCAGCCAAGTTACGAAGTGGATAGCATATTTTGGTGATTTAAATTTGTGTTGGGATTTTAAAATGAGTTTAAATTTTACAATCTGTTTGCTATGTAACGAAAACTAAGTTTTGCAATTATTAGGAATGAACGTCCAGTTATAAGGAAAAACAATTATTAGCAATTTTGAAGAAAAAAATGAACCACCGAAAACGTTTGTATTATAATTTTTTGTAACTGTTTGGTTAATAAAAAAATAAAGAATGTTAAATCCATTATGGCTGCTTTTTGCCGATGTTGCGTAATTACTAATATTAACCATTTATCTGTCTGTTTCAACATTTTTGTAGAAATAAGTAAAATAATTGACAATTCTTGTTTTAAATTATATAAGTGCAATTATTATTTTTTATATTATTTTTTTTTATGATTATGTCTATTCGTATAAATTTTAGTATCTTCAATGTTATTGCAGTCAAGTTGCATGACTTAATAAACTTCAAATAATTTTTGTTAATATGTTCTGACACTTTTATCCATTCAATTACTTGAGAAAAATAAAAATAGCTTATTATAAATATTTATTCATTGCCTTTTAATAAAATACAACATTTTGCAGCCTGTATCTTATAGAGTTGCTTGTTAAAATCAATCAAAAAATAATAATAATTTAATAATGTAACAATTGTTTTTGGTATCATACTTTTCTTAGTTACTATTACTTAGTTTTCATTACATAGTAAACAGATTGTAAGATTTAAACTAATTTTAAAATCTTAATACAAATTTAAGTCACCAAAATATGCTATCTGCTTCGTGATTTGGCTGTTACAACAAACTACATATAGCCAAAGCTTGGAATGGTTAGCAACAGTTGCCGCGTCCACTAGGTGGCTGGAAAAAGGCTTATTCAATAAAAATTGAGATAGGGCGATAATTAGTTAGTTCACAAGGATCGTCTTTTTTAAATATAGGTATAATTTCAGCAATTTTCAAATTGTTTGGAAAGACTCCCGTGCTAAAACAAATATGATATACGCAAACGAATATGATATACGCACGTATTGGTCAGTATCGGGGAATTAATAGATTTACTATATTTAAGAAATTTTGTGTCAACATCCAAAAATCTGTGGGATTTGTGAGTTTTAAGCAAAGCAATAAAACAGGGTGTCCACAAAGTCCTTAGACAATTTTAAAATTTATTAACATTACAACTGAGGTTGGAAATCTCTGATATGTTTAAATAATATCAACTAAATGATGAAGTTTTTATTCAAAGCATTAATAAATTTCTATATGAGCCCTACATATTCGATTAGAGCAGGGCTTCTTAAACTATGGGTCGCGAAACAAATTGGCATTTGGTGCTTTGTGCCGCAAAATTTTGAAAATCCCAGTAGTGCCGCGAAACTTTTGGAAAAAATTATGGTTATTGCACATGTAATCGGCAAATCAGAGAATTTGGGGACAAAAATTGACAAATTGGAGCTTGATTCTGAGTGCGGACCTTTTTTTAAAGAACACCTGAAGTTGGCGACGAAAATAGATAAATCACAGATCGATTCTGAGTGAAGACCTTTTTTTTAGAGATCACCATGATTTTGGGAGGAAAATACGGAAAAAGGAGATCGATTCGAAGTGAAGACCTTTTTTGGTTTTTTTTAGAGAACGGTATGATTTGGGAGAAAAATACGAAAAAAAGAGATCGATTTAAAGGGAAGGCTTTTTCTTTTTTAAAGATCATTATGATTTTCGGAGAAAAATTGCAAAGTGCGAGATCAAAACCCTCTTTTGTTTTTAGAGAACACCAATTTTTGAGAATTCTTTCCTCGGGCCTCTAATTTTAAATATCCACCACTAATTGGGGTCACACAAAATTTTATTTTTTAAAACGGGGTTGCAGAACAAAACAGTTTACTGTAAGAAGCCCTTGGTTAGAGTATTAAGGTACTGTAAATGTCTGCTGTTATTGTCTTTTCATCAAAGAAAAATGGTCCAATAACTTTGTTACATAAAAGTCCGCACCACACATTAACCTTTGGGCTGTCACGTTCAATTTCCCTAGTAATGTGTGGGTTTTCAGTTCCCCAAATTCTTGCATTATGTTTGTTAAGCTTTCCAGACACATGAAAAGTTGCTTTATCACTAAAGCAAATGCGGTTAAGAAAGTGACCATCCTCTTCGATTTTTTCCAAAATGTTGAGAGCAAATTCTTTTATTTATTTAATTTCAATCATTTTATTTATCTAATTCATCTTTGAAATAAAAAAGTGATATTAGCAAAAACTTTAATAATAACTGATTAATATGCAAAAAAACTTTTTTTGAATACACTTCTCAAAAATTTTTAATGAATTTATAAAATTGTCTAAAGACTTTGTAGACACCCTGCACTTTTAACCTCTCTCGAAATAGTTGGATTGAGAAAAAATAAATCTTTGACGTTTGTGGATGAAGAAACAGACAGAGCTTTTTGACTTAAATGGATAGGTTTTATTTCATTGGTCATTTTTTTACCAATTGCAGCAAAAAAACTATTTAGCTTATTTGAAATATCTAAATCATTTAATAAGACATTACCATCAATATTGTGCAATTCCTTGGGAGGAGAATGTCGTTTAGTTTTAATGTTACTTAAAGAATGTATAATCTTTCATAGTTTATTGTTATTGTTTTTATTGTCTGGTACTACATTCTTATAATAATTACGTTTAGCCTTTTCAATCATCCGATGTAGCACATTACGATAACGTTTATACTGTATTAATAAATTTTTCCATATCATAATGTCTGATTATACGTATCTATAAATAATCTGTTTTTAAGCCAAGCTTTTAACATCAGTTTTTTCACGTCTACTAGCTTTTTTTAGTGGATCATGTTTTCAAAAATTAAAATAAATTGATAAATTGATTAAAAATTTTATGAGCTAATAATTTGTCAGACATATTGAATTGATTAAGTTTTTTCGGTCATTATTAAATTCATTGATAAAAAAATTTGACGTATCACGAATAAATTTAGTCTCATTCATGTTTTTAACACTTTTTGATTGCTTAATCGGAGCTATAACCAATGTACTGTAGGTAAATGATCGAAAATACACCATACATAATTCCAGAGGGCATTATGTTGCTCATGTTATTGAAACAAATATGATCTATTAAAGTTTTTAAATTTCTACATATTCTCGTTGGTTGACTGATAAAACATCTTATAGAGCAACTTAGGAGGTCATTTGCCTAGTTTCTAATTTGATTGTTATTTTCAAATTCAATCAAATCTATTTTAAAGTCCCCTAAGACATAGTATTTATTACTTTCCGAATTAAGCTCATGACATATTTCTGTTATAAAGTGTGAAAATTGAAGCAAGGTCTCTACTAATTGAACCAGATGGCGATAGACACATCTTATGATGAAACTCTTGTTGTTAATTTCTAACTTAACCGACAAGTTTTCGGCACCGTTTAAATCTAACTTAATTTGTTTAATTATTTCATATTCAATACCGTCTTTAATGTAAATTCCTTCACCTCCAGGATTTGTTTTACTGTCACTACGCATAAAATTATAACCATCTAAATTAATATTCCCATAGTTTTTATCTTGTTCAAATTCAGTCTCGGTTATAACTATTACTCGTACATCAGGATTTGATTTAAGCTCAAATAAAATGAGATAATTTGTCAATATTTTAGGCAAGCTTCTTATATTAATATGAAGTAAAAACAACGTAATAATTATTGTTCTTAAAGAGAATTAGGTTATTAACGACGCAGAATCGTAATAATTACATGGATAAAACAATGATTCATTATAATCATCGTAATTTATTTTATCACTATTGTTAGAAATAAGTAATTTTATTTATTTTTAATGTTGTATTAGAATGTTTTGTTCTGTCAATTTGTAAGGTAACTTCGTCATTGTCTTTGATACTGTAGTTAGTCTCACACTTCTCACACAAACCACCTGATAAACGCGAGCAATCAAAATAAGTTGCGTCGACTTTCAAACAACAAACTTTACAGATTGCGAATTATGGTCATCAGAGCAATTATTACATACTTTGCAGTTCGTAATAGACTCCATTTTGGTTAAAAAGAATAATTTAAAAAACAAGTGAATCAAACTTACCATACTTCAATTAATTAGAGTTGCCAATACTATCGTCATTAGCATAGAATCATTAAACAGCAGTGGTTTATAGTTTAGTTGTTGAAAATTAAGCTCAATATCATGTTTAATTAAATCATCCGGCGATGAAATATATAATCATTTACGGACGCCTACATCTTTTCATTTTTTCCGAGTATCTGGCTGGATTTTTTTGCAGATTTTTTTCATTATAATTTTATCGTTGATTGTATGAAATAAAAAGAATTTTTCTTTGCAAGTTTCTTTGAGGTATTTAACAGTTTGGGTTGTAATGGCGTCAAATTTTTTGTAATAAAAGCATTAGCAAAATTTTGACTTCCTTTTAATTCGGATTTTTTTTGTAAAAATTCGTTTTGGTTTTTTAAAACGTGAACAATTAATTGTCGCCATTTACCAAATGGTCGCTTTCTCCCGATTCTGTGAGCTCTTTAAATGTCATAGCTGTTAATTTCAACTCCAATTTGCTCTGCAATTTTTTTATAATTATTTCACCATCATCTCCAATAGATTCAGATTCATTTATACCATGTGTTCAGTGATGGCTTTAACAGCGTGCGAACGGTGCGGCCGCCTCGGGTCCCCCTAAAACACATCAAAAAGTGGCCCCCTATACAAGAAATTGCTTTTTTTTTCGTAGTGGCACCAAGACGTAGATGGCATGTCAAAATAAAATAAAAAATTTTTTTTCTTTTTTTTAGAAATGACTTTATTTTGAAACACCAAAAAGTGGCCCCTCCTAAAACAATGACTATTTTTTTAGAGACCACACTGATTTGAACGCTTAACAGAGGGCCCCCTAAAATAAAGACCTTTTTTTTAAAGATCACTTTGTTTTCATACACTAAAAATAGTCCCCGCTATGACAATGACCTTTTTTAGAGATTGCTTTGCTTTGGGACACTAAATAGTGCCCCCCCCCTTACTTTTTTTACACCGGGACCCCTTTTTTGTAAGGCAATCACTGCATGTGCTCGTATATCTTCTCGTCTTCCATACTGCTCTAAATCGTCTATTTTGTAAGCTGCCAGATTAAAAGTTTGTTTAAGACTTTCATTTTCTTTTTTGATTACTCTAAGGCTATTCTTAGTTGTTTTTAATTCTAATTTTAAATTGAAATTACCAACTTAAAATTTCTTTAGCAGTGGTTATAATACAGTAAACTTTTTTCTAAATTCTACACGATCATCTTCATTGTATCCATTTTTACTTAAACTACCTTTACTGCGGGTCATTTGAGTAAGACTAGCTGCTGAATAGAGAGAAAAAAACACGTCTTATCTTCATGATTTTATTGACTGAATCGAAAAATTATTAGAAAAAAACGGACAGACAGGCATGCAAGTGAATGTTTGATAGCTGTTTAATAACGAATAAGAACTGACAGTTACATGAATATGATTAATTAGATAACATTGAAATTACGAAATTCAAATTTATTGCGATGACAACATTTTGAGATTAATTTATGTTTGTATGTTTTTCAACAACACAAAAATACATTAAAAGCTGACAAAAAGGAAGCAGTAAAAACGACATACGTTAGAACAGGCAAATACAGACATAACGACTGCCAGTAGGCCTATAATCCGCATTCTTACTGCACCTTAAAAACAATAAAACACAAACAAAAAAGAAAAAACAAACTTGAAAGTAACCAACAAGGAGAACTAGCTTCTATGACTCATGATGAATATTTATGCAAAACCATGTAAGCTAAATAATAAAAATTTATTTTTATTCAGGGACTTGCCGTCAGGGGAAGTAAGTGAGGCGGTGCCTCACATGTAAAAATGAAATAAAGCAGAAATAAAATATTGAAGTCATAGTCTTTGCAAAATAGATGCAACTTGCTATCGGTTAAAAAAAATTAATAAAAATTATACCGTACTTGTAGTAGTTTAATTGGTTTTGCTTTTTAAATTTAAATTTTGGACTGTGTAATTGCTGTATTTTTAGCGCTTTAATCATTTTGTCAAGCGTTCTTGTCAACAAAAATCGCTAATACACGCTAGTGAGGCAGCTTTAAGACTTTCCTTCCTTGAGATAAAAAAAAAAAAAAAGTGAAACAATATAGCGCTTTTTTGTTTCTTGGTAAAAACATCTGTTGAAATGAGAGAGATTTGAGACATGCCGCAATTGTGACCTCCTAGAGAAAAAAGTTTTTTTACTCGCGACATTTGCTAAACGAGATAAATGGATTTGTTCTTGGTAGACAGAATACACACATTGTGCAACTGCAAAGCAATAAATTTATTTTAAGTTTTAGTAATGGAAGATGATTTACTAGTTCAGCTAAAAAATTTTCAACATTAAGCTTTCAATCAAGTTTTGGTATATTTATAATTTAGTGTTTGAATTTGATTTTTTGGCAGCATTTTTATGCTTATAATATACGTTTCTAACTATAAACTATACCTTACCCTAGCTTGCCGAAACTGATTGCAAAATTTTTTTACTTTTATTATGAAGACAATTAAAACTAATGCAGCAGTTGTCATTGGAAACGACAATAGCCCTTCCGGCATTTAGTTTGAAAATGTAGAATGTCCAGCTGTGTCTTTAGACGACTGCCGGGAACTAAGTTTCAAGTTGATTTAATCCACTAATTCTTAACAAAATGGACGTCTCTCTTAAAGGGAGTTAAAAAAATTCAGGTGGTTAGTTTTAATTACACATTTTTAACAATGCATATATTTTGCCTATTTCAAAAATATTATTTGTTTCCTATTAAGCGTGCATGAAAAGTGAAGTCTCATCTTTCCATTGCAAGAAAATTTTTTTTAGTCTTCTCTCCAAGATTTTGATTTTTTTATACTACGACGTGGTTTTTACTTCACCGAAAGAAATTTATTAGAAGACACACAGAAAAACCTTTGAATCTTTAGGAGGTCTTGGGTCAACGCACAACGAAAAGTTTTTCGGCGACCTCCTACAGAGAGATCATGTTTGTGCCAAAAAAGTAGATTATCTGCTTGAAAACTTAATGATTTTAGCCACTTCGCACTCAAAACCGATCATGAAAGCTTTAACAAGCATGTGAAATCAAAGGCTCTCATTCAGAATCAAATTCCTTTAGACTTTTAAAACCTAAAAAACTAATTTGTCTCTAAATAAACAAATTTCGCAATTTTAATAGTAAAGGAAACTAAAAATTTTGCAAGTTTTTCAGGAACAAAACATTTTTTTCGTCGGCAACGTGGTCGAATAGTTAAGCGGGTCGATTCTAATAAGCCTTTTTCCAGCCACCTAGTGAACGCGGTAACTGTTGCTAACCATTCCAAGCTTTAGCTTTATGTAGTTTGTTTTAACAGCCAAGTCACGAAGCGGATAGCATATTATGGTGATTTAAATTTGAGTTAGGATTTTAAAATGAGTTTAAATTTTACAATCTGTTTTCTATGCAATAAAAACTAAGTTTTTGCAATTATTAGGCCAGACTTTGCATGTAGTCAAATACTGTAGTTATTTATGTAAAAAAATTTTCTGAACATATTTCACACTGTAACACGCAGTCATTTTCCTTTTTAAATTTATTTAAGTCCAATATTACATAAATTAAATTTAAAACCGAAATTAGACCGACGACCAAACTATTTTGTAACTGTATTTTGGTAAGCAGATTTGTTAATTTAATTTATAAATAAAGTTTCGGCAAAGAGGTTGTTTTTTTAACCACATAACAATAGCAAAAAGCAGCCATATTGGATTTAACAATTGTCTTTTTTTTTTTAAAACAAAGATTTAAAAAAATATAATACAAAGAAAATGAACGTCCGAAAATATTTGTGTTATAAATTTTTTTCAACTGTTTGGTTAATAAAAAAAATGAAGAATGTTGAATCCAATATGGCTGCTTTTTGCAATTGTTACGTAATTTACTAATATTAACCATTTATCTGTCTGTTTCAACATTTTTTGTAGAAATAAGTAGAATAATTGACAATTCTTGTGTTAAATTATATTGTTGCACTTGGCTTGTTTTTGGTGATTATGTGTATTCTCACAAATTTTAGTATCTTCAATGTTATTGCAGTCAAGTTGCATGACTTAATAAACTTCAAATAATTTTTGTTATTATGTTCTGACACTTTTATCCATTCAATTACTTGGGAAAAATAAAAATAGCTTATTACATGTATAAATATTTATTCATTGCCTTTTGATAAAGCATAACTTCTTGCAGCCTTTATCTTATAGAGTTGCTTGTTAAAATTAATCAAAAAAATAATAATAATTTAATAATGTAACAATTGTTTTTGGTATCATACTTTTCTTAGTTACTATTACTTAGTTTTCATTACATAGTAAACAGATTGTAAAATTTAAACTCATTTTAAAATGCCAACTCAAATTTAAATCACCATAATATGCTATCCGCTTTGTGACTTGGCTTTTAAAACAAACTACATAAAGCCAAAGTTTGGAATGGTTAGCAACAGTTGCCGCGTCCACTAGGTGGCTGGAAAAAGGCTTATTCGAAAAAAAATCGATTGGAATGATAGTAAAAGAGAAACAAAATTAGTAGCTCTTCGAGATAAAAAGAAAAAAAGAAGCCTCGCAAATTGTACTCGCGGCCCAAAATTTTTTTGATTTTTTTTACTTTGTTAAGATGATCGAGAAAAACTTTGTTTCTTTTCAACCAACTAGTTTCTCTTTAAAATTAACTCTGTTTCTGTCTAAAACTAACCCTCACTCCAACCGGTTTTTCTTCGAATTAGACTTGACCGTTAAAGCGCTGTGCTTGTGATCAATTTGGTCTCGGTTTAAAACGTACTCCTGCCTTTCTGTGATGCCCTTGGGAAAGACACTTTACGGCACTTTCCCCTGCTTGTTGGTCTTGGCAAGCAGTTTTAAATTTTAGTCATATGGCTATAAAACCAAAAAACTGAAGTAATAAATTCCAACCGGACGCAATATCTTGGCATCTTCGGAGGCAGATCGGGATAACTGCTTGTCCTATGTATAGCGTCTGTGACACTTTCCTGCAAGTCATCAGGATAAATACAGAGATAGAATAAATAATTGTTTTGAACTCAGAAAGAGTTAGCTAAATGTGAGAGACTGCTTAAAATTGCATTTTATATTTAAGTAAAGCACAATTTTTTTATTAAATAGAATTAGTATTAACATTACGATAAAAAATTAGTGCCTCACCAACCACAAGCTTTAAGGCACGTCACTGTTTTAATTGCACGTAAATTATACAATTATTTTGTTGGTCAGATCATAATAAATACAAATGAAATTCGAAGTTTGGATCGCAATAAGGATTTTTCAGATTTGATCAGAAAACTGACTACTTCGGATGAAAGGTTTAATGTACAGCAGCCGCTATTGATTTAATTTTTGGTTGTAGTAATATCTTAACAAAGGAATAACAAAGGTGACGCTAGCTAAAAGTAACAAATGAACATAAATACGACAAAGGTTAGAATTTATAATTTAAAATAAGCCTTTATCATATTAAAAGAGAAACAAAAATTAAGTTCCAAAATTTTATATTGGGGTGAATTCGTTTGGCACACAAGTAAAATAGTAACTTTTTTATTGCAAAAAGATTGCAGTTTCAATTAAATAGACGAAATAATATTTTTTTACTTCAGAACAACAATTACTCAGGCGGAAATCTTCGCTCGATAATATGTTGAGTTTCTATCTATGTCTCTGGTCACTCTGGTCTCTGTCGCATCGACTACGGTCAGCAAAATATCGCGTCGAAGTTAACAGATATTTTCTATTATTACGGCTGATTTTTTTCTCAGGCAAAACCACGCAGTAGAATGGTCACGTGAACAGGCTACAACCTGTAACCAGGTGTAGCGAAAATAACTACACAAAGAGCGGTGATGGCATTCAATGGCGCGATCAGCTAACAGTCATTTGAGGGAATAATGGAAAGGCAGTACAAATACAAAGTATTAAGAAATAAGAAATTATAATATGACGACTGCCATAGGAGCGGATAAACGCTGTGCAGCGAGCAGATAAGCGCTGCAAGTTGATCCAGTAATAAAGCGAAGTACAGAGTGCAAAAATACACCTGCGAAAAACTTTGTAAAATAAAGGCAAATGCATGCACGGAAGACCGTTTGCGGCGATGAGTTTGCTACAATGTCATCAAAATAATATCTTGTCAAAATGGTAGAGGTACAAGTGAAGATCACAATTAAAGACTAATATATAAAAAAGAGCAGCTCTAACATGACGAAAAGATTAAAGTAGATAAGAAAAGTCATCTGCAAATAAGTTATTAAACGTAGACTATCAGAGGAATAGAGATAACTTTAATACGGAGCGAACAGAGAGGCTACACCGCCCCCTAAAAACCGTCAAAAAGTGGCCCCCTCTAAAAAAAACATTGCTCTATTGCTTCATAGTAGTACCATGACAATGGCCCGCTAAAGTGATAAATTTTTTAGAAATCACTTTTTTGGAGGACCAAAAACATTGGAACATTAAAGAGTGGCCCTTTTACTTTTCTTGCATAGGGCCTCTCCCTTTTGTCAGGCTATCGCGGCAGAAAAACATGGCGGATGAGGGTTCTGCTAGGCGGGAATATGACGCAATCCACTGCAATACAAAAACAGACAGCAAGTAGTCTAATCAAAAGTTATCAGAATTTTGGGTATTTGAAATATACGAATTAAATATTTATTATTTATCATAAGAATTGTCTCCATATCGGCAAGATACAAATAATCAAGAAATCACGTAAAGTTTTAAACGATGTAAAAATTTTAAAAAATTAACTATTTTGATCGTATTTGTTTATTATTATTATTTATCATAAGAATCGTCTCCATATCGGCAAGATAAAAATAATCAAGAAATGACGTAAAGTTTTAAACAATAAAAATTTTAAAAAATTAACTATTTTGATCGTAATTGTTTTACGTCTTAATTTTTACTTTTTTTTGCCTTTTTTGCTAAAGCAACGTAATAATTCTTGTTTGTTTTTTTTACAAGAAATCTTTATTGTCGGCAAAATGTTCTAAATTTTTCATGTCTTGTTTTGTAGGTTATCTTGCTTGCCCTATTGCTCATGAAAAATAATTTTGTCGACGTTGTTCTTTTAATTGGTTTTTTAATTTTAGTTCTTTTAATTTTTAATTAGTTTTTTTAATAAAACTTGGCGGACCCATAAAATGTCAAAACAAGAATTTCTTGTAAAAAAAACAAACAACATAAAGCACTTCTATTCAGGTCAGATATCAAGATACAATTAAACATAATTAATTGCAAACTGAAAACCGTTTGTACAACTGCTATACGAAAACTTGAATCACCGTCGTTGTAAGGCCCGTTTCCACTACGAGCGTGGAATAGAGTATTTTTTGTTTGTTGTATTGATTTTTTTTATTTCTTTCTGCCCTCAAGCTCTAACGAACAAAAAAAAAACAATTAAAAAAACGAAAAGTACTTCATTCAGGGGTTTGTGGTAAAAACGAGCCTTTATGTTTTTGTTGAAATGATGTTAAAATTGTATTATTGCGATGTCACAGGTACACGAAAGAAAGCTAACTTCTAGACTAATTTTTAGAAAAGCTTCTCTGCTATTGGCACGTAATCTACTGCAGCAGGGCGACACCTTGACAAAGAAGCAAAATGAAATAATTGACCACTTGGTGGCTCGTAATTCAATCACGTGCAAAGCCTGTGGGTTAGGTGTGAGCCTGCTGCAACATCTGGTGAACAATGGAATTGGTGAAAGCATTATCAGTCACGTCGTAATCAAGCTGTGTAACGCGGTACGCTGTGATGACGTTTCAATTTCTTCCACGTCGCCATGACAAAATATCTCTTTGGCAGATTCACATCGAAGACGAGCGGGTATGTCCATTGGCTGTTAAAGAGTTTCGCGATATGGTTTTCTACATTTTCTTGCATCTCAAGCCAAACGAGGTACTCCCCAATCTGAAAATAAACTGAAGTTTAAATTTATTTGATTTATTTTCTTTCTTTTAGATGTGCTACTGGCTGCTGAAGGATAAATGCACAAAACCAGAAGGATTTCTCGAGAATTGGAACGTGTCATTCCCATCTGGCCCCAAACCCCCTTACCAGCCGCCGAAGCAACCGCAGTCCGGAAAACCAACAACAAAATTCATGTTTTTCACCGATATGCACACAGACGTGTTGTACGAAACAGGGGCTAACGCTCTCTGCGGGGAACCTCTCTGCTGCAGAAGCAACGATAAACCACCGTCTGATCGTAAGCAAGATTTAAACATTTTCCAATCAATTTCTGATAAACTTTGAGGGAAATAACTGGGTTGATGTTTTATTTACACAAAATTTTTTCACTTTTTATTCAGACATTATACACCATCAAGGTTATTGCAGTGTTTCCAATTATTTTTAGCCGCTTCCTTTGCGTGGAAGTTCGGGGATTATCGAAACTGCGATCCCCCGTCCTGGACCGTGGATGGGATGATGGAAAATTTGGGGGAGACTAAAGTTGATTTCATCATCTTCACTGGTCAGAAAAAGCAAAAAATTTTGTTTCAAATCAAAGATAAATATGTTAAGTTTGATTCAGGAGATATTCCAGCTCATGATTTTTGGAACCAAACCAGTTCTAATCAAATTAATAAAATTAACCTCTGGACAAAACGATTGCTGAAATACTTTCCAAGTAAGTTTTTTTTTTAGTAATATTTATATTCATCTCAATATTTATCCTCCAGACTTGCAGGAAAGCGTCGGAGGCGCTACACATAGGCAACTGTCAAGCAATTATTCGGACCTGCTTTCAAAGATGCCAGGATATTGCTGTTCGGTTGAAAATATTTTATTTTGGTTTTTCCGTTTTGATAGAGATTGTGACTCTTCGTTCATAATTCTAATCGTAACCCTTTTGCCTTCCCGGCGAGCCGGAGCCGGAGCCCTAGCCGGAGCCATGGAGCCAGCCAATTTTGGAGAAGCCGGAACTAAGTTTTGATTTTGCGTGGAGCCGGAGCTGGAGCCGGAGCAATTAAAATTTTTTCTGCCTCCAGCCCTTAACAATATATTTTTGTTACATTTGGAATTAATTAATTTGTAGATCCAATTATGCATCAAGTTAATGCAAAGGGTGTGTTGTTGTTTGAGTCATTTGTGACGACGTGACTCTCTTAACTGCACACTAAGATTTACGTCTGTTAGCCTTGATCTGTAACAACTTTTTATGATCTTCACTTTAGAAAAATTGCTTGCATTGGTAGGTGTGAGGTATATTAAATAGGAGCAATATATATGTAGTTTGAGATGGGTGCCATTTGTAGGACGCTGGTTCTGTCATGTAGGTGTTGAGTGTTTGTATCTTGTGTAGCGAGTAGCAATACGCAAAGCTGTGTTTTGAATAGTTTGCAGTTTCTTGATGTAGGTGTTTGATATGATAGAGCTACATAGGGTGTTTGCATATTCCAATATAGGCAATTCATAGCTTTAAAAAGTAGTTTTTTTATTTACCCCATTTGTTAGAAGTAAGTGCTTTGAGAATGTTGAGTGTTTATTTTGCTTTAATCACGGTGAGATTTATATGTTGTGAAAATGTTAGTTTGGTTCAAAATTAATTCCAAGAATTTTTGGGTGTTTTGCTGTTGGTAGTGTTTAAGTTTTAATTTTAAGTGATAGAGTTGTACAATATTCAGCTGGGTCTGTTGTAAAAAGTGTTTATTTTATAAAAATTATACTGTTTTAAAAAGTGTAAAAAGTTGTCTGTTGTAAAAACATAGCTTTAAAAAGTAGTTTTTTTGTTTACCCCATTTGTTAGAAGTAAGTGCTTTGAGAATGTTGAGCGTTCATTTTGCTTTAATCACGGTGAGATTTATGTGTTGTGAAAATGTTAGTTTGGTTCAGTTGTACCATATTTGTATCAGTTGTACTATATTTATGAGTTGTACCATATTCAGCTGGGTCTGTTGTAAAAAGTGTAATACTTTGTAAAAATATTGTTGAATGAGTTCTTGGGCCTTAAATGCTAATTGTTGTGAGATGATCTAATTGTTAAATCTTTGGCTTATGTTGAGATTTGTACGTCGTTTCCAGGCTGGGTAATCTCAAAGATATAAGTTTTAAATAATGTTGGAGACCGAATTCCACCTTGTAATGCGCCAGATGTTGATTTATTTGAATTTTGAGGGTTTGCTATTATATCGAGTGCATGCTTGTTGTCCTTTAAATATAGTTTGGCTGTGAACTTGATGATGGTATTTGGAATGTTTGTTAGTATACGTTTGTGTATGTCCACTGTATCACGCCTTGCTCGTGCCCAAAGCTACCGCTACAGTCTGATGTTGCCTTGAATTGTTGAAGTCTTTTGTGATTTGGTGGCAGATGTTGTGCAAAGCAGTGTATGTTGAGTATTCATATTTGGATCCACATTGATGATAAATACCTGGAAGATTTTGTATTATTTATGGTAGTAGTGCTTTTTCTAGTGCATTGGCAATCGGTGATAAAAGTGATATGGACCGACTGCTTGTGCCATTGCTGTGGTCCTTGTTTCATTTTGAAATAGAAATGGTTGCGATATCTTTTCCAAGATGTGCTATTGTGTTAGTTTTGTACATGTTTTTGAAATATTTGATGGCAAGTGACTCTAACTGTTTTACGTGTCTGATGGTTATCCCGTCAGGTCCACTGGAATTGTTGTTTGTGCTGTTTGAAATAGCTAATTGCACTTGAGTGGTTGTAATATTTTTTCAGTGGGAAAGTTTTTGATTTTATGGTCTATGAAAGTTTTTGATTTTATGGTTTTGATTTTATGGTCTATAAATGATAGTAATGCTGCTATGCTACCCGGATCAGATGTTGGCAGTGATAGTGTTGAGCCAGCATTGTTTTTTTTTTTATGCAAAAGCGTCCGACCTCGTTCTTCATGTAGTGGTTGATGTATAGGACATGTTATCAGGACGTTGATGCGGCTTGTTCAGGAGCATCACACTCACAATTTGGTGAAGAAGCAAGCCCTGTTTGTGCATGAACGAATGAAATTGCCCAACACCAGATATTGAGTGCTTAAGGGTTAGGTTTGTAAGGAGCAAGCTCAATCCAAAAGGCCTGAAATTGGTTTTTGTTATGAAAACACGGTGTCTGGATGTATTCTCAAATCTACGTGTTCCATCTGTAGTTGCTTTCCTGTATTTACGATTCAGCTCAATTGTTACTACACGTGACTTACCGAAACCAAAACTGCTAAAACGGAAGCGAATCTACCCATTTCGATATTCAGCGCGGGTTTATTAATTCGCAAACATCCTTTTCAGGACGGGGCAATGCCTGAAGAAAAACGCCCTTTTTAGGGCACATTGCCAACAAGTTCCGTAGGCCCACTATTCTCCAGATAAACATCGAAACGCTCACTGAAAGCAAGATCAACGTACTTTATTAACTTGCTTTACAGTTTGAGACACACGTCTTCTATAAAACTAAAAAACAAAACTAAAAAAATTCAATCGGACAGCAATATCTTGACATCTTCGAAAGCAGGTCGGGTTAATTGCTTGCCACATGTACTAACGTCTCCTTCGCTTTCCTCCGAGTGAGAAAGATAAATATAGAGATAAAAAAAGTTTTTCTGTAGTAGATATTTTGAAAAAAAGCTTGATTGATGAATTTCTATCAATAGTTATTTGAATATAGTTAATCAAAACTTCCTTTCATTTCTTAATTCTTTTCTTTCGCTTGACAAACATTTATTATGTCCACAAAATTGTGTTGCTAATATAATCTAAATAGCAAAATACAAAAGGCTATTCGAAACAAAACAGTTTTTTTTATAAATATCCAGTCATGAAAATCTTAAAAGAGTAAATTTTTTAAATTGTTTTTTTTCGAAATGATAATTTTTGTTTTTGCAGTTTCAACTTTTTGCTACTTTTCTTTTTCAAAAAAAGATAACAATAGCAGGTGCAATATCATAGATTGATGTTTAGATCAGACTTAACAGCTGCAGAACGACAGTTTTAAACATCGTTTTATTTGTAGAATGGCAATTTTATTATATATAACTACGCTTTTCCCAAAAATTTAGTGGTAATAATTTAAGGTATTTCTGAGACGTTTTCCGTTTTGAATGCAGATACTCCTGTTTATCCAGCTGTGGGTAATCATGAAAGTGCTCCCGTCAACTCTTTCCCCCCCAGCTCAATCTACAACCAGCCCGGAGCTAATATCACTTGGCTTTATGAGACTTTGTATCGAACTTGGAAAAATTGGATTCCTGAAAGCGACTTAACAACTGTTATGCAAGGTTAGATCTTCGAATGATTGTTTGTCTCCAAAAACTTTTCAAGTTATCAAGACCGCATAAACTTTTTAAATCAGGGGGCTTTTATACTACTCTGATACGAAAAGGTCTCCGATTAGTGTCGCTAAATAACAACTACTGCAGTGACGATTCTTGGTGGCTGTTGGTTGGTGATAACGCTGTGGACCCACAGGGACAGTTGGAATGGTTTGCTCAAGTCATGCACAAGGTGAAAAATTCCAGATTTGGGGCAAAAGATCGTTCCCATTAACCTTTGTTTGTTTAGGCTGAAGCAAATCACGAAAAAGTTTTCGTCATTTCACACCGACCTACGAGCGGATGCATGACTCCGTGGAGCTACAACTACTACAGCATTGTCAATCGTTATGAAAATATCATCATCGCTCAGATGTTTGGTCACGAGCACACCGTATGATTGAGATGCTGTTGTTAATATGATTGATATTAAGAACGGTTACGACGGTTTGTTTTTAGGACGAATTGAGGGTGTATTATGACGTCACCAACCGATCACGAGCAAGTCTTCCTGGCTTTATTGGTCCGGCGGTAACCACCTATTATAACTTAAACGCCGGATATCGGATCTATACAATGGACGGTGACTACGAAGGAACGACCAACGCTTTATTAGATGGACACACCTACTACCTGAACATAAGCGGTTAGATCAGATTAACGAGACACTTTCTTTGCCAATTTCATTCGGTTTTTGAATTTCTAGAAGCAAACTTATCCGGAAGGCAACAATGGTCGCTCGAGTATTCTTTCTCAGGTGATTATGGAATGAAAAACCTTTCTCCCGGGGAGTGGCAGCGACTTGTTCACCGGTAAGCACTTGAGTTAAAATATTATCGTTTGTGACAGAGTTTGTTACATTTCATTCATTACAACTATTTGCATTTTTTGCATTCAACGTAGCTTGCAATATCGTTTTGTTTTTTTATTTCTTAAATTCTTTACAATATCAATCGTTATGTAAAACAAATATTTAATAGGTTGCTACGTTTCGTTCGTGCTAACAGTTTGATCTTTGCTATTTTTTATTTTTCTTTGTGAAACAAAATTTTGTACTTACGTTAGCATCATGCCATATTGTTGGAAAAGTGCTAAATTGATGGCGAACGTTATTAATAAGGTTTAAAACTTACTTGCACCATTCTGTTGTGTCATTAGGAAAGACAATTTATGGCATTTTTCTTTGCTTGGCGAACTTAGCAAGCAGCTCTAAATTTCGGTTGCATCTAAAAAAAACTAAAAAAAACAAAAAGTAGAAAACTCCCCCGAACAGCAATATCTCCGCTATTTGGTTAAATCGCTTGACAGTTTTCCAAAGTATAACGCCTTCAACGTCGTCCTACAAGTCAGGGGATTATAAATAAAAATGATAATAAAAATGATTGCAGTTGAAATGTTCCAACTTTTTAGCTTGATTCAGATTGAAAGCGGTCGCGGAAAAAACAAGCAGAGAGCAGAATTTTCTGCTATCTTTTTAAAAATTCTGCTTTCCGCTTTCTTTTTCCGCAACTGTTTTCAGTCTGAACCGAACTCAAGTTTGTCAATTGCAGCCACAACTAACAATGATTCGTGTTTCAGGTTCGAGTCGGACGACGATTTATTTCAGCTTTATCACAAACACATCAGTAAGAGTGCGAATACGAGCTATTGCGACGCCAAGTGCAAAGCATCGACGATCAAACAAATCAAGACTTATAGACCTGAAATTTAGTTAGATATTTAATCATGTCGTTTTCTCTATAATAAATTTCAGGCTTGTTGGAACCAAAACTTATTTTCAAAAAGATCTATGGTACTCAATAAAAAATTATAAATAAAAGATTTTGTAGTAGTCGAGTAGTCGTTTTATTGCGCTCTGGTTTAATCAGTAAAATTCAAATTACTTAAATCATTCCATTACCACTTATTTGCAATCAAAATTAAAAACAAAACAAAGGATATTCAAAACAAAACAACTTACTTTAAGATTAGAAATCCCTTATTATTTAATATAATCAAAGCAGACTTTTGTTTCACAAGTTTGACGATGTATTTAACTAATGTTTACGGTCAGTATCTCTATGTATTACGTGCAACGGCCAGACCGCATTAGTAAAGTAGGCGTAATATCGCGTAATGTGCAATAGAGAACGACAGGATATAAAATACGAAAAGCTTGGAATAGAGGGGGGCTCGTTACATCGTGTTCACACAGTGAAATTCAATGACCCATCGGTCGTTCAAAACTTTTAGCCGTGTCAATAACATACTTGTCATTTATCATTCAAAAAAAATAAACGGCGAGTTTTCTACAACAGGCCATACTAGCTTCAGTTGACTGTCAATAGGTTCGTGTCGGCCAAAAGTATTTTATAGAACAGAAGTGAGCAAAAAAGTGTTTTTTAAAATATACAGTACTTTTTAAAAGATCCGTTAAGTATATGATTTACTGAAATCCTAGATTTACAGTAGATCCATTGTTATTATTAATGATCAATGTTATTCAAGAGACAGAGCCGGGACCTTGAAAAAGGCCCTTCAATTAATTTTTAAAGAAGGTCACGCTGCTTACCTACCATGATAAATGGACCACTTAAAAGAACACGGCCGGACATTGCGCTTTCTGACGGAAAATTAGAAGGGTCACTTTTAAGACGCGAGTTGTTTAATCGCTATAATCTATTATCTGTTTCTTTTGTAATATACTTAAAAACAACCAATTTTTCAATAATTGACAAATTATTGTTTAAAATGAATATACATGTATAAGTGTCCATAAATAAAAGTAGGGGAAGGTCAGGTTAGTTGATACAGCAGCTCTAACAGTCAAAACAAATAAATTGAAATTGAAATAACGCTACCATTTAAACAGAGTTATTATGCTTAGTTATGATAAAAAAGTTGTTGAAATTTAGTTTTTAGCAAAGATTTTTGAAAAATGCTAAGATCACCAAGCTGGGGATACTGCTGTAAAGTGTCTTTCCCTGGAACACAACAGAATATCACAAGTAAATGTTGAATGTAGACCATTTCCATCACAATCACGGCGCTCTAACCACTCGACCACTTTGCCGACAAGTTCATTACTAACTAAGTATTTTAACTAAAAAGCTTTATGCCAAAGAAAGCGAAGCGTTCCACTTGTTAAGCCTATGATTAGATTGAGTTAGCTGCGTGTATTGCAGCCCAAACAAACATTCAAAGTTCTATATAAAGCGTCAACGAATGCGTCATTTTGCGTCATTTTGCGTGAAATGTTTGAGCCGAATTTAAAACAGTGGTGTGTAATTTGAAGAAAAACCGATTGGAGTGAGAGTAAAAAGCAAGAAAACTAGTTGCTCTAAGAGATAAAAAGAGAAAAAACGTCGCGGAAATTGTTCTTGGGGGCCCAAAGTGGCCCAAAATTTTTGAAACTTTTTTTAATTTGTCAAGATGCTCAAGAAGAACTTAGCTTCTTTTGAACCAACTACTTTCTCTGAAAAACAACCCTGTATCTCCCTAAAACTAACTCGCACTCCAATCGGTTTTTCTTCGAATTAGACACACAATTTAAAACAGCTCAGCCAATTTAAAATTTAAAAAAGTTTTTTTTTGAAAAAAACTTTTTTACTTTAATAAAAAAAAATTAAAGAAAAATTAAAAATTATTAAAATCATTATTTTTTAAGCTTTGCTGATTATATTTAATACTACTGCACAGATATTTGTGGGTGCTGCAGCTCTACAGCTCTTATGCACGAGCCGCCACTGGGGAGTATGCTATTTTATTTTGTTCCTCACATAACAACAACAGGAATGCCACATTCAAACTAACCAACCAACAATATCCTAGAAGCCCTACTCAAAAACAGATGAGATTTCAATCGGAATTTTTAAGAAAGACTGTTGCTTGTTACCTAGGTTAACAAGATAATTTCAAGTCATGACCTCACATAACCCGACGCAATCTTCCTATCGACCCCATAACCCAGAGTAGCTTTTGCTTCAATAAATGATATTTACTGTAGATATTAAACCTGCCATAAAACGTATTTTTTGCACGAACGTTAAATAAATTTTGAGTAAAAAGAAAGCGGAACACGCAAACCGCAAGTTTTCCGTTCGAAGTACATAAAGCTAAACACCTGATAAACTTTTTTATCTAAAAATGAATATTGTTGTTGTTTTCATTGAGCGAGGAAAGGTTCGGCAAACCGGTAGCTCACGGTTATCAGGCGGTCCTCTTTTTTGAATGCAAAACTGTATCATATTTGAATTTCGATCGAAAAACTTTTCAGGCCAGCTAAAGAAGATGTTTCAATATAGCAAGAAAGACATTTTTTAAACTTTTTTTTAAATTTAGTATTTTTTCTTTTAAAAAAAACTCGTCGGCCCTATCATTTTCTGCCATTACAATATTTTTGCAGAATAACTTTAATCTTATTTTTTTCCAATTTTAATGTAAACAAAATTATTCTAATTATTTTATTATTGAAACCAGTAGTTTTTTATTTATTCGTACTAACTAAGGCCGCTAAAGCAATGGTTTTCAACCTTTTTCATACAGCGACCCGATATCCAACCCAAGGTAACTTAGCTACCTTCTTTGGTAAATAAAATTTAATTTTTATCGCGAAATTCTGGTTTTCGCTAGGAATCTGTCTTCGATTTCTCGTATCACTGATCCCCAAAAAAGGTTTTCACTTTCAATAATAAAATTCTGTTCATCAAATGTTTTCCCGCGATCCCCAGGTTGAAAACTATCGCTCTAAAGTCAAAAAGTCAAAAATTATAATTCAGGAGTTGGTTATATTATGAAACTTATGCAATTTTAATTTCCGTTATTTGGGTGTTTTTTCACTGGACTTTATAAGTCAAAATAGATTTTAAAATTTACCTCCTCAAATTTTACATACAAAAATCATTTCTTGTTTATTTTTGCAATTTTTCAAGCAGCAATAAATAGTTTTAATCTTTTGTTTCTGCAATTCACACCAAGTATTTCGAAATTTGAGCTCTGCAACTTCGCGATTCTTTATTCGGCTCAGACTGAAAACAATTGCAGAAAACATAAGCGGAAAGTGTAATTTTTAAAAACATAGCGGAAAATTTCGTTTTCCACTTGTTTTTTAGCGAAAAAAAGATTAAAATTGAAATTGAAATATTTCAAAATTTAGCTTAGTTTAGGTTGAAAGCGTCGCGAAAAATTTTTTTTATTTTATTTATTTATTTATTTTTTAAATATAGAGATAAAATAAAAAGATAAAATAAAATAACCTAAATTAAGCTAAATTTTGAAATATTTCAATTTCAATTTTAATCTTTTTTTTGCTAAACACGAAAAATTATTAGCTTTTTCCAGTTTTTTATACTTTACACTTTTAGTCTAAACAATCTTTTTGCTTGTTTTTAGCGCTTTCCGCCACACGCTTTACTCCATGCTCTTTCAGTTTGATTGACCTTTAAAACTTTTCGCCCCCATCTCTTTATAAGCTCTGAATCAGCGACAAAAGTTTTACATATTTTACAATATTTCATCAACATTGTGTCTCTTAAGAGACTTTTAGAGCATTCCTCCATCAGGTATACCAATTTGCAATTAAAGAACCCTTAATTTATAGGATAAAAATGTTTACCAATGGAAAATTTGATAAAAAAATTAGGCATAATCCTCATGTAAGTAAAAAAAAATGTGTCTCTTTATGCGTATTTGTTATAAAAACATTTACATCAAATTATAATTGCTGACGGATAAAATAATTCTCTGAATGTATGTTGCAGTTTTTATACGAATAAATTGCTACGCGAAACGCATTTCAGTAGGCCCAGTGCTTTTAATCGTGCATGACTTATGTAAAAGATAAACTGAGATTTTTATATCATTGTTTACAAAGAAAATACTAGCAGTTTTTCGAAACTGATTTATATTACCGTTTCTTTAACATTTTAACTTAAATTTTTCTATAAAAAGTTTATAACAGGCCAAAAATCGTTCAGTCAAAATAAAGTCAAAATTGAACAAAAATAAAGTCAAAAAATGGCTCTAGTAATAACTCATAGGCTGCAGCGCAAAATGTTTTGGAAGCTTTTAAAAGAATCCCGAAGCAGAATATGAAAGTTTCATTTTACTGTACATACCCGGATCTGCTGGTTACGTAGAAGCAAATCAAATTATTGATTTTAAAAAGCTCCTTCCTAAAATCACAGACTTCTCCAAACAAGTCAAGAAGTTTTAAAAAATAAAGTGAAACACAACGTTAAGCCGATTTGTATTTTTTTTCGCGATATCACAACGTTGTTTAATTATTTTGATTTTGAACTTTGAGGGGCAATAAGACTATTTTTGCAGATAGTCAGCTGAAATAATAAATTTATAAAAAAATTACAATTTCTCTTAAAGCCAAGTGTTTTATTTGAAACTCTTTTGTTTAATAAAGCACTTGATTTTAAGAGCTATTTTAAAGTTTTGTACCAGCAAAAAACTTTTTAAATTACAATTTGTCTAAATCTTTGATAACAGGAAAATTTAGTCACTTTTCAATGCTAAATACGATCAACTGCAGTCATCAACTATCTCCACAGGTAATGCCAATGAATGACGACTAATGATGATCTAAAAAAAATTATTCATAGCTTTTGGAATTGTATTTAAAGTGTTACTCTAGTTTAGCTCCATTTATATGAAATTCGTTTGCGAAAGCACAAAAGTTTTCAAATCAAAATATACTACGTACATTTTCAAATTACACAAAACATAAATTGAAAACGAAACTACTATTTTTTCCAGCGATTGCCATCCTATTATTATGTAAATAATTTTTACTTTTTTAATGAAATAAAGAGAAGTGAAAATTTTTTCACAGCAGAATGAAACAGAAAACTTTGTAGAATATGAACAGTGGAAAGTAATATTTCAGTTTATTACAAAATAGCATGTTCACCGTGGCCTTACCATGAATTCGGCCGTTAAATACGTATTCAAATTACTGTATAAGGCTTAGTCTTTTGCCGGAAATTTATTTATAAAGATTTTGCATTGCTGCATTGTCAAGAGTCCAGCTTTTAAAATCATCTTTAGTGATTGTTTGTTTGCTTACTCGTATAAAGCAGCACCAAACGTGCATGATCAACAAGTGAGCAACGTATGCTGTCTCGTTATATCTAACTACAGTTGTCGAATAATTATTTGTCGTTGTTAATTATTAGCAAACAATGTAAATTGCTATTCAAGGTGAACTATCATTGTCAAAAACAATTGGCAGATTTGAATTCATTGGTGTAACAGTCGCCAAAAATCATGAAGTTGCTTCGTTTGTGCTTGATATTAGTTTCACTCGCTTTAACGAGTTCTTTCGAGACTGATGATCTGATCTTCAAGAAGGACGAAATTGCCGGAGAAAACGATGACGTGAAAACGCTGAAATCCATTCTTCAATTTGAAAAAAACTTCAACATCAACTCTGAGTTGGATGACGAAATCTATATGAGGTGACAATAAGTTAAATACATGCATCGATGTATTATATAAATAATATCATAACCAAAAGCAAAAGTATTGTTATTTGCTAAGATTTCAAAATTACTTACTTTTGCCGATAAATATCTTTTAGAACGTCAGTTTTATGAGCTGGTCGGCGGCATGGTCGAGTGGTTAAAGCGCCGGGATCGTGATTGACACGGTCTCGGTTCAAATCCTACTCGCGCCATTCTGTTGTTTCATTGAGAAAGACACTTTACGGCACTTTCCCCTGCTTGGTGGTCTTGGCAAGCAGTTCTAAATGAAAGTCGTATCTCTATTAAAATTTCAAGCAGACAGCAATATCTTGGCATCTCCCGAAGCAGGTCGGGGTAATTGCTTACCTTATGTATTAGTGCCTCCGGCGCTTTCTTACAAGTCAGGAGGATAAATATACAAAATAAAAATAAATGAAATAAACAAAAAAGCTTAATGAAGAAACGATCGGAGTATTAACAAAAACGAAAAAAATTTTTGACGTCAATAAAACTTCCAATAACTGGAAAATAAACATAACAACAAAACAGTGGCAAAGAAATCACATATAAAACAATAGATTGAAAAAATTTTGTAGCAGTTTCATTAGAATGATTAGACTAAATAAAGAGTAAACGATTTTTTCTTTTAACAGCATTGTTAACATTCAAAATTCCTGTCAGAATAATTTTTTAAAGATAATTCTACAGTGTATGAAGAAGAGTCAAGTTTATGACTGAGAAATCCATAAAAAGAATGACATTTTGTTTGCTATAAGAATCGTCTTCTTATCGGCAAGATACAAATAATCAAGAAATGACGTTGACAAACTTTTGATTGTCACGGGCCGCTTTGTCAGTTCCAACTGAGTAAGATGAACGCACAAGTATTTATTCATACCATATAACCTTTTTTCTATAATTTAAAAAGCAAAAAGCGCTCTTATCGATTACAATGCATGCGATAGAATAAACCAGTCTGAATAAAAACTTCAGCATAGTGGTTTCCAATCGGTGAGAAATTCCTCCCCATGGAGAAATTTCATGAGCTCTGGGGAGGAATCCTGCTTAGTAAAATTTATTATACAACAGGTTTTCTAAACTGGGGTCCTTGATTTGACGCTTTTTCATCTCCTAAGCTTTTCGTCCGACTCTCGTCAGGAGATAAACGTGGGAATGATGGGGAAAAATTTATTTGATTTTATGATAAAACTGAACGAAGATGATTGGATGTTTGAGAAAAACGTCAAAGCACGTAATCAAGTTGTAAACAAATTCTTTTTAGCGGCATAAATTTGGCTTGCATGATGTGATGTAAACGGCTTCTAAAGCAGATAAATGAAAAGACGAACGGCCAAATGAAAGAATAGTAAATCTTTCATCATTGTAAGTTTTGGTGCACTAAAAAGGTCATCTAAAAGATGTTGACCAATCGCGGATTCACTAAACATGACTGGGGTTGAAGATTTGCCAAAAGAAGTAGAGATGCCAAATTCCGAACTCTCGCAACATCCTACTTGTTAAATATTTTGAGATAGATTTTTCTTCAAATAGATTATTTTATCATAAAGCACTTCTATTTAGGTCAGATATCAAGATACAATTAAACACAATTAATTGCAAACTGAAAACCGTTTGTACAACTGCTTTGCGAAAACTTGAATCACCATTGTTTTTAGGCCCGTTTCCACTACGAGCGTGGAATGGAGCATTCTTTGTTTGTTTTATTGACTTTTTTTACATTTTTGCGCTCAAGCCCTAAGCGAAACAAAAAACAATAAAAGAAACAAAGAATACTCCATTCCACGTTTAAAGTGAAAACGAGCCTTTACGTTTTTGTTGAAATGATGTTAAAATTGTATTATTGCGATGTCACAGGTATCATGAAAGAAAGCTAACTTCTAGACTAATTTTTAGAAAAGCTTCTTTGCTATTGGCGCGTAAACTACTGCAACAGGGCGACACCTTGACAAAGAAGCAAAACGAAATAATTGACCACTTGGTGGCTCGCAATTCAATCACGTGTACGGCCTGTGGGTTAGGCGTGGGCCTGCTGCAACATCTGGTAAACAATGGAATTGGTGAAAGAATTATCAGTCACGTCGTAATCAAGTTGTGTAAGGCGGTACGTTGTGATGACGTCTCAATTTCTTCCACGTCGCCATGACAAAATATCTTTTTCGCAGATTCACATCGAAGACGAGCGGGTATGTCGATTGGCTGTTAAAGAGTTTCGCGATATGGTTTTTTACATTCTGTTCCATCTCAAGCCAAACGAGGTACTCCCCCAATCTGAAAATAAACTGAAGTTTAAATTTATTTGATTTATTTTCTTTCTTTTAGATGTGCTACTGGCTGCTGAAGGATAAATGCACAAAACCAGAAGGATTTCTTGAGAATTGGAACGTGTCACTCCCATCTGGCCCCAAACCCCCTTACCAGCCGCCGAAACAACCGCAGTCCGGAAAACCAACAACAAAATTTATGTTTTTCACCGATATGCACGCAGACGTGTTGTACAAACCGGGGTCTAACGCTCTCTGCGGTGAACCTCTCTGCTGCAGAAGCAACGATAAACCACCGTCTAATCGTAAGCAAGATTTAAACATTTTCCAATCAATTTCTGATAAACTTTGAGGTAAATAACTGGGTTGATGTTTTATTTACACAAGATCTTTTCACTTTTTATTCAGACACTATACACTATCATAGGTTATTGCAGTGTTTCCAATTATTTTTAGCCGCTTCCTTTGCATGGAAGTTCGGGGACTATCGAAACTGCGATCCTCCGTCGTGGACCGTGGATGGGATGATGGAAAACTTGGGGGAAACCAAAGTTGATTTTATCATCTTCACTGGTGAGTAAAGGCAAAAAATTTTGTTTCAAATCAAAGACAAATATTTAAGTTTGATTCAGGAGATATTCCAGCTCATGATGTTTGGAACCAAACCAATTCTGATCAAATTGATAAAATTAATCTCTGGACAAAACGATTGCTGAAATACTTTCCAAGTAAGTTTTTTTTAGTAATATTTATATTCATCTCTGTATTTATCCTCCAGACTTGCAGGAAAGCGTTGGAGGCGCTATACGAAGGCAACTGTCCAGCAATTATTTCGACCTGCTTTCAAAGATGCCAAGATATTCCGGTTAAAAATATTTTATTTTGGCTTTTTAGTTTTATAAAGATATGAATAAAATTTGGAACTGCTTGCGATGACCACCAAGTAGGGAAAAGTGCCTTAAAGTATCTTTACCAGGTTACAACAGAATGGTGTGAGTAGGTTTTGAACCGAGACCATGTCGATCACAATCAAAGCGCTCTTAACTACTTGACCACGCTGCCGACAGTTTAAACAAACTGTTTATAATTTGAGTTTACCAATGTTTTTGATTACTTTTTTCTGATACACAAGACATCGTTATATCTGAAGTAGTCTACCAGCTAATATGCAAAACCAGATACAAATTAGCGGAGTAAAATAATCATATAAGAGCATAGGCGTACACAAAAGGGGTTTCCCGGGTCAAACTCCAATTCCCTTGAAGAAAGGTGATCAGAGATATGTACTTATACATAAATAGCATATTAGCGACAAATAGATTATAATGGTACTGTACAGTATAAGCTTCTACAATTTCTTTCTTTTGTTCTTTTTAAACTTTATTAGTAATTTTATTGAAATCGTTTTTTCTATCGCTCCAATTGCGTCAAAGTTTATTAATCTGAGTAACACTTTGAAAACCAAAAAATATTTTAACAAAAAGTCAGGTCTTCTATGCTTTACTTTCGATGTATATTAATGTCTATTACTTTATCGCAATGTTTGCACGTGAGATGCGAGCCTAGGTACATTGCTATGAAAAGTGGAACAAGTGATAAGCATTTGAGAATCTCTAAAAGAAACTAAATTATACTTTGGAAAGCACGATAAGAAAAATTAAAAATATACACAAATATAACAAAAATTGTTTGTCATTTTTACTAAAATTATTTCAATATGCTGGTTGATCAGTGGTTCTCAGGTTTAAGTCGTTTACTTTCTTTTCAAGGCTTTGCCATTCCCCAACTGTACAGGCCTACGACAAAATTTATTTAAAAAAAATTTCTTTTTGTTATTAAGTAAAAAACTTTTTTTGGTTTTTCGTTTAATATGAAGCACTGTGGTCTTACCTGCAAGCTGCTGAAACTTCTGTCAGATACGCACATAATTAGAATGATCGTGGAGCTTGTCCGGAAAAGAAGTTTTAGTCCAACTACTTGACAACAAGCAAAGCAAACTCCGCCGTCAAAGAAATGACGTTCCTCGGGATCGGTATAGGCCCCTCTCTTCTCATTAATATCTATACGTGTGATCTGCCTTTAAAACTCTTCAGAAAATTTGCTTTTGCATCCGATCTAGCATAGTTGCACTCTTTTGGAGACCGAGAGAATTTGGAAGTCAAGACATGACTACAGTTTCTGCGTATCTCCAAACCTAGAATTTCAAACTCCGTCTTTTACGTATCAAAACGTATCAAACCAATTAGAATTTCAAAGTACGTCACCTTTTTGTGGCATTGCGTAAAAAGCTATCTTTCGCGTCACACTGCTGAAGCGATTAGTGAAGATGGGGTGCTGAGCTAAAACATTGTGAACAGCTGCACTATCTCTAGTCTACTTGACATCTGAATACTGTGCGCCAGTTTATATCGCCCAGTGGATAAGTTACAAATCGAACACATAGTATTGTGAGAATACATTCAGGTTCCGTACTTTCATATTTATGACCAGTACCAAGCCTGAATAGGAATGAGTTTACCCCAAACAGCTTGGGTTAAGGTCAATCGCCTGCAGACTAGAGTTGGGCAATTCCATTCGTCCGTGCACAATGGGGTCTCGCTCCTTTAACGGATTGTGAATGCGGCGCCATTGATCAAACGGCAGGCCACGTTTTAACAGCGTGCCCCATAACCTGCATTGGTTATGACATGGAGTACGGGATCTGATGTTTCTTGATGATAAAACCCGAAGCTGCCTCAACACCATCGCTGCCAGCATCTGTCCAGGCAATGCAGCAGCCTGGGTTAGTACAAGGATAAACCTTTGACCCCAGCCCTGTTTGTGTTTGACCCATAATCAATGGCTTTCCATACTACGACAACAACTTTTTTTTCGTCTTTCCTTTAGAGAAAAAATTTTTATGAACTGTCAAGGTGCAACATAAAAGACGTGCCAGTTTATGTTATCAGTCAATAATTTAGAATCAACTTACATTTTATTCAAATTCTTTCCTAAAAGATTATTTCTTCACTCAAGTTACAAATTCTTTGCTAGGAAGCCAAATGGCTCATTTTAAGAAACACTAGCTGAACTAGAGCTCGATAAGGCAGTCAGAGCTGAATATTTCTGAATCTAACTATTATGCAATTAAAATTTAATTTATACCCAATACTCTTTTTCACTTAAGTGCCATCAATATCTTATTGAAATAGAATTCAATATGTAGTTATACAAGGTGAATTATTCTCATGCTTTTGTAGCAATGCTTTGTGTTTGTAGCCATTATTAAAATTAGGTTCAATTTGAACTGAATTAATTCAATTGTATCAGTGAGTTAAACTCGTGAAGAATTTTATTAATATTCAATTGTTGTGTTTCCGCTTAGGTAAGAAAGAATTCCTGTATCTACAAGGCGCTCTAAAAAGCATGATAAGTTTACTCTAATTTAGAATGTAAGTTTGGAAAAGTTTTTGGTCCATGACTAGAACCACTTTTAAATAATCGTGTTTTTAACTTACTAAAAAAACCTTAACAAATTTCTGCGTAAGCCATTCTATAAGAATTAAACACGCACTATTTATCGCGCAAATTTGAATTGTTTTTTAAATGAACTCAATGCGTGTAATGAGTTAATAAGCTTTTTTGTTGTAAATATTTTGAAAAAAGTTTGATTGATGAATTTCTATCGATAGTTATGTGAATGTAGTAAATCAAAACTTTCTTTCGTTTCTTAAATCATTTCTTTTCGCTTGACGAACATTTATTCTATCCACGAAATAGTGCTGCCAACATTATCTAAATAACAAAATACAAAAGGCTATTCGAAACAAAACAGTTTTTTTTATAAATATCCAGTCATAAAAATCTTAAAAGAATAAGTTTTTCAAAATATTTTTTCGAAATGATAATTTTTTGCTACTTTTCTTTTTCAAAAAAAGACAACAATAACAGGTGCGATATCATAGATTGATGTTTAGGTCGGACAAAAAGTTGCAGAACGACAGTTTTAAACATCGTTTCACTTGTAAATTTGGCAATTTTATAAATATATGACTTTGTATTTTGAAAAAATTTAGTGGTAATAATTCCTTATTTGTGAGACATTTTCCGTTTTGAATGCAGATACTCCTGTTTATCCAGTTGTGGGTAATCATGAAAGTGCTCCCGTCAACTCTTACCCCCCCAGCTCAATCTACAACCAGCCCGGAGCTAATATCACTTGGCTTTATGAGACTTTGTATCGAACTTGGAAAAATTGGATTCCTGAAAGTGACTTAGCAACTGTTATGCAAGGTTAGATCTTCGAATAATTGTTTGTCTCCAAAAACTTTTCAAGTTATTAAGATCGCATAAACTTTTTAAATCAGGGGGCTTTTATACTACTCTGATACGAAAAGGTCTCCGATTGGTGTCGCTAAATAACAACTACTGCAGTGACGATTCTTGGTGGCTGTTGGTTGGTGATAACGCTGTGGACCCACAGGGACAGTTGGAATGGTTTGCTCAAGTCATGCACAAGGTGAAAAATTCCAGATTTGGGGTAAAAGATCGTTCCCATTAAACTTTGTTTGTTTAGGCCGAAGCAAATCACGAAAAAGTTTTCGTCATTTCACACCGACCTACGAGCGGATGCATGACTCCGTGGAGCTACAACTACTACAACATTGTCAATCGTTATGAAAATATCATCATCGCTCAGATGTTTGGTCACGAGCATACCGTATGATTGAGATGCTGTTGTTAATATGATAGATATTAAGAACGGTTACGACGGTTTGTTTTTAGGACGAACTGAGGGTGTATTATGACGTCACCAACCGATCACGAGCAAGTCTTCCTGGCTTTATTGGTCCGGCGGTCACCACCTATTCAAACTTGAACGTCGGATACAGGATCTATACAATGGATGGTGACTACGAAGGAACGACCAACGCTTTATTAGATGGACACACCTACTACCTGAACATAAGCGGTTAGATCAGATTAACGAGACACTTTTTTTCGCCGATTTCATTCAGATTTTAAATTTCTAGAAGCAAACTTATCCGGAAGGCAACCATGGTCGCTCGAGTATTCTTTCTCAGGTGATTATGGAATGAAAAACCTCTCTCCCGGGGAGTGGCAGCGACTTGTTGACCGGTAAACACTTGAGTTAAAATATTATCGTTTGTGACAGAGTTTGTTACAGGGTTTGTTACATTTGTCACAGCCCTTCAAACGACGACGACGACGACAGATATTTTAATAGATTGCTACGTTTCGTTCGAATTAACAGTTTGACCTCGCTATTTTTTATTTTTCTTTATGAAACAAAATTTTGTATTTACATCAGCATCACGACATATTGTTGGAGAAGTGCTAAATTGATGGCGAACGTTATTGATAAGGCTCAGAACTTACTTACTCCATTCTGTAATGTCATTAAGAAAAATAACTTATGGCTCTTTCCTATGCTCAGCGGTCTCTACAAGCAGCTCTAAATTTTGGTCATATCTAAAAAAAACTAAAAAGAGATAAAATAGAAAACTCAACCAAACAGCCATATCTGGGCAGTTCCGGTTAATTGCTTGATATCTTTCTGAAGTGCAACGCCTCCAAAGTCACGGAAAAAGCAGTTGTGAAAAAAGCAAGCAGAGAGTGGAATTTTCCGCTATTTTTCGAAAATTCCGCTTTCCACTTGTTTTTTCTGCAACCGCTTTCAGGCTGAACCGAACTCAAGTTTGCCAATTGCAGCCACAATTAACAACGATTCGTGTTTCAGGTTCGAGTCAGACGACGATTTATTCCAGCTTTATCACAAACACATCAGTAAGAGTGCGAATACGAGCTATTGCGACGCCAAGTGCAAAGCATCGACGATTAATCAAATCAAGACTTATAGACCTGAAATTTAGTTAGATATTCAATCATGCCGTTTTCTTTAAAATAAATTTCAGGCTTGTTGGAAACAAAACTTGTTTTCTCAAAAAATTTATGGTGCTCAATAAAAAATTACAAATAGAAGATTTTGTAGTAATCGAGTAGTCGTACTACTGCGCCCTGATTTAATCAGTAAAATTCAAATCACTAAAATTATTCTATTTATCACTTAATTGCAATCGAAATTACAAATAAAACAAAGGATATTCAAAACAAAACAACTTATTTTAAGATTAAAAATCACTTTTTATTTAATATAATCAAAGCAGACTTTTGTTGCACAAGTTTGACGATGTATTTAACTGATGTTTACGGTCAGTATCTCTATGTATTACGTGCGATGGCGAGACCGCATCACGGCGCAAATGTGGGTGTGATATCACGTGATGTGCAATAGAGAACAACACGATATAAAGTCCGAAAAGTATCGAATAGAGGAGGGGATCGTTACACCGTGGTCCACTCAGTGAAATTCAATGACCCATCTGTCGTTCAAAACTTTTAGCCGTGTCAATATCAGACGTGTCATTTATCATTTAAAAAAATAAACGGCGAGTTTTCTACAACACGCCATACTAGCTTCAGTTGACTGTCAATAGATTCGTGTCGGCCAAAAGTATTTTATAGAACAGAAGTGAAGCAAAAAAGTGGTTTTTAAAATATACAGTACTTTTTAAAAGATTCATTCAGTGTATGGTCCATTCAGTATACAAAAGTAACAAAATGAATAGTCCGAATGACAAGATTTATACTGCATCGGGCGTCGCGCAGGATAAAAAGGTCCGCGTTCGGGCTTTAGGTAGAAGGGCCCTTTTAAAAAGTAAGATACATCCTCCCCCACAAGTTAACCGTAACTGAAAATTTGTCAAGGCATTGGCTCCGCGTTTGGGGAGGCAAATGGGGGCAGTGAACAGTATTGTCACAAACTTTGTTCGTGAATCCCAAAGGACCAGTTGAGCTAGGTAACCCGTATACCTGCGCTGAAACAAAGCTGTGTCTAAATTTTATTTTATTCCGGCTCAAGAAGTAGCTATGAGTCTGACAATTTATACAGTTGGTTTAACAAAAGCTCGGATTGGTTTCGTTGAAGACTCTTCTTCACAACAAACAGAGACCACTGTCTCTTATAAGAACGAATGTATTACAAAAATCATGTCCGACCAAACTTCTATTCCACGCTTTGCCAAACTGCAAAGCGAAATTGACACTATAACTCGACTCAATCAACACAAATAATTCTACCTCTGTAGAACAAACCTGCCAACCACTGGCACAAAATAAATTCAACACTCGACGACCAATACAAAAACTAACGGGCCTTCCGCGCCCAACCAATTACTTCCACTCGAGTCGTCTCAAAATCACATCTAATCATGATAATTCGCTACGCATCGGCTTTATATAGAAAGCAAAATCACGTGACGTAAACTTTCTCGTAAATTCAAGATTGAGCCAGGACTCCCTGGAGAGATCGTTACCGAATGTTCTACTACGTTCGAGATAGCAAAGCTTGAACAAAACATATTACGTCATACTGTCGAGCGAAAGAGAAAAAAAAGATACATGTATCGAGCAATAGAACAAATTGCACGTATATCGCAAACAGCGCTCAAAGAGCCGCATTTATTCTCTTATAATAAAACTACGAATTGCTTTTAACGGAGATAAACTACATCGTTATGATTAAAATTATGAACGAAGTGTGACAAGTATCTGTACTCGAGTTGGTCCCAAGCATTGGGAACTTTGCATGGGTATCTGGAACGTCACTTCACTCAATCGAAAAGAACAGAAACTGGTTTGGGAGGCAGAACAGAATCATCTTGATATTGTTGGAGTTTCCTCTACCAAGTGTCGTGGCTCTGATACTGTTGAGTTAAATGAAGGCTGGAAGCTTTTCTACTCAGGTCTAGATGTAACTATGTGTGCTCGGGCGGAGGTCGGTATTTTTGCAAGCCCTCGCCTGGCCCATTGTGTCACTGATTGGATCCCACTCGGAGGAAGGGTTTGTCTCCTTAAGGTTAAGCTACAGGAACGTTCACTGTGCATTTTGCAGGTGTACCCACCAAACGCTGAAGCACAGTACCAGCCTTTTTTAGATGAAGTAGGTGTTGCTTTACAGAAAGTAACATCTGCAGAATCAATTGTCCTACTGGGTGATTTCAATGCACATCTAAGCACTGACGACAAGAGATGGAAGGATGTTATCGGAAGACAAGGAGACTGTCATGCTTCATTCGCAATAATTATAACCTTGTCGTGCAAGGTGGTCACAATTATGTTGTTTTTTTTATTTTAAAAATTTGAATTTCATGAAGCTATAGTTTACTTTTTGTTTTAAAATTATTTAATTCTTATTATGACATAACATTTTTATAGCCAAATAATAATCGCATAATCGGTAAGGCTCCCCTTATCTTACTTATATTATTTGCAATCTGTTTCACAATCGTTCTGAATAATTTTCTCTTCTGACAGTTAATGACGTGATGCGCTTTTGTCGCGATTCTCCGATTGGTCGTTCTCTGTAGACGCGTTACGATGACCAAGTGTGAACTTTGTGTGGCGGATAGTAGAAACTTCGAGCATAATGGAGCACAAGCTACCCTGATGGAAAGTCACGTGACGCCATTCTACATAAGCGCGCTTGGTCGGCATTGTAAGTGCAGTGATGCAGCGAAGCCATTCCAGTGTTGATTCGAGCGCAGAGTTTCCAGTGATTATCTTGCTCCAGAGTTTCCAGTTGATCCATATTCGCGTGCGTAGATTCGAAGGCAGTGAGCCCAGTCGTTACAGTGTCGTTGATTAACAAGTGTTGTAATTGTTTTGCGCCAGTGTTTTTGAAGATTAATTCTATAGAGATAGAATTATATCTGTGTCGGACGAATTTAAGTTTTAGCGCTGGAACCGCTTTGAAGTTTGACAAAGCGGGAAGAAGAGTTTCCGTCAATGGCTAGTCGTGTGGATTTTTTAATACATTCTTTCTAGTTAGAGACAGTGGTCTCTATCTGTCCGTTTGCAGAGAGGAGTTTTTAAACGAATCAATTTGAACTTAGTTGAAGCCAACTGCATAAAAGCTTCAGTCTCACAGAAAACTACTTCTTGAGCCAGAATAAATAAAAAAATAGACACAGCTTTACTTCAGCGTAGATATTCGGATTACCTTGTTCAACTGGTCGCCTAGGATTCCAAAATAAAGTCAGAGACTCCGACACTAGCAGAAACAGAAGATGTTTGCTACAGTTCTGTGCCACCAACGGATTGTGCATAATAAATACCTTTTTTCGGCACAAGGAGATTCACAAGTATACCTGGTACGCAGATTCGGCTGTGCAGCGTTCTATCATTGATTTCTGTATTGTCTCAACGGACTAGTTTTCTTCTGTGTTCGATGTTTGTATTAAAAGAGGAGTTGAACTGTCTACCAACCATTACCTACTCGTCTGCATTCTAAGAGGCCTGAACCATCCAAGAACAAGGAAACGATTCAGAGCACGAAGAGCATACAGAATAAAGTGGACGTTACTAGCCGACAAACAGATGAGACTTCCTTTTGCAAGCAAAGTTGCTTTCCAGTTCAGAGAACTCTTTGATGATACTGTAGACGTTGAGACTGAATGAGATTTATTTAAATCATCAGTCATTGCATCTGCAGCTGCTAGTTGTGGTTGCAGATGTATAGGAGGTCAAATGGGTAGTGAGAAAAGAACTGCTTGGTGGAAACAAGAAGTTAAAGAAGCTATCCGTGCAAAGAAAACTGCCTTTAGAGCTTGGTTAACAAACAAGTCATCTGAGCAACTTCAATTGCGGTACTCCGCAGCACGTAAGACTGCCGCCACTATTGTCAAACAATCTAAAGAAAAGTCATGGGAAGAATTTGGACAAAAGTTGGATACAGACTACAGATTGGCAAACAAAGTAATTTGGCAAACCATGCGTCGTTTGCGCGGCAAACAAACACCAGTTGCCACCTTCATCGAGGATACTAATGGTGTGCTTCTGAACCATCAAACGGGCATCCTAAATCGTTGGAGAGAATACTTTTGTTAGCTCTTAAAAAAGGCCCATACATTCCTGACTACAATTGAGTTCTGGAAACAAATATCAGAAGCTAAACATATGCGCCTGAAGAAAACAAGCATCCGGGTGATTTCTGTCTTCATCCAACATATTCCTATAAATAATTTTATTCTGCGATGAAGTTTGTAAAGTCAAAACATCGAGTCACTCTGACCAATCCAGACTTGAAAGAACTACTCCGAACGGCCATAACATCTTACCAACCAAATTTTAAACAACTTGCAGGCCAAATGCAGACTTATACAGGGTGGTCCTGCGAAGCGTGGACAAATAGAAGATAGTTTTTTCAGTTATATGAAGGCCAATAAAAACAAATCATGTATCAAATGAAAGAGAAATTTATTCTATTTAATAACATCCAAAAGTTATTCAATGTATCCTCTTTTCTCTTCGATAACTCGGAGGAGACTAAGAATCACCTAATCACATGTGGCACGCACAGTTTCAGCGTCAATTTATGCTCAAGATTTGGTCAGTTTTTGCTTCAGGACCACCACATTTGAGCAGGATACAGCGCAAATTGAAACTACTATTTTTTTTACAGCAATTGCCATGTCACTCTATTATTATGTAAATAATTTTTACTTTTTTGATGAAATAAAGTGGAGTAAAAATTTTTTCACAGCAGAATGAAATAGAAGACTTTGTAGAATATGAACGTAAAAAGTAATATTTTAGTTTATTACATCGCATGTTCCTGTGGCCTTATGTTATTTTATTGAAGAAAGTATATGTCACAGACTTTGTTTTGGAATCCTAAAGAACCAGTTGACACAAGATACCCCGAATACCTGCGCTGAAACAAAGCTGTGCCTAATTTTATTTTATTCCGACTCAAGAAGTAGTTTGCTATGAGCCTGAAGCTTTTATACAGTGGGCTAAAACCAAGCTCGAATTGATTCGTCAAAGACTCTTCTCCACAAAAATAGAGACCGCTGTCTCTAACTAAAACGGATGTATTATACAATTCACGACTCACAACCGATGAAAATTCTTTACCACGCTCTGCCACTACAAAGCGAAAATCAGCGTTACAACTTGATTCTTCCAATACAAATAATTCTACCTCCGTAGAATCAATCTCCAAACACTGACCCAAAAACAATTACGACACTTGCCAATCCACGCAATACAATCAAGAGTCCTTCGCCCATGCTCTGCGCCCAAATTATCACTCTCTGAAATTACTTTACTCGAGTCGTCTCTCAAATCATCTCTCTTTATTCGTCTTTATATGCGATCGAGCGAGCGTATATATAGACAAATGTCACATGACGACCAATTTGCTCGTATATGCGGAACTTAACTCGAATCCTCTGGGGAAAAGGCTACGCTCGGATGCGCCAGAATCAAAACGTTTTTTCCATTGTATACGAGAACCTTCGAGAACAAAGTTCAAACTCGGTTATGCGCTAGGAGAAAATAACTTGACGAAGCGCATTACGTCATTACTGTCTGGCGAAAGAAAGAAAAAAGATGCGTACGAACAAATCGCAGACATTTAAATCACAGAATACAAAAGCGATTGATTGTACGTCATAACAAAACTTGAATTACTTTAAGAAGGAAACAACTATATCACCACAACTTAAAACTATTACGAATGAAGTGTGGCAGTGTATAATATTTCAGTTTATTACATAGCATGTTTCTGTGGAATTTAGGTCTTAAATGGGTATTCAAAATATAGGCTTAGTCTTTTACTGGAAATTTATTTATAAAGATTTTGCATTGCTGCATTGTCAAGAGTCCAACTTTTGAAATCATCTTTAGTGATTGTTTGTTTGCTTACTCGTATAAAGCAGCACCAAACGTGCATGATCAACAAGTGAGCAACGTATGCCGTCTCGTTATATCTAACTACAGTTGTCGAATAATTATTTGTCGTTGTTAATTATTAGCAAACAATGTAAATTGCTATTCAAGGTGAACTATCATTGTCAAAAACAATTGGCAGATTTAAATTCACTGGTGAAACCGTCGCTGAAAATCATGAAGCTGCTTAGTCTGTGTTTGGTATTAGTTTCACTCACTCTGACGAGTTCTTTCGAGACTGATGATCTGATCTTTAAGAAGGACGAAATTGCCGGAGAAAACGATGACGTTAAAACGCTGAAATCTATTCTTCAATTTGAAAAAAACTTCAACATCAACACTGAGTTGGATGACGAAATCTATATGAGGTGACAATAAGTTAAGTACAGGCATCGATGCATCCTATATATTTTTTATTTATTAATATTTTATCTTATTTCTATACTTGTCTTCCTCACTCGCAGGAAATCGACGGAGGCACTAATACATAGGCTAAACAATTACCCCGACCTGCTTCTGGAGATGCCAAGATATTGTGTCCGCTTAAAAATTAATAGAGGTGTGGTAAAAATTTAGAACTGCTTGCCAAGATGACTAAATAGCGAATATGCCGTAAAGTGTCTTTTCCAGGGACACAACAGAATTACGCGAGTTGGTTTTGAACGGACACCATGTCGATCACAATCCCGGCGCTCTAATCACTAGACCATGCTGCCGACAATAATATGATAACCAATAGCAAAATAATGCAAAAATATTGTGATTCGCTAATTACTTACTTTTTTCAATAAAATATATTCTTTGTAAAAGTCAGTTTAATGAACTTAATGAAAAAACAATTGGAGTGTTAACAAAAACGTAAAAACTTTTTTGGCGTCTCTATAAATTTCACATAACACGAGAATGTACGTATGTATGCATGTTTAATATTTCTCAGCCGCAATATCACAAATCAAAGCACAAAAATAGATTGAAAGCTGACAAAAAGGAAGCAGTAAAAAAACGATATAGGTTAGGACATGCAAACAATACATTGTACAGACATAACATAGGTATGTCATTAAAATCTACATGTCACTTCACCTTCAAAACAATAACACACAAATGAAAAAAACAAACTTAAAAGCAACAAACAAAGAGAACTAGGTTCAAGTGATGGCTTTACAAAAAGGGGTCCCGGTTCGAGAAAAATAAGGGGCCAATTTTTAGCGTTACAAAACAAAGCAACAAACCGATCTCTAAAAAAAATGATCATGGTTTTAGGGAGGACCACTTTTTAGTGTACTGAAACAAAGCAATCTTGAAAAAGAAAAAAGATTATCGCTTTAGGGATGCCACCTTCATTGTGCTGCTGTAAAAAAATAAAACAATTTCTTGCGTAGGGGGCACTTTTTGACGTTTTTAGGGGGACACAGTGCGGCCGCTCCGTTTGTACCCTACTAAAGCCATCACTGCAAGTTTCTATGATTATAAATAAATGCAAATATTTATGCAAAACCATGTAGGCCTACCAATAAAAATTATTTCTATTGCACGTAAATTATATAATTATTTTGTGGGTTAGCTCATATTAAATACATTTTTCTTCAAATAGATTATTTTGTCATAAAGCACTTCTATTCAGATCAGATAGCGAGATACAATTAAACACAATTAATTGCAAACTGAAAACCGTTTGTACAACTGCTATACGAAAACTTGAATCACCATCGTTTTTAGGCCCGTTTCCACTACGAGCGTGGAATGGAGCATTCTTTGTTTGTTTTATTGACTTTTTTATTTCTTCGCGCTCAAGCCCTAAGCGAAACAAAAAACAATAAAAGAAACAAAGAATACTCCATTCCACGTTTAAAGTGAAAACGAGCCTTTACGTTTTTGTTGAAATGATGTTAAAATTGTATTATTGCGGTGTCACAGGTATCATGAAAGAAAGCTAACTTTTAGACTAATTTTTAGAAAAGCTTCTTTGCTATTGGCGCGTAAACTACTGCAACAGGGCGACATCTTGACAAAGAAGCAAAACGAAATAATTGACCACTTGGTGGCTCGCAATTCAATCACGTGTACAGCCTGTGGGTTAGGCGTGGGCCTGCTGCAACATCTGGTAAACAATGGAATTGGTGAAAGCATTATCAGTCACGTCGTAATCAAGTTGTGTAAGGCGGTACGTTGTGATGACGTCTCAATTTCTTCCACGTCGCCATGACAAAATATCTTTTTCGCAGATTCACATCGAAGACGAGCGGGTATGTCGATTGGCTGTTAAAGAGTTTCGCGATATGGTTTTCTACATTCTGTTCCATCTCAAGCCAAACGAGGTACTCCCCCAATCTGAAAATAAACTGAAGTTTAAATTTATTTGATTTATTTTCTTTCTTTTAGATGTGCTACTGGCTGCTGAAGGATAAATGCACAAAACCAGAAGGATTTCTTGAGAATTGGAACGTGTCACTCCCATCTGGCCCCAAACCCCCTTACCAGCCGCCGAAACAACCGCAGTCCGGAAAACCAATAACAAAATTTATGTTTTTCACCGATATGCACACAGACGTGTTGTACGAAACAGGGGCTAACGCTCTCTGCGGTGAACCTCTCTGCTGCAGAAGCAACGATAAACCACCGTCTGATCGTAAGCAAGATTTAAACATTTTCCAATCAATTTCTGATAAACTTTGAGGTAAATAACTGGGTTGATGTTTTATTTACACAAGATCTTTTCACTTTCTATTCAGACATTATGCATCATCATAGGTTATTGCAGTGTTTCCAATTATTTTTAGCCGCTTCCTTTGCGTGGAAGTTCGGGGACTATCGAAACTGCGATCCTCCGTCGTGGACCGTGGATGGGATGATGGAAAATTTGAGGGAGACTAAAGTTGATTTCATTATCTTCACTGGTCAGCAAAAGCAAAAAAATTTTGTTTTAAATCAAAGATGAAATTGTGAGTTTGATTCAGGAGATATTCCAGCTCATGATGTTTGGAACCAAACCAGTTCTGATCAAATTGATAAAATTAATCTCTGGACAAAACGATTGCTGAAATACTTTCCAAGTAAGTTTTTTTTTAGTAATATTTATATTCATCTCTGTATTTATCCTCCAGACTTGCAGGAAAGCGTTGGAGGCGCTATACATAGAGCAACTGTCAAGCAATTACCCGATCTGCTTCCGGTGACGCCCAGATATTTCTATCCGGTTGAAAAGGTTTTATTTTGGCTGTTTAATTTTGATAGAGATTGTCACACTTTATTTATAATTTTAATTGTAACCTTGTAACTCTACAGTTGATTTTCAGTTTTTTGCAGTATTTTTTAAGTTTTTGATTGTGACGATATTTTTTTCATTATTACGTTGTGATTGCGTAATCGGTACACCATCTCCCCGTTAATTAGTTGTTCGTATAAGTAATTAGAAAAAATTGTTTGCTGTTTTATTAAACTACTTTGATTGACTGAAGTCTTAAGCCATTGCGAAGTTTTTCGCGGCAACGATGACGTAATTTTTGTCAAGTATAGTTTACTTGTGTCAATCTAATTCTAGTTTATAAGTTCCATAACCAGTTTTCTACTTTATCATATAATTGTAATAATGTTATGAGTTCATGACATCATAAATTTTATGACGTCATAAAGCACTTTTTCCGATTGCAAAAACTAAATAATAAGTAATTTAAGAATTCTTGTTCGTTCCGAAATATTCGCTTATCATTTGGTACTTAGGCTGATTTATACACAGTATACACAGTAGGCTATAGCATTGTAAATTTTAACATTTCCTCTAGCTTAAGTCACTCTAGTTAGAAGCTTAGAATCGTTGGTGTTACTATTTTTGTGGCTGTGGTTAAGTTGTTTAAGGAGCAAATGCCTTGGCAGTTAATTCGATAGTGAAATAGAGTGGTAGGAACTATTAAGTTTGATATTAGCCATCGGGGCGCTAATTATGCTTAAAGCTAGCTAGTATAAAGTTCTTGGAGCTGTGAACTGCTTTAAAGTTTTGTGAAGTTTGAGAGTCAAGTTTAACAAAAGTTGATTAAGTTCGTTTGAGTTTGTGAATAATATTAGATATATTCTTTATAGTAAAAACTGTGGTTTCTTTCTATTAGCAGATAGAAGTATTTTAGTAAAACAATTCGTACTTAGCCCGAGCTAACTGTTTAGAGAGATTCAGTTTCGCGGCAAACTACTTCTAAAGGAGGTATAAGAAAAAAAGAAATGGGACATTCCATGTCAACTCACACCCCCCTTTTGCCGACCATCTCCGATTTTGCTGAAACTTGGCATGTTTGTAGGTTTGGATGAAAAAATGTCTCACACCAAATTTCAAGTTTCTGAATCAAATAGTTTTTTGATATAGGAAGGTTGAAAATTAGACACAAACGACCCTGATCGAATAAAAGTGGGCCTTCAGGCTTTATTCTTTGTTCGATTTCAAAGATGTTAATATCATTGGAAAGCTTTTTTCAGCAGTTTTCCAATGATACTCATATCTCAAATGTATCTATATAAATAACAAAGTTATCTATTGTCGTGTCCTTGTGACCTTGACCTCGCATGACCCCAAAACCCCCACTCTACACAAAAAAAATTTTTCAATATTTTTGTTCCTCACATAGAGGACTATTAGCATGCCAAAAATCAAAATGGGATCTCCATCGGTTTTCAAGATATTTTTTAATTAGAAAAAAATTAACAAAAAACTTGGGAATTGATTTATTTGAAAATATCGACAAAGTTGCGGAAATATTTATTGCGTAAATATCAAATTGTGAAAAGAGGAGAAGAAGAAAAATCGGCAAGCAATGCTAGAATTGGAACAAAAGAAAAAGGAGTTTGAAGAAAAAAATGTAACTTGAACAGAAAAGGTTGAGACTCGAACGGGAGACAGATTGTTCAAGTGGAGAAGGATGAAAGCAAATCAGGCAGGAGGTGCACGTACTGTTTTTGGAGAAGCAAGGTCCCCTGACCTTCTCCATTTTATTGACGGAAAAGATGACTTAAATAGTTATCTCCTACAATTTGAAAGATATGCTACTGTTGCAAATTGGCCTCAAGTTAATTGGTTGGGCAACTCAGCTGAGTGCATTACTTAGTGGAAAAATTTTGGATGTGTATTCCAGACTCTCCCAGGAGGATGCTTTGGATTACGGATGTCTGAAGGCGGCGCTGCTGCAGCGATGCATTTATACAGAACAGGGGCACCGGAAATGTTTTAAAGAGGCTAAGCCAGAAGATTTTGAAAAGCCTGATCATTTTATTGTGCGTCTCTGGAATTATTTTACCCAGTGAGTAAAGTTATTTGAAGTGGAAAGCAGTTTTAAAAGTGACGTTGATGTGATAATAAAACAGCAATTCATCAACTTTTGCTTTAGGAAGCTGTCTGTTTATCTGATGGAGAGGAAACCACAGAGTCTCAGTGAGTTGGCAGCAATTGCAGAACAGTATCTGACCGGCCACACAAGAAGCTATCAAGTCGTGATTTACATTTGAAGAAAAGTGCTTGCGTTTCAAAACCAGTGAAGATTATGAATGCTTTTTTGCGAGAACAGGAGGTATGAAATGTTTTAACTGCAAAAAATTAAGACACGTGGAAGTGAGTGCTTTTTGCGTGTGCAAGATAGAGGCAGAAGAATTTTCTGCCTCAGATGCGGACTGTTTACATTTTTATACAGTGCAAAGAAAGAAATCGATTATCACCTAGTGAGCCGAGTTTACAAGAAAATGCTTTTTTTAAATTCTAGAAATATTTCTAGAAGCAGCAGAAAACAAAAAAGAAGTAACACAGCTTTACTCAGCGCAGGTATTCCGTTGCCTAGTTCAATTGGTTCATTTGGATTCCTGAGTAAAGTTGGGACAAAGATATTCCTGAAATTCAGAACTCTTTGCCATAACCGATAAGCGGGAAAAGTGCGGGAAAGTGTCTTTCCCAAGGACACAATAGAATGGCGCGAGTAGGTTTGAATCGACCTCATGTCGATCACAATCACGGCGCTTTTGATCACGCTGCCGAGAGTTCAAGTAAATTGTTTATAATATGAGTTTACCAATACTCTTGATTATTATTATTATTATTTTTTGATACACAAGACAACGTTACATATGAAGCAGTCTACTAACCTATTAGTAAAACCAGACAGATATTGTCAGACTAAAATTATCATAAGACTTAAATACTCACTGTTTATTGGCCAAATATGGATTTATTTTAGATAAATTTAATATGTGTAACGCGTTAATAAATTAATTAATAAATCAGTTTAATAAGTATCGTCCTGAATAACAGAGTGATCGAGTGGTTAGAGCGCCGTGGTTATAATCAACATGTTCCCGCTTCAAAACCTACTCGCGCCATTCTGTTGTGCCCTTGGAAAGAACACTTCGTGGCAATTTCTCCTGCATGGCGGTTTTGGCAAGCAGTTCTAAATTTCAGTCATAACTTTATGAAACTCGTCGTCATCGTTTGGAAGAGCATCCAAACCGGATCAGACACAAACAGAACTGGGGCCGAGGGTTTATCTTTTTACTACCCCAGACTTCTGTGCTTCCCAGATCAGATGCTGGCAATGATTGTGTTGAGCCAGCATTGGGTTTTTTCATTTAAAACCGCGAAATCTCATGTTCCATGTAGTGCTTGATGTATGGGACACGCTATTAGGACGTTGATGCGGTTTATTCAGGGGCGTTACACTCGCAATTTGGAGCAGCGAGACCCCATTTGTGCATGGACGAATGGAATAGCCCAACACCAGCAATTAACTTCAGCCCAAATTGTTAGGGGCAAGCTCAATCCAACAGACCTGGCACTGATTGTGGGTGTGAAAGCACGAAGCCCGGATGTATTCTCAAAGTACTCCGTGTTCCATCTGTAATTGCCTTCCTGTAGTTATAACTCTGCTCTATTGCTACTACACATGACAGACCGCATTCAAAATTGCCAAAACGGAAGGGACTCTACCCATCCCGATGTTCAGCAAGGGTCTGTTAATCTGCAAACGTCCTTTTCAGAACGGAGCAATAAAAAACTGCCCTTTTTAGGGCACATTGCCAACAAGTTTTGTCGGCCCACCATTCTCCAACCAAACATCTAAGGCCTCACTGAAAGCAAAATTAACTTTCTTCATTAACTTGCTTTACAGTTTGATACACACGTCATCTATAAAATTTAAAAAATTAAAATAAAAAAATTTAACCGGACAGCAATATTTTGCCATCTCCGGAACCAGGTCTGGTAATTGTTTGCCATTAACATCTCCATTATGTATTAACGTCTGCTTTGCTTTCCTGAAAGCGGGAAGAACTGTTGAAAGTTTTCTGTTGTAAATATTTTGAAAAAAAGCTTGATTGATGAATTTCTATCAATAGTTATGTGAATGTAGTTAATCAAAAAATGAGCAAAAACTTTCTTTCGTTTCTCAATTTTTTTTTGTTTCACTTAATGAGCATTTATTATGTACACGAAATTGTGTTTGCATCATAATCTAAATAACAAAATTCAAAAGGCTATTCAAAACAAAGCAGTTTTTTTTATAGATATCCAGTAATGAAAATCTTAAAAGAATAAGTTTTTCAAATTGTTTTTGTTTGAAATAACAGTCTTTTGTTTTTGTTGTTTTAACTTTTTGCTACATTTTTTTCAAAAAAAGATAACAATAACAGGTGCAATATCATAGATTCATGTTTAGGTCAGACAAAAAGTTGCAGAACGACAGTTTTAACATCGTTTTACTTGTAAAATGGCAATTTTATAAATATACAGTATGACTGACTACGTCTTTTTCAAAAATTTAGTGGTAACAATGTTCGGTATTTGTGAGACATTTTCCGTTTTGAATGCAGATACTCCTGTTTACCCAGCTGTGGGTAATCATGAAAGTGCTCCCGTCAACTCTTACCCCCCCAGCTCAATCTACAACCAGCCCGGAGCTAATATCACTTGGCTTTATGAGACTTTGTATCGAACTTGGAAAAATTGGATTCCTGAAAGTGACTTAGCAACTGTTATGCAAGGTTAGATCTTCGAATAATTGTTTGTCTCCAAAAACTTTTCAAGTTATCAAGACCGCATAAACTTTTTAAATTAGGGGGCTTTTACACTACTCTGATACGAAAAGGTCTCCGATTGGTATCGTTAAATAACAACTACTGCAGTGACAATTCTTGGTGGCTGTTGGTTGGTGATAACGCTGTGGACCCACAGGGACAGTTGGAATGGTTTGCTCAAGTCATGCACAAGGTGAAAAATCCCAGATTTGGGGCAAATTGTTCCCATTAAACTTTGTTTGTTTAGGCCGAAGCAAATCACGAAAAAGTTTTCGTCATTTCACACCGACCTACGAGCGGATGCATGACTCCGTGGAGCTACAACTACTACAACATTGTCAACCGTTATGAAAATATCATCATCGCCCAGATGTTTGGTCACAGGCACACCGTATGATTGAGATGCTGTCGTTAATATGATAGATATTAAGAACGGTTACGACGGTTTGTTTTTAGGACGAACTGAGGGTGTATTATGACGTCACCAACCGATCACGAGCAAGTCTTCCTGGCTTTATTGGTCCGGCGGTAACCACCAATTCAAACTTAAACGCCGGATATCGGATCTATACAATGGACGGCGACTACGAAGGAACGACCAACGCTTTATTAGACGGACACACCTACTACCTGAACATAAGCGGTTAGATCAGATTAACGAGACACTTTCTTTGCCAATTTCATTCGGTTTTTGAATTTCTAGAAGCAAACTTATCTGGAAGGCAACAATGGTCGCTCGAGTATTCTTTCTCAGGTGATTATGGAATGAAAAACCTTTCTCCCGGGGAGTGGCAGCGACTTGTTGACCGGTAAGCACTTAAGTTAAAATATTATCGTTTGTGACAGAGTTCGTTACATTTCATTCATTACAACTATTTGCATTTTTTTCATTCAACGTAGCTTCAATATCGTTTTGTTTTTTTATTTCTTAAATTCTTTACAATATCAATCGTTATGTAAAACAAATATTTAATAGGTTGCTACGTTTCGTTCGTGTTAACAGTTTGATTTTTGCTACTTTTTATTTTTCTTTGTGAAACAAAATTTTGTATTTACGTCAGCATCACGGCATATTGTTGGAAAAGTGCTGAATTGATGGCGAACGTTATTGATAAGGTTTAAAGCTTACTTGCACCGTTCTATTGTGTCCTTAGGAAAGACAATTTATGGCATTTTTCTTTGCTTGGCGGCCTCAACAAGCAGCTCTAAATTTCAATCATATCTAAAAAAGAAACTAAAAAAATAAATAAATAAAAAATTCGCCCGAACAGCCATATCTGGGCAGTTTAGTTTAACTGCTTAACAGTTTTCCAAAGTACAACGCCTCCAACGTCATCCTACAAGTCAGGGGATTATGAATAGAAATGATAACGAAAAAAATTTCAGTTGAAATGTTTCAACTTTTTAGCTTGATTCAGACTGAAAGCAGTCACGGAAAAAGCAAACAGAGAGCGGAATTTTCCGCTGTGTTTTCAAAAATTTCGCTTTCCGCTTTCTTTTTCTGCGACCGCTTTCGGTCTGAACCGAATCAAGTTTGTCAATTGCAGCCACAACTAACAACGATTTGTGTTTCAGGTTCGAATACGACGACGATTTATTCCAGCTTTATCACAAACATATTAGTAAAAGTGCGGTTACGAGCTATTGTGACGCCAAGTGCAAAGCATCAACGATAAAAAAAATCAAGACTTATAAACCTGAAATTTAGCTTGATATTTAACCTATTCGGTTTCTCTAAAATAAATTTCAGGCTTGTTGAAACCAAAATTTGTTTTTTCAAAAGATTTATGGCGATCAATAAAAAATTACAAATACAGTATAAGATTCTGTGATGGTCGAGTAGTCGTGGTATTGCACCCTGATTTAATCAGTAAAATTTAAATCACTAAAATTATTCCATTTATCACTTATTTGCAATCAAAATTAAAAACAAGTCAAAGAATATTTAAAACGGAGCATTTACTTTAAGATTAATAATCGTCTATTATTTGACATGAACAAAACACTTGTTGCACAAGTTTGACGATGTATCTAACTGATGTTTACGGTCAGTACGTGCGATGGCGAAACCGCATCACAGCGCAAAAGGGGGTGTAATATCACGTGATGTGCAATAGAGAACAAGACGATATAAAGTCCGAAAAGTATCGAATAGAAGAGGGGATCGTTACACTGTGGTCCACTCAGTGAAATTCAATGACCCATCTGTCGTTCAAAACTTTTAGCCGTGTAAATGACAGGCGTGTCATTTTCATCATTCAAAAACAAATGGCGAGTTTTCTACAACACGCCATACTAGCTCCAGTTGACTGTCAATAGATTTGTGTCGGTCGAAAGTATTTTTTACAACAGAAGTGAAGCAAAAAAGTGTTTTTTGGAATATACAGTGCTTTTTAAAAGATCCATTCAGTGTATCATCCACTAAAATTTTATTTTTACAGTAGATCCATTGTTATTATTAATTGTAAATGTTATTCAAGAGACAGTATTCGGACCTTGAAAAAGGCCCTTCAAATAATTTTTGAATAGGGTCACCTTGTTTACATGCCATGATAATAACTGATGGACATACATACATGAAAAAGAACTTGTGTAAACAAAAATTATTAATTGTAAAACCATGGTTTGGAAATCGAGTAAACAAGTTGAATACAATCTTTAAAGTGATTTTGACAAACATAGTAAACTATGAAAAAAAAGTACAAAAATATCTAATTAACAGAATCAAGAAGCAATAGAGTTTTTTGTTAAAAAAGAGTTCGACGAAAAATCAAATGAGACGAAGACGATAAAGAATAGTCTTGGACAAAGTATCAATGATTCAAAGTTGAACAAATCAAAAGAAAGATAGAGGCGGTTTTGACACCGACACTGCAAGACCGCACTAATGGCTTTATCGTGGTGGTACTGTCCCCTTTCTGTCCTGCGGATAGGTCAAAATAGCTTGCGAATTCCCAGAGGGTCTCATCCTTTTGTGCGACCTCCTATGGAGACTTTTATCCTTTTTTTGTACCTGCTGTCCACTGACTGGTTACAGATAAACAGCAATCTTAATTCTAACTTACCGCATCCCTTCTTCATCTACCAACTTACCGCTTTTCACTACTTCCTCTATCTTTGCTAAACATTTTTTCATTTCAAAATCTTTTTTTTATATCTCTTCTGTTGCCGTTGCACATTTTTTCACTCCTTCTCATGAGTGGCAACATTCACTTTAACCCTGGTCCTATAAACCCCTGCTCTATCTATACCTGTCCCCTGCCAACTGTTCTCTCTGGGTGCACCGCTTTTGCGCCGGTCTTTCTCTTTCCAGTTAAAAAAATTTCTTCAGGACACTCTTGAACTTGTCCAAAGTGCCCATCTCCTTTATAAACTTCTTCTTTATGTTCTTCTTCAAAAAAGAGCACTCTTAAAATTACTGTATGTACCTCCTTCGCCATTACCAACTTTTCTACTCTATCTAACCACCCTCAACTAACTTCTACTTATCTACCCTTAGCTTTATCTCTCCCTCTTCCCCAACCCCAAACCTCTACTTCTCTCCTTGTTCAATCTACTTTTTATCATTTTCCCACTTCTCAAAACAATTTGCGAATCCTCCGGTGAATGCCAATGAAATTTTAACCCCGTTATACTGAACTCATCTAATTTCTTTTGCTAAAACAGTATGACATCATGTTTTTGTAGGAGTCATTCCTCTCTCTAAAATCCACTTTCACGTAACCGGATACAAAACCCTCAGAAAAAACCGCTCTGTGATTAGGAAAGGAAACACTAACCCAGCTGGAAACCTAGGAGGTGATGTTTTTACTTGAGAAAAACGGTCAAATCTCCTCCCCTTTTTCTTCTCAACACCTCTCCTCGCTCGATCCCTGCTCCGATGATTTAGCTATTACAGTAAAAATAAAAGAGGCCTCTCCTATTCATCTTTGCAAGCTCAATCCCCGCCTATGCGCTCTTTTTTTTCTGGTATCTGTCCTAAATATTTCTTACCCTTGTTCTCTGATTATTTCTTCTACACACGACTCCATAAGAAACTGCTCTTCTCCTGATTTCTCTTTCTTGTTTTTCCCCCATAGCCTCTAAATGTACAAGAAAGGCTTCACCAGATCTTGGCTCTAATTACCTTCCTATTTTTATTATAATTCCTACTTCCCCTATAACTAATTCAATTTCTCGCCCCCTCATTTAAGTATAACAAAGCCTGTCGGGACGAACACTTCTATTACATCGATACCCACTTCACCTTCCTGCAATCTTTACTACACTCTCACTTTTTGAAGCCACCCACACTTCACCAAACTCCTCAATGATGCTGCCATTTCTGCCATTCCTTTCGGCAACATCAACCGCCGTGCTAAAGCTTGGTGGTCTCTTGAAATTGCAGAAGCTGTTGCGAAACGCCGGAAGGCATTTGCAAGGGTGCATTGTTTTGAAGAAGACCGCCAGAGCTATATCTCTACCTGTATATCAAGGTATACCTCGACTGTGATCTCTATAAGGCTGATTCATGGAAGAAAACTTGCTCTGGCCCAGTGGTTCTCAACCTATTTTAGAAACAGAGAAAAATTTCAAACTTAAAATACAAAAGGAGCAGAATGAAAACAAAAAGTTTAATTTAAAAAAAAACATTAAAAAATAGCAACAACAAATCATAGTAATACATAAAATATGCAAATCAATTTAATGTGAAACTTGGCAATGGTTTAAACTTTTTAAAAGTGTGTCAAATTGAGGAGTAATTATGATTGATGCAATAAGCAGTAGCTGCTTCAGATGATCGTCTGTTAGGGCTCGCTTCCACTACCAGCGTGGAACGAGGAAATCTTTGTTTGTTTAATTGATCTTTTCTATTTTCCCCATTTAAGCGCTAAACAAAGTAAAAAAATTAGTAAAAGAAACAAAAGATACTTCAGATGATCGTCTGTTAGTCGGTTAAGATATTAATTTTTGATTTTGATTATTTGGCTGAACATGCTTCGCATACGTAGGTTGAATCAAAAACTGAGGTATTCTTAGGGATATTATCTGTCAAGTTAGAATAGTTTTTTCTGGAACTAGACTCTAAAAGTCGAGAAGACCTTTACTTTAAAACTCTTCTTTCAGCTCGACTTCTGACTGCAAGTCTTGTGGTTCTAATCAAAAATTTAGAAGCGCTGGCAGCTTGTATTGTCATAGGTGTTGCAAATGTTTTCACCAGGGGCAAGAAGGAATTTGTTTTGTTAATGCGAGATTCGAATTTTAGAATCAAGTTGCCAATAAGCTTGTTATACGTTTCAAATAATCCGTCATCTTCATGATTTAAAAGTATCGAGAAATGTATAGTAACACCACTTGTTAGCTGCGTCTTCCCAAGACAAAGTTTTTAATGAAAACATACGCAATGCTATAGAAATCGCAATAAAACATGCTATTAATTTCTTGTAGGATGCAATTTAGTGATAAAAGGTGGTGGTAATATCAATCATAAAGCCAAATCAGTTATTTATGCTTCATTGCCAAGTTAATAAATGTCTTTCTTTCCTTCGGCAAAGATTTAAATATTCCCAAGGAGATCATATAATCTTTTGAGACATGCAGCACGGCTTATAGCAGTAAACATGACCACGTCACCATAATCAGCATCAATATCTGAAAGAGACTTTTTAAAATTACGATAGTTAGTGCTTTTGCTCTAATCCAATTTATTGTTGTGGCTACAACTTTCGTCACATGAGGCATTTTCAAAGAAATAACAACGAGTCTTTTTTGATGTAAAATGCAGTGATGCCATGCCACACGAGGAAGATTGTCTTCTGCATGCCATTCGTAAATGACTTCTTGTAGTCCTTAATTTACTCCAAGCATAGAAGGACACCCATCTGTTGCCATTGAAAATAACTTTGATGAATGCAAATGTACTGTGCTTCTTAAAGAGTAGCGTGAAATTCGCAAAATATGTCTGTTCTTTTTGTTAAGCCATGAATGGAACGTAAAGTTAGGTATTCTTCATCAATCTTAAAGTCTGCCATGACTCCCCTGATAAACACAGTTTTGCTCTGTATCGGTAAAATCTTTTGAATAGCCAACTGCGATCGAGTAGTGAACAAAATTTTTTGACTAACGAAGAATGCTGTTCGTGTTGGTCGTTAAATATACATTCAATATTCAACATTTAAATATACATTCATCATTATACAATTTAAATATACATTTAATATATATTTAAATATACATTCAACATTATACAACATTTAAATATACATTCAACCCGTCCGTCATAGTCTTTTTTTAAGTCTTTGTAGAGGCGTCCCCCAAGGTTCAGTTCTTGGACCAGTCCTTTTTTTCTTATTATTATTGATCTCCCTGCCTCACTTCCAATAACCGTTAAAGTCTCTCTCTATGCTGACAATCTCACCATCTGGACCTCCTCCTAAAACGTTGAACGTGCAACTGCGGCTGTTCAGACTGACCTCAACAAACTGATGAAATGCTGCGCTAAGTCATTGGTTCTCAACCGCCCGGTCCGCATTTACTTTTCTGCCAGTTCGCAACAATTTATTCTAATCTTAAACTATGAGTTCAGAAGTACTGAGTTAAAAAAATATAAATAGTATTTATTGATTTTCCTTAATAACAAAATACAAGATCAAGGATTAGATTGCAAAAATATGTCTGGGAGCGTGTGCTGACCGAGCTGCGAGCATGGTTGGTTGTCATTCGAGTGCAACTGCAACAATAAAAGAAGTTGCAAACAAAAATCTGCTGCCTACACATTGCTTAATTCACTGCAAACATTTAGCTGCACAAAACTGTCACCTGAGTTAAATGACGTTATGATTCGAGCAGTTAAGACTATTAATTATATTTGTGACCGAGTATTTGAGGCTTTTTGACGCACTATGAGTGAGTATAGCTGCGCAAAATCTCATCTTTCATGCAGAAGCAATATGGCTTTTGAGAGGACGCGTTCTTGCACGTCTTTTTAAGCTGAAAGAAGAAACAAAAAATTTTTACTTGAATCTAAATTTCCATTAAAATAATTTTTATTCGATAAGATGCGAACAACACGGTGACCATGCAAAATTTTTTTGTGCATGTTATAACGTATATCGTTTAGTTGCCGTCTCCCTATTTACAACCTTTGCTCTATTTTGTCTTCAATTATTATCATTTGTTTCTTTTGGGTGCGACTAAAAACAAACTACTACTACTGCTGCTACAAGCAAGCTCGCATATTTAGCAGATAAATTCGAGCGCTTGAATGACCTTGATAGTTTTCTTTAGGTTTATTGCATCCATATATTTACAGTGTGCAACAAAACTAATGCCTTTAAAAAAGTGGAAAAGAAAAAGTGTAAAAATAAATCAAGAAATCAGCCTCTAATTATTAAGAGGAATGGTGCCAAAATATTCTACGACTGAATTAAGACCGTCATCAGGAAAGACCAAGCAGAAAAAGATGAGAATTCAATGAAGCAACTCTTTTGGAAATTTGGAATTCTAACCAAAATAACCAAAAAACTTAAATAGAAATAGTAAGCGTTTGTCTTGGGTATGACGTTAAACTACATCCGACAGGAAGGCTTCAGTTCGAAAGTTCTGAAATCATAGAACTACATCCGACATGTTACGAGGGTCAGTCAATAAGTAATGAGACTTTTTTAATAACTCAAGTTTGCAATGACTGGTAATCAAAAAATGCTTTTTTATTTTTCAACATAATCTCCCTCCTTTGCAACACACTTGTTCCATCTTGATATTAGATTGTCTATTCCTTTGGCATAGAATTCCGTGGACTGGGTCCTTAGCCAGTTGCTCACAGCAGCCTTCACTTCTTCATCAGTCTGGAAGTGAATTCCCCTCATACTCTCTTTGAGTGGGCCGAAGAGGTGAAAATCAGATGGTGCAAGGTCTGGGCTGTAGGGTGGGTGTGTTAGAAGTTTCCAGCCTAAATCTTCAATTTTGGCTAGGGTTCTTGCTGCTGTGTGGGGCCTTGCATTATCCTGAAGGAGAATCACACCTCTTGATTGAAGTCCTCTCCGTTTGTTCTTAATGTCTTTTTTCACTTGAGTTAGCAGCTCACAGTAGTTCTCTGAGTTCACAGTATTGCCCCTTTCCAAGAAACTGATAGTGATCGGCCCATTTCTGTCCCAGAACACAGTGAGCATGACTTTCCTTAAACTTTTCTGAGATTTGAATTTTTTCTTTACTGGGGAAGAAACATGCTTCCACTCCATTGATCGTCGTTTCGATTCAGGTTCATAATGAAAGACCCAGGTCTCATCAGTTGTCACTATTCTCGATAGAAATACATCTCCCTCCTTTCTGTATCTGCGTAGTGATGCTCTGGAAGCCATCAGGCGCTGCATTTTGTGATCATCCGTTAACATCTTTGGAACCCAGCGACAGCTGACTTTTGAAAAACGCAGCTTCTCACGCACAATTGCGTACACTGTGCCATGGGAGATGTCCAAGTTTGTAGCAATTTCATCTAAAGTGACCCTTCTATCAGATTTGATCAGGTCTTCAACTGCCTGTACTGCTTCTGGGGTAGAGACATCCACAGGTCTTCCACTTCTCAGATCATCAGTAATGCTTTCGCGTCCATCTTTGAATGCTTGCACCCATTTGTAGAAGTTTGCTCTAGACATACAGGAAGGACCATATTGTCTTTGCATTCTAGACAGAATCTCACATGATTTTACACTCTCTGCCAACAGAAATCTGATGACTCCTCTTTGTTCCAAGCATGAGCTGTTTCCTAGCCTAGTAGTCATTTCAATTTATCGTCACACCTACAGTAATCTGAAAATAAACAAGTTTTGTTGTAAATAAGATGACAACTCCATTCATAATCATCACATAAAATTTCAGTTGCATAACTCCAAGAACACCAAAGTAATTGAGAAAGTCTCATTACTTATTGACTGACCCTCGTATAAGGTATATTGTTTAGTTGCCATCTCCCTTTTAGCAACCTTTGCTCCATTTTGTCTTCAATCATTACCAATTGTTCTTTTGGATGCAAATAAAAACAAACTACTACTACTACTAAAAACTATAGGAAAAGTGGATTTATTCTTTAATTCTCATTACTCCCAGAACCACTCTGACCTGGAGTGGGAGCACCTGTTAGGGTTCCAACTATGGATTAAATAGATCAACCTTGCCTTGCAATATTGTCTATTTAGGAAAAGGCTGTGTCCACGGCAGCAACTGTGGTTGGTGTCAGCAAAGGCATGCGACCAATAAAACTTTGCTCCAATTTTCATGAAAATGCAACTTAATAAAATAGCCTAATAAATAGTCCCTAGCAGCCCTTAAATGGGCAGGGGCTGCGAAGAATTTCTGGGTATAAATTCAAAAACCAGAAAAAGTCTCAGGTTGGAATTAGACTAGGAATAATGCTATGCACAAAATGTGACCAAAGTATTCATGGAAGGTGTTCTAAGTTGAAACAAGTAACTTTAAGTGCGGCAAAATTTTTTTGTAGCAAATGTGAGAAAGCGACAAATGGTGCGGGAAAAGTGCAACAGGGGCAAATGTGTGATGAAGTGGAAGCTGTGAAGAGATTTTGCTATCTTGGCGATAGGCTAAATGCCAGTGGAGGATGTGAAGCTGCAGTAAATGCAAGAACAAGAGTGGGATGGAAAAAATTCAGAGTGTGGAGAGATACTGTTGGAAAAAAATTTTCTTTCCGGATGAAAGGAAAGATATATAAGAGCTATGTAAGATCAGCTATGTCATATGGAAGCAAAACGTGGTATTTGAGAGAAAATGAAGTGGCCATTTTGAGAAGAGCAGAAAGATTTGTTAGAATTAGGAGGTTTGGTTTCAAAATTTGAAGATTTCAAAATTTCAAAAGATTCAAAATCAACTAATCAGGTGTTGAATAACATTACAACATTTGATGCAATTCTAAGAAAAATGTCCTGCTCCTTCGTTTATCGTTGTTACGATTCTAATAATAAATTAATTTTTTCTTTAATGACCTCGGAATGTTTTATTAATTCTTCATATTATAAATACTACAACACATTAATTTATTTGCAATAGATTCTTGGTAACTTTTTTTTTTTTTTCTTTTAAAGTGTTGTTTTTTTTGTATGTGTATCTCATTGTGTGTAGTTTTTGCTGTTTTGTTTTTGTTTTTTTTCTGTTATGGACTGTGAGTCTGATTTAAATAAACAAATAAAAAAAATAAAAAAATAAAAAAAAACTACCCCTAACACAATATTACGTACAAGCAAAACTTATTTAAACAGAATTTATTAATTAATTATAAAAACACATCTCTGTCCCAGAGCAGCGGTGTAACGTTCTTCATAATTCTGTTGCCTCTCTCCCAAGTGGTATACAGCCACGTCAGTATATACAGTCGTGGCCAAAAGTGTAGGACCACAAAGTAAAAAGTAGATTTTCTCTGTTTTTTTGCATTTGACTGAAATATTCATTTGCTAGCTTTTTGTGATCACTTTTATTAGCTCATTAAGGCATGATTATAATCTCATTTAATGACTTTTACTTGTTTCAGAGTTTATTTTAGTTAAATTTGTAGCATATATGCTGAAATCTTAAGAGTTGAAAATTGTAAAAAATGGCTAAAAATTCGCCACTTTCAGAAGTTTTGCGGGCTCAAATAATGGCTCTGCACAAAGAAGGGTATTCAGAACGATTGATCAGTCAAAAAATTAAGTGTAGCAAGAATGCTGTTCATAACGCAATCGTAAAATTTCGGATTACAGGGACTTATTCAACTGCCAAAAAATCTGGGAGACCTCGAAAAACCACCCCTAGAGACGACCTCATGATTCGGAGAACAGCAGTTCGTTCTCCAATGAGTTCTGCTAGCAAGATTCGATCTGCACTGCTTGCTAAGGGTACGAATATCAGTCGAAGAACTGTCAGTCGACGTTTGGTGGACGACTTTGGCTTAAAAGCTCATAAACGTGCACGTAAACCCAGGTTGACACAGGCTATGAAAGTTAAGCGCTTGGCGTTTGCCAAGAAACACGTGCAATGGACAATTCAGCAGTGGCATCAAGTGTTGTTCACAGACGAATCTTCTGTGCAGCAGTTCACTACTCGGAATCGGTATGTCCGTAGACCATCAGGAAAGCGATTTGATGATCGATACACAATACAAACTATGAAACACCCCCCAAGTGTCATGATTTGGGGGGGAATGTCACTAAATGGAACAGCTGGACTCTTTTTTTTGCCAACAGGAACGACAATGAATGGCCAGCGATACTTAGATTTGTTGAAAAACAAGTTGGAACTGCACATGGCTGTCCATAATTGCATAGTTTTCATGCAGGATGGTGCTCCATGTCATCGAGCCAAAATCGTGACTCAATTCCTGAAATCAAAGAAAATCCGAATCCTGGACTGGCCTGGAAACAGTCCTGATTTGAATCCAATTGAAAATCTTTGGTCAATTTTGAAGGACAAAGTTTCCGAGAAGCAACCAACAAGTGCTAAGATGTTGGAACAAGCCATTAAAGAAGTCTGGGTGCGTGAACTATCCAATGAGTACTGCCAAAGTTTGGTGGAAAGCATGCCAAGACGTTTGGAAGCTGTCATCAAAGCCAAGGGTGGACCAACAAAATATTGACTTTTCTAAAAATTTCCATGTTAACGTGTGTTATGTATATCCACAAATGTTTTTTATTTGTTGCATGCGCATAATATGACGAATACATTCTTTTATTAACAATTGAATAAGCAATTTGCTGTCAAAATCAGAATTTTGAAGGGTGGTCCTACACTTTTGGCCACGACTGTATAGCAAGCATCACCAAATATCCTAATTTTGTGCTTTCCGCTCTATTGCCTCTGCTTCCTGGGAATCTCTTTACCTTATAAAAAACCTTTATTCGCTCCATTCTTGGTCTTTGCTTCCTTAGACTAGTTTCCTTTCCCGTCCCCCACCCATATTACCTCCGTAGAGAGAATGCAGAGATCCTCTTGTAGAGTCATCACTGGCAGCAAAGGCTTTAGTACGGGGCGAATGGAACGGTCGCACAGAGACCTTCCTCCTAAAAAAAGGCAAAAAGTGTGCCCTATTTCTTCACAGTAGCACCATAACGGTGTACCTCCCCTGCCTTAACTATAGTACAAAAGTAGAAAACATGTGCTTGATTAAAAGCGATGACTCATTTTTTTAGAAATTACTGCTTTTTTGCGACAAAAATGGAGATTTTGGACACTAAATAGAAGTAATAAACTTTTTTCTTTTTTTTAAAAAGTCACTATGTTTTTGAGACAAAAAAAGGAGCGCTTAAAAAGTGGGCCCCCTCTTTTGATAATCACTGATTACACCCTGTCTGTCATCAACTCCGATTTGTCTCCTACTCCTGGAAGCACTTCTTTCCCCACTGCGTGTCAATCTCATCCATTAATCTCTTTCTCACTGCGAACGTACTCTTAGACTACCCTCATAATTTATTCTAGCCTCTCTTGCCATCATAATCCTCATACCCTCCTCAAAAAGGATCATGGAGATCTTTTTCTAGTTTCCATGACCTCTTGCTTAACCTGCAATTACCTTGCGAACCTCTAATCTTATGTCCTCCCAAAGCTCTTTGGTCTATGCCTTTTTCCTATTTTATCTCTCACCATTTTTCTTCTCATGCTCTGATAACAACCCTTTTTCCCTTCGCTATGCCGCCGCTGTTTCCGATATATCGAGCCTCCCACACAGCGACATCACTTTCTGGAATGATGACTCGGTTCCTGGTGGGCTAGAAGATGGAAGAGCAGCGATTCCTATTAAATGTACTAAATGTTTCACTGCTCGACTGGACACTGGGCCACCAACTATACCGCCGAGACTTTGGCTATTCTTCATGCCCTTAAATGGTGTATTTCTCATTTCTCGTCCTGTAACTTTGAATCTGTCACCCTATTTTCCGATTCTCAATCTGTCCTGTCAACTCTTTCTGCTCCCTCACCATACCTAATACCTAAATCTCCCACTGACACCATCTCTTCTTAATTCTTTATCTGACTCTAAAATAGTCCATCTTCAATGGATGCCTGGTTATTCTTCTCTTCCAAGCAATAACTTTGCGGATACTCTTGCTGAAGTTGGTGTCACTTATGATTCCTCCACCATACCACTTTCTTTTTCACCTCTATATTTCCTCCCAACACCTATTCTTTTACACCAGTTGGAGACGCGGTAACTAATCTGGTTTCTTCTAACACCAAATTTCTACAATATCTTCTGAGGAGCTTAACCTCCCTCGCTCCGCTTGCGGTGTCCTCTCTTGTTTACGCTGCAACAGGCACTAGCCCTCTTCTTGCTGCATATCTCCACAGGATTGGTCGAGCTAAAACTTTTTCGTGAAACAACTGTGTTCCAAAACACAGGACATCTTTCATCTCGTGGTATACTGCCCTTTACTTGAACCTCTACCTCTGGCCATCTTCGGTTACTCCCTTACTATTCTAAACGTCTGGTTTTGTCCCTAGGGGTTGCCCGATTATTGGGACTCCGCCGAGTTGATCCGCGCCCTCATCCCTAAGAATGGGTTGGGTAAGCCACCATCATCATCATCAATCACAGGACATCTTTCATATCGTGCTATACTGCCAAGCACTTAACTGTCCACGTCTAGCCATCTGCCATTCCCTCACTATTCTGGACCTCTGGCCTCGTCCTTGGGAGGTTGCCCGATTATTGGGACTACTGGGAGTTGATTCGTGCCCTCATCCGTGAGCAATGGGTCGGGTAAGCCCACTACCGCCACTGCAAGATGTGACCGAATTCGTTCGAAATAATTACGAACAAAAAAGTGATCAAAATAAAGCGATCGCTGTTCTAGAAAAATCTTTTTAGATAATTCGAAACATTTCTATAGTAACTTCAGCTTCGATGACAATCTTCAAATATTCGTTTTAATTAAAAATCACAATGCAATATAATGTATTTTATTAAAGACTAATTGACAAAATATTGACTACGACAAAATTATTGCAGTTGCATAAGTGGTGGCACAATATACTACCATAAAACTCCAACATGGTAGTGCACGACATCTGGTGTTACTGCTCAAAGATTCACATGATTGTTTGATGTCGCTGCAGGGTGAAAATAATAATTGACAAGAAACAAACAAAAAAGACATTGTCTATAAATAGAAGCACAAAACCACCTTGCACCAAACAACGCTCACTGCACGGGGACGGCGCCGGCCCTCGAAGGAAATGTGCAATACAGTGTGAAGAGGGAAAGTACCAAGTGATCGACTTGCACCTGTTGACGAGCAAGGGGCGCCGTACGTCATCTGTACACCCCCAGTCGCATTCTCATGTTCTCATAGACGACGTAGCTGATGCTTACGGCGGGAATAACCTGAAACACGATGTCGTGATCAGCGCGATAACCGCAGCGCTGACGAGTAAAGATCGACTTTAAGAAGTTTTTTTTTCTCTCAGATAAGAAAGTTCTTGCTAAAAATTGAAAAAAGCGGAACAAAATATAAACCGAGATTTGCATTTTAACATTACTTTGAAAGAGTAAAGTAGAAACAAGAATGACGTGAAAAAGTTCGTATATCATTAATTAAAACAACAAGATGATGCAACCAGGCAACAGAGTGAGCTAGACTAGCACATGACTGACCTTTGTTTGATCATTAACAAACACTTTCCGCTCAACCGCTAGTAAGCGCATTTAAATTGCCTCAGTGCACATCAGATATGCGGCTAAGAAAACTTGTATCTCACTACACATATTTTTGCGAAGTCAATGGCGGGAGGGATGGGAAAATTTATAAGAAAGCTGGGAGGATTGCCGTTTTATATTTTAAGTTAAACTAGTTGAGCAAAAAAAAATCAAAATTTGTTTTCCACAGTGTTTTTCGCAGATTTGCCCTCAGTTTAATGATATATAAATATAAACAATCTTCGAAGAGTCATAAAGAATTCGAAAAAAAATTATAAGCCTACCACAAGGAAACTAAACAAAACAATCAGAAACCAACAAACTTAAAATCTCGAGCCACCTTCATAAAGTTCGGAGTGATTCCACGATAGAGTCCGAGAAAACCTTCAGATTTAATAACCGACCTGAACAAGGACTTCATTGTCACGTTCTCTTTATCACGTAATGACGTCGCGGCTGAAAGCACGAGAATATCGTTGCAACGAGCGGAATAAACGAAGTAAACTTTTCCCACCTTGTGCTTGCAGCTTGGTGCGCACAAGAGCAAGGGGGTAGCTTGAAAGTTGGCCGCACGAACTAGACACCGCGCCGCACCCAACTAACAGGATCACGGATGGGGAGGCCTCTTTTTCGGATGAGTGCCTTTTGATCCACCAATTTTTTAAAGTCTGCAACAAATTAGTTTCACACAAATAAGTCGACAATGTGGTCTAGTGGTTAAACACGCCGTCATTGTGATCGACATGGTCTCGATTCAAAACCTACTTGCGCCATTCTGTTGTATCCTTGGAAAAGACACTTTATGGCATTTTGGCAAGCAGTTCTAAATTTCAGTCATATCTTTATAAAACTAAAAATCCAAGACAAAAGATTTTCACCGGAAAGCAATATCTTGGCATCACCGAAATCAGGTCGGGATAATTGCTTGCCTTCCTCCGTCGCTTTCCTGCGAGTCAGGAGGATAAATATAGTGATAAAATGAAACGAAATAAATGTAAAAGTTTATTTCAAACGAAAATAACTGAAGACTTTCATGCTGTGTTTCGTCAGACTTCAATTAATCGTCAATCAATACCCTCTATTGTACAATGCAGTCCAAGTAAACAACTATGCTCTTAAACCTTTATCAACGACATCATAGTTTCAATGACGCGCTGCTAGATAACAACATGTAAGGCAGTTACATATTTAAACTCAGATCTAGTCAAACACGCAAATATATCACGACATTAAACGCGAAATGCAAGAAGTGATTATTAACTTGATATTAACAAAAAGGTCTATCGTGAAATTGTACTTCTTACTTTGTTGGTTGTGGTATGACAACGTTGCCGCAAAATTAAAGCTTGCAAAAGCAAAGTAGCTACCTCGTAAACACACAAATCTATGCCAGCATATGGTACGATCCCTATGCAATTTGGCACATATCCCTTGAAGAAAGCTTTCGTTCCTTCTTTCCTGAAGATTGTGTAGAAACAGTCCCAGATTCCTTTATATTGTCCGGTCTTACGCAATGCCAGTCGAGTTTTGACGACCTGAACATGGACTATTAAAATGCAGAAAAAAATCTTTCCCGACATAATTTTACCTCCATTGGATAGATTATCGTTTGTGAAACGACACCGGCCGTTGAACCAGCTACAAAACGCTGTAATACCCCCAAATCTTGCGTACTTCCGCCGGAAATAACTTTTTTGACGTTTTCGTAAGCCATAAATTTTATTGCAGTTTCAGGAGCTATCTGTTAAGACGCAGTTTTTTAAACAATATTTGTATAAAAATATCAGCTAGCCAAGTTTTACAGCCGTCAGGTGATGAATTTAGGAGAAATTTGCTAAAACTTCAGAAATGTACTTGAAAATGATGCAATGCATTACAAAAAACAGTGGAAGGCAATAGCAGTTGTCTGAACGTTTCAAAAACAAAAGCAACGGTGACAAGCCTACTTTAATCTTCGTGTGATGATAATGAACTTTTGCGTAGTTAACTTTACAGTTTTTCGCAAAAAGACAAATGTTAAAAAATATACCGAAAGTGACGTGTTTAAATCGGGAACAAAACAAGACAAACAGCTATACTCGAACAGCATACCTTAAGGACGTTGATTCCGTTTCCCCTCCAAAACGATTTGACCCCTCCCTCTCTGAGCATTGAGCGAACCCCAGATACGATTCCCAGCTGATTAGCTTTCGTTGCGTGAACCTAAAACCTCAATCATCACAAACCGGTTCAAGGCGCATCTACGTCCTTCAGTGTGAAAATAATTTAACAAGGTGTTGTGTGTGAAAATAATTTAACAAGCAAACTTTAACAAGGTGTTTAAGATAATTTTTCAGAAGTGATTCACGTCCTTTTATCTATATCATAGTTTCTCAACTCGTTGGAACATGAACCCCTAGGCTAAATCAGTGAAACTCCTAAAACGTGCTTTTTGACACAAGCTTTTTAAATCTCATTTAAAAGTATAATATTTTTTCAAGTTGTTTTTATTGCGCAATAGTATTTATTAACATGTACTGTATTTACGATCTTAGAAATCGTTTTGATTAAGCGGAGTGTAAATAGCAGTTCGATATTTTACAAAAAAATCCTGTGTGCCCCTCGATAGCCGCTATGGACCCTCAAGTGTCCTTGGACTACCAGTTAAGAAACCCTGATCTACACTATAATTTCAACATTCAGCACCACTGCGTTCATTTATGAGAATAACAATTAAAAAAGCAAAAAACAACGCGCTCGCCTGGTAAAAATCTCTTCCGGCAAAAAAAACAACTATATGAAACTACTATATGAAACCAGCAACAATGTTCAAAATATTCGACTAGAAATCATTGAACTAGCGGCACAAAACGTTTACAAAACACTGTCGTTTTAAATTCATGAAATTGTTTTCCAGCGTTCTAGTGTATTTATGAAGGGCAGTTCGAATTTGTTTATTATAACGATGACAAAATCGGTGGACTGGTTGCTGAAGAGGTCAGCCATGCGTGAACGTAAATAAGGTCATCAATTATTGCGCAAAAATTTATTGTCGAAAACAAAAAATTGAAACGCAGAACAGTAGTGTGTTGTACTTTCAACAATTTATAACAAATTTTTAATATTAAGCGAAAACAGTCAAGTTTTTTTGAGTCGATCAAAATTTGAGAAGATAATTAACTGTTATTTGCTGGATAAATTATTTTACATTTCGTACGAAAACTAAAGATCAGTTCAAATTGAAAGCGGACGGGAAAAATTCCGCTTTTTGCTTCTATTATTGCGACCATTTTATCTGAACCAGGCTAAAAAAGATGAAATATTTTAAGTTCAATTTTTTCGATAAGCAAATTGATTGCGCCAGGTGATTTTTTTTAACTTGCCTCTTTGTTTTTTTGCGCTTGCCGCTATGTTTTTTTAACGCCTTTCGCTTTCTTTTTTGCGCTTGCCGCTATGTTTTTTTAACGCCTTTCGCTTTCTTTTTCGCGCTTTTCGTTTTGTTTTTACATTTACTGCATTGTTTTCTTTTTTCCACTTTGCCAGACACTTTTTCCGCGTTGCTTTTGATTTAAACCGGCCTCAACGCTGCAGCAGAAAACGTTTACAATCGTGTTTTGCTTTTTAACTTAAGTAGATTCTGACCACTGAAACAGAGATGTTACTTGCTGCAATTATGAATGAAAAAATATTTCCCCGAAGTTAAAAAATCGTTGATAAAAAGATATTGGAGAATATCTAATATAAAAGCTAAAGCGCAAACTTAATATAAAAGCTAATATAAAAATCTAATATAAAAGCTAAAGCGCAAACCTGCATGAGGACCTTCAATCGATCTAATGGGGCGGTGCATGTGCGAGACACGACCCCAGCCACTCCACCCGCCACAAGCTGGCGCCACCATAGACCAGAAACTTTCTCTTCCTCAGTAAAGTCGTCGGGAACAAGTAGGCTTTCACCGATGTCAATGTACTAAAACAGTAATTTTTAAGCATTTGACTTTATAAAAAATATATAAGCAACGATATGTTGGAACATAAATAAACGACATAAACCTGACACATCAAAAAGAAGGATAAAGTTTCAGCAAAAACTGTTTGGTTGGCTGCTTTGAGTGACTTTTGCGGTGAAATTATTTGCTCGTGAATAAGTAGCTGCAAAACGATCGCAATGATAAAGAAATTGAACTTAGCGTTGATTCAAGCTGTTAAATAATGAAATGATGAAGATTAATAACTCATTCGAAGTTGGCTTACTTTAGAAATTGTCAGAGCTCTACTTTCTATCAATAATCCCTCGCACTATATTCCATCCGCTTTAACTACAGTGTTCTTTCACATCGATCATATTAAACTGTCTCTAGGTCTAATACATAAATCGCAATAAACCTCACGATTGCGCTCGGAAGTTACTAGACTAAGGAAGCTTTCTTTACTCGATTGTGGTTCAAAGCGTCGAGATCTCGTCCATCTCCCAGTTGCTGATGATGAACATGTAGCAACTTCATCTTTGCTGCTGAGTGTTTTGACTTAAATAAAAAATGTTCAAGTCGCAATCAAGAAGAATTTAATCGTTACTATCATCATCACCATACCACATCACAGCTCAAGAATCAAGAACTGATAACTAACAAAAAATCATATTACGTACTTGTCCCAGTTTTTTACTACAAACAAGTAGGATAACTAGTTAAGCATGATAAGGCCATTACTAAATCTGCACAAAGAAATTAATGAGTGCGTTGGTATTATTTGATACAAAAAGTTAAACGCAACAAATCAAAAGTTTGAACATTATTGATTTTTCTCGTCACAATAAGCTAAACAGTAATTATTGGTGTAAGCAATCCACTCTAGAACTAATTAACTGTTGCAACGAAACCCATGACAAATATGCATTTATGCTTGTATTCAGGGCGACCAATTATTCATCATTAAAATGATCAAGAGATTTATTATTGTTGTCGAATTTGGTCGTGTAGTTCATGACTCAATCTTAACAACACATTGAAAACACAAGTACAACGCAATGCTAATTTAGGACAATAAAAAAATTTTTTTCTGTCTAAGCAAGCCGCAATATTTAAAAAGTTGGATAAAATCAGCTTTGGCTAACACAAAAAATGAAACATCATTGTAGATCAGAACTTCAACTAATAACGTTTTTATACAAAAAAAACTATTGTTTCTTATCACTGGTCCCTGGCGTGTCAAGGGCAAAGAAAGCAATCTAGCCGATTAAGAAGTAAGGTTAGCGTAAGAATTGGCAACTGAGAATGCCTAACAAAAGACTGGATGGTCAAATCTAGCAATCCAAAACCCTCAGGCAAAGCTTAGTCTAACAACAATTAGTGAACTGCTAAATTAGTGGGGAAAAAGTAAAAGTGGTAGAAACTGTTGATAAAAGAGGAGATATAGTAGCTATGCATAAGGCACAATGTAGGAATGAAAGGGCAAAGTTTTAAAAGGGAGAATTTGGGTACAAGATGGATTGGAAAAATGACCAAATGGAACAAGGAGGAATTGGATCGATGAAGAGACTTGATAGATGTATAGAGATAAAGTGAGTAAGAACAAAGATTTCGGCAGTGAAAATTGTTTATGAAAACATTTGTGAAAAATTTTTGTGTGTATTGCCCACTAACTGAAAGGAATGACCAAATTTATAATGAAGTACATGGAAAAGTAATAGCTTGAAATGGAGTAGAAAATTTTAATGGGTATATGTGAAGAATAAATGATGTTTTGCTACTTTTGTGTTTAGTGTATAGAAATCAGGTTGAAGAGGTTGTGACTGTAAGAATTAATTGGTAATGGAAAAAGTTTTAAAATATTGCAGGAATGCTATGCAACAAGGATATATAATAAGCATTTATATGTAAGAAGAGCAATGAACCATGATGCAGAGTAATAGATAATGAAGATAACTGATATTATGAAAGAGAAGTCCACTCAAATAAAAATTCTTTGAATATTATACAAAAAAATACTCAAAACAATATCAAAAGCAAGATGTTGCAGAAGATTGCTAGCATAAAATAAATAAAAAAATTCTTGAGAAGTCGAAAATTGAGGTATTTTTAAGTAAGATGAAAAAGCCCTTGGTGATAGGAATAAGGTTTACAGTGAAAAAAGACAAAAAAATAGTGATGACAGCACAAGAAGATACAAGAAGTAGATGAAAAGGGAAGAGACACAGAAGAGAGAGAAGAGGAATCACATCTGCAAACAAAGGTAACTTTTGGTAGCAAACGTATGTCATGTCTCTAATTAACAATGAAAATGGATGCAAAACAAATACCAGAATACTGGGTTTGTATAATGCATACTGCAAAAGTGTAGCAAAAGTCAACAACTTAATTAATGTAATACAAGTGATTTTATTTTACATAAAAACTTAAAGACATGGTAAAATAAAACTTACTGTTCCGTGTTTCCAAAATGTCACAAGCTCAGCAATATCAGCAGAAGGCTGAAGAAGATGATGATCCACCCATTCATCCAGATCAATTGTAGAAGTTCCATCTTTATCCATGCTGCAATGACAAAACATTTTTTTAATAAAAATAATTATTAAAATTGTGTGGCCATTTAAAGTTTAGTTGATTTTGACATATAATCTGTAATTTAAAAAAATACTGATTAATTAAAGAAAATATGGCAACAAACCGTTGGGTAATTTTTTTTGCTTCTTCTGTTGTTACATCAATACCACATGAGTGCAAAGCATCCCATATTTCATTGTATGTTAAACGACCTAATAAAATAGAGTAAAATTTGTAAATGTAGTTTAGTCAGAGGTGGGCACTTGTGCAACTCTTGTAACTTACAACTTGCATAATTATAAAAGTTGCAACAACACAATAAACATGCAAATTGTCTTTTGTTTCTGAGAGCACATGGCAAAGTGCCACATACCATTAAAAAATAAATGAAAGGACAATTTTTAAAGCACATCCCCATCTCTGGTTTTAATAAATACAACACATAATCAATGCTTACTGAAAGAGCTTTACTAACAAAGACAGGTTTATTATGCACACCATGAAAAATCCTATTTTAAATTTATTTAAATAAAAAGTTAACAAATATCTTTTAAAATATTGGTACTTTCCTGCTATTGCCCCACCATTAGCAAATAGTGAACGAAAAACCAAGACTTTTGGGGTCTCTTCAAAAAATCACTGTAAGCAATTTTTTTCAATGAAACTAACCCAAAATATCCCTTTCAGCACCAAAGTGAAATAAAGAAGAAACCAAGAGAAATGTATTGAACTGGAAATGATAGATGGTGGGGCAATAACAGGAAATTACCAAATATTTGTTTAATTTACCATCTTTATCATGATCAAGTTTTGAAAAAACTAATCGAAGTTTCATTTCATGTTCATGAAGATATTTTATGAATTCAACAGCATCCAGCTCTCCATCTTTGTTTTTGTCACTGGCACTAACAAATTTCTAAAAATGAGCATGAGCTATATAAAGTAACACAATATATTAACATAATACTACTTTTTTATTAAATCAAAAATATATAAAGTTGGTTAAAAAGGATAAGATTTGATTATTAAATTATCAAAGGCTATATACATGAATGTATATTAAATTACAGAAGCCACAAAAGAAATTTTTATTAAAACCTCAACAGTCTGTTTTGCCTTTTTGGCTCATCAGGAGGTGATTCTTATACCTCCTGATGAGCTGAAAAGGCAAAACAGACTGTTGAAGTTTTAATAAAAATCTTTTTTGTGGCTTCTGTAATTTAATTTAATGCTCTGAGTTTTCATTGAGCTCTTTACTGACAGTCTTGCCACTTTTATTATTATATAAATGTATATATATATATATAATCCAGTAATGTTTTACCTTGCCAGTACAGTGCTCAATAACACATGGTTAGAGCAAGTATATTATATATATATATGTATATATGCATATTTATTAAATACTACACTTTACTAGTTAAAACCACAACAGTCCGTGTCATGCTATTGAATCGACAGGTGGTCACTAGAAAATCAAAAATATATAATTATTTGCGGCAAAAATAATATGCTTGAAATAAATTACATGTAGTTAATAATGCAAATAATGCAGCTCCTGTGACGTCATACAAGAAAAATAATTGAAAAATATAGAAAATGCATGTATAGAAGTTTGCATCCATTTAAAGGTGAGGGATGGCGAGTTGGGCGTATTCTAAAAAGTTTAAAAGGAAAAAGGGAAAATCTACAAAGCAATGTAAAGGTTACAGGAGAGATCATGTGGGGTGAAAAAGTTAAGTAAGTAAAGTACAGTGCAAATGATAGAGAGTGGATTAAACTAATGGACAAAAAAGATAATTTAATTAATTTGAATTTGTTCTTGTGGTGGTGTTTTCCAATAAGCTTCAATCATTTGTAGGGTGTTGTTGGTATGATAATAGTGGTCTGATTCAAACAGAAAATAATTCTAATATTGAAATAGGTGAAGCCGTGAATAATTACAAAAAGTTTTTGATTTAAATTTGTTTTTATGACGGCATTTTCCATTTAGTTCCGATCTTTTATTCAGCATTGTGGTAGGATCCGCTCGGAGAATGAAAAGTTTTTTAGCTAAACAGAGGTTGCACCATCTAGCTCCCAGATGGTATGTGTGGTGTGGGCCGCAATGCTCCATTTAATGAAGGGGTTTTTTTCTGTGTCTTTAGCTTGCCAAAAAGCCTTAGATAGCTTGGTGGCATTAGACTTTTGCTGGTATCTAAAACTTTGATTATGGTTGTAGAAGCGAGTTTTAAATTCAGTTTCACTACAAACATAATAATTTTTGGCAATGCCATCTGTTGTTAGGGTGGCTTTATAAATGATGGAGTTTTTGCGGCATTGTCCCTTCATCGGGCAGCTGGTTTTAGCCTTGCAGTTGCAAGGTGGTACAGTGTTGGCAGGCTCAGTTCTTTGGGCAAGAAGTGCTTTGTTGTGTCTGGAAATTATAGCTGCCATGTTGGGCATGCAACTATAGCTCAGTTTGATGTTGTTTTTATTGCATATTTTGTGCAAGCGGTGATGGGGAGGGAAGTGCTTCTCAAGCAAGTGAAGGAAGACTTTTCCGATGTTAGTCTTTACATGCTCAATAAAGGGTGGGTTAAACCACACTATATTCCGCTTTCTGGATTTCTTTTTATGGGGGCGGGGTAAGATGATGTACTGCAACCCACCGGGATGTCTACTTCTTTGCATAGCCTCTTCATACTCTGGGATAGCTCTGGTGAATTTCTTGCAAGGCCTAACTTGCCATCTCTCACCTTTAAATGGATGCAAACTTCTATACATGCATTTTCTATATTTTTCAATTATTTTTCTTGTATGATGTCACATGAGCTGCATTATTTGCATTATTAACTACGTGTAATTTATTTCAAGCATATTATTTTTGCTGCAAATAACTATATATTTTTGATTTTCTAGTGACCACCTGTCGATTCAATAGGATGACACAGACTGTTGTGGTTTTAACTAGTAAAGTGTAGTGTTTAATAAATATAATAATATACTTGCTCTAATCGTGTGTTATTGAGCACTGTACTGGCAAGGTGAAACATTACTAAATTATATATATATATATATATATATATATGCATATAAACAAAGTTGTAATTGATGATTTAGATTTTAAAATGTAAACTAAACATCAATATTTTAATCAAACAAACTTGCAAAAGCATGAAATTAAATTTTCAACTACTTAAAAATGCTATTGCTTACCTCAGCTTGACCAGGTACTTGTAGTAAACCCATTTTACCATATGCTTGTTTGAGCTCCTCAACATCAATTCGACCATCTTTGTCCACATCAAGTTGATTAAAAATTTTTCGATAATAAGCCTCTTTTTCAGGAGAGATATCAGTTGGTTTTAAAGATGAAGTCATCTTTCTTTGGCAGTTACACCAACTTTTAATTAGATAAAAGTTACCAAAACATAATACTAATTATAATATTCCAAACCTTACAAGCACACTTTTTAATAATACACTAGAAACAGTGAAACATTTTATTACAAACATTTATAAAGTATAAATAGATAACATTTTAGAAAATAATTTTTGACAACTTATACAATAACACAAGTTCAATTCTATTCAATACAATGTTAATTGTGCATGGTCACCGTTCCTTTAAAAAAAAAGATAGCTACGTTAATTTAAATAAAAAAGGAAACAAGTAAGATAAATTGAAAAAATAAAAAGTGTATAGATAAGCCCAAAATAAAAAGGGTATACATAAGCACAAAAGTGCATACATACACACAGTTATCAAAAATTCAATACAAATATTTTAGTTTGAAACTAGACCAGTTGACTGACTTTTAAGCATAAACTGCTTCACTTTTTAAACAAAAAAAGTAATCATTAATTAAACTTTAAAGTTAAAGTGTTTTCTTTTTCTTAATTTTAGTTTAACTTTTTTAAAGATATTTTTGCCAAAAATTATGACATATGTAGTTTTGTAACACAAAAATTGTTCAAGGAAAAACTTTTAAATATGATTACTGATAATGACTTAAATATACTAATGCATTACATTACTATCAAAATAGTTTTGATTACTCTTTTAATAATAAGAGGATAAATATAGAGATGAAATAAAAAATAATAATAATTTGGTCATTAAATGTTTAAAAAGCAGTAGGCAACTATACTAAACAAAACAGAAATGCACCAGTGTATATAAAACTATTTACAGTTATAATCTGAAAGGTTAACCGATTCAACTACAATAATCGAAAATGAAATTTGTTTTGATTTCAACGATAAGAACTATCTCGTAGAATTAGAATCAAAAGAGATAGCCATTATCAAATTTCGCAACTTAACCTTCTTTTCAATATCGTTCCCAATATATTCAAGTTGCTCTTAGAGATAAAGGAACTCGGAAAAATTATATCATAAAATCCTATGTTAATAGTATTGATTATTATTATTATTTACTATTATTTTCTTTATTTATCTTCATGACTTTCAGAAAACGTGGAAGGAGTTATCCTTTGCGCAAACTTCAAGCCATTAAGGCCCGTTTCCACTACGAGCGTGGAAAAGAGCATTTTTTGTTTGTTATATTGATTTTTTTTGGGCTCGCTTCAATTGAAACCGGCCTTTAGTCGGCAACGTGGTCGAATGGTTGAGAGTTGAGAGCGCTAATTGTGATCAACATAACCTCAGTTCAAAACCCACCGGCGCCTTCTGTTGTGCCTTTGGGAAAAACACTTTAGGATACTTTTCTTGCTTGGCAGTCTCGGCAAGCAGTTCTAAATTTTAGTCATATCTCTTTAAAAACTAAAAACTTAAATAATAGTTACAACCGGACCGTAATATCATAGTCGATATTATGTCATCTCCGGAAGGAGGTCGGGGTAATTGCTTAACTTGTGTATAGCGCCTAATTAATTGAAATATAGCAATATTTCTGTTTTTTTTTATCTGTATATTTATCCTCCTGACTCGTAGGAAAGCAATGGAGGCGCTATACATAGGGTAAGCAATTACCCCGACCTGCTTCCGGAGATGCCAAGATATTGCTGTCCGCCAGTAATTTAGTAGAGATATTATTGTAATTTAGAACTGCTTGCCAAGACCACCAAGCAGGGGAAAGTGCCGCTAAGTGTTTTTCCCAAGAACACAAATTGCTTTGCTGCTGCTGCTGCTGCTGCTGCTTAGATGTAAAGTAACATTACCATCGCTCAGTCTGATAACACTTTGACCCGTAAGCAAAAGAACACGATACCTAGTAGGCCTATACCTGAGTGATTTCCGTGGTGCCCTTGAAAAAGACAATTTGCACGTCAATTTAGAATTGAAATGGCTTGAGTTCATTTTTTAAAATTTTTAAAAGGATTCACATTACTGCAAAGGAGATGGACTCGACTCGATTCTTCGATTTTAACTAATCTTTAACTCCAAATAAAAATGACAGAAGTCAAAAAAATAATGATCCTTGTTCACGTAAACCCTGTTACGGTACCGGTAAATTTTGAATTTTGTTGTCTTTGTTTTACGTTTGATGTAAAAAAATTGTACAAAATCAATTAAAAACAAAAAGGTTACACTTCTAGAATTACTCAATCATAAAAACTTTCAAACCTAAAATCTGTCATAAACTTGAACTCGAAAGGCTTTAAAATTCGCTATGAATTAGGACTCGGACTCGAGAAGACTTGAGTGGTGGACCACGACATTTTGGTGGACCACGACTCGGACTCGACTCGAGCCACGGCTCCCGACAATTTTTATTCCAAGGTTATTAGACTGAGACTGATTCAAGTTCTTTAAATGTTGAACTCGATCACTACAACTCTGCAACAATTTCTCAATGCGATCACGCTGCTTACCTAGACAATATGCAACTTCGCTGAAAACATAAAACAGCATGCGGGCGATACGGCCGTAGACTAGCATAAAATTCTGTAGCGATCGCCACATTTTCACGTTTGATATAATTGTAGGCCTATATTTTTGTTCGTTTATTCACTTTTTTCTTTTTGTGTAGAAAACGAGAGAGCCTTGCGTTGTAAAAAAGCACATGTAGAAAAGTTCTTGTACTGTTGGCTTGAAGAATAAAGAAAGATTGTTGTTTTAATAATAATAAAAAGAAGATCTGTAAAAGTTTGTGAAATTTACATGTAGGCAGATATATATATATAAACCTTTCTAACCGCTACAATTCTAACAAACTAGAGCATAACTAAGCCTATATTTAGCCACAGAGTTATACTGGAGCGTTTCCATGAAAAATATAGAGGGCCATGCCCTTCACAAATTTTTTCGGCCCAGCAATTTTTTCTAATTTTTTTTTGAACGAAAGTAAATTTTCAATAACTCATATTACTTGATTGGGCCTGCGTAAACATAAACGAAAGGACACGATAAAAATTTTTAAACGAGTGGAGACTTTTTTTATTTTCATTTGGTTTTTCGGCTCGATTCCAGTTTTCCCCAAAGTGCCCTCTATATCTCGCGCTCAGGAGACGGGCCTGAAGTTCTGTCGAGTCCTCACCTCGATTCGGTTCTTAAAAAGACTTGGACTTGACTCGAGTGCCTCTACAATATTGACACGGACTCGACTCGAGTCATCAAATCAGCTCATGATTCCGATTTGACTCAAATCAAAATAAAGATGACTCGAGTTACGAAAATTTTTGGTGACCCTGCTCATAAAAAAACATATTACGATCGAGGTAACAAAGAAATCCACAAAAAATGAACTAAGACAAGTTGTTAAAAAACAAGTAAAGATCAAAAAAAGCTTTTACTTGTAAAACGACTTTGGGTCTGATTTCAAATTTTTCACATTCGATGTATATAAAATTGTTAAAAAAGAGAAGACAAAATACTCCACTTTTAGGCTACTTTTCTGGAATGAAAATACTTGATAACTCGTAAGTTCGAATTCCAAAGAACTCAAAAAACACTCAAACTTGACTCGAGTCACAATTTCCAAAGACACGGACTTGACTAGGACTCAAAGGTTGTTGTTGAATTCGGATTTATTCAAGTCCTTCAAATGTTGGACTTGTTAACTTACCAACTCTGCTTATCCTAAGAGCCCTGTAATTTTGATGCTATTGCTGATAAAGTACTTTAAGGACCACGTCAAAATAATGTTTCCAACGGCACTTCGAGGTCCTCAGGAACTACGATGGTGCCACGTTCACTGCCAACACCGGAATTAAATCATTCTCTTGATCAGAAAGGCTATCTTTTACGCTAAAGAAATCTTCTGCAAAGGTTGTTAGATGATTCTTTCCAATCCTAACTCCTAACTATAATTTACTAATTGGATTTAATTATTGGTTTGGAACAAAAATCTTGTCCAATTTTAAATGAACGAATACGGTAATATATGAATAGGCACAATCTATTTTGATTTTTTGTGTGGTTAATCTCCGAATCTTAACTTAAATTTTGGATCATTTCGGGTGTTATAAATTATCTTTTAATTCTTTTTTGAGCCATTTTAAATTACTATAATATTTTTAACTAACAGTCTAATTTAATCAACAATATAGGCTATTTACCATGTCTTAATGTTCACAAATTTAAAACGTTGTCACACATCGTTCGCAATAATTTTAACTTCACAAAGCTATAATTAATTTTCGGTTTTCCAATAATTTTAATTTTTATTATGACGTAATATTTTCATTATCAAATAATAATCGCATAGTTGGTGAAACTCCCACTTATTTTATTTAACTTATTTGCAAGTTGTTTTACGATTGTTTTGAAAATTTTTCTATAACCAGGTTTGTAATGACGTAATTTGTTCTCGTCCCAATTTTCTGATTGGCTGTTCTCTGTAAACGCAAACGATAACCGAGTGTGAACTTTATTTTAAACGCTACTAGTAAATTCGAGTATGCGCTTCCGAGGGCCGTAATTTCGTCAGGTGGGGCCTCGGTGTAAACATCTCTTATGGGGCCTCCGTTTTTTTCTGTATTTAATATTCAATTTAGCTACTTTTCTCAACACAGGAATCATTAACGACTCTGCGTTATAAAAAGATTTTTTAAATGAAATAATGAGTCAAAAAAGCGTTGAGCTGAACAGGTAAAAGGGACTAAAGCTAAGTTTATTATGCCTGCAAATGAAAGGCTATAATTGGAATAAAATTTTACCAAGTTTTTACGGTTCAACATAATTTTTGTGATTGCAATGTATTCAAATCGAAATAATGGCATAGCAAGGATTTCGTGGGCAGGCTGCAACAACAATTTTTTGATTGTTTGATAAAAGTTTAATTAAATAAATGTCACAAACCAAAATCGTTTTATAATGACAAAAAATTATGTGCAATCTTTCGAGGCAAGGTGCTTTGTGAGCACTATTAATGATATTTCAGTAAAAAGGAGATTTGTTATGCAATGCGGATAAATTGTTTAACCCAAAAAGAATTAACGTACAGTACACTGATATCACCACAAAAGACACAAACTAATAAAACACAATACGTTGAGGCCAATTAAGTAGGCTACCGTAATTTACTTGCGGGTGGTTGGAATCTTGAAATTTCTTTGTCTTGCTTTTGCACTAGCGAACTGCTGGATAACTTTTCTAAAATCTAAATTTTTAGCTCGTTTATTTTCTATCGATAGCAGAGCCAAACCGCTAAGTCTTTCCTATACATAAAGCTTCGAAGAAAGTTTTAGATCAGTTTGAGTTAGAAAAAGATCTTTCTGCCGTAGCAACTGCTGTTACAGGTACTATTACAGGGGTGGCCAAACTACGGCCCGCCAATGCACTCAATCCGGCCGATTCACAACGATTCTAAGAGAAATATAGCGAAATTTGAAATCAAATCGAAGTAAAGACCTTTTTTTTAGAGATCGTTCTTGGCCCTCGGTCACTTTCACATTATCAATCTGGCCCTCCTGGAAAAAAGTTTGGACACCCCTGTACTATTATATACATCATGTATGCCGTACAAACGTCAGGATAAGTTGTGGCTAGTGATGCATTTTCAACAATCAAAAAAGAAGCTATTTCTTTAGCAAATTTTAAATCGGAAATCTTTTCTCTAAACGATGTTCTGATGGAGAGCATTTGGCTAAAAAACAATGGAGAGACGTTATCATAAAATCTTTCAAAAAATTTTCTTGCTTCAACCTCAAGATTCAGATGAGAAGCATTTGATAGAAAACTTGGTTCCAAAACTTGGTATGAAGTTACCACTGATTTCATTCCTACAAAGCAATTAATTAGTTGGCATGATCGGAAGAAACACAGTTACGCAAAATTGCTTCTTATGATTGCTTAACGTTATTCCTTCGGATATTTCATCGAAGTAAGCTTTTGTTTTCTTTGCTCTTTTGTTTAAAAACTATCTTGGCAAAACCCATATATTGATAGAAGCAATTGTGGAAGCTTCGTTTAGTAGTGCGTCAAAACTCCTTTTGAGTTGAGCATTGTCTTCAGCAGCGATTTGCAGAAGTTTACGGGCAGAATTAAATTAAGTCAATTGTTTTACACTGCATAGCTTTCGAAGGAATGTTGACGATCTGCAAAATCTTGCATTGCACAACCAGCATGCATACAAAGTCAAAGTTTTCTATCTGTTTCTTTATTGCCATAGCTTCATCTCTTTCGTTTGGCTTCGTGCTGGTAGGTATTATGTGAGTCAAGCATTTCATAACGTTACAAAATCTTTCCTTCAACGCATAGACAGCATCATATCGATCAGACCACCGATTTGGATTTAACGCTTTTAATGTAGGATTTGAGAAATAATGATCATAGACAATCTGAAGCTTTTGCCATCGCACAATACTATGTCCGAAAAAATTATATACCGACTCAATGGTGTCGTAAATATACCGACTGTGTCGTAGACGGTAATGGTGTCGTAAAGTCTCAGTCACGGCTTCCATGGCATCTTTTAACACCAAATTTAAATTATGCGAAGCACAATGCATGTAGTAAGCATATGGAGCCACATTTTGGATCTTTTTATGCAAGCCGGAGTACTTCCCGCTCATCACTGCAGCGCCATCATATCCTTGTCCACGGCAGTTTTTATGTCAAGCCCTTTCTGCTGAAAGAAATTCGTTATCAGTTTGTGCAATCCAATAGCATATGAACCCTCAACTTTGATAAATGAGGTAAACGCTTCAACAACTTTCAGCTTTGATGGCGTTCCATCATCGTGGTAATCGATTTTGACGTAACGAAATACTTCACTTAATTGGTTTTTTTTGCTGACATCTTAAGCGATATCAAGAATAATGGCAAAAAAGGAGCGCTTTGTAGTTCACTTTTTATATCACGGAGAACTTCTTCAGCTAGTGCTGATATTAGTTTATTTGTATCCATAGGTGGGCACGAAAGTACCGTGGTACTTTTACTCAGTACTTTTGAATTATCCAATTTAATAGTAATAAAAAAACTATTTTTGAAATTTTTATTTTTATTTTTGAATTACACTATTTTTGAATGTCAATTGAAATTCAATGTAAGACAGAGTTACTGTATAACTATTAAATTGGATTATTCAAAAGTACCGAGTAAAAGTAACGCAGTAACGCGGTACTTTTACTCGGTACTTTTGAATAATCCAATTTAATAGTAATAAAAAAACTTTTTTTTTTTATTTTTTATTTTTATTTTTATTTTGAAATTACACTATTTTTGAATGTCAATTGAAATTCAATGTATGACAAAGTTATAACTATTAAATTGTATTATTCAAAAGTACCAAGTAAAAGTACCGTGCCCACCTATGTTTGTATCAAAGGACTTAAATATTTTGGAGAACCTTGTCTAAAACAGTGTAAAAGTTTGTCTAAAACAGTGTCGTATTTGGCAAGAAGCAGTATGATGGAGAGAAAATTGCCCTTGTTATCCTTCGAAAGTTCTTCACTGGATCCGCAAAAAGGTAAGTTGCACTTTGCCAACATCAACGTAACATTCACTAGTCTTTCCAAAACATTTTATCAAAAGTTTGTTTTTTCCAGCAAAAACTTGTGCAACGTTTTTTCTATTGTCCCCCTGTTTCTCCATTGCTTATATATGACACACGTCTCCATATAATGTGTGGAGCTTTCATGGCTACGAATTAGCTGTAATAAATGCCTCCAGTCATTTAAACTTGTTGTACTCCAAGGGTTTTGAAGTGAGTAAGAAGTCCCTAGAGAGACATTTTCATGAGAAAATAACTAGCAGGGCTAGCTGTAAACACGATCCATGCTTGATGAATAACGTAACCAATATCTTCGTAGTTTTAGACCTGAATTTGTTATATAATGGTAATAATTTGCTAAAAATAAAAGACCGGTTTGGACCGGATATTTAGGAAAAGATCCTTTAGGTTGTTTGGGACCTGCTGCAATATTTGCTTTCTTGATCTCTGAGTTTACAATAATGGTGGGAAAGTCGTCATTTTTGCTTGCATCTGATCTATCTTTAGCAGTTTCGGAATTTTCTTCATTGGTACTGTTGTTGAAACTATTAACGTGAACAAGTTGGGGAGTAGATTTGGTCTTACGAATGCTGACATCTTGCTCATCCTCTTTGGATGTTTCTGATCGAGTTAGCCACGAACTCAGTCGTTTAGAGTTTTTGGATGCCTAAGCTATTTTTCTCCTCTTAGCTTGTCTCTTTTTCTCTTTTTCGCTTTGATAATTTCTTTTCACATTAAATTGCAGTCAACTAGAGTTTTACAATGTTGTTACTCAAAACCTAAAAAGTTTAATAAAATTTAGACAACAGTTAGTAAAGTTTAATGAAACAAACTCTTTTTGTTATTGTTTTTTTGGCTCACGAAATAGTACTGCTGCGAGAGTAAGGACTACGGTATGTCTAGCAAAAAGGATTCAAATAGAAAACTCGAACCTGACTTTTCAATCACTCAAATCAGAACTTTTTTCAACGAAAGAAGTTTATTAACAAAATCACAAATCTGATCACTGATTAATAGAATTGTGTCTAGAACCCAGATGGCTAAACTAAATCTACGTAGCTTACTCAAACAGAATAATCACTAATCTTACAAACTATAAGGCGGTAGATCTCACTAACCTTAAAAGTTAAAACTCTAACTCCTGTCACACAGGCAAAACAATAACACAACAAAACGCTGGCTTTCACAGCACAAATTATGAATTTGCCTATTTATATAAAGAGGGAAAAATTTACTAGAAAAAATTAGCAACTTGGAGAAGATATTATATTTTCTTACTTAATTATTTTACGACGATACAAACCAGCCAGACAGTTATGGTTACGTCACAAAGCACCAAGTTAAAAGACTGGTAGTGATACTATTAAGTTACTGGACTATGGTGGAAAATTGTAGAGTTATCTCGAAACCATTACGTAACATTACGTATGATATTACGTCATAGAGCAAAAACTTATTAACAATTAAAAAGTAAAATAAAGCGGATAAACATAATGCTATACGATCATTATAGTTTAAACTTATTTTACTAAACAGATTTGAGTGGGGAGTAGCGTACCGATTACGTCATGACTATTTGACAATTAAAATAAATACGTCACAATGGAAACTTTAAAAATATTAGGAAATACTTTAAATAAATTAGATGGTTAAATATAAATTAAAACTATTGATGTAGTGTGACATTTAATAATAATAAGTTTACTTGAGCTTTTAACGAAAATATTTTACAATAAAATGTACCAATGCGGGGCCCCCTCGTGCTGGGGCCTCAATACATTGCACCGGGTGCACCGGCGATAGTTACGGCCCTGGCTCTACCGTAACCTAGCGTCACGTGACGTGATTTTATATAAGCGGGCGCTTGGTTTGCATTTTATTTCAGTCATTCCAGGTATTCCAATCATTTTAGTTAAAATTCCAGTGTAGATTGAGTTCTTTCAGTGAGTTGATTAACAAGTGTTGGAATTGCTTTGCGCCAGTGTTTTCGGAGATTAATTCTATAGAGACTGAATTATTTTGTGTATTGGACAAATTTAAGTTTTAGCGTTGAAATTTTCTGAAGCTTGGCAAAGCGTGGGAAAAAGTTTTGGTGAATTGTTATTTCCGTGAATTTTGTAAATAGGCCTACATTCTTTATAGTTAAGAGACAGTGGTCTCTGTCTGTCTGCGGAGAGAAGTTTTCAAACAAATCAATTCGATATTAATGGAAAATCTTCGCAAAAAGGCATAAAGCTAATTTTCTCGAACAGTGATGCTCATTATGATTCGATATTATATTTTTAAAAAGTAAGTTTAGGCCAATAAATAAATAAAAAATATCTCGATAAAAATTATTGGATTTACTGAAATGGTTAGTTTCGGGCATAGCTGTACCACTTAAAAAATTTGGGGGAAGGGGCAGTATAATTTTTCTTAAATTTAATCGATGATTTCCCAAATCGTGATCTTGTAGCATTTCACAGAGATGACAAAATGTCGTACATTTTCGTCTGAAAAAACTAGTAAAGACTAAAATATAAAAGCTTTTCACTTTAATTCTCTGTTTAAATTACTCCACTTTTGTATGAACTGATAAAGACTAAAAAAAAGTTTTTATGTGAAATTTTAGTTGTATTTGTCACTGAACTGGATTGGTCTAAATTGGGTAACTTTATCCTTTCCAAATAGCTTCTTGTCGGCGCCCAAAAAAGTCCGATTTTTTCCAAATAATTATTTGTCGCTGCCCAAAAAATTCTGATTCTGCCCAAATTTTTTGAATTTTTATATGGCAATTGCACCCTGGTTCGTACCCCTGCGGTTTAGGGTTTGGTAATAATTTTTAAACTACCTAAATCAGCTTATCAGAGTTGTTGCCAGCTGCTTAATAGGCATATTCACCTTGCTTCAAAAGAAATAGGGTTGTCAGCAACTCAGCATGTAAGCTACACTTCATTCCACACCAATCATCTTTTGCAGAATATATTAATCTTGTCTTGCCGTCCAAAATTTTCGAATATTATTTTAAGCATTTTAATTTGAGTGCATGGACCTATAGCGACCTCATCGCCGCAAACTGTCTTTCGTGCATGCATTTGCTTCGATTTTGGAAAGTTCTCCGCAAATATATTTTCACACGTTATATTTCGCTTGCTGCAGATTTAGCTTCCAGCGCTTTTCTGTTCGCTGCAGCTACATAGCGCTTACCTGCTTCTAGGGCAACTGCATTTAATAACTTCGCATTTCTTAATATTTTCCTTATGTATCGCCTTTCCGTTGTTCCCCTCCCAACTTATTGTTGACTGATCGCGCCATCAATGCTATTTGTGCAATTATTATCATTATTCCGCCTTTTGTGTAATCATTATCAACACACCGCAAACAGGATATAGCCTGACCACGTGATTTATCGCCTCGCGGTTTTTGCCTGTGAAAAAGGTCAGGCGTCATAATAGTAAATCTATAAAATCGCTTCGTCGATATATACTCGCTGGCCGAATCGCCGGTCGGACAGACCCAGACTGAACCAGACGGAGACCGAGACTGAATACTAACAATCAAATTGATAGAGCGACCTCTGAAGCTTAACTTAATTGAGACTCATTGTTCTGCAACGCTGCTGAGTGAAGATTCTATTCGAATAAGCCGGAATTTCAATACCGTTTTATTTGTGTATTTTGAATTCGTGCCCCTTTTAATAAAAGGTGTTAAAGTTTACTGAGTGCCAAAACCACTCACGCTATAGACCCAATTTGCATGATATCCGTTTTCACTGCTCAGCACTCCGTCACATACAGCACCCTGTTACTTAGCTATTTGCTTTTCTCAGATAACTTTTATAATTAAAGTCATTGAACATTACACATAACTTTCTTTTATAGCACAATTGGGGTATCCTTGACTCTCTTCCAAACAGCTTTTATTCTAAAAGTCGGTACTCTTTTTTGAACTCTATATCCTGAACTCAAATTTACAATTGAGGAACTCCGCATTTCTAGTCTTAGTGATGGCTTTAGTACGGTGCAAACGGAGCGACGGCACCGGGACTCCCCCTAAAAAACGTCAAAAGTGTCCCCCAAGAAAAATATTGCTCTAATTCTTTATAATAGCACCATAAGAGTGGCCTTCTATCTTCATTTTAACTCTAGGACGAAAGTAGGGATAACGCACTCGATTGATAGTAAGGAACCTTTTTTTATAGATAACTATAATTTTGGGATGAAAATGAAGATTTTGGATATCAATTGAAAGTAAGGATTTTGAAATCACTTTTTTTGGGGACAAAAAAACTTGGTACACTAAAAAGTGCCCCCCTATTTTTCTTGCACCGGACCCCCTTTTTCTAAGGTCATCACTGTCGAGTCTAACTATCTTTGAGACAATTTCTATTATTGCGATTGCTTAGGCTTATCTTACCATATACCAGAAATCTTCACTAATTTGGTTCCGTATCTCCAGCTTGTACAATATGATGACTTATGTTATAAATCGAAACCATAAATGATTTTCCATGATAAAGAGATCTAATTATTACAATTTTAATTTTTTTTTTTTTATATACAAATTTAACTTCCTGATTTGCAGGAAAGCGTCGAAGACGTTAGAAGCTACATGTATATATCGGGCAACCACTAAGCTATTACCTTGACCTGCTTTGAGAGTTGCCAAAAAGCTTAAAATATAGCTATCCCGTTGAAAGTTTTTTATATTTGATTTTGTAATTTTTTATATAAAATTATGACTAGAATTTAGAGCTGCTAATTAAAAACGCCATAGGGAGGAAAGTGCCTTCAAGTCTTCAAGTACTTTTTCCAAGGACACGATAAGATGACTTGAGGAGGTGCTGAACTGCGGGTGTATCGATCGCGTTCGCAATCAATAAGACACTCTTAACTTCTGGGCCACGCTGCCAATCGTAGCACGTGATTCCTATTCCAATGTTCCTCCAGCCGAATTTGATTCTAACCCAGTTGACTAAAATGTTGTATGCTTAAAAGCCATAATGGAAAAAATTTAACTTTTTCAGCTTTTTAATTACAGTGGGTTCTTGATTTACGAGGTTAATTGTTCCAGGAACGTGCTCGTAGACGGAAACATTCGTAGACCGAATCAATTTTTCCTATTTAAATTAACTAAAATAGGTTTAATTCATTCTGAGGTTTAAAATCCTTGGTAAATCAATTGTAATATCTTGTATGTGCTTTTATGTCCGGTCCTTGCCCACCTCTGATTTAGAACAGCTCAAAGAGTTTCCAATTAATTTTTTTTTAATTAACTTTAAAATTTCGACAGAACGTAAATTTATGTAAAGTGAAAAAATTTACAATAAAATTTAAAAACTTGCGTGCGCGCCAACTAGCGGTGGCGTCCACTAACTAACACAAGAGAGCGTTGCTATCCGCTCGAGACCTCTCGTGACGCTCGGCGGCCATTACGAGGCCTTTACAAACTTTTAATAATTAGCGAAACTTTTCTCGTAGGCTAGACCGAAACATTGGTCATAGATTGAGTCAAAAATTCATCGGATTGGATTCTCGTAGACCGAGGTCCCTCTGTATATGCAAATAAACTAAACTAAGATCAAAGAGTGCGTATTTTTTTTTCAAAAGACCGCCAAAGATCTTCCAAGATTATCAATCAATGCATTGATTTTTCTTTGGTTTTCCACATGCATTAAACTACGGTATACGAAAATTTTGTGAAAAATTATGGTGGGTTCATAAATGCACAATCAATAGCACGCGGTGAGCTTAGCCCGAGGTTGTTTTAAATTTGTTGCGTTAGTCAACAGGATTCTCTCCTGGTATTAGTTGTAAATGGCTTTTATTTACCGATTTTTTACATATTGGCTTTAATATTTATGTCTATTTTTTTATTTGTATTTTTTGCTACAGAAAGTTGTTTTTTTGCACAAAACTTTTACAAAGTTCTATTTTCAATCAAAGTAGGCTAAATCTTTAAAAAAATTAGCTCCTGCAACCTCGGTTTTGAAATGTGACGTAATACTTTGCAACTAAAGTAATCAACGTAGGTTCATCGTAACAGCTGTAAGACCTAGGACTACTAGTGGCCTATGAGCAATTGCATACTTTTATAGAAAAGAATTATGTCGCAACATTTGTTTGATTTTTGTTATCGAGCAAGGTAACTTAATTGTTTTACTTTCAAAGCATTTGAATTAATTCCCTGACACTAAATTTACATTAACTTAATATGATTCCTTCGACGTTTAATCGGCCTACCACAGGCCCAGAGTGTTTTTTTCTAACCACTCGTTGTGGATACAGTTTGCTTTAACAATAAAAAATTTGCTTTTCTAGTAAAAAGCTGTTGGTAAAACCATGGTGGTGGTGCTGGGCTTATCCGACCCATTCCTGGGGATGGGGGCGCAGATCAACTCCGCGGAGTCCCAATAATCGGGCAACCTCCCAGGGATGAAACCAGAGGTCCAGAATAAAGAGGGCGTAATCGAAGATGGCAGACGTATAGAGTCCAATGGTAAAAACATCGCCTGGTTTATTGACTTCTAATGAGCTGATAAATTAATTTCACTTTAATCTTTAAATAACCACAGCACTGTGATAAAAAAAAACAACTTTAATTCAAATAAATAATAAAGCAAAAACAAAAATAAAGCAAAATTACAACAAAAACAATAAAACTTCTTCAATAAAATGAAATTATTGAGTAAAAGCAGGTCTTTTCACAGTAAGGCTTGTAGAAGCGGCGGCGATTTTGTTGCCATGACGAACCTAAGCAAATACGATGAACGTTATACACAATCGCTAGGTTTAAGTAATTACGTATTTCAATGCAAGATCAAATTTCATAAAAAAAATTTAAAAAAAAGTAGGTTGAATTTAAGAATAGAACTTGAATGCTGACTAAATCCCAAGCTAAACTAAGAGTTAAATTTGTAGGTTAAAAAAATTTTATATGTAATGAGCCTTAAAAATATGTTTTTTTTTGTGAACGCTCTTTATTCTGTATAACAGGTAAAGAGATAGATATAAGGCAGCGGTGGGAAACTGGCGCCCGCGTGGTTGTTAAGAAGCATATCAACCCCTTTGATCAAAATGTGGCTTTTTCGTTTTATAAAGAACCTGAATATAGTAATACAAATATAGGCTCACCAAAAAAAATATTAATATCGAGTGAACACCGATAAAGTTATGGAATTAACCAGTGCTCCGCAACCAATGTGCCGCGTTTTTGTTTTGTTTTTTATTGGGTCTTCACTTTGAATTCGGCGTAAAATTTAATAAGTTTTTGAGATTAACCAATTCAAACCAAGTTAAGATTTTTTTTCTACACTCGACATTGAAGGACAAGTATTTGTTTAAGAAGAAGCTTGGTCTATCAAAAAATTACTTTTTTCTTAAATTAACCCAAAGTTTAATGCAGCCTGCACATAATCTTTTAATTTTGGGGTGCACAACGAGACTACAATCAGGTCCCACCCCTGATGTAAGGGATATATGACAGGTAAACAACCAACAACATTAAACCGTTTTCGCTTATTTATCGATACCTTGGTGAAAAAGATAGTTTTGAACCAGGGGTGAGAAGCCTGATTGTATTGGCGGGCCGCATCCCAAAATTGAGAAATTAGTTGAGGGCCCCATTAAAATTTCGGTTGATTTAATAAAAGGAAGAGTTACTCGACAGATCGCGCCGCTTCATCTGACGAGCCAGACCAGAGCCAGTTTGTCAAAACCTTTTCTTATCTTCGCGAGCATTCAACATGTTTCTCCTTCAAAGTCGAGTACAGACCAAAAAACTTACAAAGTATTCACACGACGAACAACATAGAAAAGCGTTGTTTTTTCTGTTCACTAGCTGTTTTGGTGTTCACTCGATATTAATATTTTGATCAAAAAAATTGATATGCTTCTTACCAACCACACACGAGCCGCATTGAAATCTTGCGGCTCACACGTTTCCTACCGCTGTTCTAAACAGACAATGCTCCGTCTAATGCAATGACTGTCAAACCAATGATCCACAGATCATTTTCCAGAGGCGCCTCATAAGACTAGTTGAAATTAAAGACATTATTGAATTAGAAGTAGCAAAAATAAGTTGCCGTCTGACTTTCTTTAGTGTTAATGTCTTTTTCCGATCGGATAAATAATTTTCGTGATTTTACTTCAAACCGGGTAAATAAACACTCTCAATTACAAATACTAGTACAAACTAGTACTAGTATTGTAAGTTATAATTTTAGTTAAAAAGCAAGCAACACAAGTCCTTCATTCATTTTACAGCAAAATGCATGCCAATGTATCATTTTAGTTAATTGAATTATTGAATTATAATTGTAGTTAAAAAGCAAGCAACACAAGTCCTTCATTCATTTTACAGCAAAATGCATGCCAATGTATCATTCTTAAATCAGTAAAATCAAAGAATTCAAAAGTCTTGCGTAGAAATATAAAGAGTTTTTAGCTTAAGTCCATAAAGGAGCAAAAACGATTGGCCTCAATTTAAAACATCTGCCATGAAATAACTGCCATGCAGTTAAACCCGTTGATTTGAGAGTACGAATCAAAAATAAATAAATGAACTAATCCAGTCAGACTGTCATGCGGTAAAAAGCTGCCGCCTTAAAAATATCCGGGTTTAAAACGGAGGGCAACAAATCGTCGGCCACGACACACTTAGATTCATAAACATAGTCCGTGCGTCTAATTGATATCAGAAAACTTGCTCCAGTGATGAACCGTTATATGCTTCAAAGCTTTTTTTCGGAACATCGACGAGAGCAGCATAATGTTTGCACACGAAATAGCAAACGCAGCACCAAAAACTAAAAGCGCTAATGTTCTAAAGCAGGGCTTCTTAAACTATGGGTGGCGACCCCAAATGGGGTCGCGAAACAAATTGACATTTTGTGCTTTATGCCGCAAAACTTTGAAAATCCCAGTAGTGCCGCGGAACTTTTGGAAAAAATTATGGTTATTGCACATGTAATCGGCGAATTTGGGGACAAAAATTGACAAATTGAAGCTTGATTCTGAGTGCGGACTTTTTTTAGAGAACACCTGAAGTTGGTGACGAAAATAGATAAATCGCAGTTTGATTCTGAGTGAAGACCTTTTGTTTAGAGATCACCATGATTTTGAGAGGAAAATTAGGAAAAAGGAGATCGATTCGAAGTGAAGACCTTTTTTTTTTTAGAGATCATTATGATTTTCGGAAAAAAATCGCAAAGTGCGAGATCAAAATCCTCTTTTGTTTTTAGAGAACACCAATTTTTGAGAATTCTTGTCTCGGCCCCTAATTTTAAATATAAACCACTAATTGGGGTCACACAAAATTTTATTTTTTAAAACGGGGTCGCAGAACAAAAAAGTTTAAGAAGCCCTGCTCTAAAAAACAATTTAGGGAGCAGGCTTGCTGCATTTAAAAAACGAAAAACTTATCGACATACAATAGAAATGAGATTGAATACCTAAAGTTTGTTCAAACTGTGCGTGCAGTCAATCGATTGCGCAAGGTGCTCTCGAGTACTCGAATAATAACCCATCTTCGCTATAGTGCGGCTTGCGGCGCTTTGCGTCTGTTTCTAACGAGTCGATCGACATGCAACAACATCACACATTCCGAATTAGAAATCAACCGCAATACGTAACAGGGAGAGTCTTTTACAGATATATTAAAGGAGAGGAAAAGCGAATGGATTATAGGGTTTTCGAGTCGGCTTTCTAGTAACAAAAGCCTATATTTAACAACTACAGCTGCTTCCACTTTAAATCCGTCTATTTTATAATATTCAACTACCGGTAGTTAGGTTAGGTGAAGTTCTTCATGGACAGACAAATTCATTCACGACAAAGGTGCAAAGCAGGAGGGTTTAAACAAGGGAATTGTAACTCACGCCATTCTGCTTATTTTTACTCCACTAAATTGTGTTCTTGTATCCAGTGGCGTAAAGCTTTGAGATACCACGGTAATCATGTACAACTTGAATCTACTCGGTTTGCAATCTACAGTATAATTATTATTTTGCAACAACCGCGCGACAGAAGTCAACGAGGCTACTGTTACGGACAAATTGTTTAAGTTTTCGTTTTTATCTTATTGGAATCCCGTTTATTTCTTATAATTGTATTTCGTCATACTTGAGCAAACTTCGCGGCACGCTTGCTCGTTTTAGTGCTGTGAGACTCTCTTTTCCTTGTGGTGCTGTGAAGAGTAGTACAGAAATATTAATTCAAAAATTGCGTTAGCGTATGTGGTGGCTTATGCGTTAGCGTATGTGGTAGCTTATGCGTTGGCGTGTACTTTTTCCAAACAAATGGAGTAACTCTCCGGCAGACGGAGAAGTTTAATTATCTTGGAGTCACATTCTCGAGTGATGGTAAACAACGAACTGGACACCTGTATTGGAAAAGCAAGTGCAGTGATGCGCCAGCTTTGCCGATCGGTTGTACTGAAACGAGAACTGTGTACAAAAGCAAAGCTTTCAGTTTTCAGATCGGTTTTTGTACCTAACCTCACCTATAGTCATGAGTGTTGGATAATAGCCGAAAAAGAAAGATTCCGAGTACAGACGGCTGAAATGTTTTTTTGCGAAAAGTCAGAGGTTTATCCCTACTTGACATGGTTAAAAACACTGGCTTTCGTCAATCTTTTAACATCGAACCGCTGCTATTCCGCATAGAATAATCGCAACTGCGCTGGTATGGCCATGTGACACGAATGTCCCACGAACGAACAGCAAAACAACTAATGGATGCTCTTCCGAGTGGCAAAAGGCCAAAAGGGCAACCCAAAACTCGCTGGCGGAATTATGTTAAAGACCTGACCTGGTCGCGTCTTGGAATTCCACCGGCAGAATTGCCACTAGTTGCAGAAGATCGGGATGCTTGGAGATCCCAACTCAAGCTGCTGGCTCCGCAACCCCAAAAGGACAAGAGGGCAAAGTGAAATACACTGAACTAATTCAATGTTTTCCCCGAAAATGATGATGAAATCACTTGTAAATACAGATAAGACCCTGAGCTGAAACGGTTCACATCACAATGACGTAGTTGTGCGTAGCAATTATTCATGTGTCCTCAAAAAATTAAAATTTAAACCAATCTTATTTTGACTGCAGTAACTTGTTCTGTTGTGCTTAAAATTTTCAAGCTTTCTGAGTTTTGAGTGAAAAGGTATTAGAATGCTTGATTTATTGAAAAGCTGTAATTTAATATAAACTTTGGTGGCTAAAAGTAGTACTGTTACTTCGTTTGATAAACTAAACAGTGTAAATGCCACTCTCCAAGGACATTGAGGCAACAGCAAAATTGGGTACATTGGGTGAACAGTTGATTTTATGAATAAACTAATTTTAAAGAAAATCTTTTATTTATTTACCGCTCTGCGACCGACAATAGGGGGCTGATTAACCTTTCAGAAATTAATGAAGAAAACAACTTATGTTTTTGGTTTTTGGGCTCCCTATCAAATGGATTGCTGCATTGATACTATCAGCATTGCATTTGAAAAATTCCTAATGAGAGTTAAAAAAACTCGAAACTCGGATTCGGTGTGCGTGTTGCGTGATTTTTTATTGCGTGATTTGCGTGATTTTTTATTGCGTGATGCGCAATGCCGCAGATGGTACTCTTAAGTGCTGTTTGTCCACAACTCAAGCTATTTGTCAAAAATGAAAACCAACTTATTAACCTGCAAAACGACATCTTTTCTAGTCATCATTTTCTCAAAAGAACTCGAATAAATTATAAATATCTAGCCCATAATTTTATAAATCGTTTAACAAAAAAGCCATCCAGACAAATTTTCCACTCGCCTCTGCAAATACGGATTTCCACTTCACATCTACAGTCCCATTTCTCTACTCAAACCCCAAAACCTTTTCGAAGCACCGAAAAAGCTCAGATGAATATTATCAGAACTGCACACTGCAACACCCTGCATTCCACTTTCTGCTCATTATTCTCCTCTCTTGAACTCTCCACAGCCATCTTTCAACTCTCAACCTCAACCCCTTCAGGCCCTGATCAAATTACCTACCCACCTTCCACAATCAGCGCTACATTTTCTTCAATATATCTTTAACCTTTCTTGGTCAACTCACACCTTCCCATCTACCTGGAAACAATCGACAATCATCCCCATTCTCAAATTCGGAAAACCCTCCTCATATAGACACTCACCTTCCTCATATAGACCCATCTCTCTCACTTCCTGTACCTCCAAACTTTTTGAAAGAATGGTTTTAGGATGACTAACTTATTTTCTAGAACAACAAGGCACCCTCTCACCCGTGCAAGCTGGCTTTAGACCTGGTAGATCGACCGCAGATCAGGTTCTCCTCCTCCTCTTACAGTCAATCGCAGGTTTCTTCCACCAATCTAAACCAGGCGCACGTACAGTCCTTGCCACTGTGGATTTTGCGAAAGCTTTTGACTCAGTTTGGCACTCTGCCCTCCTTTCTAAACTCCTTTCCTTAGGTATTCCTCTTTGTTTTGTCAAATGGATACGATCCTATCTCTCAAATCGCCGTTCGAAAGTTCGTATCTGTAATTCATACAGTCGTCCTTTCCGTCTTCGAAGAGGTGTTACCCAGGGTTCAGTTCTTGGACCAGTCCTCTTCTCTTTATTACATCAATGATCTTCCTAGCTTTCTCCCTACATCTGTAAAGACTTCACTCTATGCAGATGACCTTGCCATTTGGGCCTCCTCCCCAATTGTTGAGTGTGCAACTTCCACAGTACAAGCTGCCCTCAACAGACTGGTGGAATGGTCCTCAAAGTGGCGCCTTTCTCTCAACCCCCTCAAATGTGAAACGTTCTTCTTCAGCCTAGACCCCTACCAATCACGTATACAACCCTCTCTATACATTTTAACACCCCACTTAAATTTAACCCTCATCCAACCTTTCTCGGTGTAACCTTCGACCGCACTCTTTCTTTCAAACATCATGTCCTATCCTTACGGAAAAAGTTTCACAGCCGATTCCGTGCTTTCCGCTTTATCGCCTCTGCCTCCTGGAGCCCATTAAAGGAATCCTTGCATACCTTATATAAAGCTTTCATTCCCCCCATCCTTACCTATGGTTCCCCAGGCTGGTTTCCCTTCTCATCCCCTACCCACATCACCTCCGTGGAGAGGATGAATAGATCTTCCTGTAGATTAATCACAGGCTGTCTATCGTCCACTTCTATCCCTCACCTTCATGTAGAAGCACTTCTTCCTCCACTATGCGTCACCCTCACCCACCAATCCCTCTCCTTCTTTGAACGAGCCCTCCGACTACCTTCAACCTTTCCCCTAGCCTCTCTAGCAAATTCTAACCCCCGCACACGTCTCAAGAAAGGTTCATGGAGATCCTTCTCCCAATCACATAACCTTACCCCTAACCTACATCTTGCTCGTGAACCTTTAATCCTCTGCCCTCCTAAACCCCCTAGTCTACCCCATCTACTTACAAAATTTCACTCCACCTCTCACCCCCATGCTCTCGTAAAGACCCCCCTCCCTTCACAATATCACAGCTTCCTCCCATCTATCCTCCCTATCTCACAGCGATATCACCAGCTGGACTGACGGTTCGGTACCTGGCGGGCTGGGGCAGGGTGGTGTAGGGATACACATCAAGTGTTCAAAGTGTGTCACTGCTACCTCGCTCTCCTTCTCGACTGGTCTCTGGTCTACCAGTTACAGTACCGAGACTTTCGCCATTCTACATGCCCTTGAGTGGTGTATCTCTCATTGCAAGACATGTAACTTTGAATCCATCACCTTATTTTTTGATTCTCCATCTGTCTTATCAACCCTTTTCGCTCCCTTACCATATTTAACCCCCAAATCCCTATCCGATACACAATCTCTCCTCAATGTTTTATTCAAATACAAGGTAGTTCACTTACAATGGATACCGGGTCACTCTTCCCTCCCTGGTAACGACTTAGCTGACTCTCTTGCTAAAATCGGAGCCTCTCCTGATCCTTCTAAAATATCAGTGTCCTTCTCACCCCTTATTTCCTCACAAAGACTATCTCTCTACACCAGTTGGAGACGCAGTGTCCAATCTGGTCTCTTTCAACATCAAATCTCTCCAGTATCTCCCTCGCTCCGCACGCTGTGCTCTCTCCCGTTTACGCTGCAACGGGCACAGCACTCTCCTTAACTCTTGTCTCCACAGGGTTGGTCGAACCGAGACTCCTTCATGCAGCAACTGTGGTTCTGAATCACAGGACCTTTCTCATCTCGTGCTAGACTGCCCTGTACTGGACCATCTGCGTCGGGCCATATTCGGCCATTCCCTCTCTATTCTGGACCTCTGGTCCCGTCCTTGGGAGTCGCCCGATTACTGGGACTCCGGGGAGTTAATCCCCCATCCCCAGGAATGGCTCGGGTAAACCCACCATTACCACCACCAATACGGATTTCAGCTTTGACAAAAATCAAATACAAAAACTTTCAAATATTGATGACGAAATGCGTTTGCCTGGCAACGCTCGAAAATTTTGCTTTAATCACATTTGCTCTCCAATGCAGCTATACCCATCGCAATATAGCCTAATTGTAAAATTAATTTATTTGCAAAGATTTTTTTGCGTTTAGCCATCCAAATGTGCCCTGAGTCGAAAAAGATTGAGAACCACTGGGCTAGAGTGATACAAATTAAATCAGGATGTCTTATGATGTCATAAAAAGATGTCATAAAAAAATTTGGATCGTTTTCTTTCTATGCCATCCTAATCTGGAGTTTAATTTTGTATCACTTTAGTCATTCACCGCTTCGATTTAAAATTAGTTTAGTTAGTCGTAAGTACAACCTGTGTTTTGATTTTCTTTTCTGTGTGTAAATTAAAAGTTACTATTGCCAAAAATTGTAGAAATCTGATTAAGGCTTGAGTAAGCCATAAAGGTTTTTGTTTTTACACAGGAGTTATTTTTTTAAAAATGTTTGTTTAATAAAAAAATAATAGATGATAAATCCGCTCTGGATGCTTTTTGCAAATTGTCTTGTGTTGAAGAACTGCGAGGGTTTATTAAATGTTTTAAGGCGCAGTGTAAAACTTATCAGTTGTAATATTTCCAATTTCTTCCAAAAAAGAGTTATGGTTTTAGAGAAGTTTTAAGTTTTATGTCTAATGTATTCTTTTAAAAAATACAAACCAAAGAAGCACTATACTGTAGTTGACCAAGTTTTTTAAATACAAGAACTTTTGTGAACTACTGTTCACTTCGTCAAGTGCAACGGAAAAAACTGACAAAGCATTGCACCATTGCGCATGACGAAGTAATGCAATAGTTAGTTCACAAAAGCTCGTGCTATTAAAAAAACTTGGTTAACTTTCGTTCATTCATTTTTTTCATTTCTGATTGATTTCTATAGTTGACACGCTTTTCCCCTTTCCATTTTTTCTACTTTTACTTAGTTACTGAAGAATCTAAATATGGTGCGGTAAGTAGCTAAAAAACATTTATTGCTGCTTTTATGGACAGTTTATCAAAACAATCGCAACAACTACAACTAAACTTTAGACCAAGAGTATGCAACCTGTGGTTTTGAAACAAAGCGATTGCCTTTGCTCCTTAAATTCAAACAATTGTTAAAGCGAATGCAAAACAATTTTTCCTAAACCACTTTTGTAATAACAAAGAATAGTCGCTTAGTGAGTTCGTGGCCGCAATCTAATTAGTAAGCATTTGAGCCGGAAGCGCTAAAGCCTGCACACCCCTAATTTAGCCCATTTATATAGTTCTAAACAACTACTGGTCAACACAGCACTGACTAGGTCCTATAAACCGAAACGGTGGCACTATCTGCCGTTAATCACTAAAAAGCTTTTAAAATAGCAAAGAGCAATTTTAAAATTGCAAATAGTACTGTGCAGCAGTGATTTAAAGGGCTCCTTTTCACGAGCGTGAAATAAAGTATTTTTTGTTTTATTTTATTGACTTATTTGCTTCGCTTAAATTTAAAGCGCGGAAAGATCAATAAACCAAACAAAGAATGTGCCGTCCCACGCTCGTAGTGGAAACGAGCTCTAACGTATTAGTAATGACAACAAATGAACTAGAGGGCGTTTAGTTTAAGACCTTACTGAGTCTAATCAACTGAAAAAAATTTATTAACAGAAAACATGAACAAATATAGCGCGTACAAGCAGAAATTGTTTTGGTTCTTAGAAGAATCGAAGCCTTCATTTTGGACCAATCAATGCTACTAGTTATAAATAATTTCTGAATTACTAAACATTTAAAAACTAAAGCTCAGTTAGTTTTCTTGGGCAACTCTAGGCCCACTTTAAAAACCCCTCGGGCCACAAGTGGTTCCTGTTGAGAAATACTGCTGTAGAGTACGTGCATTGTACAATTTGCATTTTGTTTGATGAAAAAGCAAATACAGAAAAAACTTTTGTGGAATGAGATATGTGTTTTTGTCTGTGTTTCCTCAGCAACAAACACAACTAAGCGGCTTCAACGACAAAATATAACAATTAAAACCAACAAGTATTGATAAGAGTTGGCTTAGGATAATACAATTTTTTTTAAAACCTGTTTTAAATCGACAATCACAAAACTTCAAAAAAGAATGGCGGCTTCTTACATAATATTCAAGTGATTGAAGGAAACGACCGAAACAAGCGACCGACATGCGACTTAGAAACAACTAATGAATAGAGAAAAACCCGAAATATAGAAAAAGACATAAATATATATAAAAGTTAAAATCGCAAAGCCAAGCTGTAGCAAATCAAGCAGCAAAAAAAACAAAATAGAAACGCGACCTATAAGCGGCGTCATCGCGCGACAATCAGAGCAATGACACGACGGACAAAACTCTCACCATGTTCAGGCGTAAGTTGGTTCCGATCCTAGTCGCGTGGATCACCTCCCGGGAGTAGAAGAAGGCGAGGACGAGACACATCGCGATTGCGATCGCGATGCGGATCAGAGTTCCGACCGGAAATGGAAGCGGAGGATTGGCGACGAAGACCTGAAGCAAGGCTTCGATGAAGCGATCGCGCGAGGTTCGATAGTCGCGCTTAATTATTATCCCCTTCCGTGAAATCCCCGACACTACAAGGTTAGACAGCGACACGTGAACTGACAAGTCAAATTAAAAACTTTGAAATCGGTATCTACGAGCACTGTGTTCGAGACTCTGTTAAAAACGAGTAACCTACTTCACTTGGGAAATTCTGTCGTTTCAAATTGTCAGGAGTATGATTCAGTTGTGGCTTTGTGAGGTCACAATTTCCACAAGAGTATTGTTAAACAAACTCATTTTATAAAAGAAAACAAGCAATAACAACCTGAAGCTCATCGTAGAAGTTGCAAAAGAAAAATCCGTGAGCCAGAGTGATGCGAAAATGGAACAATCCAGAACCCTGTGAATGTTAATGTTTGGATTACGGTTGCTTTACATATAAAAAGACTACACTTAGTTTAGTTTGTGTTACATAAGCTTACATTTTGTTTTCCTTATAATAATCTGGGACAAAACGTTTAAAAGTATTTGAAAGAGGAATTCGCGTAAAGCTGCAGTTTTGCTTTATTTAATTTCTACATTATCATCATTTGGCTAAACGAGGAGTGAATTAGTTGCGAGTTTTTGGTGTAAATATACAACCTTTTAATAGGTTAAAACTATTATGTATGTATGCATATCAAAAGCGTAGCAACACATAAGGTTTACGAAAGTTTTAAATTAAACAAATATTTACAAACTTTTTCCACGCAAGTTGTTTCGTAGTTGTTATTTAAATGCGGATAAGAACAATAAACAACACATCAACATGAGCATTTGATGTAATAAAAAGATAATGCACAATATTCATACGGAGCGGAACACGTGATATGCTTAGTCAAGCGTACCGCGAATGTCAAGGTCACCGTCTTCGCTCCAAAGATTTTCTCACTGATGCCTGACGTCATAAAGCGCATCAAAGAGTCTTTGTTTGACGACAATCCCCCGCACAGAATGCCGTCCGGTTGATTCACACCTGCGCAAAGGGTTGTGGGTTCGGTTCCTTCACATGACAAACACTTGAACCAAAAAATAATTCAAACAACGAAGTCGATCAGACGTTTAATTCTCGTATCTTCGTATTTTCGAACTTCGTTGTTCGGTCGAACTTGCCTGGTTGCAGCTCACCATACCAAGCGGGATCATCACTGTAGCTAAGCAACGTGTTTCATAAACAATTAGTCGTGAGGTGCTTTTAAAACCGGCACAAATCAAGTAGACTCAGCAACGATCTCGCGTTTTTTAGCTCGCGAGTGAGAGTGTGGTCGCAGCACTCTGCTATTCCACCGACTCTTGTATTCCTAATTAAAATATTATCGCCTGGGCAGTTACGGCTGTGCAGTAGAACGCCATTATGGATTCGTGAATGATAGAGTGGAAGAAATCTTATAAATAAATGATAAAAAGAATGTACAGCAAAGACATAAAGCTACGCAGTAATGAAGATGTAGCTGCTTTCAGACGCAAAGGAGCAAGTCATACACAGGCCACAGTGTAAAAATGTGTATAAGCACCTTCCACTTCCCTAGTTGGGCGAAAATATAAACGAGAAGTTTAAAACCAATAACAATATATCAAAACACTAAGGTCTAGGACAACTAGCCGCAGCTGAACAAAAACTACTATTAGCTTTCTTGTTTTTTAAGTCAAGAAATTATTGGTTAGATCATCAAAAATATTTATTAAAATCAAAAACTATTTATTCGTTACTTTTTTTGCCACCAAGACTACAACAACTATCTTAAAAAATATAGGGCGCTATGAAAAAAATCTTTTATATTTAATCGGTAAAAAAGTCTGAACAAGTTCCACTCAACTAATTTTTCAATTTGTAGGTTTTATTATCAACTTACATGGGGAATCGGAGTCTTCCACGATATAGACTCCTTCGTCTCTCCCGTTGATTTCTCGAAGAAAAACATAAAACTTGGACGTCAAATCAGGATCAATAGCATCCGTAACATCCGACGATGTCAAGGCAATGTGCAGACGGTACGGGGTGTTGAAAAGCACCCTGTAAACCTAAAGACCGCTTTCTAATGGCGAAGAGAACGAAAAGCTTCTTTTTACCTTTTCGCGACAGTCGCTGTGTTTTTCAAGAGACGAAAACTTGAGCGCAGGAGTGCACTTACAGTCTGAACGGACCTTTGCTCCCTGGCAGAAACTTTTTAATCTGAAGCAGTAAAAATGACTTTGGTATCATGACGCAATAGCTACAGTACAGCAGTGCACAGTGTGCGAGTATGTAGCAATCCACCGATTGTGGTAAGTTCTGAACAAAGAAAAAAATCAAGCAACAAATTATAATTTGCTGCTTGATTAGATACCGGGTTTGATTAATAATTATTAATTAAACCCGGTATCTGAGGAGGATGGGCTATTAAGATGCTTGGTTGCCTAGCGACCAATGGGGCAATATTTGCCGTCTCTGTCATCCCTGCTCTATATTGCAACTGACCGCTTTGCAAAAGCATTTCCATTGCAAGCATTTAACGGCGAAAAAGGGCACAGGTTCAAAAAACAGCAGAGCAACTTGTTCAAAATGTATGCTGGATGTACATTTGGACGAGTATATTCAGGCGAGATCTAACCGTCCATCAATAATGAATATTCACCAACAACTTTTAGACCGAGCCAACAACTTCTTAACGTCCCAAAAGCGGAGCAGTATTCAAACAAAAACCAACTTTTCAAATAAATTGCAGTCCCCAATAAACAAAAGAAGCTTTGTTTTAAAAAAAAAACTATTTTGCAATACAAAAAATGCCCCCTCACGCACCACCTTGAAGCATACGATGTTACAGCCAGAGTTTGACACATCGTTGCAAGAGCAGAAGAATAATAACATCGAGAACAAAGCAGAAGAGAGCTTACTTGGCGGGCGGCACGGGCACAGCAGACGCGTTGCGGGTTTGATTGAACGTGGCGGGGTTCACGTTGTAGACGTTTGACGTCAACGGAATCGAAATAGCGACAGACGACGGCGCGCGGTAGTTTTCCTGGAACGCAACAAGTCGCTAGATGGCGCATTTTTTTTGCGAATAATACCATGAACCGGAAGCGGGATAAGAAGGTTCCGCGTTCTCTCGGTGTCCCCTTCGGTGTATTCGGTGAGGTTAAACGGGGGGAGCCCGTCGGTGACGAGTGAGGAGTAGTTGAAACGAAAGCGAAGTGAGAAGCAGCAGCGAGCCAGAACGATGAAGGTCAGGGAGGAAGTGGGACATATCTCAGTGTCGACGTTAATGAGGTAAATCGACAGGGACGTGAGAGCCTGAGAACAAGAGTGAACGAGATGAACGGCGAGCGATTGTCGGCATAATAGGTCAGCGTGATAACAATATGACTTGAGAGAAGAATTTAATGTTCCGTTTATCATAATGATATCTATCGTACCCCTGAGAATAGGAAATTTACGAGAAACTCTTAAATAGGGTCACGCTGCTTACTTACAGTAGGAAGCTGCTTAATACAGAAAAGCAGAAAGCACGTTAATACAACCATACGATGAAGGTGGTCGATGATTTATGAAAATAGATGCTTTGTTAGCTTATGCGAAAACTAAGTTGCCTTGTAATCGCAAGGATATGGTTTCGATGCTTATTAAAAGTGAGATTTTTTTCCTTTAAGTGTCAGTAAAGATTAAAATGGAACATGCCTTGGACCGGATTTGGCAAACCATCTAAAACAAAAAGCAATAAAAGGAAAACTAAAACAAGCCACTTCAACCTGATGGAGTAAACTTTGGCAAGTAGGGAGCATAAATACGATCTGGTTGATCTGACGATTAAACTAAACTTTAGTTTATTTCCGTATTACATACACACGGACCACCTAAATAGGAGTTTATTTTCACGAGTGCTACGGCAAAATAAGAACAATAAAAATTGTTCAGAGGCAGCACATCAAAAAGGCTGCAGTAGCCATACACAACTTTACGCGAATCCAATTTCAAAATAGCCGCATCAATGATTGGAAATAACTTTAAAACTGCGCCAACTTATTTGAATATAAAAATTACGAAATTAACGTACGATCAAGTCATAGCGTGACGTTACAAGTGAGAAAGAAAACAAGCAAAACCTTCACCTCAATTATAAAGTTCGTCTGTACATTGATAATAAGAAGATCACGGCTGGAGGAGATTTGGTAAAGTCTCGAATTCACTCGGAAGAGCCGGGGATTCCCAAAGTTGAACGCCATCTTCGATCTCCTCATTGGCGAGTTATCTGCAGCAGAGTTTAAAATTATGTAACATGTATTCAAACTCGAGACAAACGCTATATTTTTTAATAATAAATTAATTATTACTTTTAAAGTTTCCAAATGCTGACGGCGACCGTGATTGATAATTGGTTCAATCCCCAAGCTAGTCATGTGCTTGTGTCTGTGAAGACACTTAAACGCATTTTCTTCTATTTAATCGCCTCGAAAGGCAGCTTCAAATTAAAGCCATAATATTAAATAACTATAACTTTTAAACGGGTAGCATTATCATGGCGTCTTCGAAGGCGGGTCGATATAATCGTTTGATGGTTTGAGTATAGCGCAGGGACGGGTAACAAGTCGATCGCTGCGTCATAGCTGGTCGAGCGCTTCCGATTTTGAGTGAACTAGAGTGTTCTACTTTAGGAGTTAAACAAGAACTATTGAAAATCCCTTCAAATTTGGGTTTTTTCAAGTAAATAGTCATAGCCGTATCTCAAAAGATTGGGCAAAATCAGGAATTTTGGGGCAGCGCCAAGAAATAATACGATCAAAACAAATTTTTTGGCATTTGAATACTAAATGCAAAAAAAAGTTTTAAGATTTGAGGTAAAAATCTTTTCTTTTTTTTAGAGAGCATTATGTTTTTGAAACGAAAATTGAGAAATAGAAGTGATATTTAAAGTGAAGACCTTTTTTGAGAAATCACTACTTTTAAAAATTGCATTTCCGCAGTGGTCGATCGAAAGTTCTTTGAAGTCGATCAAACAGCCAGACAAGTTAGCCAGCCCTGGTATAGCGTCTCTCTCATTGTATTGCAAGTCAGAAGGATAAATTGATGATATGACGATGATTATGATGAATAAAGAAAACCAATGCTGCCGTCAATATTAAAACCCGCATGTCGGTTAAAAGTCCGGCGGTGATATTGCCTATCGTTGCATAAAAGTTCATATTGTTCCTTCACAGATGAAAATTACTTGCTGTCGGAATTATTCTCTACGGCTTACACTATCATTGTACTTTTAAATTCTGAGTTGTTGGTTCGGCCATTTTAAGTTAGGATTAGCTTTGCTAATAGTGATTAGTTAAATAAAATTAACATCTTTGATATACAAAAATTGCTGCTTGGAATGCATTTATCCACGGGAATGATACTAACAGACAGACTTACTCAAACAACTCTTTCAAACTTATGAAAACAAGTAAGTATAATTTTGAGTCGTTTTAAAAATTAGGCGAGATTTGCACCAAAAACCACTAAAATTAAATAACACTGCATGTGTCTTTCATTCTTTCTTTAAATGTCGAATCTTGGTTATGGTTAAAACACTTCAAAGCATGTAGCGTTTATGAGCCTGCTACCATGTTTGAACGTTGCTTCCACTTTGAACTCGAGTAATTGTCCCGGATATTGCAAGAAATTCACAAACAATGTTTCTTGAATGGTATTAAGTTTGACACTGCAAAATAAGATTAACCATAAGCATATTTTCCTTACAAGTAAATCTTAATTAAATTGTCGACCAGAGCTTGGTGAGCTGTGCCTCGAAAATAAAATAAATTTGGCGAGTTTACACAAAAAAGGGCAGAAACAACCCTACTGAAAGTCCAACAACAACGACTATTTTAATTTTTGATCAGTTTAGATAAATGCTACCCAAACGGCGGCCCTTTCACGCGGCCCGCAGAGGAATCAATGGTGACCGCGGTTAATTCACAGAAAGCAGCAAATCGGTGTGGGTGGAACACAACGCCATACGAATGTTGTTTTTTAATCAGCTGCTCAATCAACTTGAATTATTGCTCTGAACGAAAGTCGGAGAATAAAAATTTTTAATTTTGAGAGCTTTTTGCTTTATTTAGAAAACACATGGGATTTTTGGTCCGATGCAGGAACTTTTTTGTAGATATCAAAGTAAAGACCTTTTTTGGTCCTCACATGATTTTACGAGCATGTAATTTATTAAACAATCTTCTTGATAACCGGTTTTCGTATCACAAATTTAATTAAAGATCAAAAAAACGATCATTACTTTGATTTCTAATTCAGCTGTTGCCGAAAGTACAGTTTGGATCAACGTGATGCCTTTTTTTGGTCTTGAACTAAATTTGTAACTCGAATTCTTGTTGACAGGGAGGTTAATTAAAAAATATTTCATTAAAATCAAAGTAAAGATCAAAAAAAAGTCATCACTTTGCAACTTGCAATAAATTGACAGACAAAGATTTGGCACGTAACCGGTAAAAGTCCGGACACCCATGGTCTAGATGTTAACTATTAATATATCACAAATCCAGACGATAATCCAAATTTAGATGTTCACCAGACGACAATGCAAATGCAAATGGCCCTACGTGTTATTATTATTATTATTATAATAGCACAGTCAAATTCATAAGGATTCGAAAGGTGTTAAATTCCAACAAAATCAGATTAAAAAGGTAAACTCCGACAAATAGAAGTTGAATTATTGTATTTCTGACTCAAAATCTTTTTAAGTATTTTAAGTATAAAGAAAGTATTCTCGCCATCTTTATTAAGTTTTTTTAGTTATTAAGTTTTTTTTAGGAATTTTATTAAGTTTTTTTAGGAAAAAGTTTTCTAAAGAATTAAGGAGTTCTTAAAAAAGTTCGATTCGACACCTAAAAAATCCTAAGGAGCCGGCTTTGGCATCCTGGGAATACTAAAAATCAGAGTCTGACCATGTAATTTCATTCCTTGCAGTTTTGCTGGCTACTACAACACCAAGCGGCGATAGACACAAACAGAAGAGATACAAGTTTTTTTCAATTCAAATAATAAAATTCTTTAGAACTAATAAGGAAACAGCGACAACATTCTACTTATTTAATTCGCTGTGGCTGGCTTAAAAATCATCATAAATTACATGGTAATGACGGAAATTCTATAATACATCGACGAGCAGAGAATGCAATAAACACAGTGAATGAACGCAAGAGAAAGGTTCACCACCCAGTCACCTGCAATCCTGCGTCAAGAACCACGACGTTCTGCTGACACGAACACTAGGAGGGCTCGCGAGAGCGCTCTCGTTATTCAACAGGACGATGTTGCACACCGGATCGAACGTCACAATCGCACGCGACGCGGCCTTAACAAGTCGATTTGACGAGAGCTGCGCAAAAGTTTTACGAATCAACTCACGATTCGGTCAAACACCAAATGCACTCCGGACATGCCCGACTTGGTCCAAAACACGCGGTCGCGTGACGTCACAATTGCGACAGCTCCGTCCAGGTCGCACCCGATCAGTCGATTGATGTTCTCGTTGGGGAAAGTGTAAAGCCTGAAAGAAAGGGCAGCGTAAACGAATGAGAGGGGCAGTTGTTTACAGTAAGCAACTTGTGAAAGTGGTTTCCTCCGTCAAGAGAAAGCCATAGGCAACCTCCCACGGAAGTGTAGAGGAAATGGTTGGAAAGTAGGAGCATCTGAGGAAGTCCCAAACACTCTGAGGTAAAATGAAAGGGTGGATAGAGAGTCGTTTTTGAATCACCAAAGGGCGTGAAAACTTCAACATATGTTGTCTGAAAAAATAACAAACAAACATGCACGCTTTACCGTAACTGTAGTATTATCTATTTATTCTTAAGACTCACAGGAAAAGGTCGGAGGTTAAAACTCAAGAAAACTGATGTCAAGCAATCACTTTGGTTTAAAGATTTTTAGGATACAGGCGGGATGATTTGCGCATAAAAAATTGACTGGTGAGCAATATCAATTTTGAAAAAGTGAATGTACCATTTTTAAAATTGAAATACAGCCATGGGTCAAAATATAGTTCAAAAAACAAATACCAACAAAATAACGGCGTGGACGTTTTCGGCTGCTCCTTTTTATATTTTTAAAAAATCTAGTCCGGAATTAAAAAAAAAGTAAATTAGGCTAATTTAGTTGAAAACATATTCCCTTGCCTAACTGTCCACTTTTTGCAAAAGTCAACATATTTTAATGTGGTGAGGTTTTGCTGCATCGAATTCTGTTTGTCAGGGCGGTCGACAGTTTTGCATTCATAAATTTGTGATTACCTTCTAGTACGTCACAGGAAAACTCTTCTCTTTTAAAAAACACTAAAAAATAGTAGAAAACAAAAGATTTGTTTCACATTTTGCACAAGTCAATGGCCTCTAGTTATAAGAGCTGTTGCCAATCAATTGCAAAATCTGTTTTCTGTTTATCCCTTAGAGTGGTATCAGTAATTTAGTTTTGCACACCTCTGTTTTACGCAAACACTAAATAAGTAAAAAAATACATATTTACAGAAGTTCACGTCAGTGTGAAATGGTCAGCAATAAAATTTTTTACTTGGTCTTGTTGAACGGAAACGAGTGTGTGAACTTGAGAATCGTACACAAAGACACGGGGGGAAGAACTCGAAGATAATCGGGGTAAAACAATCCACGAAGTGAAGGGCTCGCTACTGCTCAGGACCATCTGGAAAACACTACGTTGCAAACTCAGTTTTCGGTTTAATATTCTTAGAGTAAAATTTAAATAACAAAAAATTCTAGTCCAGAAATAAACAGTCAAATTCAAATTTTCGTACTTTGCTCAGGATGGTAACAGTTGAATGGCTTCAGACAAAAATTAATTGAGTATCAAATAGGCTAAAAATGTCTCTTCTTGTAAAATCACGTTGTTTTGACTAAAGGTTGTAATCATACAACAAAATTTTGAAGCAGAACGCATAAAACACCTAGCAGGTGATAGTCGCAAACTCACGGCATTTGCACATTTTTTAACAACTAAGTATTTACGACAGCGGTTCTCAATTCATTTTGAATAATTCACAATTCATTTTGAACAATTAAAAATTCATATTTAATCATAATTCACTATGAAGCCCACACCCTGGTCCAGAAGGAAAAATCACTTTCGCACCCCTTGTACCATTTGATGTATTGGTTTTTGTAGAGCAGAGAAGTTTGGCTGAGAAGTTCAAACCCCAAGAAGTCCCTCCTTGCACCCCCAATTCAGAACTGCTAATTTATGATATTGCTTGATAAACAGTGCACAAATAAAAATTTGCATAGTGCCTTTGTTTTGTGTGCCAAGCATTGCGCTGTAGCCACTATATTATGAAAAGCCACTTCACACATTTTTGTGAATATCTTTAAACTAAACTTGTGCCAATTATGATTATGTACAATGTAAAAGTAATACAAACATACAAACATAAAATAAAAAATAAATCAATAAAAAATTCCAATTACCCACAATCCTTCAGATGTAAATGTGCGCATAATAACGATTCCAACTGCGTATGAAAAACATTAACTGAATCAATAATGACAGAAAAATGATATTCAGTATTTGGCATGAAATATTTGACAAAAATTGTAAAGCTAATTCAATATTTCTGGATAGTTAGCTTTTTCTTCATTATCTTATTTACAAAAAAACTCTTATTGAAAATGAACAACTATTTTACAAATTTATTACAGATTTCTTTCAGATGACATTCGACAAAAACTTGCCGAATTCCGACTGCCATCTAACACATCCAAGTACGTAATAAAATTTATTTACGAGCAACAAACAAAAAAGCGTAATAGTCAGTTTCCATTCTTCAATATACAGTACGTAGCAACAAGTTGGCTTATATTTTAGCACAAAATCTTTAAAAATTATTTGGAAAAGCTTCAACCCCTTGGATCATGCCACGTGACCATTATCAATAGAAACAATTACACTTCCAGCAAGTTGTTTAGGTCTACACTTAAATGAGCCGCTAAAGCATATGTACAGTAGTTAATTTATGTTGATGATGAGCTTTTGGAGCACACTGGTGTAAAACTGTGTGATAGTAAAAAGATTTGAACGATTTATATGTTGGAATAAACGAGGATATCCAAGTATATATTCTCCAAATTACCATTTTGTTTGCATTATAAATTATGAGTACTTGAAATAGCTGACAGGAAAAAGATTTAGATTGACAGTGTTGTTATTTTCATGTCCAGCAAACTTAATTTTCTGTTCAGTGTCCTCGTAAGTTCTCTCATTTTACAATAATGACTAAGCTTCACTCCTTTCCCAGAATTATGTAAATTATTGTGTGCATTTTACCAAGTTAACTAAATTATTTTTATGTATTGAGCAAATTTAAGTGCAAGTGTATTGCAAAATTGAGTAAAATTTATTTAAAACTTGAGTGATTCAATTAGAATTTGAAAATATAGACTTTGCATGCAAATACTACATGCACAAAACATTGAGAGAAATAAGTTTTGGACAAAGAACTCACCTTGTAAGTAACTTTCCTCTTTAGTTTTTAAGGTAAAAATCTCTTTATTTTCTTGCAGAAATGCATCTTAAAATGTTAAAAGTTTATCTTGGTTTTGTTTCTTCACATTTTTTTCTGATTTTCCACTAATTGAAAAACACTGAATAAGCTCCCTGACATGTATCGCATGAATTTATACTGTGTGTATATACATATTGGTGCCTTTTATGACATTTATATAAAATCAACTTTTTTTCAAAATTTAGTCAATGACTAAAAAATTACAAGAACAAACTTTGGAGGCATTCTGTAAGCATTTACTTTCTTGTTTTTTTTTCCTTCAAAAAATTTACTTTGATTGTTGATATACCAAAGACAACAATAATTTTTTATTTGAAAATGACAGCATATAACCAAGTAGAATTAGTTCACAATTTAGTACCTGTTTAATTTAAATTTAGCAATTTAATTAGGAAATTAGGAAGAAACAAAGCAAAATGTAAAACATTTTAAATAGCCTAATTATTGTAGGTCTGTGAGCACATCCACAACAGAATTATCTAAATTATATTTCTTGGCTCAATCTACCACTTGCATTTTCTTTCCTGTGAGATTATTATTTCAATTGTCAAAAAAAAATAGGTTTATGTTTTGATTCTGATTGTAAAATTGATCTACAGTAGAAAAAGATTACAGGACACTAACATGTTTGCAGGCAGTACAGATGATCAAAATATCATTCATAATATGTAAGAGCTGCAGCAGTTGATCTAACTGCAAAAAGGTTGTAGTGCATGAAAATTTTTTTAGGTTATTTTTTACCCCAGAAACAAAGCTTATCCAAACTTATACTTTTTCATTTGACAAAGTTAAACTACATATTATCTAATTTTTAGTATAAATGTTTCAGGCTTGTGTAACTCTAAAAACAAAAGAATTACTCTTAAGCATGAACAGTTAATGCAAGTTACTAAAACATACAAAATTGCTCTTGATAAAATAGCAATTTAAGAGAAGGTATTCAATAGTATTCATGTTGTAAGTCAATCATTATCATTATCATCAATCAAGTTTTAATCTAGTTTAATCCCCAGTGACTGGAGGTGGCCGGATGCATCCCACTACTTCTGCAACTCTTCTTACACCTTCTCTCCACCTATGTTGATCTGCTGTATCTTCTTTCTTTAAACCAATCCTTCTCATGCTTTCTTTGACTTGTTTCCTCCATTTCATCCTTGGTCGACCCTGTTTATGTTTTCCATCCACTTCATGTACCATTGCCTTCATCAAAACATCTTTCTCAGGTCATCTTAAAATGTGACTAAACCACCTCATACCATTTGCCCTTGCCAGCTTATCTGCTGTTTCCTTCAATCCCAATATGTCCATCAGTTCCTCTGTATTTCTCGTCCACCAACTTGACACCTCACATCACCGTCATTATAAATCTTTCTGCTCTTCTCAAAATAGCTATTTCATTTTCTCTCAAACACCACGTTTCACTTCCATATAACATAACATTCAGATTGAACAACTACTTTTAAAATCAAATTTTAAAATAATCAAAGTTTTTGTCAATAACATTTGGTTATTTTTAAGTTTTGTACAACCAAGAATTTATTCAAAAATCACAATTGGTAAAAATGCTAACCCTAACCCTTGAAAAAAGCTTGTTTTATTACATATAAAATCACTTAACACCTTTTTAATTTAAAAAGCATTAATATAGTGATGAAAAAAATGGTATAAAAAAGTAAAAACATTTAAAACATGATGCTGCTGGAACTTACCAGCTGGTACTTGTTCAACAACACTGCAAATAGGATATGTAGACAATTGAGCTGTTTTCCAATCAATTGTAAATGACAAAAAAGACATATTAATTTGATGAAAGTTGATAGCAATCTGAATATTACACAAAAAGTAATGTAATATTTTTGTGATAAAGCTAATCTGATTATAGTAACTCTTGTACTAACATATAAAAAATATTTTATGCTTTAAATGAACTTAAGTCAAACATCAAATATACATAAAAACTAACCATCTTTTCATCAGCAACAGCAAGATTTTGTGACAGAAGAAGTCCATAATTGGTAACAAGTAAAGTCCGGTTGTAAGTTAAAAGGCCATCATAAATAACCAGTGTTTTACAAAATGATTTTTCTACTAATGGACAATTCCAAGTATACCAAAAAGTAATTTCTTTATCAAACCAACCAATACAAGTAGACCAAAAATCTGATTATTGAAAAAAGTGTAAAACAGAAGCAATCATTAAATAAACATTTAACTTACATGTTTTTGGGTTTCCAGGCAAAAAATGTAGAATACAACCAGGCTGACAAGGCTTGTGAAATATAATAAGCTTTTTTGTTGAAATTGCACTCTCAAATAAATTACTTGATAAAGATGTTGCTTGATCACCCCATTTTGTTTGTAATATCATATCTAAAGAGAATTAACATTTTGATGCAAAGGCTCTTTTCATGAAATCTAAGGTTGAAAAACTTAATTCAATTCAAATTAAATTGTAAAATTTACATAAAGTGTTATATTTACAAAAAAATGCAGTAAACCAATATAGCTGCACAAAAGTTTTAAACAGTCAAAAAAATAATTAACTCAGCCTTTAAAAACCAACAGATAATTATTTATTTATTTATTTTATTTTTTTCTCTATATTTATCCTTCTGACTCACAGAAAAGCAACAAAGGCACTAATACACAGGGCAAGCAATTACCCCGACCTGCTTCTGAAAATACAAAAATATTGCTGTCTTCTTGAAATTTTTATTTTGGTTTTTTAGGTTTATAGAAATATGACTGAAATTTAGAACTGCTTGCCAAGACTAGCAAGCAGGGTAAAGTGCCATAAAGCGTCTTTCCCAAAAACACAAAAAAATGGTGGGAGCAGTTTTCAAACCAAGACCATGCCGATCACAATCATGGCACTCTAACCACTCGACCATGCTGCCAATCTCCATCAAATATAAATTAATGTTACATTTAGCAAAATTAAAATTACAAAATTGATTTTTAACTTTAGGTAATAAAAAGCAATCAGTAAAAATTATAAATCTTTTCAATTTATTTTATAAATATCTAAAAAAATGACTAAAAAATGAAACTGGAATAATACCATACCTGAATAAAAATGAATCACAACCATTAATTTTTTAAATGTATAACTGTAATCAAAATGACGAGCTTCTAGACGAACAACCCATCTTAAATTAGTATTTAAATGTCTTCTATAACTTGAATGATGTGATAAACTTGGTTCAAAAATATCATTTGAATTTATGGAAAAGTGATAATGTCTCTACATAAAAAACCATATAATTTATTAAACAACTAACTTAATATACATGTTTACGTTTATAAGTTCATGAGAAGTAAATAAATTAGTTTTCAAAAACTAAAAAAAAAAAATAAAAAAGTTATACGTTATTGTACTTAAAATAGTTGCCAAATTTTTTCAAGCCAGCAAACTGCCTCCATAAAGCTCAATAAAAATGGGCCTGATCAGAGATTGATTTTTCAAAAGAACTTAAATGAAAAGGTTGAAAAAAACAAAGAGAAATAAATAAAGACTTATAGGCCTGAAAGCAGTGATAATTTTGTATTAAAGCAAAGCAAAAAAAAAGGAAAGAAAATCATTTTATTGGTATTGTGATGGTCCACAGCAGTTGTTTTAATAGTTAAATACAAACAGAGTAATTTACAGCAACTGAATGAAAGTATTAGCAAGTTGAGATAATTTTTCTGAACAATATTAAAATTATTATTAGCAGTCCTGCCATACTCATGAGTAAGGTAATGCTGCTGAAAACAAATCAATTTCTTCCAAAATTATATGGTGATAGTTGCTTGTAATAAAAAAGCTTATGGCAGTTGATAGTTAATTTCGATCTGTAGATCAGATTTTTGGAACACATTAAAATTTATTATTATTTTTATATATTTATTTAACTCAGACTCATGGTCCTTAGCAGGAAAAAACAAAACAGTAAAAATTACACAGAATAAAAGAGATACATACAAAAAGCTTAAAACACAAAGCTTAAAAGAGAAAAAAATGGTTATCAAATATCTATTACAAGTTAATTAATGGGGCATAATGTTCATAGTATGACGAATGAAAAATACAGTTACAGTATTTTAAACAATAAAGTGTTGTTTGGCAACATGGGTCAAGTAAATAAAAGTGACATTTTGACGGTGCATGCAATCAATAAAGTCGCAGTCCAAAATCTACATGCTTCATTCTGTTATGTCTATCAGAAAGATTTTTTACAACACTTTTCTGTGTTTGTGGTCTTAGCAAGCAGGGCTTGGGAGTTCGGTCTATGAACACCCAACTCCAAATCTTCTAAATTTTGAGGACCAACACCAACTGTGTACTATTATTAACTACTATAAATAGGTAGTAGCACACTAAATTATTTGTTAATAAGAGCTTTAGACACTGCACAACCTCACTCTCTGGCAGCACAAAGTTAACTGAAACTTTAAAACTGGCAAAACACACTCAACAGTCTAGTGGATGTTCATTGTTCAGCTCTGACTCTGACACTCTAAGCCTCTAAAGGCCCGTTTCCACTACGAGCGTGGAAAAGAGCATTCTTTCTCTCTTTTATTGATCTTCGATTGAAGCGGGCGGTTAAAATTGAAGCGAGCGCAAAAAAAAAGCAATAAAACAAACAAAGAATGCTTTTTTCCACGCTCGTAGTGGAAACGGGCCTTAACTGTTACACAACAAATTCTAGAATATTCAGTAATAGAATCAAGAATAATCAGGAATAGTTATTGATTATAAATATATATATATATTTTCTGAGGAGTTGGAGTTGGTAGATTTTTACTGATTCTGACTCCTTCTAGATTAAAATTGGACTGACTCCACCGACTCCGACTCCCAAGTCCTGTTAGCACATAGCACTAAACTTCAGTTATATCTGTAAATAAAAAATAAAAAAATGAAAAAAAACAAATGGACAGCAATATCTTGGCATCTTTCAAAGCAGGTTGGAGTAATTGCTTGACCAAGGGCTATAACATATAGGCTATAACTCTATGTATCAGAAAAATAAATATATAGAGATGAAAAAAAGTAAAAAGTTTGATGCATTTTTGCATTTCAAAAAATGGCACAACAGTCTGAGTGGATTTTAGCTTTCTTGAACTACTCATATTTTTTAAATATATATACAGCTTTGACATTGTTTTTAGCACCATGCAAGTTTAACAAGAAAAAGTTATATAATTTTTTCACTGAAGTTAACTAGTTTTCTGACTAACCACTTCATTTCAACATAAAATGTTGATTTAACAGGGTATCCAGATTATTGTTACCATAGATACTTGACTATAAGTCAACCTTGAGTATAAGTCGAGGTAGAAAATTTACTAGATTTTGAAGAAAACTTGTTTTTTTTATTTTTTTTTATTGACCCATCTATAAGTCAAATTCATTTTATCTGTCAAATTTTTCTGAAAAAAACTTTAACTTATAGTCAAGTATCTACAGTAAGTAAAAAATGCAGTATGCACTCACCTTACTCTAATTCAAAGTGCCAAGTTTCTGAAACCTTCAAAACTACCATATTAAAGACAAATGCTCTAATCACTAGGTTATCTTAAATTGTTTTCCATCTTTATTTATAAAATTTATTAACATCACAAGATGACAAGATCAGAAACTTAATGTAAAATTTAAACAATTTTTATTTGAAAAAAGTTTGTTATCCTACATTGGACAAGTAACTCTTAACTTAAAGATTCTATGTCCTTTTTATAGCCTGTGCACTGCAATGATAATTTGTGGCTTTAAGCAAAAGAATGTTGCTCAAAATAATCAATCAAAGTGAAAATTAAAGATATGGCATTGTTTGTTGTCACTGCACAAAATGGATTTTCTATCATCATTTTCGAATTTACTGTCGCATTGAGTGGGCAGATAACATTAACTTCATCAGATAAAATTTCACCTGTACCACTGGTACCACTGCCACTACAATGCTGTACAATACCACTTGACATATTTTAAAACAAAAAAGACTGCTTGGGAAGTTTTAAGACTGAAACTGCACCATTTATTACGCATAGATAATTGGCTATTGTTTTCATCAATTAACCACAGTATCTAGAAAAGCTAGAATTATTTTCACTTCACTTTTAATAATCTGGTTTATTAGATTTCAAAGCAATCAATTTAGCACAATTGTTCCAAAACTTTTGTATCCAAATTGGACAGTGAGGTTTTCAAATTAAATGGGTAAAATGCATAAAAAGAAAATCATTTTTGGCAGTTTTGTGACAGATAACAAGAATTCTGGTTTTTCAGAGTATGGATTAATGAGATCTGACTGTATTTAGGTGAAAGTCTTTGATCGTTATATGTATTGAAAAATGCTGGTCCAAACAATATTTATGGTTAAAAAAACCCATTTAAAAAAAACTTACTTGAAAGTTGTAAAAGAACTTGATTATTTAAAAATGACTGAAAATTCAAATTTAATCTTACAAATAAAGTTAAACATAAGCAATATGTACAATTACAAATGAAATTACACAGTTTTAAAAATATACGTACTGAATTTTCTAAAGCATCATAAAAATAACTTTTGGACCAAGTTGAATTAAAGATAGTAACATTCAAATATGATCCTTTGACATTTGGTACAGTTATTCTAGGAAATGTTGTCTTAGCGTTATGAATGATTCCACATATTATATCCTTAAAATGTATGTAATTATTACTTATACAAAGTAACTTTTGTTATTAAAACTGTAAAAACAATGATCTTTATTAAAAATATTTTATTAAGATTAATACTTATTTGGCATTTTATTAACTCCAATATCATATCCTAGGAATTACATTATCAATGGAGTCTTTTGCTACCAATTTCCAGTTTAAATTGTAACTTTTTTCCAGAAGTTAAACAAAATGTAATGCTTTTCTTCTGTCAAAAGTTTTGTTTTTAAATTGGCTATATTTAAATTAATATTTTGATTGCCAGAAACAAAAATTAAAATGAGAGCCAATTCATTATTATTTTGGAAGTTACAAACCAAGAAACACATGTAAAAAATTGGGTCTTTTCAAGAAGTCACCGTAAGCAATTTTTTTCACTGAAACTAATCTTGATCCCCATACATTTACTATTGCTTCTACAGAGATTCTTTTTTTTTTTTTTGGTTTCTTCTTTATACATTTTGCTGCTAAAAGGGGAATTCCAGGTTAGCTTCACTGAAAAAAATTGCTTACAGTGACTTTTTTGAAAGACTCAAAAATTTTGGGCAGGCCTAATGGCTACAGATTTTTAATTTACACTTCAAATCTACAGTAGATGCCAGATTTGAACTATGTTTAGCACATGTGGTTGGATCTGGTTTTGATTGAGTACAACCAATGAAAAGTTTTAATACATTGCTCTGGCAAGATAGATCTGGTAAAGCTTTATTTCTACTATTATAATTAATGGCAACAACATACAAAATTTTGCAGATTGGGCACAGATCTAATGGCTATCTGAAAACAAAAAGGTTTGAACAAAAAAAACACATGTATATATATATATATATATATATAGAGTAACACTGTAAGAAAATCAGTTCTTTTAAAGTACTTGATAACAAAGTTAGAGCTTGAATTAAAATTAACAATAGCGAAATCATGGAAATAAAAATAAAGCTAAAACCCAACAGACTGTTTCACCCATAAAAGGGATCATCAGGGGTATCTTATTTAAATAGAATCTACTGTATATATCTACAATATATATAACACCATATGAAAATCAGTACTTCTAAAGTGCTCAATAACAAAGTTAGAGCTTAAATTAACAATAGCAAAAACACGGGAATAACCTTGTTTTTATTCCCATGTTTTTACAATATATATATATATATATATATACATAAACAACATAAATAAATAATGACCAAACTACATACTAGTAAATAAATAAATAAATAAAAGCACCTACACAAACTTATTAAATTTTTTAGCTATTTCTAAAAAATAAGATTAGAGTTAAAGTCAATCACTTAAAATAAATTACGGTACTCACTATTTCTTCTTCAAGAATTACTACTTCAATTGCTTTATTTGAATCAATATTACTGCCACTACTTTTCTTGTAGTGATTGCATATGAACTGAGCATTTGAGCTATTTTGGGCAGTTACAACATGATTTTGATGAAAATAAATACTAAATACAAGTAAATTTAACACTTTTAAAAACATAAATTTTATAAGGAATTACATAAGAAATACTTATAACTGTTAAAACAATAAGCAAATAGTTTATTTACAAACTAAAACAATAGCAATGGACAGTACAGCATAAGCATTTATTTTGGACTTTTTACATTATATTATGATATTAATAAAACACTTGGTAAAGTAATATGTCACTGAATTTACAATTGCACAAAAAGTAATTCTTAATTTATCAGGTACTAGATACTGTATTCAATCATTTAAAGCATAATTAAAAAAGTTAATGTTTAAAGATTGACTGAACTTGAAAGTTCATACAGCACAGCTTGTTTTAGTTACAAATCATTTTTAAATATGCGATTAGAAATTATGATTTTAGTTATTATTTTTTTAAAACAACCCAATAATGAAAAAATAAGCTGCGTTTTAAATTTACAAGTTACATTATCTGTCAAATAATCCATCAAATAATATCTATCAAATATTTCCGTTGCACCTGAGGAAGGACCAGCAGTTCACGAAAGCTTGTGCGATTTATAATAACTCAGTCAACTTTAGTGCACATTTTTTGATCTTCTGAGTGATTAAAAGGTTGACACTACTTTCCTACTTTTGATCCTTATTTTTCAAATAGTGATAGCAGACAACAAATTGTAACTTACTTTCCGTAGTGTTTCTCTTTATTTGTTTGAAAAATAAATTTAGGAGAAGCAATTTTTGCAACTATTTGATATTATAGAATAGAAGGCCAGCTTTTCACACCTCGAAGCAGGAGTCAATAAATAATCAAAGTAAAAAAGTTATTTCTGGTATGCCGCAAGTCAAGAAGTGCATGAAAAATGTAGATGGTCACTGGGTGTGATGCTGTGGCCTTTCAAAGGTCAGACCAGGCCAGACACCTGTTGAAAAACAAGTTGAGATGATCCGCGGTGAACAGCCTCGCATCTCCTGTTTCTAACTAGCTGAGATGCAATAGCATCAGCTAAAATGGGACAGTGACAAAAAAATATTGTGACTAGGTTTACGCATAGGCCCCCGAATCCCGGACAATATTTAAGTTTTTAATTTCCGGGATCCTGGACAAACTTTCCGGGAAATTTCAGTTTATTGGATTTGAGTTGAAATCAATGGTTTAAAGCAATGGTGTTAAATACGTCGGTCGATCGCGACCTACGTATTGAGCAAAGGATTGCAGGTAAAAGCTTTTTTATAGAAACTGAATAAATTGGATGCTAATTTAAGGTGAGGACTTTTTTTTAGAAATCACCTGCCATTTGGGACAAAAAAGGAAAAATTGGAAACTGATTGTTTGTGAAGACCTTTATTTTAGTCTTAAGTAAATTTTTCAGACAAAATTGTGTGATATTTTGCCATCTCCGTGGTACATATTGTAATCTCCGGATTTCCTGGAAAGTTAAATTTTTTTTCCGGAAAATCCCGGGATAATAAAAGTCCGAGAAATCATAAACTCTAGTCGTGACACGTGACAAACCAGCAAGATTATTTGCTGCAACGTTTTTGACGTAGTTGGCAGCGTGGTCGATTGGTTAGGAACGTCGTGATTGTGATCGACATGATGACGGTTTAAAACTTACTCAAGCGGTTCTGTTGTGTCCTCGGGAAAGACACCTTACAGCACTAGCTCAAATAGAACACAAAAAAAATCTCTTTTGACAATTAGAGGAAAACCAATTGATAGAGTTACATCAATCAAGCTTTTAGGAGTAATATTCAATGAACATTGAACATGGAAAGATCACATGGAAATGCTACTTAGCAAACTTAAATAATCCTTATATTGTGTGATGAGAGTGAAACCATATCTAAACAAAGAATCATTAAACACTTTTTCACTCCTTAATTCTTAGTCATATAAGATACTGTATAACAACTTGGTGTTTTGATCATAACGTTTTACTAAATAAGCTTCAGAAAATCTCCAATAAGTTTATGAAAATGATATTTATTTCAAAATCTATTAAGAATTCAAAAAAAAACAAAAATTACCAACATTATGTACAACATACAACAACTTTATAAGTTAAACGTTGATATTTTGATGCATAAATTTTTTAATAAACAATTGCCTACAGCGTTTAACAATATATTTCAAACAAAAACATCCAATGTGATCACAAGGACCAACTCTCAAATTATACCCATATTATGTAAAAATACGGTTTCCAAACAATCTATTAGATACATTGGACCTAAAATTTGGAACCAATTGCCTGCCAGCATAAAAAAGAGTAATTCATTGAATGCATTCAATAAAAAAGCAAAAGTTTTCTTTTTTGAAGAACTATTTAACACCTAAACTACTAGCTTCCTCATGCAACTTGTTGCTGGTTTTCTTTCTTTTATGTTTCAGAAAATCATCTATATGTTCAAACAAAACAGTGCTCCGACGATTCAACTGCCTTACCGTCACAGATTGGAATAATTTTGCAACAAATTTGTCTTAACTTTATATCAACACGTTTATAATTTCATTAATCTTTCGTTCAGTCATGAAAATATTATTTAATTCTCTTTTTTTTTTCTGCTTGTGTGTGTTGTACTGAGGCATTTGTTCTTTGAAATGATCATATGATCCAGAACAGGATTTCTTTCGGTGGGTTTGTTTGCCTGTTCGGTTGGTGGAGTATGTTCAAGTTTTCACTAAATTTGAGGCTTGATCATATTCTATGAGCCACACTCTGCTATGGTCCCACCAATGCACCGCCCCCTAGGCAGAGTTTTGTTTTTATCAAATGACCTCAGTGTAACTTAATTTTTAATGTGGTTCTTATTTTTATCTTGCTTTCTTTCTTTCTTTTTTCTATAAATAAATTTATATTGAGGTGAAGCAACCTTGCTTCTTGTAATACAACGTCTATAAATAATTCATTGCTATCTTAGCAAGCTACAACGTACATTCGTTTTGTTGCTTCTTCCTTTTTCTAATCCGCAGTCTTAATGACGATAATTATTAAATAATTATAGTTACATTTTTATTATGTGGCGGAGCAGAAATAAAAGAAAACTGAACTGAACTGAACTGAGCTTTCTCCTACCTGCGGTAGTGTTAGCAAGCAGCTCTAAATTCGGTTATTTCTATAAAACAAAAGACAGACAAAAAATTTCAAGCAGATAGCAATATCTTGGCATCTCCGGAAGCAGGTTGGGTAATTGTTTGCTTATGTATAGCCCCTTTTTTGTTTTTCTGCGAGTCTAGAGGGTAAATATAGAGATAAATAAATGAATATAGGCTTACCAGTGGCTCCCAAGCTAGGCGCTGCAAGATTTTGTCGGAGGTGTAGCTTCAATTTGCAGAAAACTATGGTAGTTATTGTTTTATTTGCATGCAGAAGAATGTAAATTTAAGTATAAGGTAAAGAATCAGTTTTAAAAAAATGCACTTTACATCGTGGGTAGTAAGAATGCGGAAATGGTTAAAGCGATGTTTTTTGATGGAAGCGGACGCGGAAGCGATAAAAATTAAACCGTTTCCGCTTCAAATTAAATAACCCTGGTATAGGCCAGCTAAGAGCTAAAGTAAATAGATTTACTTTTTGTTTTCTATGTTTTTATATTTTTTAAACTTATTTTATATTATTTAAAAAGGTTTTAAGTCTATTTATTATTTAGTACAGAACTCTAGCGGCCCCCATTTGCTGCTAACTCCCGATTGGGACAGATTGATGCTGTTTAAAAAAAATTTTTAATAGTTTTGCTAAACAGTTGATTCTATTGCAATTAAAACAAGAGTTTTTTATGCTAATTAGACCTCAAACAAATGATAGACGTTAATTGGGCTTGCCATACGTCCCGGTTTAGTTGGGACGGAAGCGGGACGTATGGCAAGCCCAATTAATACTGTACGCAATAACTGTAACGTAAATATGCGGAACAACTGTACGTAAAAATATTTGCGGATGTGTCCAAAATTTCGCTGCCAAGTAAAATTGCAGTAAATTTTTTAAACAGTCTATAAAGTCTACGCTTCTGCTTGACCTTGGCCCTATCTGCGTATGACATGGAATAAATATTTTGCAATAAGACGACAATAACGCGACGAGCAAAAAAGCTGGTAAAAAGTTTTGTGGTTCATGAATATAGTCTACTAATACAGTGTTTCCCAAGCTTTTTGGCTATGCCCCATCTAATCACCTTTCAAATTCAAATGCTTTTCTCCTACGTGGCAATTTAAAACACTGTATACTTTTGAAGTTTTGATCACCGGAACATGGTCACAAGATAAATATTTTAGGATCAATACCAGGTGAAGACCTTTTTTTGGTCCTCAGTCAATTTTATCTCCGTCTGTGTCAAAGATTTTTAGTAAAGACAAAAAAAAGGTCTTCACATTGAATCTGGGTCCAAAATTTTCGGTTTTGTCCCAAAACCCAGTGTTGCCTAAAAAAAGGAAAAAGGTCTTTGCAAGGACTCTGTATGACAGTCGGTTATAATTTGATAACCGAAGACTAAAATGAATGTTTGATTGCTGCATTTTTATTTCTTGAAACGTTACGGCACATAGATCACGAAAAGATTTAAAACTCGAATTGCCCCCGGTGTGGCGTACGCTCTACGTTGGGAATCACTGATCATGAACAAATTTTTCTAAAATCATGGTGATCTCTAAAAAAAAAAGGTCTTCACCTGAATTTGGTAACTATATTTTGCAGTTGATCATTGTCACTGCCCTAAAATTTCTGACTTTGCCCAAATTTTTCATATTGCTGCCCGAAAAATTCTGGTTTTCCCAAATACTTTCTTGTCACTTCCCGAAAAATTTTAATTTTGCCCAAATCTTAGAAACGTGGGGGGTAATTGCTCCCCGCAGGCAGGTACGGCTATGCTTGACCACATCAGTGCTTCGCAACTTTTTTCACTGGAGGCACACTTAAAAAACTTCCAAAATTTTGCGACACACTTCAGTGACTTCAATCATAATTGTAAAAAATCTCTTCAACTCAAATCAAGGTAATACATTTGGTTCATTTTTTTTGTACGATTTTTGTGCGTTGGGCTCTTAATGTTTGAAATAACAATGAGAAATCTAAAGAAAACTTCGATTTATATGTAACATCACAACTTTTTTTTGCTTTTATCTCTATTTATCTCCTGACGTTTAAAAAAATCTCTGAGGCTCTATACTAAAATAAGCACCCAGTAATTACCCCCACCTGCTTTAGGAGATACAAAAATATTAGGGTGCGATTGACATATTTTTGATCTTTTTAGTTTTTTATCCAGAAATACGACAAAAATAAGAGATGATTGTTAAGACTTTCAAACAGAGGAATGTGCCGTAAAGTGTCTTTCCTAAGGACGCAAGTAAATAACGCGATATGTCCCAAGGACACGAGAGCCTAGATGGGTCGATGCAGTGCGCCAGCAAATCGCGCTCTTATACACTGAACCATACTGCAGTTGCAGACAAATTAATCCATAAAGCAATCGTTGAAACACTTTTAGAGTCTAGATAGTGTTTGATTCGACGAACTGTCTAGCAGTTGCAAAGCTTAAATTTCAATAAAGGTTTTTTTTTTCCTTTTTAAAAAAATTTATTCAGATTACAGTTATCTCGCGTCACACCGGTTGCGAAGCACTGGGCTATATCAACGGTACTTTACCGCAATTCCTTTGCCAGACGCTTTTGAAATTTAATTTTAAATAAGCCTAATTACATAAACATGAAAACAAATTCAATTAAACTTTATCTCTATAATAACGTCTGCTAAACTAGGCATTTTGTTATGACAACATTCTGACTTGCAACAAGGACGAGAATTTGATGCTTGTTTATTCGAATGATTTCTGTTGCGCCTTCGGAAAAACATTTTACAAGAAATTCCTAAATGGGGTCATGCTGGCCACAAGAAAACAGACGAGAGTAGGTTATGACCATAATCGTACGAGCCGGGGGGAGGCGATTGCCCACCCAATTCTCAAAAATTTGGGCAAAATCAAAATTTTTCGAGCAGCGACAGGCGTTATTTGGGCAGGAATAACGAACTACTTGCGCAGGACAAATTTTCAATCTAGAAATATGAAAAGATTTGAGTTGAAAATCTTTTTTTAGACATCACTAGTTTTTTTGGGACGAAAATGGACAGATTAAACACGGTATCAAAATGATAACCTTTCTTCACCAGAATCTTAAAACGAAAATGTCTTTGTTTCAATTTTTGCAAAGCTACAAGATCATGATTCCGTCAAACGTCAATAAAATTTGGGCAAAATTGAATTGCCTACCAAAATTTTTTCGGCTGGTACGGCTACAACCAAGCTTAAGTTTTAACCAACTTAATTGATAATTTGGTAAATTCTTTAGAAATTCAGTAGCATTTCTACGTCACCAATAACTTTTGCTACGATATGTTGACTTGCCAAATTGAAAAGGTTTTGTTTAAGTTTTTCAATATTTCGGTCTCTTTTTTTTATTGTATTGAACTACAAATCAAAAGCAGAAATGAAGTAAGAGATGTGCCTACCAGCACTGCGCAACTTCCAAAACCCCGTGACAAACCGAAAAGCAGCAGTTAAAAAAATTGAAAACCTAATTAAGTACAGTAAATTATACGTGTATTCAAGAACATCAAACAAGCATAGCAAACACATATAAAATGTATCGATCAAATGCTATCACAAGAATTATAATAATATAATAATCTAATCAAGGTTCGATTAAAAGGACGATAAATAACTGTAGGGAAGATTTTTTGATAAAAAAACACAAAACAGATTTAGACAGAAGGATTTGAATTTTGGTTTTGGGCCAACTTGAGACATTGTTGTTAGCAAATTTAACTCACTTTTAAATTACGTAAATATTACAACAGTGGAAGTCTGGGTTGTTTTGAAAAGCGTTGATCAATAAAATTGTTCTAATGTTCTTATGTTATACACCATCAAGCCGAAATAATATTGCACTTACAGAGTGGAAAAAAATTCAAGAACTATAATACAAAAGCGTTTTAGAAGTATATCAACCTTTTCCGACCGGAGGCATGCCATACATTTTCATTTTTGTGTAATGTCAAAATCTAAAAACTAATGAAATAAAGCATTAAAAATTTTTTTGTACGGCTATACAAAAACTTGACTTTTTAACTAAGTATGTAATTTTTTTTTGCTTGACAAAAATGAAAATGTGGGTTTAAAAATTTCAATTGATAATTATTTATTCTGAATAGTTGAAGAATCAACAATAAGCTTAAGAAAGTGGGGGTACAAAACCTTTAAAACATATACAGAAAAAAATTACAGTACCTTTAAACTTCTACCCTTACGAATATTTATTACATTAACTAAATTGTCATTAACATTTCTAATATTACACATTTTATCAATAAAAAACTATTGAATTGGCTGCTGATAAAAAAATTCAACAACGAAACAACAACAGTGAAAGAAGTGCAAACAAATATACAATGCAATTGGTCGGAAGTGCAAAAACAATTTGTTATAACAGACACAGAATGCGGTAAAACATTAATAACTTAAGAAATTCCATGTCATTCAAACCATTAGTTACCAACCTTAAGATTTTTATGGACCAGCAAATTTGTTAGTTCGCGGATTACCAATTTGTAATAAGAATTAAAAAGAGCTACTAGAAATATATTTGTGCAATAAATAGACAAATAAAAAACAAGTGATGACAAAAAAAAGGTTCACTTGTTTAAATTACCAATTTCATTCCTATTTTTTCATGTTCCAGGTATAAAAGCTGTTAGAAAATCAAGTGAAAACTAAAACGCCGATTATCGGTTGGCGACCCTTGATAGAAAACGATATATAACAGGGTGACACAAAAAAAACGGTCATCACCAAAAATCGAATAACTTCCAAAATTTTATTTAGATTGACACAAAACTTCAGCTACATTAGGTCAAGCTTGTGTAGCAGACATCTCCAAAGTTTCAAGTCTGTACTACAAAAACTCTTTGTTTCACTGGGGCTCAAAAAATGTGCTCCAAATGAGCTTCCCGGCGCTGCAGGCACATTTGGATCCGGCGGGCTTTTATCTGTGGGGATACCTTGAGGACAGGGTGTATGGGAATAACCCCCAGACTATCCCTGACCTGAAGGCAGCAATAAGAGCGATCCCAAGGGAGGAATGCGGGAGGGTCATCGAAAACTTTGCCCGCCGGATTCAAATGTGCCTGCAGCGCCGGGGAGCTCATTTGGAGCACATTTTTTGAGCCCCAATGAAACAAAGAGTTTTTGTAGTACAGACTTGAAACTTTGGAGATGTCTACTACACAAGCTTGACCTAATGTAGCTGAAGTTATTTGTCAATCTAAATAAAATTTGGAAGTTATTCGATTTTTGGTGATGACCGTTTTTTTTGTGTCACCCTGTACCGATTTAAAAATATTTTGCTTTCTTAGTTGAAAACTCTTAACTTTGCCGAGAATCGTATACAGCCTAAAAAATACCAAAGTGACTAAATTTGATTAACACTTAAACTTCAAATAACATAGTTCATATTTTCAAAATCGCTCGGTTAATCTGTTAAGTACGTATTATAGCAATTTAAATACATTTTCTTCATCGGAAACTTGTTTCAAAATGGGAAAATTGACTTTGTCAGTTTAGACGTCGTCGGTCACCAAACTACAGTATTGCTTAAAACAACCTTTGCTATCAATAAGTCAACTGCTTATTGAAGGTGGTTAAAAATAGTAGCATAATTATGTTTCAACAGCAGAATAAAGTTAGTTTGAAAAAAATGTGTTTACAAAAAAAATACAATTCAACACGAGATAAGAAACGTATAACCGTTATATATTCATACAGCAAAATACTTTCCTGCATTGACAAACACACTGTAATGTAAACTGGAACAAAATGATTGTGATATGATATTAACAAACGCATCTTCACCAATCAACGGCTGGTTGTTTCAAACACAATAAAAGAACCATGCAAAAGAAGCAAAAGCAATTTTAACACGATTAATAACCATTTAAAGAAACAACAACACATAAACTTTGGAACAGCAAATAAAGTACTAAATTAATGGTTTAAACTTGATGTGCTTAAAGAATTCAAAGTTTCTTGCATCGAGCGGCCCTTTGTTTCAATTGGGAGAAGTAGGCTGGCCACAGCTGCTATGAGACTAACCACTGCATAAGTAGAGACTGCAAAGGGCTCAGAATATTCGAGCATGACTTGGGCAACAAACGGGGTAATGATGGCACCAACACGAGCAAGCCCACTGCAAGAACCAAGTCCTACCGCTCTGATGTTGGTGGGGTAAACTTCAGGAGTGTAAACATAGGCCGCTTGAAATGCTCCAGAAATAAAAGCGCGAGCTGCAAAAAGAAAGAAAATAAGAACAGATCGAGATGCGCATATGATCAGCAGAAACGAAAAAAGAGAAAACCCAATCATGTCGACAGCCATGGTCCATTTTCGACCAATAAACTCAATTATCGCTAATGTGATAATGATGCCGGGAAACTCGGCGAGAGTAGTCCAGAGTAAATCTGTGTAATCTTTTGTGGTCAATGTACGACATTGTAGATTGCAATCAATTGATGTGTGATTGGAATTTCGAATACATTCCTGAGTATCATCTTGAACTTGAAACAATTCCGTCGTCATAAGCACTAAGCCATAGTACGAAAAAGCGCAATTAAACCATATGATCCACAGTAAAATAGTTGTCTTAGCTTGCTGCCGATTGGCGAATAAATCTTGAAAACGTCCTCTTTTTCCTTGTTCATGGCATATAAGCTTGCCAAGTGGCATTGCAACTTTGTTGTCCACAGCAATACGCTTCAATGTGTTGTAAGCTTGTTTTGCATGCCCAGTCAAAACGTGATAGCGAGGACTTTCAGGCATCCACTTGCAAGCGAGTGAAAATAACAGAAGTGGAATAGCACTGAGTGCAAGTAGCCACCTCCATCCTAGGCTGGGCATTACAAGCAGTGCCAGAGCCACTTCAAAGCATGTTCCAACAGCCCAAAACAAATCAATCAGCATAATGCAAGCTGCTCTTGATTTTACTGGAAGAAACTCAGCATACAAAGTCACTGATTGAGGTACTCCACCTACACCAAAACCAACTAAACCTCTCAGAAGAAGGATCCATGCAAAATTTGGAGAAAAGGAACTAAGTAGCCCAAAATAAAAAGTCAAAATAACACACATTATTAGGCCAGTTTTTCTCCCATGTCTATCACAAATATTACCCCAAAGTGACGAACTAATCGCCATGCCAATAAAGACAACAGTGGTAATTAAAGCTTTTTGCCAACTGTACAACCTCCATTCACACTGCAGTTGAGGAGCAATAATACTGAGTATCATTAATTCCATAGCATCAGCCATCCAAGCACATCCAGTTAAAACAGAAAGCTTCCACTGAAAACGGCCAAACCCAATAGATTCTACTGCTTCTTCAACAGTGAACGATTCTTCAGTTAGGTTACCAAGTTTGGTATAAGTATCAGATGGCGCATCATCTTGTTGATTTGCTAGTGGACTAATAGTAGCAGTTTCATCATGATCATCTGAATGGCCTTCGCCTTGCATTTCAATCATGACGAAAAAACAACAGCACTGCCAAATAAATAAAATAAACACCTACATCAATAGAAACAAAAGCTTTATTTTATGAATGTGTTGAAATATTATTCACCTTTTTAATACGTTTAAAAATTATTGTCAAGAATGGTGTAAAAATTTGTTATAAAAACATCGATGTCTTGTAATAGCAACTAATCTAAATTTTTAAAATGAATTGTTTCAACTAACCCAGATAAAATTATTAAAGGATAAAAGTTGATGAAAATTAGTGTTGTGCAGCAATAGTTTACACCCCAACTTAAAAGTTGCACAAAGTGCCAAACAAGCACACCTATAGACCACAAATGTAATTCTTCATTTATACACAAATCAGAATCATACAGAGCACAACTCTGTTTTTTTAGGTTAAAACATAATACTTTTAGATTGCATAAACTATTTTTTCAAGACTTTTAAAGAGTACACTTTCGGCAGGAAATGATTTGAGTTGAGCCATTTTGACAATTGTGTAAGTTTCAACTAACATTTTGAAATCTCAATCTAATGCCTCTGATATTAGCCCTTTTCAAACATATCTCTATTCCAGCTGCCAGAACAGCTCATCACAGAAATGGCTCGCTGTGAAAAATATCGTCCTGAGAAGCCTTGGGTTTGCAAACTATGTTAACTTGAAGTGTGTGATGCTTCAAAATCCTTTTATTATGACAGATGTTTTAAATTACAACTAAAACTTTTACATAAAATTTGGAATGCTTTGCTAATTTCAGAATAAAAAGTAAAGCCAATATATTTCAAAACATATTTATTCAGGGCCTTTCAAAATTGTTATTCATTCCATTATCAACTGTATTAAACTAATTAATTAATTGCAAATATGAATATTCAAATTTAGATAATTTATGATGTAACAGAATAAAATATTGCAAAAATATTGCAAAAATTAAACTATGTTTCAAAACACATTTGCTTTACTTTTTATTCTGAACTTTTATACAGTTTACAACATTAAACTATACCTGAACTTCAGCAACAACAAATTTATCTTTTTCGTTTTTCTATCTGGTTCTATATCTCTTGTTATCAATTTTCTCTTGTCTATAACTTCCTCTCATATTTAATTGTGACACCATGTTTCTTTTTCTGGTCGCATCTTACATTTTATATTCTTTCTCGTGTCTTTTGTGGCAGCAAGTTGTTTTCCTATACAGGAATTTTAATGACCCAACTTTAATATTAATTGTATAATATGTTTGTTATTATTGTTTTAGTTTAATTTATTGTTTCTCTTGTTTTTTAAACAAAAGAGGTTTCTGCATCACTAAAACCATAAAATAGTCATCAGCATTGCTTAGTTTTCATTAAAACTATTGTATTAAAAGTGCAACTAACTGCCACAAGAGACATAAAAAATAAATGACACAATCAGAAAGAGAAACATTGTATCATGATTAAATAGAAGAAAAAAACAAGATAAAACCATGGGAGAATAAACAAAAAGAACCAATTTTTCTTCTCTTTACGAACATCATGCTACTTCACTTTTGGAATATGTGCATAACATATGAGGTGTGGCCCAAAAAAGACCGACTGTATCAACCATGCGCTTGGCAAAATGCCAATTGGCAAGCCACTTGCTTACCTTGAAACACAACTTCTTAGCTTTATTGTGTTGCAATTTCCTTAACATAAGTCATTCCATTTTTGTGTTTCAGGCTTTTATGTAACATAGTGTTGGTAGCCTTTGTCACAATTTTGTTACTTTGTGTCGTGTTTGTTTGTACTTCATGCTGTTGGTCTCAAGAATGAAACAACAAATCAACTTGAAGTTTTTGGTGAAACTGAGGAAGACTCCAACTGAGTGTTTTAAACTTCTTAAAGAGGTTTATTGTGAAGATGTGACGTCGAGGATGCAAATCTTCAAATGGCACAAACGTTTTGAGAAAGGCTGCAAGGAAGTGGAGAATGATCCTAAGACAGGACAACCTTCCACAACAAGGACAGATGAAAACATCACTAGAGTCAAGCAGCTGGTGCAAAGTGATTGCAGGTTGACAGTACAAATGATATCAGATGAACTGAGCCTAAACAGAGAATTAGTGCAGACAATCTTGCTGCATGATCTGGGGATGTGAAAGGTGTGTGCCAAAATGGTGCCCAAGATTTTGTCAAAAGACCAAAAGCAGAACCCAGTCAAATTTTGTGAAGACATGCTGGAAAAAATTAAAGATCATCTAGATATTCTTAGACAGATCATCACAGAAGATAAAACTTGGGTTTTTCAATATGATCCTGAAGCAAAGAGGCAAAGCATGCAGTGGAAGACTGCAGAATCACCCAGACCCAAGAAGGTGCACATGTCAAAATCAAAAATCAAGGTCATGCTAATCGCTTTTTTTGATCAGAAGGGTATGGTTCATCATGAATTTGTGCCTGAGGGTGAAACAGTGAATAACCCCTTGTATTAGCAGGTTCTCATTTGCCTCCATAACCAAGTTCGATGCAGCAGGTGGGAACTGTGCAGTGATAAGTCATGGCTTCTGCACCATGACAACACACTTGCACACAAGACAATTAGTGTGAGACAGCTCTTGGTCAAAAAACAGATAACAACTTTTGACCACCCTCACTATTCCCCAGATTTAGCACCTTGTGACTTTTGGCTTTTTTCCAGGCTGAAGGCTGTGATGAAAAGAACTCAATTCTCATCTCTAGAAGAAATCAAGGCCTTAGTGACAAGGGAGCTGAAGAGACTCAAAGAAGAGGATTTTACCAAGTGCTTTTGTGGGTGGCAAGATTAAATGCAAAAGCGTATTGACTTGGAGGGGGAGTACTTTAAAGGAGACAATTCATAAATTATCAAAATATGTTGTATTAAAATTTTTATAACAACAGTCTGGTTTCTTTTTTGTCACACCTCGTATATACCACATCTAATAAATATCAGTGTGCAAAATTCTCAATAATGTTTAAAAGCACAAACAAAACGAATTACAAAGAGATTTTATCATGACATTATAAATTTAACTTTATTAGGAAAATAATTTATATTATGACAACAATTAATTTTTAATAAATTTTAACTTATTTGTGACATTAAACCTCGAAAAGGTCATTAAAAATATTAGTGTTTCTCAACCTTTCTGCACCTGCATTACACTTGGACCAGAGTGCAGATCTTAATTTTCATCCTTAAAAATAGTGTTCTCTAAAAAAAACTTTTGCTTTGAATCTGACTTGCATTTCTTGATTTTTGTCCCAAAAAAGTATTGTCCATTAAAAAAAAGATTGTGAAGCAATGGACTAATTTTTACAGCACACTTGGAAATCTTTCAAAACACAGTACCATGCTGCAGCACACAAGTTGAGAACCATTGATTTACACAGTCATGGGGTGTATTGAACCCTATTTTGAAAATAACACAAAAAATACTTGTTATGAAAATTTATTAATCTAAAAAGAAGTACAAGAGAATACAATATTTCTACTTTCATATCTTCTGTGATCAGAGATATTGTTGCAAAGTGAGTGGGTAGGTTGCAACTTAAAATAAGTTGTAAAAATAGCAAAAAAAATACTCTATGAAAATATACTAAAAATTCCTTACAAAACTTCTATCAAAAAAAGAAAACTACAACTGAAGTCTTGAACAACAACCCACACACACCCAGGTCATAGGAGCATCAGCAATGAGATTCCTAGACTTCTGGTAGCAAAACACTGTATGGTATATTGTACCCCACACATTCTTATACATACTCACGGTCCTGGGTGAATTATACCCAAAACACACTCTACACAACACAAGCACAAAAACAAAAAAACACTACCTTCCAACACAAGAGCACCAAGAAAACTGAAGCTACTGTGAGACTTACATGACTTACTCAGCATACCATGCATTAATTATGTGAAACAATGAGCATGGGTTCAGACACCCTGCAGCCATGTATTCAGGTTAAGCAATTGAAAAACTTATTGCTTTTTTTAATTTAATTATGTGAGTTAATAAATCAATGTCAGCATCACTAAATCAATATTTTCCCAAACAATGACAAAACAACAAATTAGAATCAAACATAAATAAAACAACACAATAAATAATTAACAAAAGTGAAACAATGTAAGGATCCCAGGTATGACCTTAAACTATGAATATAGTTGGAAGTTTTCAGTCGGAAGTTCTAAAGTTATAGGGAAAGTGGAGTTACCTTTTAATTTTTATTACTCCCAAAACCATTCTGACCTGGAGTGGGAGCACCTGTTAGGGTTCCAACTATAGATTAAATAGATCAACCTTGCCTTGCAGGTAGTATTTTTAGGCAAAGGCTATGTCCACAGCAGACAAGTATGGTTGGTGTCAGCAAGGGCATGCAACCAATAAAAATTTGCTCCAAATTCTCATGAAAAAACAACTTAATAAAATGGTTCTCAGTCCCCAGCAGCCCTTAAATAGGCAGGGGTGCAAAGAATCTCTGGAAACAAGATTGGAATTAGACTTGGAACCTAGAATGTCAGTAGTCTTTGTGGTAGAAGGACAAAGGTAGAAAAGAAATTGAGGAAGAGGAAGGTGGATTTGTGGTCTACAAAAGTACAATGGAGGGGCCAAAGAGCTTGTTTTATTGTGGAGGTGAAGGAAGAAGATACAAGTTATGGTGGTTGGAAAATGATGTTGGGAAGGGTGGTGTGAAAATAGTGGTTGAGGAGGAACCATGCAAAAATGTTGTTGAAATACAAAAAAAAGTAATAGAATGATGACAATGCGCCTTTTATTTGGAAAGGAAATGATATGAATGATATGTGTCTATGCATCCCAAAGTGGAAAGCCAGATATACAGAAAAATAATTTTCTCATGAACTGGTTCATGAATGGGATATAAAAGATACAAAAAAACTGACTTTGGGGATTGGAGATTTTAAAGGTCATGTTGGAAAAAAGGTAGATGGATTTGAGGCTGAACAGGGGAAATGGAACTAGGGAGCAAAATTTGGAAGGTACAATGTTGTTGGAATTCTAAGGATTTATGTGTGGCAAATACATTGCTTAGAAATAAAGATAAAAAAATTAAAAGAAAAGTGACTTACAGTTCAGGTGTAATAAAACTGAGATTGATTTTGTGTTGTGATATTGTGCAATCGATGACGTAGTGTTTTTAAACGCTTCTAATCTTAATCAGCGCCTTCTGCTCGAACAATTATTGGACGCGCATCTCCAAGCATAATTGTTACTAGTTAAATATGCGCCTTTATTTTGATTAAGCAGTCAGTTCGAAGTATCAAGCTACTACAGCAAACGAACAAAAGCATTCTATTTTCAATACGGTTGTTTTTTTGGCTAAGTACTTTGTGAATTTTAACTATTGTTTTTTAATAAACCTGTGTATTCGTGCAAAGATACAACAGGCAAAAGTGGCGACGAGGATTCAAGGAACTCAACTGCGTCAAGAAAGAAAAAAGAAAATTTGTTGAATCTGCATTAAAGCTTGAATTGTCGATATGAGTGAAATTTCTGAACTGATTTTGTTGTTAAATAAGCAACACCAAGAGCAGAACAAGCAACACCAAGAGCAAATGACAATGCTTCAAGAGCAGCTGAAAACGTTACAAAGCAGCTTGAACAACCCGCAAGAAAATGTTCCAACACCGATGGCAAGTTTTCAACCATTTGATTCCACATCTGAGTTATGGACTGATTATTTGGCAAGGTTCCGAACATTCGTCACTGCTAACTCTATTCCCGACAACAAGCAAGCACAAATTTTTCTTACCAACCAATCTAACTCCGTTTACAAAATGCTTAGCAACTTAGCGGCTCAGCAACAACCTGTCAAAAGCATACATGAGCTAACCATGAATGATATTCAGACGTTTATGGCAGACAGTTTGACCCAAAACGATTTGTTGTCAGAGAACGTTTCAAGTTTTGGTCTGACATGAAACGCAAACCTGGCGAAACTATTCCTGAACTGGCAAGCAGAATACGACAAGATGCAGCTACATGTGATTTTCAATCCATTAAAGATCCTTTAGATGAAGCTTTGCGAACTAAATTCATCTGTTCAGTAGACAACGAAGCAGTTTTGAAGACACTCTTCAAGCTCAAGGACGATGATCTGAAGTTTAGCAACGCCATCAGAGTGGCTCAAGAAGTGGAAGAAGCAGCCAAGGTAGCAAAGGAAACCGTACACGGTCAACCTTCTACGTCGGTGCAGAAAGTTTATCACGCAAAGTCCAAAACTTCCAAAACGCAAGAAAAGAAAACCGCCTGCTTCAGGTGTGGAAATTCTGGACATTTTAGCAAAGCTTGTCCCCATATTAAAGCTATTTGCAGCTTCTGCAAGAAAACAGGTCATCTGCAATCTGTATGCATGTCTCGACTAAGAAATAATAAGCTTGTGAAACAATTGGTGCACAAAGTCCAATGTTCTGTTTCACCCATCTATCAAACTATTAGACTTAATGACCACAGAATTAAGTTTGAAATTGATAGCGGAGCCAGTGACACATTTTGCTGTGAAGCGACGTGGCAAACGCTGGGTAAACCCATTCTACAACCTGTATCAGTTCAATATCAAGTTGCTGAAGGTAGCCCGCTACCTGTCGTGGGACAATTCCAATCAACTGCAAGTATTGATGGAAAATCACCTGACGTGACCTTTCCTGTAATTGTCACTAAGGTGCCCAATCTAAATTTGCTAGGTCGTCTGGCGATGATGAAGTTGAAACTCACCAACTTAACTGATCACTTCAGAGAAAACCTAAGTTGTGCTGAATCTACTGCAACGATAGAGCACGTCACTACAAGTGGTCCAGAAAACTCTTTAGATGCGGCATGTATTCAATTATGTGGAGAGTTTCCTACTTTATTTGAATCTACATTGGGTTGTCTAAAAGATTTTTCACTGAACATACGGTTTAAACCTGAAGCTAAACCTATTTTCAAGAAGCCAAGACCTGTTCCGTTCTCAATCCTACAAGATTTAAACGAAGCATACGAAGCAGGAATTAAGAGAGGTGTATGGGAGCTTACAGATTTTAACTCGTACGGCACCCCCGTGGTTCCTATTCGAAAGTCTCCTTTGCCAGGTCAAGCAAAAGCAAGCATCCGAGTTTGTGGAGATTATTCGGTGACTGTAAACTCGCAACTGGAAGACCATCATCAACCAATCCCTCTCCCAGAAGATCTAATGCGCAAGCTAGGACGTGGTTACTGCTTTAGCAAGATTGATCTAGCTAATGCATATAATCAAATCTGTCTTTCTCCTGACAACCAGAAGAAGCTGGCTCTCAGCACTCACAAAGGGGTTTTACTTCAGAAAAGACTTCCTTTCGGAATTAAATCCGCACCAGGGTATTTCCAAGAAATCATGGAACAGTTAACACAAAATTTGCGAGGAGTTGCCGTGTATTTCGATGATATTTTGGTAAGTGGTGACAACGCAAAAGATCATTTGATGAACCTGCGAGCTTTGTTCAAAAGACTAGAAGAAAAAGGTCTTCGCTGCAACCGTGAGAAATGTGTTTTCGCCCAAGTATCAATTGATTACCTGGGTCACACTTTATCAAGTCGAGGAATTGCAAAAGGGTCCAAAGTTGATGCCATACTAGAAATGCCTACACCCAAGAACATTTCTACGTTAAAATCTTTTTTAGCATCTGTGCAGTTTTATTCTAAATTCTTACCTCCATATTTTTCGGAAATCACCGAGCCGTTGTACAAGCTTACACGCAAAGGACAACAGTGGAAGTGGGGTGAAGAAGAAGCGACATTTTTCAAAAAGATCAAACGGTTACTATGCACAGAGACTGTACTTGCGCACTATGACCCATCTCTTCCGTTGGGTTTATCTTGTGACGCCTCAGAATGCGGAATTGGAGCGGTATTATTTCATCGCTTTGCAGACGGAAGCGAGCGTCCGATTCTCAATATTTCTAAAATTCTATCGGCAACACAAAGACGCTACAGCCAAATACAGAAAGAAGCACTATCCTTAGTGTACGCTTTGAAGAAATTTCATCAGTTTCTCTACGGTCGTAAGTTCATTGTGGTTACCGATCACAAACCTTTAGTGACCTTGTTTGCCCCTGATAAAGGTACTCCTGCAATGGCCGCGAATCGACTTGCGCGATGGGCATTACTAGTCCATCAATATGACTACACGGTGGAATACCGTAGAAGCAAGGACCATGGCAATGCCGATGCTCTTAGTCGCTTACCATTTTCAAATGACACAAGTTTTGATGGGGAGGAGATGGAAGATAATGTCGATAGCGTTTGTTTAGTTCAAACAATCAGTCGTCAAATCAATCCTGACAATCCATTACTTGTGGTCAGAGAGACTGCCAAGGATCCAATTCTTTCCCAACTAATGCGATTTGTAAAGGAAGGATGGCCGCATGCATTTTCGGAAGAGCTTAAAGACTTCAAAAAGTTGGAAAATTCGTTGTCAACAGAGAATGGTTGCGTTTTTTACGGCTTACGGGTAATAATTCCTTCAACCCTACGTAATCATATTCTTAAATTATTACACCTTGGACATTTCGGCATGCAATGGATGAAACAACTTGCCAGGTCAACTGTCTATTGGCCTAGAATTGACTTTGACATCGAGAACTTATGTCGCAAATGCACTTCCTGTGGCCAATTTCAAAATAAGCCGGATAAACCTTCAATCCATCCGTGGATGATGCCAGAAAAACCATGGTCAAGACTCCACTTGGACCATGCGATCAACTTTCTGGGAAGAAACTGGTTAGTCCTTGTAGACGCTTATTCAAAATATCCTTGCATTCATCCAACAACCTCAACGTCTTCGAAAAGTACTACTGCTATACTTGAACAAGAATTTGCTCATTTCGGATATCCCCACACGTTGGTGACCGATAATGCCACAACATTCATGTCTCAAGAGTTCCAAGCTTGGTGCAAACAACGAGGCATTGTACATCTCACCGGAGCACCTTATCATCCAGCAACAAACGGTGCTGCCGAGCGTTTGATACAATCGTTCAAACAGGCATTGAGAAAATCCTCGTTACCTCCAAAGGAAGCTTTGCAAGAATTTCTAATGCAATATAGAAGGATTCCTTTTGCATCGGGACTGTCACCAAGCGAATTGTTGAATGGAAGAAGAATACGCACCAAAATTGACACTTTGGTTCCATCCATTCCGCATCTCCTGCAGGGAAGACAGTCAAAACAAGCGAGCAAGCATTCAAATGCTGAAGACTCGGAAGTGGTTTCGAAAGTCGAACATCATTACTCACTAGGAGACCCTTGTTACGCACTGTACTTCGGCCCTAGAAGAGATCGTGACCCATGATGGGTGCCTGCGATAGTTACGAAAGTCCATGGTACACGAAGCGTCAATGTACGAGTCATTCCTCAAGGACCAACTTGGAGAAGACATCTTGATCAACTTCGACCTTGATACGGTTCGGATCAAGATGATGATCCCTGTGAAATCCCAACGAGCGTTTTGTCTACAGAAACACTTCCAGCCGGGACTGACCACGCATCTAGTTCTTCTTCAATGAACCAATGCAACAATCCGAGACTACCAACCGGAGACGAGTACGGGCGACACAATCTACGACGATCAGCAAGAACAAAGAGACCTCCAAAAAAATATTGTTGCTAAAATGTATATATATTTTTTTGTCGTAGTTTATTTGGGGAGATGTGATATTGTGCAATTGATGACGTAGTGTTTTTAAACGCTTCTAATCTTAATCAGTGCCTTCTGCTCGAACAATTATTGGACGCGCATCTCCAAGCATAATTGTTACTAGTTAAATATGCGCCTTTATTTTGATTAAGCAGTCAGTTCGAAGTATCAAGCTACTACAGCAAACAAACAAAAGCATTCTATTTTCAATACGGTTGTTTTTTTGGCTAAGTACTTTGTGAATTTTAACTATTGTTTTTTAATAAACCTGTGTATTCGTGCAAAGATACAACATTTTGTTTTGGTGGAAAAATCATAAAGTTTTTGAAAGATGTTAAGATGATTCCTTGGGAGCTGCAACACAGGTTAGTGGTTGTTGATGTGAAGAATGAAAACCCTGTTTAAATGCATAAAAATGAAACAGAATATGAAATGGAGGGTATGAAAATTAAAAGAAAAAGGAACAAGGAAAAAATTTAGTTGATACTGAAGCAAAGGATTTATGCAGTTCATTTAAGGATGGGTTTTCAAAGGGTTGTGAAAAACTTTGTGGAAAGAGAAAATGAAGAAGAGAGCAAGGAAGCAAATGGTGGTGGAATGAAAAAGTGCAAGAAACATAATGATATTATAATATAAAATTTTATTTATCTATACTTTTGGGTATTTCTCAAAAATTACCCAAAAATAACAAAAGGAATAGAATAATTAACTGAATCAACATAACATTGAATGATTTAATTTAATGCTCAAAAATTTAGAATTTAATTTAGGCAATAGCAATTAAATCACTAAAAATTTATATTTGTTTTAATGCACTAAGTTACAGAAATACTCACTCTCTTTCTAAAAAAAATAAGCAAGTTGAACAGAATTTATCAAAGGTGGGAAAAATTATCAGATCATGTGACCTATTTACTACTATTAATTTTGTACAGCTTTTTTGAATTGCTTAAAATGCTGGCGAGAACATTACCATACATAAAATGAATCTTTATAAAACACCTTCATTCACTCCTTATCAGTTACACCTGTGAAACTTATCCCATCGTTTGTTAAAATTAAAACTAAATAGAAATTCTATTTGAATAAGTTATATTTGAATAAGTTTTGTATAAGTATCTGAAATTTGTTATATTTTGTTAAATAAATACTTTGATGATATTAAGTTAAAACGTAAAGTTGAGTCTAGTATTGATACTTCCTCCTGTGCACTTTGTGAAAAAGATGTATCAGAAGCTACAATGATAGCCTGTGATTCTTCAACATGCCCCAGTCGTTGGTGGCATTTACAATGTGTTGGGTTAAAAGGTGTTTCCAAGAGCACAGTTAAAACTTTAAAGTGGTTATGTCCCTGTTGTCTTTTCTTAAAAGTGTAAAATAAATTTGAACTGGAAGACTCTAATTCAGGAATTTTAACCAATCTTGTCAATCAACTAAAAAATGAAATTATTTCTGAACTTAAAACTTGCTTACCAGAAATGCTTTAAGTAAAGGAGAATAAAGAAAACACTTTGAAGGACAATACAGCAACCAACAAAGACAAACATGCTATAGTTGTTAAACCTAATAATGACTTAACATCTTACACAAAATCCACATGGGCTGAAGTAACTTCAAAAATGCTGTCACCAAAATTAGAAAAAATCCCTGTTAGTAAGACTGTTCTGACAAAAAATGGCAATGGTTATTTGTTGTTTCCAAACTCTAAAAATCGAGACGATGCAGAGAACTGTTTAAAAAATGATTTTAAATTAGAGAGTCAAACCAAAACACCAAAATTAATTTACCCCAAAATCACAATTTATGATATTGACTCTGACACTTATAACAATCACAACCTGAAAGAATTAAAATCTGCAATATTACTCAAAAATGAAAACCTCCGCAGCTTAGTAGAAGAACACAACAACACATTTGAAATACTTTTCACAAGTGAAAGAAAATCTGAGAAGATATTTGCAGTTGCTAAAGTTGATCCTGCAATACGCACATCCATAATGAAAAATTACAATAATCTTTTTATTGGATTATCCTCATGTAAAGTTAGTGATAGAATACACTTAATATAATGTTACACATGTCAATCTTTTGGCCATAAAAGTGGTTCACCTCACTGTCCAATGAAAAATACCAGTGATTACTGTTGCTTGTATTGTGCTGAAAATCATCTCTCACAAAATTGCCCCACAAAAAAAAACAAAATGTTTAGTGATTTCAAATGTTCCAATTGTTTAAAAAGCTCCATACATTCAGTCAAATCCAAAGCACATGGCCATACAACAACAAGCAAAGATTGTCCAATTTTACAATCAGAAATAAAATCCTTAGTAAATAAGACAATGGGGTACAATTCAAAAAACTTACTTCCACCTCATGTTGTCATAACATAAACAAGAAAGATTTAGAAATACATACCTTAAATCTAATAAGCTTAAATTTTCAATCTCTTCATAACAAAACTCAGTCTGTTTTAAGCTATACTGCAGATAATAACATTGACATAGCATTTTTTCAAGAAACATGGCTCAAAGACAGTGACAAAAGTGTCTATTCTGAAATAATGGAATATGTTTTTCGAATTCATAAGTGCAATTGACAAAAAGGTCATAATGGAGGTGGACTTGCAATTATTTATAAACTCAACCTTATGATTACTAAAGTTTTATTAAAAGATTGCAAAAAATGGAAAAGTTTTGAGTTTTTATTATGTAAAGCAAATTTAAAAGGCTTTATCTTAAATCTTGTAAATGTTTACCATCCTCCTTACTCAGCTAAGAACAAATTTACTATTTCTGACTTCTTTAAAGACTTTGAAGACTTTCTTTCTGCCATAGCCCCACTTCCTGGTGATCTATTACTGTTTGGAGATCTCAACTTACATCTGGAATTACTTACAGATTCAAACACCTCCAATTTCTACAACCTTCTAAAACAATTTTCTCTTGAACAACTTATTAAGTCTGCTACTCATATAAAAGGCGGTATCCTTGACTTAATAATAAAAAGCAATGCTCTTAAAATATCTGGCCAAGCTCATGTTGACTATGAATTTCAAACTGACCATCATCCTATTCCAGAGGTGGGCAAACTATGGCCCACGGGCCAAATGTGGCCCGCCAAACGTTTTCTGTGGCCTGCGGCCCACCCTCGTACACAAAGCACACTTTTAGATTTTTTCCGCTGATCGAGTATCACTGTCTTATTTACAAGTCGCTTCTACTCAATTAGCACACGATGATAGTCGAGCGCATAGTTATCTTAGTGTGCTTAGGCCTAGCCCTAGCCCTAACGATTCTATCCTTTTTCTTTTTTAGATTTTACTTATTTAGGCCTACTAGTTATTACGGCTATAATAAGCCCAAACATGAGTGCTGCTAAAAAACGTAAAACTGAACATGACTGTCAAATATTTAAGGATGAGTGGTCGTGGAAGTATATGTTTACATCCGTTTCTAATAAAGCAGTATGCTTGCTGTGTCAGGAAACAGTGGCAGTTTTCAAAGAATATAATTTAAGAAGACATCACCAGACTAAGCATCCTAACTTTGGCCATGATTTGTCCGAAAATGATCGGAAAAAAAGAGCTACTGATATGACTGAAAGGTTGAATAGACAGCAGAATGTTTTTGTAAAGCAATCATCAGCACGTGAGGCTGCAACAGAGGCCAGTTTTGTTCTGTCATACGACATCATTAAGCATAACAAGCCATTTTCAGATGGTGAATTTATAAAGGAATGCATGCTTGACGTTGTTAATATTTTGTGCCCAGAAACCAAATCCAAGTTTGAGAGTGTGGCTTTATCAAGGAGAACTGTTGTGCGCCGTTTGACTGATTTAAGTGAGGATCTATTGCTGCAATTGCAAGAAGCAAGCAATAGATTTTTGTGCTATTCTTTAGCATTAGATGAAAGTACTGATGTAAAGGACACGGCTCAGTTACTGGTGTTTATTCGTGGAGTAGATCGAAGTTTCAATATATTTGAGGAGCTATTAAGTGTTGAATCACTTAAAGACACAACAACTGGTGAGGATTTATTCCATGCAGTGACAAACTGTATTGAAAGGAACGGACTGTTGTGGAACAAGTTGGTGAGCATAACAACTGATGGAGCTCCAGCCTTAATTGGGAAAAATAAAGGCCTTGTAAAATTGATTGATACCAGAATAAAGGAAAGTCACCCTGATCATTCACTTTTATCTTTCCATTGTATCATTCATCAGGAAAGTTTATGTAAATCTACATTACAGCTCAAACATGTAGTTGATCCAGTTGTACATGCTGTAAACATGATTAGGGCAAGATGACTCTCCCATAGACAATTCCAAGCTCTACTTGAAGATGTTGAAGCAGAACACATTGATGTATTGTATCACAACAAGGTTCGCTGGTTAAGCATCGGCAAAGTATTGAAAAGGGTGTGGAATATGAAAAGTGAGATACTTTTGTTTTTTGACATTAAAGGGGTTGCATGTGATTTTGTCACAAAGATGGAATCTAAGGAGTGGAAATATGACTTTATGTTTGCCGTTGATATTTTGGAAATGTTAAATGAGCTAAATATGAAACTGCAAGGAAAAGGACTTTTGGCCCATGAGTTATACATGCATGTTAAAACATTCCAAACTAAATTGTCTCTGTTTTGTAGACAAATGGAAGTTAAATCATTTTGTCACTTCCCACTGCTTGGAAAGGAAGAAGTACCAAAAAACTGTATTCAAAAGTACATGGCTCAGTGCAATGCTCTGAGACAAGAATTTGAAAGAAGATTTACAGACTTCAGAGACATGGAGCCAAAATTTGATTTACTGACAACTCCATTCACAGCCGAAGTTGATTCAGTTCCTGTAAACGTTCAGCTGGAACTAATTGACTTGCAAGCTGATGGCACATTGCAAGAAAGATTTAGAACAGTGTCACTTGCAGAATTTTACGGTTCTCTTTCTGATGAAAAATTTAGAAATTTCAAACATTTTGCTGCAACAATGTTATCATTATTTGGCTCAACATACATTTGCGAGCAAACATTCTCATGCTTAACAATCAATAAAGCTAAAAACAGGTCTTTGCTAACTGACTCAAATGTACATGCAATTTTGAGAACATCAAGCAGTAATTTTGTGCCAAGATTTAAAAAGATTGTTAAAAACTGTAACCAGCTACATATGTCTCACTAAATATGTGTAATGTGCTGCAATGATAAAGACATTATGTTAATAAACATTTATACTTGTACTTTTGAACGTCTTATTATTTAAACATTGAATACAAGACATTGTTTTATAATTGTAATTTTTTTTATTTCAGATTTAAAATCCATATATACATGTCTATTAATAGAATGTAATTGAAACATTAATATATATTATATTTTATATAATAAAAGCATAATTTGTAGAAGCTGGCCCTTTGCTGGTTACAGACAGAACAATGTGGCCCTTGCTAAAAAAAGTTTGCCCACCCCTGTCCTATTCTTATCAAAGTTCCATGTTATATTGATTCAAACATGTCTATAAGAATCTTGTCCAGAAATTTTCACAGCATAGATTATGATAATTTCAGAAAAGATATCCTAAATAGCTCTTCATGTGATAAACCTCTTTTTGAGAATCTTGTTCTTGACTCTGCTGTCGACCTATATAATAATACACTAAGCAAACTTTTTGATAGACATTGTCCAAAGATAACCAAAGTTTATAAAACTAAATTTAAGAAAACAAAATGGTACACTAATCAACTTCATTCCAAGAAAAAAGCTAAGAGACAAGCTGAAAGAAAATTGAAAAAGCATCAGACCTATGAAAATTTGACTGCCTTTAAAACATTAAAAAAAAGAATATAATTCTATGCTCAAAAGCACTCGTGAAACTTATTACAATGATATCTTCAAAGACTGTAAAACTGACACCAAATCACTATATCGTTCAATAAATAAAATAACAGGCAACACTAATGACAAAATTTACCCCTCCTTTACGAGCACTGGAACAGTAGCTAACTTAATGGTGGACTTCTATAATGAAAAAGTTCTTACTATAAGAAATAAAATATCTTCAAATAAAAGTTTAACTATAAAACATAAGACTAATAGCAAAACCAATCTTAATGATCTGCCTGCAAATAGCTTATTATTACCTGAAACTGATTCAATCAATACCTTATCTGAATTTTCTGAAATTACCCCTAACATGCTTCTTGACATTATTATGACATTACCTAACAAATCTTCAATGAATGATCCAATGCCAGTAACGCTTGTTAAAAAGTTTATTGATATTTTATTAACCATTCTTTTCAACATTATCACCAAATCATTGAAAGATGGAGTTTTTCCAGAAAATTTAAAACATGTTATTGTTACTCCAGTACTGAAGAATAGAAATGCTGACACAGAAAGCTTTAAAAATTATCGACCTATTAGTAATCTATCTTTTGTCTCCAAACTTTTAGAAAAGACTGTTTTATGCCAATTAAATAACTTCCTTTCTTTAAACAATCTCTATAGTATTTATCAGTCTGGCTACAGAACTAATCACTCATGTGAAACAGCAATGCTAAAAGTGACAAATGACATTCAGTCTGTTATTCTAGAAAAAAAACAAACAATTCTAGTATCACTAGACTTGTCATCAGCATTTGATACAGTTGACCATACCTTGCTTTTGCAGCGACTAAACTCAGATTTTAGAATTTGTGACAAAGTTTTGAGGTGGTTTAATTCATATCTTACAAACAGAACCTTTAGCATATGTGTAAACAGAAAACTAGGTAAAACTAACAAACTGCACTTTGGAGTACCCCAAGGCTCATTATTGGGACCTCTTTTATATATTCTATATACCAAAGAAATAGAATATATTGTTTTAAAGCATGGTCTGTCAATACATTTGTATGCAGATGACATTCAAATATATAGCTCTTTTCATCCAGATCAAACAGTGGAAGTTCAAAAACAAGTTGAATACTGTCTTTATGAAATTAAACTGTGGATGTCAGCTAACTTTTTAAAATTGAACGAAGAAAAAACCACAGTTATTGTTTTTGAACCCAAACAAAATTTCTCTCAGAAACAAAATACCTTTTTAAATGTAACTTTTAACAATTTCTCAATTTCAATTAGCAATAGTGTCAAAATCTTAGGTACCGTATTCCTCTAACAGTAAACCTGCCACTTTCCTCTTTTATTGCAAAAAAATGTCAGATATGCATGTTTCATCTGCGTAATTTATATCATATAAAAAATTGCCTTCCTTTGTATTGTCGAATCATGCTAGTAAATAATTTGATACTATCTCAGCTGGATTACTGTAATGCTATTCTTGCCAACACGACCAAAAATGAATTAAAACCACTATAGAAAATTCTTCATAACTCTGTACATTTTATTTATAACTTAAACTGGAATGAACATGTAACACCTTATTTAATCAAATTGCATTTTTTACCCATTAATTATTGCATACTTTTTAAACTTTCCATTATAGATTATAAAGTTGTCAATAATACAGCTCCTATATATCTTTCGAATTCTTTCAATTTACTGGTATATCGACCTACAATTACTCAAAACCTTAGAATTGGTAGTGGAAGTGATATGTTGATGTTAGTCTACAAAAACTCTGTACATAATCAGCTAAATAATAATCTTAGTAAGTTAACCCAAACTTGGAATTCATTGCCATATGAAATTCGTAGTATTTCTGCTTATCCTGTGTTCAAAAAAAATCTCAAAACATATTATTTCAGAGAAGCATATATTGTAAACAATGAATCTGTCTGATGAACTTTTTACTTCTTTCAAACTGTATTTCCTTACAACCAGTTTGATTTTGTTCTATTGACCCAGATTATTTGTGTTATTTTTTGTTTTACTATTACCTATCTGTTACTTTTTTTTTTTTTGTAAGTGTTTAAATTGCTGCTTAAATTTTAATCCGCTTTGAGCAAACAGTTAATTACTGCCCTAGCTTGCATAATTGCTGTTAATGTTAAGCGGAATACAAGAAATGTATTATTAAATATCTACAAAAGCAAGGTGTTGCTTCAAATTAAATAACTTCTGAATTGGGCCTGGAAATCAGGAATGAGATTATTCTGTAAATAATATAATTATGACCACTACGACTAAGCACACTTAAACTGAGCATTCAATGAATTATTCAAAAGATTAGATAAAAGAAAATGCTAGAATAAATTAAGGGTGTGTACAAAACAAAATACTATCAAAATTGATGATGCCTAATTATATCTCTACGCTAACTCGAACTAATTGAGTCTCATTCACTGTTGCCGTTGAAAACCAAACAAACTATATAGAGATTTTCCAAAATTTTAAAACAATCAAGTCGGATCGTCGAACCGTAAGCAAGACTCAACTGATAGATGAAGAGTCCCATGCCGGACTCAAAAATTCTGAAACTTCGAGCCACGAATGTAGATAAAATTCTGGATTAGGACTTTTTCCAGAAATTTGTCGGGTTTGATGTTAAGTTTGGGCAAGAAAAAAACTTTTTTTTTGAAAAGCGTTTTGAAAAACTGAAAGTAAAGCTAAAAAGTTTACGTTTATTAATGAGAACTGTAGAGATGAAATGAAAATTTCTTCGAATGTATTATTATTACGGAGGGATTAGGCAACCAAGTGTGATTCATTTGCCACTTTTAAAACTTATTTTCACCTTTAAAAAATACTTTTATTAATTCATTCATTTATTCATTTTAACTTTATTCTTGACAACCAGCATAGTAACTTTTGCACAATAAAAAGTAGTCGAGAGTCAAGAAAAAGAAGACGCAGAAAAACATCAGACGTTAAAGCATGCAAGAAGAAAGCACGGAAAGAAGTGAAAACACTACAAAGCATGCTGCGTCACCAAAAACAAAAAAAAACGAAAGAGAAAAAAACAAACGAGAAACAAAGTTAAATCGCTGTTAAGTTTTAGAATTGGACAGCCATCTGCAATTATTGTTTGACCGATAGATGACAACTTGTTGTTTGGGCTACCTGAACAAGACATAATACAAAAACCAAAACCAAAAGTAAATTTTTATTAAAAATAATTAATTACTATTCAGCATTTCATTTTTAAATTATTGTAGAAACTGTATCGCTAAATATTTAAATTACCTTTATATAACATTTTCTGATGAGGGATAGCGTATATGTTTTTGTTATGCCTCAAGTTTAAAAAAAATAAAAAAAATGTCAGTCTCTATGGTCTGATAGTTGAAAAAAATTCGAACAGTTTTTGGATGACAGTAAAAAGTCGGAAAGACTATCCCAACTATTTGCTAACTCTGCCAACAAAATGCCCATGTAACTTTGTTCTCTTTTGTTCAAGTCTATATGAATCAATTTTATTTGAGCAGCATGAGCCCGGTGCGTGTTGTACAATGCTCCATATGATATGCGCATAATTTTATTTGAAATATTAAAAATTTTTATTAATAATTTGTTTTTTAAGCGTTTCTATTTGCTGAATTAAAAATAGTTCTTAGTTAATTACTTATGCTGGCATGGGCGTCCGCTGGGGGGCAAAGCGGGTATATGCTCCCTGAAAATTGCCTTTTTATAAAGCAATACTTCAATTTCACTAGGCTATATAAACTGCATTTTTACAAAATTCTGCCCCTCCCAGAAGTTTTACCCCTCCCTGAAAATTGGTTACGGGACGCCCATGTATGCTAGCTCCATCACAACGTCAATCGTCGCTCAAACAACGTCAACCAACATGCAATCAACGCACTTGAAAGCATGAAGGACAAGGACGAATATAGCAACTACATCGCTAATAAAACCACAAATAAAAGACTTCTATGGAGTCTACATAAATATAAGAATCTCAACTAACATCATTCGGGAGTCAACTTCAAACTGTTCAATTGCCATCAAAACCCTGACCTCTTTCTTACATAATTTCGACTACAAAAATAATCTTATAATAATAGCAGGTGACTTCAATCTCGTACTGAACCCGATTGACAGAACTGGCCACTTCACACCAAATACCAATGACAAAATCCTATTTCAAACAATTCTATCAAACTTCGACCTTATTGACTCCTACCGCTCCCTGTATCCCCACTCAAAAACCTTTTCCTTCTCCCGCTCCCTCCCCATATCCAGACTTGACCGAATATACATACCGTCATCATTAATATCAAAAATTACCCAATCCTCCTACCACAACATATCCTTTTCAGATCATAACAAAGCCCCAATCATCACGCTAAAAACACCCTCAAAAACAAAATTTAAAGCATCGCATTGGAAATTAAACAATTCTATCCTCGCAACTCCAACTAACCAACTATACAGCAAATCCTTTATTGAAACCCTTCTCAACCCTATTAACCCTATTGCACAGCCCCTGAAATGGTGGGACCAAATTAAATCCAAAATCAAAAGCCGAATCATTTATTACTCAAAAACACAACAAAATAACATACGAAAAACACAAAATTCACTACAGACGAAACTCAATAAAGCTAAACAACTAGAACATCATGAAGAAATTGCTCTCATTTCACAACAATTGGAACAAATCCAACTTAATCGACAAAAAGGAATACAAATTAGAGCCCGAATACCCCTCCTGTCTAGCATTGATAGCCCCTCCCCACTAGCTGCTATCACTGAAAACTTAACCCAATCCAAATCTCTTCTTCCTGCAGCTCCTAATACCACCCCCTCTACCTCTACAAATCCAACAAATCCAAATAACTTCTCTTCTTTCCTATCCTTTTTTAGAAACCTGTGGAACCCTACATCTACTCACCCAGATCCAACTAAATATCTTGATGAAATATCAGCCACCATCCCTGATGATATTCTTCAAACCCTCCCCTCTTCCCCCTTAATTACATACGACGACATTCGTACAGCTATCAAAACCCTGAACCAAAACTCTTCTCCTGGACTCGATGGCTTCACCCCATGTCTCTACATCACCTTTCCCTCATTAATCCCTATACTATGTCAAACTTTCAATAACTCCTTTATACGCAAACAACTTACTTACTCTCAATCCCTGGCCCTTATTAAACTAATCCCTAAAACACCTAATCCCAAATCTGTTAAAGACTGGCGTCCCATCTCTCTATTAAACACTGACTACAAAATTCTCTCCACAATAATTTCCTCCAGACTAAAACCCATCCTTAACTCTGTCATTTCTCCTGAACAGCAATGTGGCCTCCCAAACAGACAGATCTTCAACAACCACCTAAATATTCTCTCAGCAATAAACTATTCTAAAGACCTCAATCAACTATTAGCAATAGTCCAAATTGATTTTTATAAAGCATTCGACTCTATCTCTCACGAATACATCCTCTCCACAGCCTCGAAATTAGGAATCCCAGATAGTCTATTAAAATGGATCCAAATTTTCCTTTACAACCTTTCAGCCCGACTAAACCTTAATGGCTCTCTATCTGACCTCATTCCTGTTAAGTGTGGCATCCGCCAAGGATGTCCACTTAGCATGCTTTTATTTCTAATTGGCATAGAACCCCTCACAAAAAAAATACTCTCTTCACCAAAAATCCAAGGAATCTCTCTTGGTACTTCATCTCTCAAAGTAACCCATTATGCTGATGATTTATCTCTTTTTATTTCCTCCCCTCAATCCTTCCCAGTCATTCGTGAAATTATTGAACAATTTTCCCTTTACTCTGGCCTCAAAATTAACCAATCCAAAACTTCTATTATTTCTAATTCTCCAGATTTGATATCTTCCTTCCACTCCTCCTTTCCCCAAGGTAAAACTCTCTCATCCACCAAAATCCTTGGAATAACCTTCTCCTTTCAAAATGAAGATCTGTCAAAAAACTGGGACGACCTCATTCATTCACTCCCCCACTCTACTCTCGCCACCCTTAACCCTAAAGATACCTTATTTTCCAAGGTCATCTCTATAAATCAACACGTCTTACCTAAGATTCTTTTCTTATCCAGAATTATCCTTCCAACACCAAAGCAGACCAAAACCCTAACCACTCTACTCTTTAAATTCTTATGGAACTATTCCCCCTTTGAACCAATTAGAAGGTCCACCCTCTATCTTCCCAAATCTGATGGAGGAATCGGCCTCCCCTCTATTGGACTTAAAACTTCAACAGCATTCCTATGGAAACTTATTCTTTTACTCAAATCACCCAAAAACCAACCATACTTTTGGATAAAATACGGTCTCTACAATATCGGAACAAAAATCTTACCCTTAAAACCCGAACTCTATTCAAATTCCCAACCCCACCGTCCTAAACCCAACCCTTTATGGACAAAAACCCTATCTCTCTTTAAAAAGAGTTCCATTTCCGCAGAAACCCTTGATGAACTCACCTTTAAATCCCTCTACCAACTCCTACTTAAACCTGACCCCAATCCCATCCCCTCAATCAACAGTAATACTCCCCATAATTGGCTACGACTTACCCTTGCAAAACCACGACCCTCTCTATTCTCAAATCATGAAAAAGAAATATCCTATAGAACAGCTTACAAAGGATATACCTGGGGATGCTTCTTCTCTAAACATAATTTCAAACCTCGTAACCCCAATGATTTTCACTGTAAACTTTGCTCTTCTCCTTCTGATGATCCTCACCATCTATTCTATCACTGCCCTATCGCACAACACCTAATCTCTGCCTTGGAACCCTTACTTACAACAGCACTAAAACAACCCACCACCCTAACCCAAGACACCCTTCTCTACAACTACACCAACACCACTGGAACAACACACGTCATAATATCCAAACTAGCATCATTAATCCGTTTATCCCTTTTCAATGTAAAAAATTACAGCTCCCTCTATCACAAACCCATTCCATCGTCCTTCCTAAATGATGAAAAATTTAAAATTAAAACAAAATTCAAAACATTTATACAACAATATTTTCCTGACAATGTAAGAAAGACATAAAAACTCAAAACTCTCCATTACTAATACCCTGAAATGCTATGAACAAATCTTTTTCCTGTTTATGAATTAATTACATGTCTGAATCAATGCAATCCTAAACGTTATGTGATTTACACAATCGTTGAAATTTCAGTTTAATACTTCCATATTTGTTTCTTTTTATCTTTTTTCCATATTTTTGTTGTTTTTGTTTTTTTGTTTTTTTTCCCTTATTTCGTGTGTATTATTTCGTGTATCTAAACTTTATAAATACTAATAAACCCAAAAAACCAAAAACTTAAAGGAGACCTAAAACTCAAGACTCTACCTTAACCACCAAATTAAAATATTATGAACAAATGTTTTGTTATATCTGCATGTCTACTGCAATTATTTTTAATTCAAAATATCTTTAAAGTCTACGTGAATTAAAGACTCTTCGCATTTTCATTATTTACCACTACATAAACTCACTTTTTCTTTTAAACTACTTCAAATTCATTTTCTGTCATCAATTATCGTTATCTCATAACTCTTCACTGAAATATTTCACTCGAAATGTAAATAAAAATTTAAAAAATAACACATAAATAATCAAAACTAAATGTATTCAATTTTAACAACCGTGTTTTTATATCTTTCGTATTTTGTGTGTTTACAATTATTATTAAAATTTATACAAAAAAAAAAAAAAAAAGTTAGTGTGCTCTTATTTCTAATTGGAATCGAACCACTTAAAAAAATTACTAGCTTCATCTAAATTCCAAGGAATCTCCATTGGTACCTCTTCACTCAAAGTCAGTCATTATGCCGATGACCTGACCCTTTTTATATATCATCCCCAAAATCTTTTTCTGAAATTCGTGAGATTATCGAAGAATTTTCCCCCTATTCAGGCCTTAAAATCAATCAATTTAAAACCTCCATTATGTCTAATTCTCCTACACTACTATCTTCCTTTCTTTCCTCCTTTCCCCAAGGTAAAACACTTACCTCCACTAAAATCCTTGGAATAACCTTTTCTTTTCATAAAGAAGACCTGTCAAAAAACTGGGACGATCTAATCCGTACGCTCCCTCATACTACATTTGCTACCCTAAACCCAAAAGATTCTCTATTCTCCAAAACTATCTCCATAAATCAACACTTTCTACCCAAAATTCTCTTCCTATCCAGAATCATTCTTCCAACCCCAAAACAAATTAAAACCTTAACCACTCTTCTCTTCAAATTTTTATAGAACTTCTCACCCTTTGAACCCATTAAAAGAACTTCCCTGTATTTACCCAAATCTGACGGTGGCATTGTCCTTCCAAACATTGGACTTAAAATTACCACAACCTTTTTATGGAAATTTATACTTCTCCTCAAAACCCCCAATCCCCAAGCCCACTTCTGGATGGCTTATGGAGTTTATAATATTGGCACAAAATTCTTACCTATAAAACCCGATCTATATTCCAACTCCCAACCCCACCGTCCTAAACCAAACTCTCTATGGACCAAAACCCTCTTTCTGTACACAAAAATCTCTAATCCTTCAGAAACCATTGACAATCTAACTTTTAAATCACTTTACCAAACTCTCCTCAAACCCGAACCAAACCCTACCCCATTACAAACACCACTATCCCTCATACATGGTTATGGTTTACACTTACAAAACCCCGCCCTTCCCTCTTTCAAACCTGGAAAAGGAAATATCCTTCAGGACAGCTTATAAAGGCTACAAATGGGGATGTTTCTTTTTAAAACACAACATTAAACCTCGCAACCCGATTAATTTTCTTTGTAAAATCTGTCTTTCTCCTTCCGATGACCCTCACCATCTTTTCTTTCACTGTCCTTTCACTCAAAAACTAATTTCAGACCTAGAACCCCTCCTCACTGCTGTACTAAAAAAACCTACTACCCTTACACAAAGCACTCTTCTTTTTAACCATACCAACACAATCGGTGCACCACACATATCATTACATCTAAATTAGCCTCATTAATCCGACTCTCCATGTACAATCTAAGAAATTACAACTCCTTCCTGAACTCTCCCGTTCTTACATTCCTTCTTATAGAAGAAAAATATAAAATCAAAACGAAATTCAAAACATTTCTAGAAAAACATTTCCCAGATAACACAAACTAAACTATACATGTTAATCTTTTGTTCATTTTTCGTTTCCTCTTCCTCAAAATACAGCATTTAAGTTTATCACTTTAAATTAGTTTTTTTTCTTTTCTTCACATTCGCTTTAAATTAGTCTTTTTCTTTTCTTCACATTCGCTTTTCGTTATAAAATCATCGTAATGTCAAATCGATAACCAATGGTATATAAAAAATTTTTTCATCTTCTTAAAAATGTGTGTTCTTTTTACTTTGATTTTTGTGTGTGTTTATAACTATTATTTAAATTTTTATACAAAAAAAAATCAACTTCCGGACGCGTTTAATCGTTTATAAGCAACGTAACGAGGAACCGTCACGTGACCAGCACGAAGCCAAGTGGAACGTTCCAACGGTTTGTTAGTTAAGTTCGCTACAGTGGTAATGATGCATGGTGGTACAATTGTACAAAATAGTGGAATCTACCTCACAGAACTCTGGGCCAATGTTTAGCACCAACATCTTGCCAATGTTTCTTAAGTTGGCAGTTAGCGTTTTGCCAACGTTGGTAAGATTGCTGAAGTATTTGGGAAGCTGCAGTAGCATGCGCTGGTCATTCATAGTTAAGACCCGTTTCCACTACGAGCGTGGAAAAAAGCATTCTTTGTTTGTTCTATTGCTTTTTTTTTGCGCTCGCTTCAATTTTAACCGCTCGCTTCAATCGAAGATCAATAAAAGAGACAAAGAATGCTCCTTTCCACGCTCGTAGTGGAAACGGGCCTTTAGCCAACTCTCTACAGCGTCTGGAATTTCAGTGTTGGCTAAACGCTGGCAAAGCGCAGTTTATCAGTGTTGGCGGAAAATGTGATTTTGGTGCACTCGACTCTGAACCAACAAATAAAAACAAAATTTGGAGTCTTATTGCAAAAACCTTTACAAATTTGCATTTAAATTCACAAGAGTAATTGATCGTTCCTCCATTAAATGTTAGAGTGCTTTACTAAAGGTTGTATGATGGTTGCTATAGCTTGGGGTTTCTTCAAGAAGTCACCGTAAGCAATTTTTGTCCGTGAAACTAATCCAGATACCCCTGCAGTTACTATTGCTTCTTGAGACATTCTTTTTCTCATAGTTTCTTCTTTATTCCATCCTATTGCCGAAAGAGGAATTCCGGGTTAGTTTTACCAAAAAATTGTTTACAATGACTTCTTGAAAAGACCCATAGCTTGTGCGTACCCGGGTTGTGATTTTCAATCTAAAGTCGTAACAGAAGCCGTTGCTTGCGCAGTTCTGCAAAATCACACATTTAGCTATGCTGTTCCTGGGCCCAACTTAAATCGCGCGCCCTCAGATGGACCAAAACTAGCGAGACCCAGCATTGATGTAGGTGTGTCTCTGGAAGCGTGGAATGTGTTCACTCGCCGCTGGCGGATGCAAGGATCAGGAATTAATGAAGCTTCAGCCACTGCGCGACTCTTTCAATGTGGCAGTCAAAGCTTAGGAGATGGTTTGTTAAAATCAGATGCGGAGATTGTTTCTGAACCCTTGCAGAAGTTACACTCCGCCATGCGTCGACTTGCAGTTATCCCGGTAGCTTCTGGCGTCTTACGATCAGATCTCATCCAAACGCAGCAACTGCGAGACAAATTCTTTCGCGCATTTGCAGCGAGAGTGCGCGGCAAAGCAGACACATGTGCGTTTACGGTTGACTGTCAACCACACTGACCACATGATTTGTGACACCCTGCTAAATGGCATTGCCGATGATGAGATCCGCCGAGAAATTCTTGGGAGCGCGGAAGTGCTTACACGTGCCGTCAACTAGATCGTTGCTCTGGTAGAAAGCAAGGAGATAGCTCGCAACACTGTCCTCTCGACCAAGGTCACATCCGTGTCAACCGTATAAGCGCCCATATAACGCAGATCACAGAACACGTCGTAATGCAACTCCACGTCCGCAATCCATCAATTCACTTGATCGGTCAAAACAATCACGTTTTCCGCTCTGCCAGTAACTTTATCAGTTCTACCAGAAAGGACCTCGTGGTTTGAATATTAAACCTTACAACATGTGTATAGACTGCTACCGGACGCAGAGACACCGAAGATGTCACCTCGCTCTTAATTACCATCTGACCCAGGCCTACAAACTCTTGAAGTCACGTCGAGTACGGATCCTCAATCGAGTTCGGTAAGAATAAACCACTGACCAGCCTTGAGGCGCAGACCAAAAAGTGCAATATGCCTTTGTCTGAAGTATATACAAATGTCACCATTCATTGCTCTCGTTATGTATTTAAAGACGGTTAGTGGTCAAAAGCACATACGTATAAGCAAACACCTTAAAATCCAGGTAACGATTTCAGTCGATTGTACTCATGCCCATGTCGATCCTACGTCAGCCAGTGCTACAAATGTCACTATCGCCGACACGGTTCTCAAGTGAATGTATGGTCTCTGGTTCAATTTTTGTAGCATGGTTTCCCACGTGACATCCTGCGCCCAAGCTGGTGGTAGCCAATCATTCCTTCAAATTAATTGCGCGCACGCTCTTTGCCATTATTCAAGCAATGTCATGTGGTACCATGCCGTGCCACGGTTTACGTTAGTGCCGATGTTAAGGCTCTCTTATCGCATGATATACTGGCGGTACTATACGGTAGAGTTACCATATCTAAATTGGCGGAATTCCGGACAGACATAGGGATACCAGCCAAAAAAAGTTTGGTGGGGCGGACAAAATAAAATTGTTTGGGATTCTAGGATGAAGGCCAAAAAAAAAGTCAGAATCAACCTCGAATTTTTTAATTTTTGTGCCAAACTCATGGTATTCTCTGAAAAAAAAGGTCTTCAATTCAACCAACGGAAAGCAATAAACACGCAAGTTTCATGTCCATTCCATGTCATTTTAAAATCTTATTCTAATACTCTAAAATTCCGAACAATCTTCTAAAAACTCCGGATATTAAACAATTTTATCCAAAATTCCGGGCATGTCCAGAATTTTCCGAACCTATACTAAGGAGCTCTCCCCCAGTTTTCCATCATTGAGCGAGCATGCCAATACTGAGATGCAGGAACATGCTGCTGAACCTGCTGATGTCACTAATGCGCACTTCACGCGCACTGCCACGAGTGGCTGTGCCTCACCGGGCGACTAAAATCATTCATGCGCTTGCCCTCAACGTATTGCCGTGCCGCCATCCCCACGGTCGCTACCATTTCGCTGTATTCCCAAAAAAATTGATCAAATAAAAACTTGGCTATTGGAGCGATATGCTTTCGCCGAATTTAACACATGTTCGTATCGCCCTCTTTATTGCATGACGGGACCACTAATTAAAATCCATATCATGCCCTCAGCGAAACCAAAAACTTTCCATACCCCGGCTTCTATTCCTCTTTATTGGCAACCACAGGTCCATGCCGACCTCCTTCGGGATAAAGCCCAAGGAATTTGAAAAATAGTCGGCAGCGTGGTCGAGTGGTTAAAGCGCCGAGCTTATGATTAACATGGTCTCGGTTCAAAACCCACTCGCCCCATTCTGTTGTGTCCTTGAGAAAGACACTTTGCGGCACTTTCCCCTGCCTGGTGGTCTTGGCAAGCAGCTCTAAATTACAGTCATATCTCTATAAAATTACAAGTGGACAGCAATATCTTGGCATTTCCAGAAGCAGGTCGGGGTAAATGCCTACCCTATGTATTAGCGCCTCCGACGCTTTCCTGCAAGTTAGGAGGATAAATATAGAGATAAAATAAAAGGTCCCTCACGGTGAGCCTATTCAATGGTTCCATCGCATGGTGATTACAAAAAAATCTGATGGTACACCTCGATGGACTGTAGATTTATCGCCGCTGAACAAAGTTTGTTGTTAGGAAACACCTGCGTCGGAAACACCCTTGAGCTAGCCCGGCGGGTATCGAGTAATACTTGGAGAACTGTTACTAACGTTTGGAAAGGATACCATGGCGTTCCACTACGGGAGTCAAATCAAAATCTCACCACCTTCATCAAGTCGTTTGGACGATGGCGATATACAAGGGCACCACAAGGTTTCCTTTATTCGGAAGATGACTACAATCGTTGCTTTGCCGTCATTTTGTATGATTTTATGCGAAAGAAGCGATTCGTGGATGACGCTGCGTTTTTTGACGAGAGCCTAGAGCAGTGGTTCCCAACCTTTTTTATATGGCGGCATACCATATTAATTAGCTGTGTTAATTTATTTATAAAGGATTTTTTGTCGAACTTGAGTTTTTTCAGTCCATGCGTGCTTGTTTGTTAATTTGGCAACTGTGCGTTTTTCTGCTTGTTTTTTCCGCTGCTTTTCCACCTTGAATAAGCGCGCAGTTATGAGAAGCGCCTTTTTTTCCTTAGAGTTTTTCTCTGGACGGTAAAGATTTATTTTCAGAAAGCTTAAGTCGTGCACGAGGGTGACCGTGAACTTTGAATCGTCGACAGTATTGAAAAAACCGTTTTGTCGCCTTCGTCTCATCAACTTGGTTTCTTCGGCATTCATCTTTCTTCATTATCGTCAAATTCATTTTTAACTGTAAACTACTGCAATATATTTTTCTGAACGCTTCGTACTGGACAACAAATTTGAAATTATCCGGTTTTCGACTTTTAATAAATTTAATTCAACTACATCAAGAGTTACAAATAGATCAGGGCGAGGGACGCGTGTTTTTCAATCTGTTGGAAATTCAGTCAAGTTAAAATTTAATTCTTCGTTGGAATCAACAAGCTATTTAAATTTTCGCGGCACACCCATTATATCAGTTAATAAACAAAGGTCTTCACTTAAAATCTGTCAATGATTTCTCGATTTTTGTCTTAAAATCATGGTGATCTCTAAAAAAAAAGTCTTCACTTAAAATCTGTCTATGATCTCCCAGATTTTTCCCAAAAGCCTACTTTGCACTTTGAAGCCAAAAAAAGCCAAAAAGCCGAGCAAAATTTTTAATGCCTCAAGGGTATCGCTTCGCGGCACACTGGTGTACTTGTTGCGGCACAGCGGTTAGAAACCACTGGCCTAGAGGAACATTGGTGGCACTGGCCTAGAGAAAACCGTTTCTCAGTCCGAAACGTAAGTTCGAGTGGAATGACAATCTCAATAAAGCATTTTCGCATTCGAAAGATGCTATCATTGACGCTATACGTAGCGGCGTGGAAATTTTCGATCCGACTCGATGGACTTGCTTGCGGCCGAACTGGTCGAACCGGGACATCGGATATTTTCTGCTTTAAAAACACTGTGTCTATCCGTCCACCCTCCCTGAATGCTGTTCCAACGGGTGGCGAGTAACTCTCGTGGAGTCTCGTTTTCTCTCTTCGGCTGAACAACGTTACGCCCCAATTGAAGGAAAAGTCTTAGCTGTAGCTTGGGGACTCAAGCAGACTAAATACTTTACGCAGGGCTGCGATAATTTAGTAGTTGTCACCGACCACAAGCCGCTATCAAAAATTTTTGGTGATTAAACTCTGTAAAAAATCAGCAACACTGGGCTCTTTCGATTAAAGCAATGCGCTTTAATGTGGCGTTTTGACATTGCACACTTGCCAGGGTCAACTAATTCTGCTGCGGAAGCTGCATCGCGACACTCAACCACATCTGAATTTTTTGCAACCATTTCAGGTGCCGAGCGTGATTCTCTAGACTTTTTCAAAGACGCTTTTCTTGCCTCTGTTCGGCAAAACACCACGCTTGATGAGGTGACTTTAAAGTGGGAGAAGATTACCCGACACACTGCCAGTGATGCTGTACTAAATGATTTATTGTCCGCCATACAATGGAACTTCGATGTAATTTTCCGCCGAAGGAAGGTATTTGTCAATACAGTACCTTCTCTACCGCGACGATTTTTATATTTCTGACTGTGTTATTTTATACAACAATCGTGCTGTTATTCCGCCTCCACTCTGTTTGCTTTTCAATTATTCTAGTTAAAGTGGTTAGAAATGTTTGGTGTGATTGTCGCCTGTGTTCAAGTAGTCAAGGGTCAGTGTTGACGCCTTGAAAGTTAATTTTATATTGGGATAGAATTGTTGGACAAACTATTAAGGTTAATATTAGCCATCGGGATGCTAATTTATTCCTAAGGTTAGTCAGTACAAAATTATCAAATAATTATTCGCAGTTGTTCGCGCTGTGAATAGCTTTAAAGTTTTGTAAACCTTGAGAATCAAGTTTTACGAAAGTTGATCAAGTTGTTGTTTTTTAATATATTTTTTATAGATAGAAACTCTGGTTTTTTTCTATCCGTTGAGAGAAGCTTTCTTGAGAGTTCATTCGTGCTGAGCCAAAACTAACCGTATTAAAAACCTCAGTCTCACGACTCTGTAACATCACTTTAAAAACTATAATACTTCATGAAAATCAATTAAGAAGAGAATCGAAAATTTCAACCGTTCAGTAGTTTAATATCTGGGCACCTCTCAAAGAATGACCAGTTTATCCCAATTCTCAATTAAACTTTTAGTAACTACGTCGTCATCAGGCCAGTCAAGAAGCTAAATATTTGTTATAATGATTAGATGATGATGATAATTGCTCGAAAGGTCCAGTAAGTAAGACGTTGAGTCTGATAAAGTAATTCAATAAGAAATAAACACTTATTCGAGTGCGGAAAAGACTAAAAAATATAATTTATTTTAAAATTTTTGTAGCATCAACCGGTTGGAAAAATTCTTTTTTATTTACCACCATGGTTCTGAAAGTTTTTGCCACATTCCTCCCTCTTAGGACTCAAATACCGTTATTCCTTACATTAACTTGAAGAAAATTTTTAATTGTTACGTTAAATCAGTATTTATAAATGAGAAGTCAAAAAACCTTGCTGATGTGTCAAAATGAAGAAAAACGGTATCAGATTCAAGGTGAAGACCTTTTTTTTTTTTTAGAAAACACTACGTTTTCACTACGCTCAGTCAAATTTACCTTGGTCGCAGACATCTTTGCAAATCGTTGTTTTTAGCAATTTTGGGTCTCCGAAAAAAAGCCTTGAGAAACACTGCGTTAAATGAAGACCTTTTTTTGATCTTTGATTAATTCTAAATCCTAGTTGATTAACAAAATTACGTTCAAATTAAAATGAAGATCAAAAATGGTTTTAACCTTGATGATGGCCGGAAGTTAAGATTGGTTAATCAATAAAGTGAAAACCATTTTTCTTTTTTTTTGGTCTTCACATTAATTTGAACGTAAATTTTGCTGGTTGACCGAGATTTGGATTACAAATTTGGTTGAAAAAAAAGGTCTTTACTTTTATAATAGTCGTCAATCAACTGCTAAAGACGTAAATTTTGGTTGAACATACGTTGCATTAAGATTCTCAAATTCCTCCTCCAGCGATTTTGAGTTCCTCTTTCAGAGCCAAGTGGCTTTAACTTTAAGAAACACAGTGTTTCAGTGTTTCTGATCTACCACTTTCTGTACTGCCTAGATTTTAAATTTTGACTCTTCCTTATAGCATTAAATTACTTTTGTGCTCTTAAAAATATGTAGGCTAACAAACAATGCAAAATAAAAGTAGAAAACTTGATTACAGGTCAACACTTCTTTCACTTTTCACGTTCAAAAATGACCTAACCTATAACAAAAAATTAAAAAAAAGATTTTTTAAATAAACTTTAAAAAAATAGCGATCTTACTTTTAAAAATTTTAATACTTCTTACTTTTTAAAGTAAGTATAGTTTAAAGTTTAAAGTATAGTTTTTAAAATACTTTAAAAACTATACTTTAAAAAAAGTTGACTTTAAAAAAAGATAAAAACTTTTTAAAAAAGTTGAATTAAACTTTTTCGTATTCTGGCTGTCCAAAAATGAGAATTCAATGCAAAACTAGAACAGAGACAGATCTACCAAATTTAGTAGATCCTGCTCATCAAAGTTTTATTGACAAAGCAAAACAAAATATTATACAGAACCAGTTCGCACTTATAAGCAGATTAACTGAGAAAAGAAGAAAGATTTGTAGTAAAAATCTTACCGTCACCCTTATCTATAAAAGTAATTAACAGTCTTTTTCAATCGAGAGCGAAAACAACTTTTCGTGCAAAGTGACCTACAATTCGACAATCACTTTCTTATAAATCTTAAGATTTTGTAGTGCATTATTTGGCAGGTCGGATGAACTAACATCAAGGAATCCAGCTTACTGGCTCTAGTTTGGTGACAGGAATACTCGTAGATTCATGAGTAAATAATAATATCAATTGCTTTTCTACTTTAGAAGTCATATCTTGGTAAATAAATGTTTTAACTATTTCCGATATTTTTGTATATTTCCTGCATTTATTTTTTGATAAAACAATAGAATTCCTCAAAAACAATAGTTAAGCTAAGTTTAAAAAGCATTGTTTTGAGGAAGCATCAAAAAACTTTGAGGGATGAAAGAAGAGATAATCAAAATTGTATCATATTCGCGCTTGTTGCTAGGATCGACTTGACTAGAACGGTGGTTTTCAATCTTTTTTTATACCGTGGCCCACTTTTTAACCCAAGGTAACTTAACGACCCACTTTGGTAAACAAAATTTAATTTGCGTCTCAAAAATCTAATGAACTCTAAAAAAAAGTTCTTCACTTGGCATTTGTTTCCGATTTTTCGATCATAATGACATCATTCTACAAGTCTCATATTGCTTTCATTCTAATTTATGTTCTGTGGCCCACTGAAAACAGCGCCATAGCCCACCACTGGGCCAAAGCCCATCGATTGAAAACCACTGGGCTAGAACAAAGGCAAACGCGCGAAACAATATCACACAAACAACAAAATAGAACCGAGTGCGCGGCTAAAAAAAGACAACTTGCAACTAACATGCTTGACTGTCTGCAATGAAGGTAATTTGAGAAATCATAATGACGTAATGTAGGCCCGAATCGCGACCAGCGTCTTGCGAAATCGATCGATCCACCAGTGCAAATCATCACTTGCTGGATGTCGCTGTTCCGTTGGGTTTTTTGAGGCCAGCTTGCAGCCTGGTGAGAGCTCTTACGGCATTTATCGACCTCTACCAAAATGAACTACGTTAAGCAACAAATTTGCGATGGCCTCAAGTGAGATCATCGTCGACCTTAGATTGTCAAGAAGCAATAGTTATTTTAATAAAAAATTTGTGTTTTGAACAATTATGCTTTAAAATAATTTGATAAAAATAATTTGATAAAAAACATCTTCGATTCATTTAAGCTTTATTCGACATCGTCTTGTTTTTCTACAAGCGAAGGCGGTGAACCACAAGTATGCCGGCTTCATGAAACGCCAAACAGAACCATTTAAACCCACTAGGAAACAAACATTAACTTTAAAAATCACTCAGAAACTTACCATCCACTTCCGTCTGGAAACAAATTTCTTCAAGTTCACAACCGCCACCATCAAGCTCTTCCGAGGAGCGTCCGGTAGGGTTTGTGTGTCCTGGAGGAGGAACGGATGATGTAGACAGTCTTCACATGATGGTCTACGGCTGAAAATAAACAGAAAAAAAGTGATGAAAAAAATCGTAATTTTAACTGAATATAAAAATACAGAACTAACTTTTTTATTGAAGCATTTGCATGCAAGTAAAGAATATGTTGCATTGAGCGGTCAAGATCTAACGACAAACAAGCAAAAGTAAATACTGTATGTATTGGACAACATATTTGCACTATTAAAAAATCCTGGCTAAATACCGAACACAATGAACTAAAGACGAAATGAGGAGATTCGGGCGAAATCCTGCAATATCACCACGACCGATCTTGCCCTAAAGTATGAGTACTTGTCTTGTTTATTTTTGATACCGGTATTTCCACGAAACATATGTCGTCCGTTAAGTTTTGCTGTTTCTAGTAATTTTGTTTTTTACCCAAAGTAAGATCGCAAAGCAGGCAAGTACAAAGCGTCTGCTTTTTATTATTTTTATTTTGACATACATAACCCTGAGTATACAAAAAGCAGTAGAGAGAGGATCATCCAGTCCAAAGTTTCTCAAACTATGGGTCGCGACCCCAAATGGGGTCGCCTAAAATAATTTTTTTAGAGATCATCAAAAAAACTTTTTTTTTTAGAGATCACCATGATTTTGTGAGAAAAATACGGAAAAAGGAGATCGATTCGAAGTGGAGATCTTTTTTTTTTTTTAGAGAACACCCTGATTTTGAGAGAAAATATGCAAGCCCAGATCAGACCTCTTTTTTCTCAGGTAACATAAATTTTTTGAAAATTTTTGCCTCGGGCCCCTAAATTGGAATATCCACCACTGATGCTGTACATGATTTTTCCTGCACACGCGTGGTTTTCCACAGGAAAAATTAAAGTAAAATTAGCCTACACATATAAAGGTCGCACAAAAATTTATTTTTTAAAATGGGGTGTAGAACAAAAAAGTTTGAAAAGCCCTGATCCAGTCAATGGATGGTCGATCAAGTTAATTGGCCTCGTTACATCAAAGTTAATCAAAGAAATAATTAGATTAAAAAAACAATTAAATAAGAAATAAAGAGATAATTAAACATGAAACTGTACGGAGCGCACGGCTTTTAAACACAGTTCAATAAAAAGTTTATTTTTACAAATTACGAAAACTTTAGTAACAAAAAATTTTTGTTTTTCTTTTCAATGCCATCATCGCAAAAGCGCAAGAAAAAAACGCAGAAAAAAAATTTGGTGAATATTTGTAGTTTGTATTTTAGTATCCTCATAGCTATGCACTATTAATATTAAAAAGCTACCAGTACAACTGTGTTGGGAAAACGTATTCACCGTAATACCAGTGCCAACAATAAAAAAGAAAGATTAAAAAGGTAATGACTTCTCTCACTAGGCATTAATATCGCTAAAATCTTTAAATGCTCTACCAGTGACAATACCAAATCAAAAATCAGCAAGGTATTTTTATTAAACTGACGTTTCGTCGGTCAGAAATCAACCGATATCTCCAGAGATTAAAACGTTCGCAGTAACAACTTTGTTATCACTAATCGTAGAAATGCATTCAACAGATATCGGTTGATTTCTGACGGACGAAACGTCAGTTTAATAAAAATACCTTGCTGATTTTTGGTTTGGTATTGTCACCGGTAGAGTATTTAAAGTTTTTAGTCACAAAAAAGAAAGTTATTGTAATTGAGTGTGCATGTAAGCATATGTATACATATTTTTTTCTGTCTGCAAGATAAGAAAACTTGATTTTATTAAAATAAAAAATTCATTTAAATAAAAGATTATTTAAATAATTTGATCTTTGTCTTTAAACTAAATTGCAAATTTTACTTTTCTAATAACCTCGTTTATAAGATATGGTCTCCACGATTAAAGTTATTTAAATAAACGATTAAAGTTATTTAAATAACTATTAAAACGTGACTTGCAATTTCAAGCGACGTTACAAAGCGGACAAGTTACTTTCTCAAGTTAATAAAGGCCTTGGTTAAATTCTAAAATGACTAATCACAGGGGACCTTTCCGTCTAATCTTATATAGAAATCTACTTCACACAAGCATTCATTACGAGCTTTCTTTCGACAAAAGTTATTTTAATTTAGAATGAGAGATCGCGTAAACTAGAGGTAAACAATCAAGCTAAAATTGGCTTTAGAGTACTGTAGTCGTAATTAATCACGAAAACTTTCACAATATATCACTATATGGTCGCAACCAAGCCTTTACAGGAAATATTTATTCCAGAGTAAATAGCCCACCTCTCCTGTCTGGTCAGCATTTTCGTAATAAAGTCTTTGGCTTCGTCAGAAATTTCATCGAAGCATTCGTCGTCAAAGTCGACGTCACACGCAGTGACGTTGGATAGGGTTTCCTGATCTGAGTCCCCCATAAATGGGGAAAGTCCCGACAATCTGGAAAAAAATGGAAGGACATTCCAAACAGCAGAAAACCATAACCTTTTTAAAATGTTTAAAGTTGCCAAGAGCGATCGCGAGAAAAATACAAATTGCTTTAATGCACAGCAAGACCGGCTCGAAATTCTCTTTCGCGGCGATGCACTTTTCGATCCCCGAGGGCGGCTCGGAGTCGAATTATAATGAGCTAATATAGAAAATTAAAAGGCAAACGTGCGGTAAGGTTGGTTAATTCGTGCCCACTTTTCGATCAAGTGATTTATGAACAGCAGTTGCAAAACGGTTTCTCACAACGTCTTCAATCATCACAAAGACGGTAATTTAAACCAATTTAAATTGCAAGCGAACATAGGTGTTGCTTTATAATGAAATATTATAAACAAAACTATTTTGTTCTATTGTGGGAATATCCGAATACGGTAAGGCGAAAGTGGATTTTTCGCCAAAATTAATGTGCTTCGTTTTCGTAAATTACTAGTTTTGTTGCAAAAACATCATTAAAAATTTTAAATAAAAACAGATTTATTTCGTACAAAAGAAAAGTTATTAAAAAATACAGTTTCATATCGAATCCTTTGTGACGCAAACGGAAATAGACAATTATTTTTTTTTAAACAACTTTGTTTTAAGCAGACGCAATCGATAAGCTGCTTAAATTTAAAGAGATAGAGAATTTGATTTTCTTCAAAGTTCACTTAAACAACAGTGATCTCTATATTTTTAATATTCTTAATTAAAAAAATTCGGAGGTTTTGTTGAGTGTGATTTTATAAAGATAAGGACGCGAGCTTGATGCCCAGTCATTACAGTTATTTTTCGTTGTGCCCTTCGGAAAGACACTTTACGACGAATTCCTAAATGAGGTCATTCATGGGTCATTTTTTCTACTTTCAATGGTGATTCCAATTAAAACGTAAAGTAGCACCAGGTCGATAGCAATTAGCTATAGTCTAGGCTAGGGGTTTTCAAACGGACGTTGGGGCCCCCCAAGGGGGCCACCGGGCCTTCACCAGGAGGCCCCGAGAAGAATCCTTATTTTGGACTTTGATTACTTTTGGGACAAAATTGACAAAATCAGAAACAGTTTCAAAGTGATGATGACCTTTTTTTTGGTCTTCACATAAATTTTGGGATCAAAATCGGATACAGATTCAAAGTGATAAATTTTTTATTATTTCTTTCTTTTATTTTTTGGTCTTCAATTAATCTCTGGGACAATATTATAACCAAGGGGGTGAGAGTCTCTAAAAAGGGGCCCACGGACCAATAAAGCCTGAGAACCACTGGCCTAGGCTACAACGAAAAAAGAGCAAAACAGAAATAATCAAACCTTTTTCTCTTTGACTTTAGACAATTTACTTAAAAAGTGAAACAAGTCAATTGGAATAAAAGCGGATTTTTAACATTGCATTTATGACAAATGAATACCTCCATGCAACAACACACCGCGCACATGATCTTTCCACTTGTTGTTGCAATGCATTAGTTATTCGTGATAGCAACGAATTTTGTTGCTAATTGCCTCTTTAGGTCGATTCATTTATTAATATTCATACTACAATAACCTGAAAACTAATTTTTATACAACCGTTTTCAGTTAAAACTAAATTAAAACGGAATTTAACATTGAAATTTTGATCTCAGTTTTTAAGATTTATTTTTTAGGGGACCGCAAAGAAATTTTGAAAATCTAATATTTATTTTACTCTAAATGTACAAAAAGTTTTGCACTCCTAAGAAACATATTTTGTTGGTACAGCACGCCGATGCATGGTTTCAGATTCAAAACAATCCTAAAAGATCAAGGTAGAAAGAAAAGTAAATAAAATAGAAAAATTAAATTGATGTGTTTTAAAGAGTGTTTGATATAAAACCCAAAGCTTACATAAATTTGACATCTATTTTATGAAAGCGCACTTGCTTCGTCCTATAATAGAAACTAACCAAACACGCCAAAAAAATTACGTTATGCACGAGAAGAGAAACAGTATCACAGGCAATAATTCATGATAATTTAAAGTGACATTGAAGAATATCGCTGACTTTTAAAAACAATTTCAGAGTATATAAATAAACTCTACAATTTTTATTCCAGAGCTTTGCCCAATTTATTTCCAGCGATGGACAACTAAAAACCTGTCTGAACTCGATCTGACCGGAAAGAAAGTTTTTAAGCAATCATCTTCTCGGAAATATTCCAATAGACACTAAGTGTCCGCTTAGTTTCTATCCATTGAATCTTACATTCAGCATCACCCATACCGACCTTTAGTTTTGGAACAGCAATGCAATTAAGTAAGAAATCATGAAAAGTCAAGTGATGAAAAATATTTTACCGGAAAGAATAAAAATATTTGTCTGCTAGGTAAAAAATGTCGACAAAAAACGCAAAATAACGTCAAAATATTTTTACATTTAAAAAATTTTTATCACTTAACTTTTATAGGTGATGAAATATTGTGGTTTAAAATCAAGTTGCCTATAAGCAAAAATTAACTTAACGGCGACTGGATTTGAGTACTGTAGGTTGTTTTGTAAATTAGTAAAAGTTGGAGATATACTATAACTAACTTAATTTAAAGGTTTGACGTACCATTTATATAAAAAAATATCAGGTTAAAATAAACTTAATGTCCAGCGATTGATGATTGCATAGTTTATAAAACTTTGCCCTGCTGAAACTGTTGCGTTTTTGTTACCATATTTCTTCGAATAAAATGCGCACATTCTATTTTTTTTTATCACGAGTTTGTGCAGATTCTAAACAAGGGCGCATTCTATTTTTTGATAACAACTTTTGGCCAACTTTAACCCTACCGTACTCTATTTCAAAGTAGCTTCGACAACCTTAAATCCAAAATAATCGGTGTTTTTATACCGAACAAGTTATAAAAGTGCGCATTTTAATCACAGAAATACGGTACTTCTAGGCAAAAGTTTTCGCAAATTTCCAATTGGAAGACAAATGTTTTGGCTTCACGCTTTTAAACTAATCAAATAATTTGTTTTGACCAAATATAAAGTAGCCCAGTAGCTTCATAAAAAGCCATATTGACGACAATAAGGACCTATTTCTGTTTTTGAAATTGATTCTCGGAAATTTAATCAGGCATGAGAATCGTTTATTTATCTTTCAAATTAAAGTCAGCAACAGGTTTTCAAGTAATGTTTTATCTGAAATGAGTGAAAGGCAATTTCGAAATTTGAGTAACCACCCATGATTTGTTTGGGAATTTTGCGTCACAATACACCACCATGAGAATGATTTATTATCTTTCATAACCACAGCAGGGAATAAACACTAACCAGGTTTTCAAGTACAGTAATGTGAGTTTTTTAACTAAATTAAGCAAGAGAAAATTTCGAAATTTGAGTACTTACGCACATTTTGTTTGTGAATTTCACATTACAATATAGTACAATATGAGGCATTTAACCAATCAGGTGAAAGCATACGGGTGAAACACCAATTTACTCACAGCACGTATGTGATAACCCCAATGCTCCAAACGTCCGTACCCTTTCCAAGTGGGTCAAAGTTTACCACTTCCGGAGCCACAAATTCAGGAGTTCCAAACATTATTTTCAGGGGGGTATTTGGAGTGTATCTTCTTGCAAAGCCGAAATCGATTATTTTGATCAGGTCGAGACGGTCAGGACTGAGACAAAGAATATTTTCTGGCTGTAAAAACAACAGATTTAGTAATCACAGGACCTTAAAATACTTTTTTGTAGACGGGAAAAGGTTTTGGAGGTCTTACTTTAAGATCAAGATGAAGAATGTTGACAGAGTGCATGTAAGAAAGCGCCTCACAAATCTGACGCAAATAAACGACCGCAAGTTGCTCTGTGAGCTCGAACGAGTCATCAGCAATTCGCTCAAAAAGTTCACCTCCTGTGACGCTGAAATCCAACCAATTACAATATATCAATTTACTTCGAATGCAACATAAGTTAAAACTCAAAACAAGAAGAAAATTTGGAAAACATATGAATTTGTTAGCTGTGAATTTGCTTTTAATCACTTCCTTTTATAAGGCAATTTTTTATTATTTTTAAATGTAAACTTTTGGGGTCTAGTATATTTACAAGTTTGTAAAAATAGACAAAGCCCAGCTTCAATTCAAAAAAGTTAAATCCCATCAATCAAAAAAGCTCAGCTCTACTAAACAAAGGAAGACTCTAACCCTATTCAATCAAACAGAACTTAATATGACAGTCTCGATACCCCGTTATTCGGCATTTCCGCAATCAGCCTAAATGATGACGTCACACACACTCACAGTTCGAGAACAAGTGTGACGTCGTTCTTTCCAAAAATAGCATCGTGTAAATGCAGCAGCTTGGGGTGGTTGAGTTCGTTCATGATCGAAACTTCGAGCTCGAAGTCCTTGCGCTGGCTCGGGCGTCGGCACGCGCAATGCTTCGCCGCGAATTTGCCGCCGGAAGCTTTCTTTTCAACGAGCCAGACTTTGCCGAATCGACCGCTGAAAAACCAGTCATGAAAGTATAAAACTTTTTTTTAACATAAAATGAAGATGAAGAGAAGAATTGCAGTGAAATAAATTGAAGATAAATTCTTAATTTAACGATTTAATAATAAGATGCTTTGAAAAAGTTTTAGCGAAGTTTTGATTATCCACCTCTTATTTTTTGTTTTAAATAAAACTTTCAATTAAACGAATGCTGCGAGTAGGGATAGAAATGAAGCCAATAATAACAACTTTATTTTCAAATCTAATCCTCCATATAGACAAGAGCTTCTTTGTGGTACAGAATTTTAATATCGCTTTAAACAAAGTCGATTTTATCGGAGCCAAAGCTTATGGCTCCGATAAAACCGACTTTGTTTAAAGCGATACAAATATAGTTGCACCTACACGTATCTATCAGTCAATATTTTCATTAATAGCCAAAATTGATGCCTACCTTCCCAAAGGATCTTTTACAATGTAGTCTTCCTCCAACATCACGTCTGTTCGGATTTGCACTATCTGATGAGGGAAGCTGTTGACGGATGCGAATTCTCCGTGGGATCCTGGGATCCAATATTGTGTTAACAAATTTTAGGAAAATTTAAGTTAACTGCTTGCCTATAAATAAAAGATAATATAGACTGGTTGAGGGGGATGGTAATTGGAATTTAAAAAGACTCTAGATCAGTGGTCCTCAACTTTTTGAGCAGGGGGCCGTGCAAAAATTTTTTTGGACCTCCTCGGGCCAAAGCGAGAAACTAAAAAAAAAACAAAGGTCTTCACTTCGATTCGATCTCTTATTTCACTATTTTTCTCCCAAAATCTTGGTGTGTTCTCTAAAAACGTGAAAAGATAAAAAATTGAAACTGGGGTCTTCCCGACATACTGCTATCCAACTGTGGCTTAAAGTGAGTGCATATATTTTTTTAAAGAGCTCCGCGGGTCGGATAAAAAGTCTTAGTGTGCCAGATCCGGCCCGCGAGCCATAGTTTGGGGACCACTGCTCTAGATCAATGTTTTTTTAAGCAGAAACCCTTTTTGCATTAAATATTATTTGATGGACCACAATTTGCGGAAACCAAAGAAAACTCTTAGATTTCAAGCTAATAATTTTTCAATTCAAACACTAACAACTAGAATTAGGACCTCGAATTCAGTTGAAGATAAAAAATAGTGATTACTTCAATCCAATCGGCATTTTGGTCCGGAAGCGATGACTTTTTTTGTCTTCAAGTAAATCTGAGGTTTGAATTCCAGTTATCAGAGATTTGAAATAATAAATCTTTCTAAAAATTGATGTCGTCCTGTGGCCACCGAAATAATACCATGGATTCCCAAATGAATATTTTTTTATGTGGGCCCCGGTTAAAAACCCTTGCTCTTGATAAAATGCTAATGCTACATTTGCTGCGTTGAAGAAGTGACCAAGTATCAATATACAGTATAAAAAATGTTTTTGCACCTTTTAACATTGTTTCACTTCAGAAGCTTTACAAAAAACTGGCTTATTTTAATTAAATAACAGCTCTGCTGACGTATATGCATGTGCAATATTGGTCAAAATTAAGAATATTTTAAGCTAAATGTTTCGAATAAGTCAAATCCTAAATTAAAATTTTAGGCAATCTTTTCAAAAAATGTCAGTAATCGACAACAAGACACGATCGTGGCATCAATTCAAAATCTCAACCATTACGTGCATGTGTATTTAATCTGCTGCAACAAGAACGATTACGTAATCCTGCTCTTTCTTGCCTCATACTGCGCATTGTTTACATCACAGTGCTGTGGTAAAGTTAACTTTGATGTAAGAAATAAAGAAAAGAAAGTAACTACTGTATATTGAGTTTCATCGTACATGTAGTAATTTAGCTTGTTCTTTTGCAATGATATTACAAAAAATTAATTTCTGTTGATAGTTATATCTGAATATCGGTCTGCTTATGAACACAGAATAATTTTTCGGCTATCCTTTTTTTGAAGCGCATACTTTAAAAGTATCATAACCAGCAAAAGCAAATAAAAATTTAACGCCGCTTTATTGATATCTTTTATCCCAGACCTCTTCTTTGCTTGCTCTTAAACTAATCCCAGTCGTTTCGTTCGTTTGAAATTAGAAATAATCTCATCTTTGTTAGTAAATCAAATAGAAACTCAAACTTATATCTGATCTACGACTTGCGTTTGGTATTTGACAGAAAAATAGCAAAATTTAAACAATATTAAAAACTATTTTGTTTAGTTTAAAAACTTGAAAACCTTTACTTCATATGCTTAAAGCGAAAGTCGATTAAAAAAGGGAGTTTGTGCCAGGTTGCATGACAAATGAAAAAAAATTCTTAGGATTAAATCCAATTTAAAGTTGTTCGTGAGTCTGCGCTTGAACCACGCTTAACCCTTTTCAACTTTCAACTTGGTTTAACTGCTCAAAAATAAGGCCTACACTAACCGAATGTGCGTCAAATAATGTCTTGCGTGAGTAGCTTAACACTGGAAAATATCGTGTTCCTGTTGCTGACGCATAACAAAAACCTTCAATTTTAAAATTTTGGCACTTTTGTTGTTATAATTAACCTTTCCATGGTCGTTTTCGGTAATTAACAGGATGAGTAGTCAATTGTTAGCGTACTAACTTAACAATCTTTAGAAGTACATGTAGAATATATAGCGTTTGCTAGTTTTGAACGTAAAAAAAGTTGCCCAGATTAAAATGAAACAAACTGAAATTAATTATTTGCTGTTACTGATTAACGACCAATAACGATTGTTTTAAAGCTCAACTCAACTTAATGTGATAGTAAAAAAGCTTTCCGAAAATAGCACTAAGACTTTGTCTTCACTGAAAGCACAATAATTGAGACGATCAATTGCTTCCGTTTTTACAAAAGTAAATAACTACGACCAGACAATTGACTTTTCTCAGTTTTTTAGACGTCAATCAAAAAGCAGAAACAATCATGTAAAAGCGATGTTACCTTTTTCCGGAGTTTTTATTTTTGTCTTTTTTGGTAGCATTATCGGTTCCTTTTTTTATAACTCCCTCATTTAAAATGTTGCCTGCGCGAAGTACTTTTTTTCTTTGAAACTACCGTTTCGCACTTTTTTCGATCCCACATTACAGCAAGATAACTAGAGGAAACTTTTTATACACAGCACAACGTAGATACCGGATACTTAAGCACGACACTGCCGCAATAAAGCGTAGTGTCATTTATCAACTTTCATAATCAATTCTGCTGTTCATAGAAACTTATCTCCTGTTTTGTTTTTCTAAAGCGCAAAAGTTGACTCTAACTCAAATTTTAGAATATTCTTCACGCACCATTCCTACAGTCCACCTCCGTATATCAAATTCAACGTTTTCGGCGAAGCGTAACCACCTTTTGATAACAAGCAAGTTAAAGAATGTTTGTGGAATATAAACGAAGGCGCGTGGCGCTACAAGTGGGCAAACAAGGCTTGAAGAAAGTCGCAAATAATCTTCTACAATCGAGATACAATAAGGTTTACTACAGAAACAGCTAGACACAACTACAACTGATACTTAAGTTTTTAGCACTCCATACCATGAAAAAAAGCTACTTGAACTTGAACACCAATGGTCGAAATTACGTAATGATGACTTTACAAACCGAGTAGAAAAAAGGCAAGAGTTAATTATGCTAAAAAAATGGTTTATCATTGGTAAATCTGTAACGCAGGAATGTTTTCTGCCGTGGCAAAGATTATAAAAGCTCAATTGAGTGTCGCGACCCTACAAAAGGGAATTTTACCCTATTTAGATGTTATTAAATTATCAAATGTTATAATAATCTATATATTTCTTTCGCCCAGATGTACCTTAAAAATATAGCATGTTTGCGCACTTATAAATACGCTCTCGTGTTGTGCCGGAGAGCGAAGATCAATACCAGTGGTGATCAGCCACTCTTGGTTTATAAGTTTAATTCACAGCCAAAGTAAAATTAGGCCTGAATAAAAAACTAAGGAACAGGTTACTCTACATCATTATACCGCTGGTTTAGCTAAATTACTCGGCTAACAGAAGAATTTTCTAAGGTTTACCCCGGTTATATACTGTAAATTACTTTTCATTTACTTAAATTAGGGATTAAAAGAACAAAAAATTGTGCACTAAAGTTGACTTAGTTTTTATTAATGCACAAGCATTCGTGGGCAACTGCTTACTTCTACGGGTGCAATGGAATAAAAATAATAATGCAGTCAAAACAAAATTTATACCAACGGCATTAAACGTAATAAAGAAACATCTGCGACGTAATCAAATGCAAAAAAATATGGGTTAGAAAAGACTAAGTTTGAGAGAATATGGCTGTACGTAAATTACAGTAATTCAAACAAGAAACAAATGTGAAAAAATGGCATGCAAACATAGAAGGATGTGAAATAGTAAAAAAAAATAAAAATCTTAAATGATTTATGATTAAAAAATATGGCAGAATATGGCAGTACGGTAAATTATGGGAGTACGGTAAATTACAGTAATTCAAAAAAGAAACAAATGTGAAAAAAACAAAAATCATTTATGATTTTTATTTATGATTTTTATGAAATAAATTATATTATGGTTTATATTATGAAAATAAAATTATATATAAAATAAAAACCAATATAAAATAAAATCATAAATGATTTCATAAATAAAAAATAAAAATCATAATTGATTTTTATTTTATTTATGATTCATTAATTTATTATGTAAAATCATAAAAATCATTTATGATTTTTATTTTTTATATTTTTCCTTTTTTCACACCGTTTTATGTTTGCATGCCATTTTTTCACATTTGTTTTATGTTTGAATTACTGTAATTTACCGTGCTGCCATATTCTCCCAAACTTAGTCTTTTCTAACCCATATTTTTTGTGTTTGGTTACGTCACACATGTTTCTTTATTACGTTTAATGCCGTTGGTGTAAATTTTATTTTGAGTGCATTATTATTCCATTGCCCCCGAAGAAGTGAGCTGCTAGCCAGAGTGCTCCAGCCAGAGCGCTGTACTTAGACAAGCAACATACGGTAAACCACCCATGTTTGAATGTCCAACGTGCAAACATTGTAACATTATTGCTCACAAAAGCTTGTGCATTAATAAAAACTAAATCGACTTTAGAGCACAATTTTTGTTCTTTTTTGAATTATTTGAATAGTTGACACGGCTTTCCCAATTTTTATCCCTTCCAATCCTTTGATGATCCTTTTAAAAATTAAGGAAAACTTTAAGAAGACTAATTTTTTACCTGCATTTTTCAATCAGTAAACCAGCTTTTTATTAAGCGTGATAACTAGATCCTAAACTAAGAAAACTTCAAGCTGGTTGAATTAATTTTTTCTCAACAAGCTTTCTGTTTTGCCATAAGAAAATTTTGCAGAGATCTAAAATATTTATGGCCTTTATTCAGCATTAATTTTTGCAAAATGTATCAAGAAGTAATAATTGCGTCAATGTACTAGGTGACGCACAAATCGTGACTTTTTTCAAGTCAACAATTTTAAAAGCAAATCTGCACTGCCATCAGGTGTTACTTTATTTATGACCTGTTCATAAACCTTTAGTTTTTTAAATATATTTTGAAGTTTTCTCTGGAGAGATTATTCAATATTTGTTTAAGATCGCCGCGTTTGATGTTGATATATAATAAAGGCTTTCACATCAACTACTACATTAAGCTATTCAAAATATACTTTACTCAGCATGAAAATATCCGACTATAATAAGCAGGTTAGAAAGTCACAATGTTGAAATTACACGTTGAGGCGATATACACGTCACATGATTGAGACAAATGCCTGATAAAAGAGGCTTTGCAATTCAACAGCTTTTCATAACTCAATAAAAATATTTTGGAATCATTTTTGAAATACAGTAATCCCTTGTTACTCGCGGTTAATGTGTTTCAGGACACCTGCGAAAGGTGAAAATCCGCGAAATAGCGACAAAATATTTATTGTATTATTTACGTACAATTTAAACGTTTATGAACCCTCCCCATACTAATATTAAACCGCCTTATATCTGTACACCACCTTTTCCTTCACTCTTATAGACTGTTTAAAACACTTTTGTATTAAAGAAAAGTTAATCTATGTACCGTGCAAAAATCTGTTACGTGAAGTGTACAGTACTGGTACCGTACACGGAAATATCAGTTGTTACACATCCCCTATATGTACGAACATATTGCAAGGTGGAAAAAATCATTAAGTTCCTTTTGCTACATACAGTTTTAGTAACAACAATTATTAAAATAAATATTTAAAATCAAAATAGAAAAACCCACGATGTAGCGAAGGCGCGAAACTTGAAGCGCAATTAAGCAAGGGATTACTATATTTAAAAGCAATTCAAGACATATTGCTATGTTTTTCTTAATTCACTAATTCAGAACGTAGGCAACTTGAATCATACTTTGCCCAGATGGGTCCACCAAATCAACATTTACAACTGATCGTTCTGGTGAAATAGCGATGATAAATAAAAAACAGACAAAGGATTGCTTTAGCTAAGTCAATGTTTGCCTGGAAAAACTTCGAAAAATTTGATTGTTATTTTAATAATGTCACTTCATAATACAGTAGTGTACAAAAAAAACGTGTTTGTCAAACTTTAATGGTTCATTCACAATTATTCACCCTTGCAATAAAGCTAGCCATCTATGAACTTAGCAGCAATTCTTGTACAGTAGATATGTGGCAATAGAAAATACTTGCTCACCTGCCATTTTGAAACTCCACTTGTTACCTCGGCTTTGTTCTTTCGCCGACAATCCTCGAAACTACGACGTCAAAAAGAAAATTCAATTTTGAAGAAACTTTAATGAACCTGAACAAGCGCTTTAATTAAAAAAGTAACATTCTCCTGCCAGAGTGCTTAGACAAGCAACATTCGGTAAACCACCCATGTTTGAATGTCTAATGTGCAAACACTGTAACATTATTGCTCTATTTGCTTCTGAACATCGGTTTTCACTAGCATTATGTTCACAAGACGAAATAGACTACAGTTCTTGGTAAAAAAATCGGTGAAAATATTTTCTAGAATTATTCTCCATGCTTTTATAAAGCACAAACAAACTGATCAAACTATTTCAATTTTCTACTGTCCTTCAAATAATAGCTAGTGATATCGCATACGTGCATGTTCTAAATTCTAAAACAACCTATTTCATATCTAGATCTCCAAGGCAATTTTTCTTTTACGTCATCAATCCGGCTGTGCAATATGACGTATGTCTCCTGAGACTTGTTAGATTCTGACCGCTAAGCTGCTTTTTGTTTTGGCGAAATATGCTTTGTGGCTCATGATTTTAAGAGTATATCGAAATTTCTCTGCTAAAGTATTAGAAGTTCTATACTATTTTATAAACTGAATTCAAAATGTACACGCAGAATTAAGTCACGCTTGACTGATTAAGATAATCTTTTTTCTTTATTTACAGGAATTTTACTTTGATAAACTATAAACCAAAAAATTTTAATGTGATTTATGACAGATACCATGTACCTAAGTAATATATTAAAACAAAATTAAACTTTCACAAAACTTTTTTTTTAATCGTTTGTCTTTTACCACCTTCCGCTTCACCACTCCAGTATGTGAATTGTTTTGTAATTGCACATGCGATTTCAAAAACTTTTGATTTATAAATAGGGCAAGTTTTTGACATAAATATATTTTAAAAAAATTAAAATTGCAAAAAATCGTCTTTAGTCTCAAGAATAGTTTTAAAAACATCCAATTTTGTAAGTGCATCAAATTAAAGTGTCGTACTGAGGCCCGGTTAGATAATTTAAAACTGCTTTTACTAATCTGCCGGCCTTAAAAGGTTGAGAATCGTTGATTTAACACCCTATAAAAACAATGTCGACGACTTCAAATAATTTGAATCTTTACATTTTTGCTAATTTTTTATAAGCTTGGGGTAAATTACAAAATATAATTGCTGGCTTTTGCTGTTAATCTATTTATCTTAGAAGTTTGACATTTTTAAGCGAGGTTGTGAGAAAATAAAAAAAGGTGTTATATTTTCTCGCTCAATAAAATCCGAATAATTGTTTTTTCTGCAAAACTTTTCTACGAATACGTAGAAGAGTTTTTCAGTTTTTTGCACTTCTAAGTAAGTTAAAAGTTTTTCCGAAACAAAATTTTCTGATTTTTTTCTAAAGTTTCGGCAAACTATCAAAGTTGCTAATTATCCTTTCAAAACGCCAAGTTCAACAAAAGTTGGAAACAAGCAAACCCAGCAAAACTTTTAACGGTTTCAGTTTCGAATTATTTTGCGTTTGTTTACAAATTAAATTCGGTAAGCTTTCAATCATACATTTGCAGTTTGTTTTCTGACGTTCTTACTTTTGATAAATATTTAATTTTCTTAGTTTATAAAGAAAAAAATTTAAAGTTGTTACAAACGCAACCGCATGATGATTAAAGAAAGAATTGGTGCCAAAACCTTGATCTATATTAGAGAAGAAATATGTATTTATCTGGGAAAATGAAGATGATGTTTACGATAAAGCTGTAAGTAGTTTATGTTTTTCAGTTTTTCACTGACAAAGCCTACACTTCAATTGCAAAAAAATCTATAATCTGAATTTTATATTGCTCTTTATAAAAAATTCGACATTAGCTTTAAATAGATCAAACACATTATTTTAAGTGGATAAGTCAATCAAAGGAAATCTTGTGCTGACAAAACCAGTTTTCGCCTTTAACCCCTCTGATGTGAACTAAAATAAGAAGACATTACATGAGTTGCTTTGCTATCTTGAGGTTTTATTTGTACTAAATTTCGTGGAATGTTGACAGCTCGGTGTCTATCTTAAAACAAATAAAATGCTTTTAAGGAAAGATGTTATGTTGATTGGTCCAGAAGTTTTGCTGCGTATTTAAGTAAGCTTGTGATGAACTAAACTAACTAAAAACTAGAGATCTCAAAATCGATTCGAAAAAAACTTTTTAAGAAATCTTAAAACAAAAATTAGATTAACCTCTTATAAGAAATCTTAAAAAAGGTTGATCAAATTTTTGTTCAATTTCTGCCTTCAGTTTTGCATACAAGCCTATTTGCTCAGTTTTAGGGTTCTGACTTTTGGCTGTCAATTTAAATCTATCATAGAAATCGCAAAGTAGGCCGATGCAAAATATTGTGGTTTCTTTAGAGCAGTGGTTTTCAACCTGGGGGGTGTTTGGCTATTTTCTGGGGGTCGCGACTTGCGGGAGGATTTGATAAACAGAATTTTTGATTTAAAGTGAAGACTGTCTTTTCGAGATCACTAAATCCAGAAATCGGAGACAGATTCTAAGTAAAGACCGTTTTTTTTAGAGATCACCAGATTTTTTTGCGTCGAAAATTGAGAAATCGGTGGATTCGTTAACTTACCTAGGGTTGGAAGTTGGTTCGCGGTATGAAAAAGGTTGAAAACCACTGCTTTAGAGCAATATTTGAAGCATGTAGCTTATATTTGTAATGATTAAAACTGGTTAAAAGCAAAAAATTTCATTAGCTGCCGTCCCCAAGAGGAAGGGAGCAATAGGGTCAGTTTTGCTCAACTTGGTTCACTCGTACTGGTATATTCCAAAATCTATTCCAAATTGAGTTTGTAAATTTTTAAAAATCTCCCACAAAAATTGCACCTCACGAAACTTTCTCCCCATCAGTTTTTCACCCCACAAAATTAGTTGAAGGGATTTTTGCGCAAATAAAACTGAGCTGCAGACTTTACTAGGTATTCGCCCCGTCAAATTTTTAATCTACATTTTACTTTTGTAAGCAGCTTTTGGCGCTCACTATCAAGTGAAAATCTTTTTTTGCCTTCGTTTGTTTCGGTTTAGCTTGGACAACCTCATTTTTTAATCAATTTATGTAACAAAGAATGCTCTTTTATTAACATTTATTAACATCTTATTAACATTTTATTAATATTTTATTAACATCAAATATTAACAAAGAATGCTCTTTTTCACGCTCGTAGTGGAAACGGGCCTTTACTCTAAAGGCCCGTTCCACTACGAGCGTGGAAAAGAGCATTCTTTCTCTCTTTTATTGATCTTCGATTGAAGCGAGCGGTTAAAATTGAAGCGAGCGCAAAAAAAAAGCAATAAAACAAACAAAGAATGCTTTTTTCCACGCTCGTAGTGGAAACGGGCCTTAACAGTTTACCTGAGAACGTTTAAATTTGAAAAAAAAGCAGTAAATACAGCTTCGGTCATCGCAATACAAGAAAGCAAAACATCAAAGGAATACGCGCCACTGGAACAACGACGTAGTGGCTTTGCCAAGCTAAATATTATGGAGATGAACCCCTTGAACTCGTGATATGCTTTGGTGAATGAATTCAGTGTAATACAAGGTTTGTTTTATTACGTCAATCAAACGTAACAATTCCCAGGTGTTTGGTCAATAATATTGTCATTTCGAAATTAAAAAATCAAAGCAGACAAAAAATTAAAATCAGTGAAAATAAAAAAATTAATAATGATTTATCAGTACAAGTGTTGATCCAGGTAACGACTAGGGATAAATTAATTCTTGAAATTATGGTAGCTATATCTATTCTTTTTTTTCGTACGTATACGTATCGTACGTTTTTCGTACAGACGTATTGACCTATATGCTGCTTTTTTTTGTTAAACAGAGTCACAATCTTAGCTAAACAGCGTGACCATATTGGTAGGCTTACTATAGGTCCCGTTTTAGCCGGGACAGTACCAATTTTTAGGCCTTGTCACGGCGTCCGGCCCGGTTAACCATTATGTCCCGGTATTTCCAATTTTAAGTGAAGACTTTTTAAAGAATACCGCATTTTACGGAAGAATTTTCTTTTGATAAACGTTCCGATTTACCACTTCGAAAATACGGCATACCTAATTTATTGGGGAATTTGTTATAAGGTATTTTTCCTAATGGTACAACGAAAATCACATAGACAGACCAAGTATCGAACTTGCGTCCTTCTACTTGCAAGGCGGAATGTTGTCACCCTAAGTTTCAAACCGAATGTGATAACTTGCACAGTCTCCGACTTCGCGCTTTTCTTCTTGATTATATTTGGGGCTGTGAGTGTTTTAAAATATCTATCGTGGCCGTAAGTTCCTTACCCATTCGTATTATATCTTCGAAAAGTCAAAGACGATGCATCTATTAATTTCATGCGACGTTTGGACATATTGTCCCTCGGTCAAACTTCCGTCATCAAGAGAGAGGATATGAGTTCATTGCGCAAGTTGCATGTAGGTTCTCTTGGATATACAATGATTAAGAAATAGTTGCTGAAAAATGTGGAAGTTACTATTGACCAGAGTAGGGTCGCGAATTTCTAATGTCACAAGCGAGGGGGCGTGAGATTAACACCGAAAAAAAACTGAAAATGAACCGCAGACCATGTACTAACAACGTGCCCAATACATCGGGCACTACATGGAGCACGAGGTCTGACGGTTTTGGATGACGAAACTCGATGCTGGCTTAATAACACCACTGCCAGCATCTGATTCAGGCAGTGTAGCAGTCTGGGGTAGTAAAAGGATAAACCCACGGCCCCAGTCCTGTTTGTGTCTGACCTGGAGTGAATGCCCTTCAAATGAGGACGACGACGACGTCGACTGAAAATTTTGTGTTGTTTTTTGTCTTATACACGTGATACGTCACAAACGTGGTTATTTTTTACAATTTTTTTCTTGCAGTTAAGTATTTTGGTTATGAAATTTTTTTTTGAATAAAAAATTTAAGTACATCACTTTAAACCTAAAACAAATAGAAAAATTGCTCGAAATGTACTGGGCTCTATCGCTTCTGCTTCAACAAACTTTGACTGTGGCAATAAAAATCTGTGTTATAGAAACTTCGCGTAATAAATTGTTCTCAGCAGTTACAACTGTTCATTTTGGGTATTTGTTTTACACTATTATTTTTAAGTGTCAGTTGTATTTTTTGTTTTCCGAAAAACAAATAAATCTAAGAAATCTTATGTTCAGAAAAGCTTCAACTAAAGACTTTGTAAGTTCTGCACCACTAGACATCTATTTAAGATTAAATGTCGTGTATTGAAATATACTGATAGCCATGTGATGATATTCATTTCAGTTTTCCTTTATTTTTGCTCCGCAACGTAATAAAAACACAACTATAATTATTTGATTATAAACATAATTAAGGCTGCGGTTTGGAAAAAAAAGAAGCAACGAAACGAGTGTACGTTGTAGCTTGCAAAGATAGAAATGAATTACACTGGTCAACACACAAATTTTTGCCACAGATATTATATTGATTTTAGGGTATATCAGGTGCGTAGATTTCGAAAATGACATTCATTTTTGCTAGTTGGCTCTAGTTTTTGAGATAATTGCATTTTTTTGTAAAAATATTACTTAGACTGTGTTATATGGCATTGTTGTTCATTTAATGCTATTTAATCAATACTGTACGCTTCGATCTTCTTTTGTAAACGCAGTAAAACAAAAATGCAAAGCATCCATGCAAACTACAATGCTAAAAAAGGATGCAACAGCAATATTTACCGTTAGTTTGCAAGAAACGTATTGGAACTAAAACCCAGTATTACAGCGTATAAATGTATGTTGCCGTTATTTATTTAAACAAACGAAGCTTGAAAATACTGAGCTTTAACAACTACCATTCTGTCAAATCTACGAAACCAATCGCCTCTTGTAAGTCTTTCTAGCGTGAGGAGCAAATGGCTTATGTCGTTGAAGATTCCAACAATAGTCCGCCATCATGTGGGTGTCCCATCGTCCTTGATACCTTTCTTCCATTACTTTAATGTCCTGATGGAATCTTTCTCCTTGCTCTTCACTTAATTCCCCAAGATTTTCTGGAAATCTATCTAAATGACTAAAGAGGTAATGAATCTTGATGCTCATCTTTGCTCCCAAACTTTGAAATTTTGAAAGCATATCTTCAACTATCTGAATGTAATTGTTTGCTTTATTGTTTCCCAAAAAGTTTTTTACAACCACAGTAAAAGAAATCCAAGCAGCAAATTCCTTCTCAGTCATAGATGCAGTGAAGTTTGGATCGTTCATCAGCTTTCGAATTTGAGGACCATCAAATATTCCTGCTTTTAGTTTTTCATTGCTCATCCCTGGAAATACTCTGCAAATGTAATTAAAACAATTTCCGTGTACTGGCAAAGCTTTCACAAACTGCTTCATTATACCCAATTTGACGTGTAGAGGTGGCAAAATGATTTTTTCTCTTGTGACAAGGGGCTCATTGATGACATTACATTCATTAACTGTTAGTGTAATTCTTTCAGGCCATTCCAAATTAATTAACAAATTAATTCTTTTTCACCCTTATATTTGCTCTTTCATTAAAATTTCTTTTTGGCAATGGTATACTGTTCGTTTTAGCAATTAATTTTTTATTTTTAGAATTGTAAAATAAGTTTCAAAACAATTACTAAATGTTATGGACTTTGTTTAATTTTTTTATGTTGCTATTATGCTGGTCTGCAAAAATTTTATCTAATATTTTTTGTAGTGCATGAATTCTGTTGTAAATGTTTTTTTTTTTTTTTTGTTGTTGTTTATAATTGTTATATTATTAATATATGTTTTTCCATCAACTTTGACTAGCATAATAGTTTTTTTTTTTTTTTTCTTTTTATGTTATGTTATCTCTTTTATCGTTAATATTTGTTTATTATTAGCTGTATAATTCCGTAATTTTTTTTGTATATACTTTCGGCATTATTTACTATTCTATTATAGTCACCAGTTGCATTTAGAAAAGGTTTCCGGACCTGGTGAGGTTTCTTTTTTGGGTGGTTTTTCTTTACTCACCTTGCTCAGTTGAGCTAAATTCCCATCTTGGCTAGCTGTGCCACCCATCATCATTACGCAGCCTAGTCATGCACTGGTTATTTAATTGTTCAGTTTGTTTCATAATATTATTTTTACGTATTTATTTATTTATTTTTTTTTTTTTCTTTTTTCACTTATGTCTTTATATGATTAAGGTGTTGCAGCCATGCTTTATACTATCTTGTACTTTTACTTTGTTTGTCATATGCATGTTTTAACGTCTGACGTTGTGCTGCTTCTTCCTTTTCTTGATCTTTTTAATGTTTATAATTTTTGTGTTAAACTGTTTAATAATGATCGAGAATAAAAAAAATACTGACTGACTGACTGATTCCTTCTTCACCCAGTGGTCACTGCGAGCACGGCTGTCCCACAAACAAATAAAGCACGGATATTTAGTATAACCACTCTGCTGACCAAGCAAAAAGTTGACCATTTTCAAATCAACACATATTAACCATTGGTGGTCACAGTAGTTCAATTTTTCTAGCACTCGTTTAATATTGTTGTATTTTTCTTTGAGCAATGTAGAGTGGCCAATGGGAATCGAGGCATACTTGTTTCCATTGTGCAGCAATACACACTTCAAACTTCTTTTTGAACTGTCTATAAATAAACGCCAATCTTGAGGTTTATATTCAGATATTCCCATTTTTAAAAGAAGTCCTTCAACATCTGAGCAGAAAACAAGCCCTTCTTCTGAACGATAGTACGGAAGTAAGTCGCTCTCCCTTGTGCGGTAAAAGGTTACTTTCGTACCAACACTAAGGCATTTCTTGTCTTTAAGCCTGGATGCCAATACTTCAGAAGCTTCTTTAGATAGATTAAGATCTCTTATGAGATCACTCAGTTTCTCCTGATTAAACTGCTTCGGACTGGTCGAACTTTCTTCAAAAATGCTTGAAGCATCACTTTCACTACAGCTTTCTGAAGCTTGGTGGACAAAGTCCCATTCTGATGGTTTTTCTGGAAGATAACTAAATTGTGGCACGGGTATATCTTCACAGTGGGGTACAGGACGCCTAGCAGATTCTAAGTCCCGGTAAATCCATGATTTTTTCTTGTGACGATTAAAAACCTTCAAATCTACCATACAAAAATAACAATCATCAAAGTGGTTTTTCTGTTCTCGCCACACCATTGGCACACCAAATCTAAAGCTTTTAGTTTTTCCTTTTGTCCACATTCGTAAGTGCTCAACACATGATTTGCAGACAACATGTGGAGCCCATGGCTTGTCTTGGTCACCAAGTTTAACTCCAAAGTTAGCACGGTATACTTTGCGAACAAAATCTATAATAGACCTTTTATACTCTTTAAGAATATATTCTCCACATATGTAACAGAAACTGTCAGGGTCATTACAACAACTTCTTCTTCTTGAACAACTCATAGCAGGCAACATAAAGCAATTTAAAACTGAAAACATGAAAACCTAAATATAGTAAAAGTTACTGCATTTCAACTTTTCATTAGAATTTTTTTAGACTCCAAGATTGCTAATGGTCAGTTATTGACTTTTCTGCTTTGTTAACCTTTCTAAAAATGAGACAACTGGTCCTTTATTGCAAAACAAAATCTCCTTGTCAGCACAATTGCCTCTTACGTGTAGTTTATATGGCCGTTATCTGAGCTTTTATAGCCAGTTATTGTGTCTACATTATCTCAAAAACTAGAGCCAATTCAGCAAAAGTAAAGTCATTTTTGGAATCAGCGCACCTGATATACTATAAAATCGTTGAAAGATCTATCGCAAAAAAGAAAAAAATATTTTTTTGTTGAGCTGTGTTATTCATAGAAGTTGTATTACTAAAAACAAGGTTATTCAGAGCATAATTTTTGTAACCCCTTCATAAATTTCATGACTGAACAAATTTTTTTTATCCCCTCTGTACCAGCCTAGACTGGAAGACCCCCTTTGAGCTTTGTTTTTTCCAAAAAACTGAGTGAAATATCTTAATAAGTTTATTTAACCCAGTGCTTTTTCAACTGTTTTGGTTTCGTTCAACTCTACAATTCAAAACAACTACTGGTCGTGATATGTTACCGTGCCTAAACTTCGTTCAGTTTGGATGGTATATCTGCTTATGGTCGTTCATCCCTAATTCACCCTTCTCTGTTGGTTCACCCTTGTAAAAATATTTGGGGTGAGTAATAAAAAATGCTGGTTCAAAGAAACAAGTTTCAACCCTTTAAGGGAAACCCGTACATAGGTGTACCATGATTGTGATTATAACGTAACAAAAGCACTTTTGTAAAGGCATTCTAATTTTATTTTTTAGGTATTTGTGTCATCTTATTAAATCGTTGTCATTTTATTTTACAATCAAATTCTTATATCCCTCAAAAGGTTAAACATCAATTGATTTAACAATTTAAATAACGGTCAAATCTGAACGGAATCAATTATAAAGATTAAATAAACTATGGCGTATATATTAACCGTAGGTGTACAGGTCCAAAATATTTGGGGAGAGGCAAAAGAATTTTACCGGAATTTTATGTCATGATCGCCCAAATCATAATTTTGCATGATTCCGAAAAAGCCTAAATACAAAATTACTAAACAGAGCACTTTAGTTTTTTTATGTGCTGAGCCCAAAAATCTTTTTGGTACTTGAAAAATCAATTTACAAGTACGTTTTATGCATTGAAATAATCATCTTTCCCGAAAAAAAGACATTTTTACTGTTGAATCTACTGTTTTTAGGGTAAAATAATTTCTTTATCCCAAAAAATTTTCATCATCATCATTTTCATGGAAAACATTGAATTAGTTCAGTGTATTACCCTTTGGCCGCTTGTCCTTTTGGGGTTGGGAAGCAGCAGCTCAAGTTGGGATCTTCAAGCATGCCGATCTCCTGCAACTAGCGGCAATTTCGCTAGTGAAATTCCAAGACTCGACCATGCCAGGTCTTCAGCATAATTCCACTAGCGAGGTCTGAGTCGCCCTCTAGGTCTTTTTCCACTCGAAAGAGTATCCATTAGTTGCTTTGTTGTTCGCTCGTGGGACATTCGTGTCACTTGGCCATACCAGCGCAGTTGCGATTGTTCTATGCATTCGAGTAGTAGCGATTCGATGTTAAAAGATTGACGAAAGTCAGTGTTTTTAACCTTGTCAAGTAAGAATAAACCTCTAACTTTTCGCAAGAAACCAATTTCGGCCGCCTGTACTCGAGACCTCACTCTTTCGGTCATTACCGAACACTCATGACCATAAGTGAGGATAGGAACAAAAACTGACGTGAAAACAAAAAGCTTTGCTTTTCTACACAGCTCTCATTTTAGTGCAACTGATCGGTAAAGCTGACGCATTACTGCACTTGCTTTTCCAATGCGTGTATCCAGTTTGTTGTCCTGTCTACCATCAGTCGAAAATGTGACTCCAAAATACTTAAAATTCTACTGGAGAGTTACACCATTTGTTTGGAAAGAACACTGGACAGAGCGCCTTGTCAAACACATAATCTCAGTTTTATCCGTATTGCTTTTCATACCAGTATCCAAGTATGCATCAAAAAACTGATCAAGTGCATATTGGAGATCACTTTTGTTCGAGCTTAACAGTGCAAGGTCATCTGCAAACAGCAGGCGCCGACTCATTATGTGACGCCACTGCTGGAGAAACCTCTCTGTGTATCTTGTGCATTAAATAAATAGAAGAGGAGAAAGAACACAGCCCTGTCGTAGTCCAACACTGACATTAAAAGGCTTTGTTCTTATGCCATTGACATGAACACAGACTTCTGACTTTTTGTACAACGATTTGGTAGCAGCTAATAGCTGACCTCCACGTCATAATCCAGTAGTACTACTCACAATTTGTCTCTTGGTACACGGTCATACGCTTTGTCAAGGTCTAAGCATGTATACACCTCTTTGGTCTATTCCCACAATTTCTCAAAAACCTGCTGAAGGGCAAAGATCTGGTCCATGTTGGATCTTCCAGGACGAAATCCACATTGTGCATCCTGAAGTTAAGGTTTGGTTATCTCACGGCATCTCTTTACAAGCGCTTTGCATAGACCTTTCCAGGAAGGCTTGATAAAGAAACGCCTCAGTAGTTAAAGCATTTCTTCTGTCTTCTTTTTTTTTTGAATGGGTATAAACACACTGGTCTGCCATTGCTTCAGTACCTCACCAGTTTTCTAAGCTACTTGGCACACACAAGTTAGCCAACGAACCCCAAAGTTGTTCATGGCCTTTAACAATTTTTAAAAATAAAATTTTTACTTTGACAAACATACTCAGTACTCGAAAAACTTGATTTGGGCCGAATTTTTTTGCAGGTAAATCAACTTCAATGGGTAATTGCCCTCTACCTACTCGCTTTGTACGGCTATCAAAGAAAATTTAATTTTATAGTTTAATAGTATTTAAAATTTTGACAAAAACCAAGTGTTTCATTTCATGAGAGAAGAATCAGTCACATAATTGTTAACAACTTCTATTAAAATAAGTTAAAATCGATTTCGGCCATCTTCAGTTATTTTGTTCAACAAGATATAATAATTCTCGTGGCAAGTGTTGAAACATTTCTGTTGGTATCTGTTGTCGGGAGCAACCAAAAGAACCAATTAATTGATCCCCCAAAATATGAAACATTATTAAATCACAACGAGGTTCATTTTTAAAACTAAACAAATGTGTTATGAAGTAGTAAGCATAATGACGCCATAATCGAAAGCAAATATCTTTACATTTTTCCGCAAAAATAAGTAAATCTTTCACAGTAGCAAGGGGAAGCACCGCAAAATGTACAATCGCATAGCACTTTTATCACAGGTTTGCCGCAATGACGATCAGCTCGGCGCAGTGGCTCGCTACTCCCTCTGAGTTCGTAACGCGACACGTGTATTCCGCTTCATCTGTTTGCGCCACGTAAGATATGACAAGGGTGCAAACGTCATTGTTCGTATGGGACAACCTGAAATGAATGGATGTACAAAATATTATCAGTTTTTTTCTTATTAACCAATAGATGCGGAAGACTCGTTGGTAAAGCTTTTGAAAAATAACTTCTTGCATATTTCCCTAAAAATGTTTAGAAAGAGCGTTTTTTTAACTAAAAAAGAAAGTTCAAATTTAATCCTTTTTTTAAGGTTACTAGAATCTGTTTTATTGAGCCATTTTTCCATGTAAAAAAACTTATTTATCAGAGATTCTAAACAGAAATTTTTATGATTTCAAAAATTAAACAAACAAAATTGCTTACTTGGTTTTTGAAGATTGTTTTAAAAGCTGGCCATCTTTAAGCCATTCAACATTCGGTCGAGGAAAAGCGTTAACAACGCAGCGAAAGCACGCAGAGTCACCGTCATGCACTTCTACGTCGTCAAACACTTCGACAAACACGGGAGCTTCTTTTGTCTTCATCTAAAAACTTCGATGTTCTTTTTCAAGAGCTCTACTGCTCTTATTTAAAGTTTACCTGGTCATCGTTTTTTTCACTTCCAAATTTTTCCCGAAATACACCAAGAATGCTGTATTCTTCCCCCCAATTTGGCTGCAGCCCGAAATTAGGTCGTATTAAAGAGGCTAGTTTATTAATTGTTTTCACTGTTTCATTTTTCTGTTCAATATATGAAATAAAAAAGAAAAACGTTTCACAATAAAGTTATCCAAAACTAAAACATTTAATTCGCTGTAGCGTGTCGCGTATTCGGGCAGCCCATATCAGCGACATTGCAAGGGAGTAGTGGCTAGCCATTTGCAACACTGAGTCAGATTTGAAAGGTCTCGGAATTGAACCAAAGTCAGCAGCAGCCAAAGTCGGAATGACTAACTGCGGCAATGATAATGTACTAAAGCAGGGATGGAGTACTTGTGGCCCGCAAGATAGTTAGGCAGAAGCAAAAAAGTACTAAGTTTTTCTTGACGAAAATTGAGAAATTAGAAACAATAAAATACGCGCGTGAAATAAGGTTCCCCACTCTTGCACTAAAGTAATTGTGTTCGGAATTTACTGAGAAATGAAAAATTCCGTCCCGAAACTAAAGCATTTTGTGTCTATTATTTAAGCGTAAGTGATAACCCAAAAACTCTAAGGCGATATTTCTAATTTTTAGCATCGAAACGATTACCATCGAACTGTCTCAAACTCACAGATTTGTAGCGACTGAGGTAATTGCTCAGTTTTTTTGTGTCGAGATTTACTCGCGGTCTACGACGTGTAGTCATCCAAGAATGTGAATTTGCTTCATACGAAGACATCCTTTGTCTGAAAGGTAGAATCCAGTACATGAGAGTTTGTAGGGAGCGGAAAATCGCTACTCTTACTCGGGTGAGGTTAAAATCAGCTTGGAAAGGAAATCTTTTGCCTCTTCGCTCACCAGGTCAAAAGCTTTGTTGTCAAATTTCAAAGAAGCAGCGTTCACACTGGGTGGCGAATCCATGTTTCTCGCAAACGGGGCTTCCCCAAATAGTCTGAACGAAACAAAATAGAAGCAATTCGACCGGTATTCGTACAGATGAAAACTTACATGACGTAGCAAATCACTCCGAAACTCCACATGTCCGTCTTTAAACTTAGTTTATCTTTTGTAAACAGTTCCGGGGCGGAGAAGTCTGAAGGTTGAAACGAATCCTGCGCCGAAATTAAATTTAGTTGAGTAGATTATTAGGGAAGGTCTAGAAACTGGCACTCACTGACGGTGAATCCGAGGAGGGGAGTTTTTGAGCTTCTCCGAATCCTGTTATCTTGATCGTTAGTGAAGAGCCATTCATGACCATCACATGTTTCGGTTCAAGGGTCAAGTAAGTTATCTACAACCAATCAAACCTCATTTGAATCAACTTAATAAAGTAAAAATTAATTTTATCGCTATTTTTGAACGCTTTATGTTGCAAGTGGTTGTTTAAATTATGATGGTTCAAGATCCTTACGCCTTCGAATTCGTTACCAATATAATCGACGAACCTGCGCGTCGAAGTCGAATTGGGTCAGTGACGACGAAAAAAGAGTCACCACTTGCAAAAGAAACCTACTCGTTAGGTCAAGAAAACAATCCTTGCTTAAACCAATGCAAATGAGCGATAGTTTTTCAAAACAAGTTGAAAAATATTTGAAATTATTTCGCTGTCCGCGGTTCATATTTCCCAGACTTTAGCAACGTCGACACTAACCGATTTCTCGTGAATATATTCCAGTCCGTCGCATAGCTGTTGCACGTATTCGACGATTTTGGTTTCGGACATTTCAGTTCGTCGGCCGACAATATGGTCAAGTATCATAGTTCCGGAAACCCTAAATAAAAGTTAAGGTCTGTACGCAATGAAAGCAATGAATAAAAACTCGAGCATGAAGGGGTATTTCGAAGGTTTACTTTGCAATTGTCAATCAGGCTTTTCTTTACCTAGTTCTACTTAAATTAAATACTTTTTTATAAATCTCAAAGGTTTGGCTAAGCCACACCTCTATTGTGGTTTTTTCTGCATTCTAAATATGATTTTAAGTTTTTACACAAAGTGTGAAATCAATTGTAACGTTCGCTAAAAAGGTTTTTTTTTACTCTTACGATAATTCTTTTTCCAAATTTGTGTTTAACTACTTTTTAAACTTTCTTTCCGAATGTTCCACATCACGTGATCACGCAATATTGCCCTTGTTTTACAGAACATTATCGCATTGTAATCGAATTAATATAGGAAAACAATCGCGGCCAAATATTCTTGAAATGACGTTGGGCTTCTATTTTGTTTCTTTTAAAACAAGAAACGTAGCTATTATATTTTAATTGTTTTGTTTCATTAATTGTTTTCGTTTTGCTTTTATACAGGTAAGTAAAAAAATAAAACAATACAATACGCCTTGACAAAGAATAACTTTATAAGATTAGGACTTCAAAAAAACTTTATAAAAAGAAAAAAACTGCCATAGGATTGTGACTTGCAGCGTAGAGTGTTCAATGCTGAATCACGTGCAATATCGCCCTCTATTAAATAACCACCAAGAGAAGAACAAAACAATAGTTTTTCTCACTTCACTAGCTCCTCCTGTTGCAGCTCACTTCTATCCCATCCCGAAGGAAACTTTACTCACCATTCCAGCACCAGTACCATGTCCCGATCCTGCTGGTACGCGTCGACAAGCTGCATGACGTTTCTGTGACGTAGCTGCTTGATGATGTTTAGCCTACGCGTTCCGGCAGCACGGTTTTCTTCTTGATCAGTGGGGAGGATTTTGGCCGCAAACCCTTCACCCGTCCGCCGATTAACAATACGATGAAGGTTTCCAAACCTCCCCCTGGATACACGATTAAAATAAGGTTATTTTTCTTTCGTTACGTCGTCAATAAAACAATGTCCTAGAAAAGAATCTTTGCTTCAAAAGGTTTAGTAAAACATTCGAAAGGCCGCTAGCTTTAAATCATTGAGGTTTGCTTATAGGTGACCTCTCTTTCAAAAAGAGCGCACGTCTTTGGGGAACCGAGAGAGGCTTCCCATTTTAATGGTAGCCTATTAGCAAAACGTTTAGCAGAATAAAAAATTAGAGATTACCTCCCCAGCTTTTCATTCACAGCATTAGCAAGTAATGAACCCGGTACCTTTTAAATGTCAACTTTAGTTTTACAAATACGAGGGGCGTTCAGAAAGTAATGCAACCAGGTTTTTTTTCATGAAATTGAGTTTTAAAGGTACACAAATCGTGCATCACAAGAAAGTATACTGTATAGCATGAGCATTTCATAGTTACTTCTCGATGTAACCTCCCGCTTTCCGAACCGCCTTTTCCCACCTTTTAACGAGTGCACATATTCCTTTATTATAAAATTCTACAAACTGGGTTTTTAACCACTTTCTAATAGCCGTTTTGACCTCTTCATCATTGGATAAATGTTGCCCTCTCAAACTTTCTTTGAGGGCCCTAAAAACGGAAGTTAGCGGTGCCAGGTCTTGTAAATATGGGGGATGTGAAATTGTTGTCCAGCCAAAGGAGCTGATGACCTCACGGGTTTTGAAGCTGGTGTGAGGCCTAGCGTTGTCATGTTGCAATAAAACCTTGGACATTTCCAAAGCTGGACCAACTCTTCGTATTCTTGCTTTTAACTTTTCTACTGTATCGATGTAAACACCTGAATTGATTGTTGCTCCTTTGGACATGAAGTCTACCAGTATCACGCCAACACTATCCCAAAACACAGTCACTATCACTTTCCCTGTAGACTGCTGCGATTTAAACTTCTTCGAGCGTGGTGAGGTGGGATGGCGCCACTCCATTGATCCTCTCTTAGACTCTGGTTCGAAGTGGTGAAGTCTCATCTCCGGTCATTATTCGCTGCAAAAAGGTTCTGTCACTATGGCAATACTCCAGAAGTTCAGAACAAGCTTCTAGGCAGGATTGTTTATGAGCCTCTGTAAGCTGCCTTGGGACCCAACTTGCACACACTTTTGAATACCCCAGGGTATCCATGATCTTTACAGCACTCCCTGCACTTACTCTTAATGACCCAGCAAGCTCGTTAATAGTGATCCGTCTGTTTTCCTTAATCAATGCATCTGCCTGATCAATGTTAGCAGAACTGTGAGCAGAAGATGGCTTACCACTTCTTGAAGATGGCTTACCACTCTATCGCAAAGATCGCTTTCAGCAGGTTCTTCCTGTCCATCATTGATTTGCTTCACCCATCACGTCACTGTGCTGTAGTCTATCGCACCGTCATCATACACTTGCTTTAGCCTTCTACTTATGTTCTGAGCTGTTTCTCCCTCCGACAGTAGAAATTCAATAACAATTTTTTGCTTCTGCCGAGATTGCTTTGAGCAATCATGCCAGTTTTTCCTTCTAACGCAAAAGATATATAGGGATTGCTTAAAATTTGAATTTCAGATTGCAGTAATTCAAACCCTTATTTTTTTACAAAATCTGTAAACCGTAGTTACCAATCTATAATCCGTAAACTATAATCTATAAACTTGTCGGCATCATGGTCGAGTGGTTAAAGCGCCGTGCTTGTGATCAACATGGTCTTGGTTCCAAACCCACTTGTGCCATTCTTTTGTGTCCTTGGGAAAAGCACTTTACGGCACTTTCCCCTGCTTGGTGGTCTTGGCAAGCAGTTCAAAATTACAGTCATATCTCTATTGAATTACAAGCGGACAGCAATATCTTGGCATCTCCAGAAGCAGGTCGGGATAATTGCTTACCCTATGTATTAGCGCCTCCGTCGCTTTCCTGCGAATCAGGAAGATAAATATAGAGATAAAATAAAAAATAAAATAAAAGAATCAGATTTTAGTTAAATGAATGCTGCAAGAAATTAAATCAGTTGCATTACTTTCTGAACGCCCCTTGTACTTATTTAGTAAATTTGACAAATAATCCTGTACCCGCAACATCTTTAAAATAATCCTAAAAGTAAAACTTAGAAGAGCCACAAAACGATTTGCACTGACATGCTTTCGGAAATTTAGCAATATTATAGTCCAGTGACCAACCGATTTTAGAATTCTTTTCATTTTTTTCTAAAATTATTTATAAATTCATATGACTGAAATTTGAGTTGATTGTTAAGATTGCCATATACAGACAAGTGAAGAAAAATATTGTTTTTTAAAGGCGCAACTACAAAGCTAGGGTCGATTAAATAAATGAAAGAAGGTTATGTCGGTCATGGTCGCCATAAATCGCAGCGGACACTGCACAGCGCTATCAACACCAAGATTAGTATAGTAATGTCAGGGCTTTGCATTTAACTTTCACATCTCAAACAAATCAATATCTATAACAAGATAATTGTTGTGAAGAATAATGTAGATGAAGCCTACATTAATGAGATTAAAAACTTTTTACCGAATATAGTTTAGAGTTCAATAATAACAATTTCTATCATTTTTAACTTTCCACGATGTTCTTAGAAAATCTTTGCTGTTTTTGTATCAGTAATTGGCTATTTATTCCTTTTGCGCTTTGTTAATACGAGGTACATAACTTTTTGTTTATAATAAGCCAACTTCAATAAACTTGGTATTTACAAAAATTGATCATTTCTTCAAAGAGAAAAAACTTTTAGTTGTCACTTATTTTTAGCCATCATTTAATCCTATTTCGGCACAAAAACATCATCAGATAATTGTCACCTTCCACCTGTTGTGGTTTTAAAATCACGTTTTGTTGACAGACTTTGAGGTGAGCTCTCAAAAAAAGTTTCGAGGCTTTTCAAGACAAGTAACATAACTATAAACAAAAGCTTAAAGTAGGGTTGCCATAACGTCCGGAAAATTCCGGACATGTTGGGAATTTTAGAAAAATAACTCAAATGTCCGGAATTTTAGAATCAAGTAATTTGTTTTTAAGTTAAACAGTTTAGCATTTGGACATGAAACTCGTAAGTTTGTTGCTTTGGCTGAAGATCTTTTTTTCTTTTATGAGAACAGCGTGATTTTGGGACGAAAATTGAAAAATTTGGGACCGATTTCGAGTGAAGACCTTTTCTTTTTTTTTTGGTCTTTATCCTAGAATCTCAAACAATTTTTTTTGCCCTATCCGTAAAGTACTGGAAAATCATGGTTCGGGCAAATGTCACAAAGTTTGCCAAAACTTCATCGCTCATCCAATTTCTTTTTGGCTGGTACGCCTATGTCTGTCCGGAATTGCGCCTGTTCAGATATGGCAACCCTAGCTTAAAGGCAAAAAATAAGTTGATAAAAAATGAGTATGAAAAATAAAAGATGGTTTATTGTCGAAGGTTTTAAAAGTTTCAAATCAAAATCTTCTTACTTGAAGATCATCTCTTTGATGACGTAGTAATTCAAGAGCGAACCTTTGGTTATGGTCACGTGGCCAAGCGACATATTTTGATCTGCAATAAATTTAGAGGTGTAATCGCTCGAGTTGATGAAAAAGGTTCCCACAGAATTTTACTGTCGTCTGACGGAAAGTTTTCTTCATAATAATCAGTCGCCAGGTAGCGAACGGGATCCGAAATTTCGCTGTGACAACTTAAACCACAGTTGTTCGAAGCCGAAACTCTAAAAAAGTAGAAATATAATGTTAAATAATAATCATAACTTATTAAATAATAATCATAACTTAAGAATAGAGACAGAATTAATTATCCAAAATTAAATTTGCATTACGATGAGCAGAAAATTCGAAAACCTTTTTGATAACGGAAATTACAACCCAGTGACGCAAGGCAAAGCACAAAATTCATGACCATACATTCTGGCATTGTGCTAATTTATGTTGTGTGATGCAAAAGGCTGTACGGACACGTTTCTTGCTCGATGTTTAGCCATTTTCAGAAAAAAACTTTAATTCAAAAAAAAAAAAAAAAACATAAAAAGCTCAAAGATATCACAATGTTTTTAGCATAGAATCACATGCAGTAAGACCAATTAATGATTCATTTTATTTTAACTTTCTTTATTTTACTTTTTCATCGATGAATTTTTTATTTATCTCATTATTATATTTATTTATATTTTATTTATTTATCTTATTAAATCATAACATTTCTGCAAAATTACAAGCTTTACTTCATTTTTATTTTTTTATCTGTTACACTTATTTGAAATTTATCTTTTAATTCATTCAACAAAAGTTTATCAATATTTAAAAGTTTAAAGTGTTCAATGTTGCAATACAAATAAATTCTTATTGCTTACTTCAAAAATAACAGCAACATCCTTTTAAACAAAGTATTGTTAATTCCAAACTATAGTCTATCATTTTTTAAAAACAACACAGCCTATCGGTTTTTTTCATAATTGAGTTATTAGAATAAGATTTTAAACCTTTTTTTAGAACTCGATTATACGAAATTATGATATGTCAAAGTTAATGACGTAATTCAAACATAAAACAATGCTACTACGTACTTTGTACACACGTACATACTACTGTACCTTTTTAAAAAATTGCCGGGCTTTTATTTACGACAAACTGCTTAAGCGCAGCGCCCTTTATTTTTCAGTCTTCACGTTGCACTATGTCGTCATAGAAGCTATTTATTCTCCTGGCTTGCAGGATTGTGAAGGAGGCGTTAAATTTAGCGCAACTGTCAAGCAGTTTCCTCTGCCTCAACCGTTTTCAAGCTATTACTGTCCGGTTGAAATTTTTTTATTGTTTTTAGAAAAATTTTATACGTGGTATGACTGGAATCTCGGAGTGCTTCTGAAGACAAATTAGATGCCCAAACACAGTGATGGCCTTACAGGAAGGGGGGCCTGGTGCAAGAAACGTAAGGGGGACACTATTTAGTGAACTAAAAAAAAGGTAGCTGAAGCTATTTTTGGTATATGAAATCTCTAAAAAAAAAGGTCTTCAATTTAGGGGGGCCAACATTGAGTGATCCAAAGCAAGGGAGACAAAGTGATCACTAAAAAAAAGGTCTTCAATTTAGGGGGCGCCACTATTGGGTGATCCAAGGCATGGAGAGAAACTTTATACTACCCCAAGACATTGTGATCTCAAAAAAAAAAAGGTCAGCAGTTTTTTTTCCAAAATTCTTTTGCCTTTGTTTTTGACATGCCATCGACGCCCTGGTGCTACTATGAAGAAATAGAGCAATTTCTTGTGTAGGGTGGGCCACTTTTTGATGTAGTTTAGGGGGGCTTGGTGCGACCGCAACGTTCGCACCCTATTAAAGTCATCACTGCCCAAGCAAGGTTAAGTGACTCAAAGCGCTTTCTTTTTAAAATAAGCAATATGACGACAGAAGAAATTGAACATAAACCCTATCCGTTACAGTCTCTTTGAAAACAGTGCTTGTACCACTCAAGCATGCTACTGTACAAATTTCGTCAAAGAGTTACAGTTTTCTAAATATACTAAGTAAAGCCAAGTTTGTGGCTATTATGTAAAAATAAGTCCGGTTACAATAATTAAGATTCACCGCTGTTTGCAATCATTCTAACTTCACAAATAGAAAGTAAACAAGAAAAAGTAACAATTAATCTTAATACCCTCAAGTATTTAGTATTAATATAGTGTTAGAAAATAAGCTCCGACAGATCGATTTTGACACCAAAATAAGCTAAATACGATGCCAAAGTGAAAACTTTTTTCAGTCTTTACTTTACGTCAAAGGAAAAAAACATCAACTTCGGGGGAAGACCAAAAAAGACTCTTGACCTAATAAAGCTTGTTGAAAATGCGAATTTGGCTTAGTCTTTTTAAAGCATTAAAATTACAAAAATCATCGGAAAAGAGCAGTAGTTCTCAAGTTTTTTTTCACTTTCGGCACCCCTCAAAGAAGATAAATATTTCGCAGCACCCAAACTAATTTTTCAGCTGCTTTTACTTTCACTTAAAGAGTTTAAACTAAACAAAAGTTTTCAACTTTAAAACAAATGAAAATTTTAACTGTTAGCGACACCCCAAGCAATTGCAAATAGCTCACCCAGGTGACGTAACACTTGTGTTGAGCGAATTCTTATATTTCTTTAGTTTCAAAAGTTTTAGACGTATGTAACAGAAACTGAAGTCCTTTGTAAAAGATTGCTCCCAAATTATGAGCTTTGGAAGGGTCAATCAATTATTTCTGAAAACCTGCTTGCTTTGCAGTCTCCATGTCTGTTCAAATTAAACTAAACGAGCAACCCCCGATAAAAATCCTTTGTTTTTATTGCATAGATAAGCAGTTAATGTACCTGAAGACATAAGATTCTTGGTGCTGCACACCTTTCATGAGGAAGGTGCTCGAGGTAGTTGTAGACACTTTCTCCCAGTCCGCGAGTGTTTCATTGTCTTGCGAGGAAATCTGTAGCAAGTTGTCCTTATTTTCCGCTATTATTTTTATCAAACTATTTAACTGACCTTTGCTACTTCGACAATGTAATCATTAACCATTTCTTTGTGATTTGAAGTGTTCCATGACACGGACAATCCTTGGCCAACTAGATTCTTCACAAGTGGTTTAGAAGGACTGGGAGGTAAATCTGTAAAAAACTGTCAATTTAGTTTTCTTTAATATAAAATTCACAATTTCAATTTCCGAAAAGACTTACCCCGCACCTGGACTGATGCCAGGCACTGATCAAATCCCAACAAGTTTCTGACTTGTAAAATGTAGCATCCGGAGTCTCCTGGTTCACTTTTTGGAATGGTCAGTGCGCTCGTTCGCGACGTGGTTTCGATCGTGCAAGCACTGCTGTGTCGAATCTGGAATCGATATTTTTGTCAAGCATTGATCGAGCACTTGTGAGTTGGAAACCTACTTCATCTTTTCCTTTTCTCCATGTTACTTTCAGAGGATGACTACCTTTAAAAACACCGCATAGGCTGATAGGAAAGCCCCTTATCACGTCACAACTTTCTGGCTTGTCGAGAATAGCAGCAGGAATCGCTTCTTTTTTTTCGTTTGTTACAACACGACTTCCTTCCGGTGTCGCTGTCGTGTCGTCGTTTTCTGATTCTTTTAAAATCAAACCAATGTTTTTTTCGATATCCGATTAAAAGCGTACAAAAACAGGACATTGAAGTAAAATCACTTTAACACACCAATAAATATAAAAATTTCACTCCAAAAAAGTTATCGTTCGACAGTAACCTTATCAATCAAATAATAAATCAATTTTGTATTTGATATAACTCTTACAATAATTGAAAAATAGACCTCAAGGTCATCAGTTCAAGCAACCACCACTTAGAGTTAATTATAAAACTAATTGCTACATTAAATGTCAAAAAAAGCTTGGGCAAAAATAAAAATAAGTAGAAATTAAATTTTTAAAAGCATTAAAACCGCCACTTATATCAATTTACTGTACAGGCAATGTTTTCGTTGATTTCTATTGCTGGGTCTAAAAATTGAACAGAAGTTAGAAGTTAAGCCGTGGTTATCAAAACAAAGCAAGCTTCATACAATTGATATGAGGCCATGCTGTGACAATTACCGTTTGGTTGGATTGACAAGGTTGTAGAGGTATTGGTGTTCGCGTTTAAACCACAGTGCATGCGTTCGATTCACTGAAATGTCTTATTAAAACTTTTGAAAACGTTGCAGAGACAATGGCTATTGTTTAGATTTAAAAGAGCCAATATAAAGTCACGCTCCTACGTGTTTGTCCGGTTAAAATTGTTCCTGGGGTCACTTTCAGTACTAGCCACAACGTGTTGTTTTGCTAAAAATGACAAATCGAAACTCGGTACTATTTCGGCTGGTGATCTATCCAGTAAAATATTAACAAAGTATAATTTATCTAAAGTTACTGGCGCCTGTTAATTAAAGTTAACTCTTCAGAATTATTCAAGCTTTACAGAAAATTACAAAACACCTCTTTATCTACAAGTTGATTCTCCAAATATAACAAGAAATTCACACGATCATGTATAATGCAGATAACGAACTAGGGTAGATATACCCAAGTAGTTTGGAAACATGTAAGTAAAAAGCCGAAGCAGCCATCCGAAACAACATCACACAAGATTTTTTACACATCACTTTATGCTAGAATAACCTTAAAAAACATAGCTCATACCAGTCACACTTGACACATATTTCTTCAAGGTTTGATGAAATGCTTCGGAGATAGTTCGTCGCGCGAGTTTTTTCTGGTGCAAAATATTTAATCTGGTATTGGGTTTGGTTTCTGAAAAGTTTTGAAATGTCTGAGAGCGTTTTCGTGTTTCCATTGCTGCCGTTTCCTCTGCAGAGTAGATAAAATCAGCTGAATGTCGCCGTTCTTCTTGATTCCACGAGCCGGATTTCACTGAGAGAGCTTGAGTGGGAATAGTATTATTAGGCATGGCAAAGGATCTGGATCGTTTAGGGGAGTTGGAATCGTTAAACAAAGACTGCTTGTATTGTAAAACCGATTCCTTGGTGGATTTATAAAACCATTCTCCGTTTTTTTTCTGAAGGTCCATTGTTTTGTGACAAACTCTGCAAACCCAAAAAGTTACTAGTTTCTTTTCTTCGCGAAGGTTTTTTGCGACACCCCCCACAGAATATAATAAAGTCGTGGTGGCGTTCAATCCTCGTCCTAATATTGATTGCTTTCTTTCCTGTTCATCGATGGTAGCTACTGGGGACGATTCTTTTGTTAAAAGACTGTCGTCGGACACTGCTAATGCTGAAGAAGACAGATTTGAAAAATTTCTATTTTTAAATTTTTTATGTATTTTCTTACGCCTTTCAATTCGTGCTTTTCGTCTTGATTTGATTGTTTTAGATGTTTTCAATCGAGTCACGTAATTTTTCTTTTCTAGAGAAAAATTAGGCTTCAAGGATGTGGTTGAAGGAAAATATGTCTTGTTGATAAAAACCGACGTTTCTTCCTCCACATCTGCAGAGTTTGCATCACTATGGTCTTCAGATTCATTCAAAGAATCCGATTCCTTTTTTAAAGGTTCCAAATTGAGTTTATAAACTTTTAAACTTCGCTTAATTGAAAACTCAACAAGGTCTTTCCACATCCGATCTTTGGCCTTATTTGCTCGCTTTTCCTCTTGATTAACTTCAAAGTTTAGTTTTTTACGAACCGAAACGTTTGTTAATTCTTTTGTTAACTGGCCTTTTTTATCAAGCAAATCATTTTGTTTTGTTTCAGACTGACCGTTCACAGCAACAACATCCGTATCACTTTCTGCTACATTATTGTTAATTTTATTTTGATAACTTTCAGCTATGCTTTTTTTGTTGTTAGTGTTTTCTGACAAAGAATTCTGGTCTCTTAAAATTGCACTTGAAGAATCACTTTGAAATAACTTGTTTCTTGTCATAGGAGTCTTTTTCAAACTTGGAGAAAGTGACATGGTCAATAATTTTGACGCTCGTTCCAAAGGAGAAAAAAAATTTAACGATTTTAGTGGTGTACTTGTAAGAAGAAGTTTTTCTACCGTACTATTCGATATTAAACTGGGACTTAGCTGATTAGTTTCAGAAGATATCGAATCTTTATTCAATTTTGGTGTTTTAACTCCAGCCATATCCAAAAACCTCATCATTACTTCTTTTTGTTTTCCGGGGGGGAGAGACGTTTCTTTTATTTTGTAGTCCTCTTCATGATTGATTTCATCAATATTGTTATCATCTTTATTATCTGACGATTCTGTTACAGTTTGCTGATAATCTTCATTATTGAAAGGAACCGAGTCGGACGGTTCTGGACTGCGTTTTTTTGCAGGTTTCCTGGAAAGGCAGGTGAGATCAGATAAATCGCTTTTGGCATATTCACTTTCGATGCAAACTACATCATCGTTTTCCAGATTATTGGAATGAATTGACTTCATTTCATTGCCATAAACGGATGACTCTTTAATCGAGTCATCAAAAAATCTCAGTGGCTCTGCTAAATCATGATTTCTACCCAGACCTTGCTGGTTGATAGATGAAGCCTCTGAGTATTCGCAGTTATCCAGAGATTGTTCTACAGCAGCCGAAGCTGAATCAGCGTCATTCGATGAAGTTTGATCTTGAATCGAAATATTGTCGCTCCCACAAGCCGATTCATTGCCATGACTACTGGATGTACTGCAATCACCTTCTTTAAGAAACGTTTCATTTTTTTGAACTGCTGACTTAATTTCAAGAGGTAAAGGATGAGTTTCAAAAGGAGAAGAGTAAATTTCACGAGGAGGACTATAAGTTTCAGGAGGTTGAATATGGATTTTAGGAGAAAGCACCGAAGAAGTTTGAAATGAACCAGAAGAACTCGCATCGGCATCGCGATTATCACTTGACACGCATGCTCTGGCTTCCTTTTCATCGGACTCTGCCGATTCATGAGAAGGTGATATTTCTTTGTCTTGAGGTAGGTCCGCCTTATTCTCCTTTACGAAGTCCTCCCTCTGATCTTCAGCATGAATCTCTTTCATCACTCTGCATGTCTTGCACACAAGGTGTTTGCACACACAGCAACGCCAGTTCGACTTGTTGATTCTCGCTATCGTCGGAAGCGGTTGCAAACATCGAGCGCAGCGTATTCCGCTCATGTCGCTCTTCGGTCCCCCGTTCACTACTATTGCTCCTTGGCGTTTCTCGCGTACCAACTCTGTCCCCAACTTTGCCACTCTTTCTTTCTCTCTATCCCTCAAAGTTTTATCCCTGCTCAGGACGGAGAAAATCTTTTCTAACTCCGATGCGGAAAACGAGGAAAAAATTTCGTTCATATTTTAATCCTAGAAGATTTAATAAAATCCGTTTATTCTAAGAATAGAGTGACTAACATTTCAAACAAGAAGCTACTTGATTTCTTTTTTCTATTTTCTTTATCAGTTGCAGTCTATTTCCATGCAGCATAAACTTTCATTTAAGTGTTTTATTTACAAACAACAGCTGCCTGATGCTGCAATGGTTCTTCTTTAACAACTAAACTAATTAAATGTTTGATTTTTTATATGCGTCTGTTGTTAATAGCTTGCTCTATCATCTTCACTGCTGCTCACGCAAATCAAATGTCGCAATTCAGAGACCGGAAGTGTGCGGAGCAATTTTTTTGTTTCTTTGTTATCTTTGAAGCGTGATTGCTGGAGCTGAATACAGAGCAAGATCAATCAAACTGTCGACGAATCGTCGTTCATCACATGGAAACTTTCGTTCAATTTACGGGACTGCATACCCATAGAGTCTGTAAAAAGTGTCAAGCTATTAGTAGCTTATCAACAATTTTTAAAGAATCGTTGGTCCTTTTTCTTGCTGAATAATTTTAAATTAGAGTAAAACGTGCACGATTCTTTTCAGCAGAACAGCTTTAAAATGCTTTTTTTAAGGTTTAGCTTTCGAACCGAGAAAAAAATTAGTCTTAAAATTCAAAGCACACGGTTTCATTGACTTTAAGTAAATCTGTAAAAACTGTTTTTGGTTGATTTTAACTATTGAATCTTCCAGACGTGGACGGATTGGCTTAGTGTGTTTGTATTTTGACTCGTGAGCAAAAGAACGCAAGTTCAATGCCCTGTTTATTTGAATGATTTCTTTTCTGACCTTGGTAAAGGACCACTTCACGTCAAATTCTTAAATGGGCAGCGCTGTTCACCCCCAGCTCCGCTGAATGTGGGCAGCAGCAGCAGCCGGGACAATACGGCCATGCGAAGAAAAAACTGCATAATACTGCATAAGTCTGTGCAAAACAATGCAGTCGACATCGTTTTATCTACGCGATTTGGTCACGGGTGACTTTGTTGAATAAGCGGAGAAACGAGCTCGTCCGAAATTAACGAGAGATATGATTAACACGCCCGTTTTAAGCATTAAACAGAAAAGGGCATAATTATAGAAGCCAATCAAAACATTTAAGAAAGCAAAGGTTTATCAAAGGGTCATAAAAATATCAAAGTTAGGCCTACAGTAAAAATAAACCTAAAAAACAACAAAGATTATAGTTCAACATTACGAGACTTAAATCTGTTCAGCGTTTACCATATTATCTTTTCAACCTCTTTAACACGGTGAACTAAAAAACTTGGAATATAATTGATGCGAAACAAGTTCGAGTTCTTCGCTTTATTTCAAAAAAAAAAACAACATAGAATCAAAGTAAAAACAAAAAATGGTCTTCGTTAGTTGGCGAAGCGTTTTAACTGTGTGAAGACTTTTTTCTTTGCTTTTACTCTACATGTTGTTTTCCAAGTTATCGTCTAAACACCTGAAAATTGTGGGTAAAATAGGTAATAAAAAATAATAAAGAAAAAAAGTCTTCACACTGTGAATATACTTCGCCAACAAACGAAAAACTTTTTTTGTTTTCTGTAATTCTATCTGTTTTTAAAATTATATTCCTTTAAAACCCCCAGCTGCATTCACAAAGTTATTGAAGATCAAAAATGAAAAGTCTTGTATTTCTCTTGCTTTAATGTAGTTTCTAAACTCGTTGAAGCACATAAGTTGCTAAACTAATTTCGTAAAATTATGTGGATCCCGAATCGTACTTTTTTGCACCAGCTTAAGATTTTTCTAAAAGTCAAGTGAAGACCAAAAAGTCCACAATTGGAATCGAGTGTAGTTTTTCGTTAAAGTGAAGAACTTTTTTTTGGTTTTTATTTATCTTTCAAAAAAAATTTATGTTTCGACATCAATTTAAGACCTTTTTTGGGGTTACGCACTTACCATTGACAAGTCCTTACTATCTTACGAATGCTATTGAAAATGGTATAATGTTGATCGCAAATCCTTATTTTGGAGAAAAATCGGGTAGACTTCGCGTTTGATCGCCATAAACCATTAGGAATCCATTAAATCCCAATTTAGAAATCCTACTTTCGTCAGTCGTCAATTTATGCAATTGTTAATAAAAAGAAAGTATATAGCTATTATTTGCACCGACCAAATTGAAATGGCTCCATTAAAAGTACACATCCCAACTGGAAGATCTTTGCAGCCGACTAATCAATAAAGCATTGGTATCATTAATGTATTTAGGAGGGAGGCATTGCACTATGTCTTCCCCCTCTGTAGATCACTAATACGAGAAATCAGAAACAGATTATAAGTGAAGACCTTTTTTTTAAAGATCACCAAATTTTTGCGACGAAAATTGAGAAATCAGAGACTTCAAATAATTTTTCCACCAAGCATAATTGATTGTGTTTTCAAACCCTCCAACTTTTTTAAAAGTCTTCCGTACGCCACTGATTGGAATAGCCTACTTTTGACTACTGCCCATTTCTTGTATTTTCAAAAAAATATGCAGGAAATTTGACCTTGCAAGAAATCAGAATTTTCTTCAACAGCAAGCGTCAAATTTTTTTCGATAACCTTGTTGAACCAATATCCAAAAAGATTGTTCAATTTTTTTGTGACATCGCCGAACGAACCGAGAGAAATGTAGAGTTACAAAGAAAATAGAAAGTAAAGTTGGTTGTTTCTTTTCTTAAGATTCTTACAATAATCCATAAATACTGTGACCGTATTTAATGTTTATTCTACAATACAGTGACATTCATTGTCCGAATCAAATGAAAATTTATATAAAAAATGGGAGAATCATTTGTGTGATGTTCCGTTCTTTCAGGTTGTTTTTTGTGTTTAAGTTGCGCTTTCCACTTGATTTTTCCGCGACCGATTTTGAGCTAAAAAATTAAAATATTTTAACTTCATGATTTTCCGTTAACCCTTTCGAACCGAAAGGACTATTTAGTCCCACACCACTATTTTTAAAATTTCTTCTATAATACTATAAAATTTTATGAAAAACTTTTTTATTATTCTTTAGCAATATTTTGACAACCATGCTAGTCAATTGTAACAGGTGCAAATTCTTTTCTTTATGATTATCAAACCAACTAAATACATAAAGTTTAGTTTAACCATATATAGTTTTAAAATTAAATTCGCAAATAAAATAATGTTTAATTTAAGAAAATCTGGATAAAATTTACTATAAAAAAGTCTTGTGGGATGATATAAAGCAAACTTGACTTTTTTACTAGTGTTTATGTTTAATTTATTTGCTTTTCAAACTTGGGACTATTTAGTCCCAACCGGTTTTATGCGTACTTTTTACTTGTTTTTTGTCGAATTTAGATGGCCCAGAAACAGACTAGATCAAGAGAATTTATAATTGGTGTAAATGAAGTAATGGAATTAATTACTGCTGATGAGTCTGATTCATCCAATAATAACCCTATAGATGAAAAAGATGTAATGTTTTTGGAGAAAGCAATGTCAGATACTGATAATAATATAATGGTAACAATCGATGAGGCCCACGCACAAAGTATTGAACCAAATGTTGTGGAGCCTTTACCTCATCTATTTTATTGGAGAAAGATTTGTACTTCTTTTAATATTCCGAATTGCTCTTTATCTGGTACAGTTAATTTAAATTATGAACATGGCCATGAGCCAAAACCAATAGAAATCTTTTCAGACACCATAAAGCTGGAAACACTAATGAATTTAGTCAGTGCACAGTGTGAGTTGTACATGCAGCAGAAAGGAATGGTTTTAAAGTAGAAATTAATGAGCTAAAAGCATTTATTTTATTTATTTTATCTCTATATTTATCCTCCTGACTCGCAGGAAAGCGACGGAGGCGCTAATACATAAGGTAGGCAATCACCCCGATCTACTTCCGGAGATGCCAAGATATTGCTGTCCGCTTATAATTTAATAAAGATATAACTGCAATTTAGAACTGTTTGCCAGGACCACCAATCAGGGGAAAGTGCGTAAATTGTTTTTCCCAAGGACACAACAAAATGGCGCGAGTGGGTTTTGAACCGAGACCGACTTCAAGCACAACGTTGTTATGGATTTGATCGGGAAATTTTCAAGCAGAAAACGAGCAAGAAGTTCTTCAACTGTGGTTTCAAGATTTCCCTCAGACGGTTCCGATATTCATCAAGTTACACGAGTTTCTTATCAAGACCGTGTTAAATGCAAATTGTGTACCAAGCGGAAAATAGATTCTCGTACTTGCACATGTTGCAATGATTGTAATTTATTTCTTTGTCAAACAAATAAAAAAAATTGTTTCAGGAAATGGCATTTCGGTGTTGAGAGGAATATTTTGGTGTAAAATATGTGTGTGCATTATTTCAATTCTTATGCTGTTTAATAAAGCAGGGTAAAAAGTAATTATCATAACAATGAAAGACCACTATGGCAGAAAATCGTTAATAGACACAAATGCTCTTTGAATAATAATTGCTTAAATTCAAATGTTAAAAAAAAACAGAAAGTTTTCATGATGTAATAAATATATCTATTTTTTTAAAACTCCAGATACCTTAAAGTTACTCAAATTCATTGAATATGACAAGAAAAATTAAAGCTGATATTTTGAAAAAAAAGTACGCTTTGAACCGATTGGGACTAAATAGTCCCAAATATTTAAAGCCCCTATACTAATTTGTAGATGTGCCCCGACAAATTTTTTTTTGTGCAACGACATTTTGGTAGCACATCCTTCAAAGAAATAATAAATTTACTATTTTATATTGTGTAATAAAAGTTCAGGTCTGAAGGGGTTAAGCACCAAAAACATTGCGCTTTGGCTATTTTTTATGCTTTCCACTTCTGGTCAGAACAATTTTTCCACTTTTGTATTCGTTTTGCGCTTTCCCCCACATGCTTTATTTTTTCCGCTGCTGTTGCAATCTGAACTGGCCTTAAAATTTTTTTTGATCTCATTTGCAAGACTTTCTTGCCTTATTAAATGGTCACAAGAGAGCAGTAGTAATCAGCGTTTATTGATCACCGTCAGTAGCGCGATACACGGGCGTAACAATCTATAAACAGGCATCTCAGCGACAAATGTCGTCGGCCGAGAAGTGAAATATCTGAGCATGCAATAGATGAGCAATCGCTGCCGTGACGTCACTGATCGCCTTCTAGGACTGTGACGTAGCAAGAGCAAGAGGCGCGACCGCATTCGTTGGTCGCTTCGCACGTGTAAGTACCCTGGTCCTCCAGAAAGCTCTCTCGAATGGAAAGGCGGCATTCGTCCCCTGAAGAACACCCGGTTAGGTTGGTGTGACATGAATCAAATCTTCGTGATTAATAGCGACGATGTTGATAATTTGGTTTGGATGGCGCAAAAGTTTCCGGTTCAAAACCGGGGCACCTTAAAAACCCTTTCATTTATAGCTTTTTATCACTCTAAAAACCAAAACAAAAAAGCTTACCATTTCTTTTTTTATTAATTTTTTGGTAATATCTTTACTTTGATTTTAAGATTAACCAATTTTTTTTGGTAATTTTTTTTCGAAAATTTGCACAATGTGATCTTAAACACCAAAATGCCCATATGATATTGATCAAAATCAAATGAGTTTGCGAGCTTTTGCATTGAAATGTGTCATTTTTTGAATGGTACAAAAAACTAAATTACCCTAGCCTGTGTTTTGATGATCGATTGCAGTAGAAATAATTTCTACTAATCTTCTCGGATATTAAATGGTAGAAAATTTTGGGCAAAAACACGTTGCTGAGTATATCAACAAAAAATTTTTCTGAAATAGTTTTAATTTTGTCGCTTTGATCACTAAAACGTCCATAGTTTTTTTATTTGTTATTGTCGAATCGTGGTAAAACTTCGTATCGCAGCTGAAGTGTTACGTTGGAAGTGCTTTGTTTACATTGTAAAATTTGGCTACGTTGAACCAAACTTAAACTTAAGTCCAAACGAGAACGGTCAAACTGAAACCTTTTTGAGTGATGCTGATGTCCTCATCTGCTTCCAGCTTTTCTTTATTGAAAAACCACGTGACCGTCGGTCGCGGGTCTCCAATCACGTGACAAACAAGTTCAAACGGAGTTTCGTCTTTAATCTAAGCAGAGAAAAGTAAAAATTCGGCCCCAATTAACCGGAAAAAGCTCTTTTGCTTACAGTTAAATCAGTAAGAGTTCGAGTAAACTCCGGTTCCCGGGAAACGGAGTCCTCACTTTGGGATTTCTTTTCCGCAGCAGCAGCGGCATTTCTATGTCGCGCTCTCCTGGTAGAAACGGTAGTGTGGTCTACATCTTTCTTCCATTTTCCTCGCGGAATATCAGCAATGGAAATCGATTGGTCCTCCACTTTCGCGTCTGGATCTCGTTTTGTGGGGGAAAGGACGTTTCGAAAGTCACGCTGTTCGGCTCTTTTTGCCTAAAAGAAACAACTTTTTCAATTGGTAAAGTATAAACAATTTGATCCTGAAGCGAAGGAATTAGGCTTAAATCAGAAGCAAATCAAACTCCAAATTTTTAAATCAGAAAATTTTTTAGCAAAAATCAAAGTCATCGCAGATCTCTTGCTGAAAGGTTGGCGATAAAAAGCAAAGAGCAAAAACTTTTAATAGACAACGGATTACTTTGATAGTTTCTTCTCGATAAGCTTTTGTGACAACTTTTGATTTGATTGTCTCGCCGCGGAAATCTTTTTGTTCTGCATGCATTGTTTTATAATCATCCTGGCTCATTGTCTTCGTTCGAACTTTTGTCTTTAGCGCCTCGTCGCGGAAGTCCTTTTGATCTGATGTTTTGCTGCGGAGGGCATCTTGTGTAACCACTTTTGTGTCTGCAAAAACGAAAACAGTAGGCATTAGGCGCACAAGTTGAATTACCACACTTGCACTGGCACCCAAACTCATGATTTAACACACACCGATTTTTCGGACCAATTGGTCGCGAAAGTCTTTCTGTTCCGCTTTCTGCGATTTTCTTTCGTCTTCAGTCAGCGCTTTTGTTCGAACAGACGTGGAAAGGACTTGCTTGTAGTCAATACTCTTTTGTTCACTACAAAGATAGAGATAAAAAACAAAATAACTAGTACAGCCTGGACTAGAGCACGCGAAGCACCTTGATTCACTGACGCGTCTTTCGTTGTCTTTGTCAATGGAAGGCTTTCTCAACACTGACCGAAAGTCGGGCTAAAATTACAAACGTTCATTTAAGCAAATCTTTCAGAATTTAGGCAACAGCAAAAATCAGCTCCATATCCTCTATGATGTAATACGTAGAAGACTTTTTAGGCTTAATTTTCACGTGACATTAAGATCTCATTACTAACGTTCTCCTCCGCGCTCGATTTAGCTGTTGGACTTTTAATGGAAGTCGGTTTCCTCAACAATCCCCGGAAGTCTGTCTGCACTTCTTGTTTCTTTATGTCGTCAACAATTAGTGAAATCGTGCACGTAGCGTCACCAAGGAGATTGCTAAAGCGAGAGAAAGTTAAAGCGACGTCATCGATTACGTAGAATGACGTGGGCCTACCTGCAGCAAACGGAATACTTTCCAGCGTCCTGCGCAGTCACCGGAGAAATCTCGAGTGTGTATGTGTTGTTGTTACTCGGATTCCCCGGAGTCACCCGGATTCGATCGGATCCTTCGAGCACCTTGTTGCTGTCGGAGAGAACACAAACTCAAAAGAAAGAAAACACTCGTTCATGCCCGGTTCTTACCTTGAAGCCCATTGCACTGTCGGCGGGGGATCCCCATCCACTCGACAAGTGAAAGTCGCCACTCCTCCCACTTTCACGGTGAGGGGTTTTGGCTTTTGAAGAAACGAAGGGGGATCCCCTTCAATTTCTATAACATTTAGAGTTTGTTAAAGCCGAAAATAAGCAATAACGGTGACGTTCGCAGTCAAATGACATCAAAAACGTATTCAACTTAAACCTTTTTCGCGAAAGGATACTATTTGGTCTCACTTCGGTGGTGTCTTAGCTTCGATAAAGTATTTGTAACTAGTTTTGCTAGCAATTTAAACAAATTGTTTATTATTTATGAAGCACAAACAAAATTTGACAAAATGACGTGCAACATGCAATTAGACATGTAATCAATGCGAATAGGTACGCAGTGTGCTATCGTAAAATTTTATTGCATATTTTTATCATCATTTACATTAAACAATGGAAGTAAATATTTGGTTCTAGATATATTTCACCACGGTAAATTCCATTCTGTTCACGTACATTCCAAAATTCAATCGGGAACTGTGGAACTTTTCTCTTCATCGACGAAAACCACGATGCTAATCCTAATCCTTTTATTTGCTGGAATTTACCGGTGTGAAACATACCGGTCACCACATGTTTTATCATGGCAGTAACTTTTTCAACAGATTTATCTTTACCTTCAACAGTGACCTTGCAGGTGGAACTCGCTTCACCCAGTTTGTTGCTGATCACACACGTGTACTCCCCACTGTCATCCGGAAAAACCTCGGCAAAAATCAGTTTTCTTACGTCACCAACACTGACTAACTCAAACTCCTCTGTAGAATGAATTTCTTCCTTCTCGTGAAACCATCTACTGGTTGGGTTTCCTGATACAAAATAATTAACTTGCAGCGACAGGGCGACAAGTAGCGTTCAACAATGACACACCTGACACTCTGCACGAAAGAGCAAAATCGGTGCTCAGATCTTGAACCGTAACGTCGCTAAGGCCCGAAATGAACTTCGGAGGCCCATCCGAGGACGAAGCAGTGAGCTCATCATCTAAGCATAATTTTTTATCTAAATCAAACCCTTTCGACTTGCGAAACAACGACGATGAACTTTAAACAAACTAAGACACTTTTCTTACGTTCGTAGACACCACGATACGATTGGTACTCATTTAAACGATTTTCTTGGTCAATGATACAACGCCGAGTTTTTATAGCTTGCCATCGACCACAAAAAGTTACTTTTGTAATTGCAAGACAAACTAACTCAAACGGTTTTGAACTTGCGACTTTAAAATGAGTAGTACATCCAAAAACGTCGATTACGTCAGAGCACCGTAACAAACGAAAAGTTACGAGTAATTAAGTGCTGAATTAAGACATTCAACAAGGAATTGTAGTATAAGAGCTCGATTCCACTACGAGCGTTGGCAGGAGTATTTTTTGTTTATTTCATGGACTTTTCACTTTTTTCCGCGTTTAAGCGCTAAGAGAAGCAAAAAAAGTCAATAAAACAGACAAAGAATACTCTCGGCAACGCTCGTGGTGGAATCGAGCCTAAAGTCTGTGCGATAAATTATAAACTCGTAGCAGTTGAACTGACGTACGCGCTTTCTTAGTCGGAGAAGCTTCGGATTTTGTTGGTGAAAAGGATTTCATTGGAACTTGCGGAATGCCTGCAAAGCAATTCCTGTTGGTTCCTATGCAAAAAGCTAAAGCGAGTGTGACTTCTCACTTTTAATGGTGACCCTGCAGGACGATGTAACTTTCTTCAAGGAATTTTCAGCGATGCATGAATATATACCACCGTCCTCAAGTAGTACCTCCCTCAGAAAAAATTCCGCCTCCCCATTGTCTGAATATTTCACTTCCGCATCCTCAACTTCCTCCCCGTCAAGCAGCCACGTGATCTGAGCGTGGAAGAAATTCATGAGCAAGCTAGCAATCATATTATTCATAATGGGATGAATCAATTTTTAGAACTTTTTATGGGGTACCTAAACCAGGGATGGCAAACCACTGACCCACGGGCCACACCGTGACTTACCCCTTGAAATTCAATGAACCATCGGTCGTTCTAAAATATCTGACATTTCAATAACAAATTGGTTGTCCTTTTATCATTTTAAAAAGACAAACGTCATGTTTTTACTATGGTCATAGTTAGTTTGTAGCTGACTTAAAAGAAACCTGCGTCATCTTAAAACACAATTCAAACAGAAATAGGGACAAAAAAAGTCTTTTGGGTAGGCCCATAAGTCCATTTATTCGATAAACGGCATGAATTTTATTCTTGAATAAATTTTTTATTTGTGATGTTCTATGAAAAAGGTTTGTCATCTTTGATCTAAGGTAAAATACGCTTTTACGATACGCTTTAAGTGGTATTCTGAAAAAATGAACAAATTTTCAAGACCTTCAATAAATCTTTGTTTTTATCTAAACAAAACAGCAGCCATAAGATAATAAACTTATGTAAACATGTTTCACTAAAACTAATTAAGAAAATATTCGAAAAAACTACCAACTCTGTTACGAGTACACATCTTTTTACAAGATTAAATGATGATAGAATGAGTTATGAGACAAGATATATCGATAACATATTATACAAAGGTAAAAGTGCTTTTTTAAGTAGGGTTTAGGCGTTGCTTCAAAACAACTTTTGAAGAACCATAAAATTTCAAATTTAGAAATTGCAAGCTATTCTACCGAATAGAACGGAAAAGATTTTCGATTTTGATTTTAATCTTTAAGTTAAACTTTTTACCAAGTAAAAATAAAAATTAAAAATATTTTCCCGTAAGTTTAAAATTCGATTTTACAAAATGTCTTGACTAAAAAACAGTTTGTTTATTGTTTTAGACCACGCACAAATTTTTTTTAGTAATATTACTTTAAAAAGTTAAAATGAACAATTGTAAAAAGTGGTTTTATACAAATCATCAGAAAATACGATAAATAAAGTCAATAACTTTTGCAATTGAAAAAACTTGTTTCAAAAAACATTTACTTGAGGTCGGGGATTTCCCGCTACTTTAGTTTTAAGAACCAAATCTTTTCCCTCCATTACACGCTTATCTTCCAAGGAAAAAATAAACGATGGTCCAACAAGGGGGGGCGTTGCAGGTTTTGAGGGTTTAGGAGCTGTAAATGAAGCATGGTGATACCATCAACAGGATTCCAAAGAAAACATTTGAATGTAGAATACAGTGCAATGCAGTTAACGTTTTTTTAAAAATTATTAATGCTTTCAATTTTGCTTTTTATTCAATGTTTGATAATAATTGAGCTACCAATGTTTAAATTTATATACGTAAGCGCTGAAAAGATTAAGTTTTAATCTTGAAATCGGATTTTAATCAAACTAAGTTTGTATGTTAAAGCAATAGCTGAATCAAGATAAGATCAAAAATCAACATTCTTTCATGACGAATTCGCATAGAAAACAGGGCGGTTGACGCAATCGCTTTTTTTTCGGATGCTGCACCGGAAGACATCGCTAGATATCGCTATTTTAGTTTCTTCGTTCGCTGTTTGCAAGCAAAATAAAAGTGATACAATAATAGTAAAGTGTCAAGTAAAAACTAGCGGATATTTGCAGATTGTTTAACGTTTATTTTTAGTTAAAAGTCTTTGTGTCAAATACCAAAAAACTAGTACGTTTAAGAGATAAACCATTAAAAATATTTTTCAAATTAAAATTACAATCAGGCTTATTCTTATTAATGGCTATTTTTCAATTGCCTTTAAACCAAAATTATTTATTTACATATATTAAACAATCTCTCAAAAGGCTATGACATGACAAAGACCATTAATGTATGCTTTATGCAGATAACCGCACACGCGCGTTATGGAAGATATATGTCAAACTGATCAAAACGAAGCAATGCCATTGTGGTATTTTGTCGTTACCCCAATATATAAAAAGACGCATCTCAAGCTGATTTACACAAAGGGGGGATGGTCCAGTCCTCGGGAAGAGATTATGCTTATAGCAACAACCTTGAAAGATATTTTTGTACCATTGAAATTAATGGGGAGTTCTGCACTTGCAGTTACAATGAAATTCAAGTTTAAAAAATTACAAATACAATTGCAATTTCATAGTCTCACAAAATGCCAAATCATATGCAACCAACTTAGATAGAGATCAGTCCACTCAAATTGCATCTATTGCATGAACAACTAACCATTTAGTCTGCCCTTCTTTGGCTGGCTAAAAACAAAGCTAATATCTGCTCTTCCGAAGAAAATGCTGCATGGAACGTAACATTACCAGCTATTTGCAACTACATTATTCGATGAATTTACATTAAATGAATGTTTTAGTCGGCACATCATAATTTATTCTCTTTGTAAAGCCCATTGATATTAGTCTTTGCTTTGTTTTAAGCGGAATTAACCGCTGTAGGTAAGCAGCATGACCCCTTTAAAATTTGTTGCAAAATGTCTTTTCTAAAACGCAACAGAATTTACGCAAATCAACTGAGAAGAAAGTTGGCACACTGATCTACGCCATAGCAATGATGAATTTTCAACTACTACACTGCTATCTGCTGGTAAAAAAGTATAGCATTTATCGGTAAACTTTCCGGACTGTTTTAATTATAACGAATAAGGCAAAAAAATTTTGTTGCCAATACTCGATTACAATATAATTGCTGTGATGTTTTACACAACTTATGATTAAAAAAATTGCTGCTTTTCAATAAAATAACACTTTTAAAAAAGTTTAAATTTTTCTCTTTTAAACGTTTACAAACCGTTGTTGAAATAAAACTAAAACTTTAATTCTTAGGTCATATTAGTGACCACCAGATGTTGCACTCACAAGTAACTGAGACGTGACACGACGAGGTCGCGCGACCTGCGCGATTCACAGCAGTGCATTTGTAGTTTCCCGAGTCTTCTACTGTGGCCTCCTCCAACAGAAGGGTTGCCACTTCCCCTTCAAATCTCGCGTCTCCGTCTTCAGCGGACAGATTCTCCCCATCTACACTCCAGGTTAGCTTTGGCGTGGGGTTTCCGGTCACATGACATTTGAAACTAAACAATGAAATAGATCATACGAACATGCGGACACATGCCACACGCACTCGCACACAAGCCCAGAGAAACATTCAAATGTTGCTTCAACAAACTTACTTCAAATCTTCTCCTTCTTCAACGAACATGTCGCTGAGAGGAAGAGTGAATTGGGGCGGTTCATCTTTAAAAGCTGTAACCGGATCTTGTTTCTCCAAAAACGAAACCTTGCACGACGATTCCGCTTCTCCCGAAAGATTTCGGGCTACGCACAAATACAGGCCGGCATCCCGGGGTCCTGCTTTCCGTATCCTCACTGCGGCGACTCCTATATACGTATCGGGCATCAGAACGTTGCCATGGAAATAAAGCGGTCCGAAAAATCTTGTGGTTTGTTTAACACATTCTTTTAGCAGAATTGATTATACTTTTATCTGAGATTGACGTAAAAACACACAACAAATAAATAAAATTAATGATTGAGAAAACATTTTCAAGATCGATTCAAGTACGATTTCAATACAATTATCACACAGCCATAAAACAAAATTTCACGTTTAAAGCCTTCAGTTAGCTTTAGATTACGGAATAAACTGAAAGTTGTCGAAAAGCAATATTTGAGAGTTCGATTTAAATTTCGCGAACCCAAAAACCCGCTTTTAATCAAAATGATAATTTTTTTCTCAAGACGCAAGTGAATAAACGAAACTTACGTCCATCTGATCACAACCTTCTAACTTTGCGCTCATACAGACGATGACGTAGGTCTTAACGTACCGTTTTCATACGACGTCTCAGCGCTCAGTACACTCAACGTTTTTCCATCACGTGTCCAAGCAACGCGAGGCTGGGGGTGGCCAGCGACCTTGCATTGGAAATAGGCCTCCTCACCTTCGGTGATAGTTACGGTAGGAGGAAGTAGCTCTTCAAATGTGGGGGCGACCCTCTTGGCTACAACACGTCAGTGTTTAAAATATCTTCGTTAAATACACCTCTCAAGCTGCTTACTTCTGACGTAAATACGCGCTTGGTAAGAAGCTGTTCCAACCGGATTGGTCAACAGGCACTTCACGTGACCACCGTGATTAGATATGATTGGAGAAATTTCAAGTCTTGCTGTGCCATCCTTAAAGTTGCATCAATGCTTCAAGCAAGTATTTTTGCAATTGATAAAATGATAGTGATTACATATTTTTGCTAATAAATAAAAATTTGTTCTACAAAGTACAACACAATAAATCGATATACAACTCCTTTCTACACCGTAATATATCGAGTGCTGATTAGAGCGATGTAATTTGTTCGTTAAATCGTACAAGATCGTGAGCTAGGTTGTACGAATAATTTCCAGAAATGGAATACGGATCCACCACTTAAAAAAAAGTAATTTTGCATAATATCAAAGAGAAAACCACCCCAAACGATTATAGAACGTCCCACCTTAAACGTTGGTTTATTAGCAATATATAGTTATTCATGTATAGCAATATATAGTTATTTAATTTTTCAACTTGGACGAACAAAAGCAACAAAGTAAAAACATTTAACATCTTTTAAAAAATAACTACAGAAAAGAGGGAGTAAATATCAACGAAACCCGAGGTGTTTCAACCACACACAAAACCAACCGTGAAATCCGTTTTTCCGTTTTCTATTTTTCGATCATTGATTGTCCATATTACTTCCGGTTGGGGATAACCGGAAACGGCGCACGAGAGTGTTACAGAGTCTCCTTCTTGCACGCGAATGTATTCGTCGAATTGAGAGACAAACTTAGGACCAGTCGGGCTCTCTACAGGGATCAGTTCCACGGGACCTGAAGAACAAGCAATATGCTTGAGACCGAGTTCTTTAATCGTTTGATTAAAGAAAGTAAGTTAATTTCTGTTGGTTAACTACGAACTAAAAAGTTAAAGAGTGCAGGAATTCCCAATTAGGGTTGATAAAAGGTGAAAAATGTTTTCTAGTGTAAAGTAGCACCTAAAAGGAAATTATTCATTCTTTGCTACTTTCAGCCACGATTTTTTTGAACGATTTTCACTTTTTACAATCGAATCGTAACTTTCATAATTCGACAGTATATCTTAATCATGGCAAGGTAACCCGACTTTTTAAAAGCTCGAACAACAACCTTGGACGATGACTCGACTTCTTGACATCACCCGACCGGCACTATTCTCCGCGACGCAAGTATAACAGCCAGAATCTTCTTGCGCCGCTTGCTCGATCATAAGGCAGGCGACCCCGTCTGCGTACGATATACTGACCCCGTCTTCCGATGTAATAACCTACGTAATGATGATGCAATAAGCTATGTGATAATGGCTAGTAATGAACGTAGGAGATCGAATGAGAATTAGAAGATTTGAAATTGTCAGGAATTGCTTCAAGCTGTTTTCGGAAATATTTGGTAATGCTCGAACAATTTGTGTGCGGTTCGTACATCAAAACTTTTTAAGTCGAAGCTCATTTAAACGCATTTATGTTTACAAAGTATGATTCAAAGTTTTGCACAAGTTTTCGACGTCTGCTTTAATAAAAATGATGTATTGTTACTGTCATTACTTAGACTGCTCATTTGCGTTATATTTAAAAGTCAAAAATTAGATGCAACTGTGATATATTTAAGTTTAACAAAGCACTAATGTAAACAAATTATCGAATTTACAGCGTAAACAGTAAATAAAGAGCTTGAAGTCAAAAATTCTTTTTAAAACAAAATAATGCCTATAATATTTGTAATAAAAAACCCGGTAAAGCAAACCACAGATTCATACAAAGCCAAGAAGATTTGCTTATTATCTAGATTTAGATAATAATGTGTAACAAAGTATCTGAAAAATTTCTGGTATTTTGCAATAAATCTTGCAAGCATTTTAGATTAAAAAACTGCAATAAACTTTCATTTATGATTATAGTTCTGGTTTTTCTGCTTTATCTTATTAAACACTTTCACATGACATAAAACTACAAATTATTTTATGAGTCTTTGTAGCGTTAAATACGAAATTTGAAGGATTTGAGTGCAAATTTTTCGGTTGCATTAAAGGGACATAATAAAGTAAAAGGACTGCGGTCTAACTGTGATTTAAAGAATAGCTAAATGCTTAAAGACCTTAAGAGCCATTGGGCCACTAAAACAAGAAAGGCAGATTCTATAAAAAATCAGAAATAGCGCCTATTACGCGATAATGAAAAGAATACATCACAATCTTCAATAACGTTTGAATCGATTTTAAATAATTGAATATAACCTGTCGTATGTTGTAAAAGAAACATTTTAACATGAGAAACTGAGAAAAATAAACAACGCAAAACAGTGCAAAATAGAATAGTTCGATTAGAACAACATTGAAACATGTTGAACAATATATTTTCTTTCATTTAAAGAAATTTTAATAATTTGATAATTCTATTTAGCTGCCATCTTCAAGAGCTTCTCTATGAACTTCAAAGTGTGGCAAACACACTCTTGTATCTATCATGAAAATAGTCAAAATTAAATAAAAACCAAAAAAAATCAATCTAAAATACACTTGACAAGAGATTTTAGAATAAACAGCAAAATTTTAAAAATTTTAAATTCGCCTGCATATTTCTTTAACTTTTCTTTTTCGTTAGAACTTGCAGTGGATTAAGTTACACGTAGATAAAATATATGACAACGCAATATTTGAATTTCATGGGACTATTTATAAATCAAACTGCATGAATTGGTACAATCATTCAACATGCCTTCCAAGCAGTAACAAATTGAAATATGAATAAACAATAACTCGGGGGTAAAAACTCTCTACAAAAAACAAGGATTAATTTTCACCAAACATTTTCTTTAAGAAAATAGAAATCATTTTCAAGAGAAAATGTCTATAAGCTGAAAGCGTCTTTGTGTTACCAAGGTTTTTTTAAATACTAACTTTCTTGGTTCAGTTTTTCAACTTCAAAGATTAAAAATAAAATTAATTTTTGTTTTATTTAACAAAAAAGCAATCATGAAAACTACGACTAAGGCTGCAATAATAAATCGTCATTGCTACACAGTATTTACAGCAGCAATGTTTCAATCATTACAAATTGAATTTAAGCTAAAACACGGCAGATAGATACGCATTGCTAAAGCTTGTGGTTTAAAGTTCTTAAAAAAAGTTGTCGAGAAACTTTGAAATATTTTTTTTAATGCAAACATGTAGTTTCCCTATCAGAGTGATATCACGTTTAATTGCAGAATTTCAATAAACAAAAGTAAAAGTTGATGATGGACGCCACCATCAAATTTAAGAGCCACGTGACAAGATTTACTCGTCATACCTCTTCATTATACATCCATTGTATGGTGGGATCAGGATAACCAGTTACTGCGCAACGCAGTTTTACGTCATTGTCCTCTTCGGCGTCGACGTCGACAAGATGCTTGATAAACTCGGGAGGAATTTCAAGTCGCTTTCCTGAAGAAGTTATATTAGTAGACAGGTGATAATTACTAATTGAATCGCATAATGATAACTAAAACATTACTAAATACCAAAACAAAACATTTGAATAAAATCATAAAAAAGAATTGGAAGTAAACGAAGGATTTTAATTCAAGCTGTTTGTTGAATAAAAAACGATACGATAAGAAATAATAAAAACAGCAAATCCGGTATTTCGAATTCTACCGGATTAGGTCGCAAGTATAATTCGTTTTATTGGAAAAAGGGTTAAGTTTTCTGAGTTTGATTAAGTTGTTATTAAAATTTCACAATCACATATATCAGGTTTCAAAACTTTTTGTTGGAAGAACTGCGCCACGAATTCAAATAATCGTTGGATGAACTAACTCATCTTCCAGGCAACAGTCAAACGCATCCAAGGTCCAGTCTCTGGCACCTGTGGTGACTCAATAGTAAGAAAAGCAATAGCACAACAAATGCAACATCAACAACCAACGCAACATCATCAACAAATACAAGAGCGACAATGGTCCATGTCTGGTATAATCCACTCAAGACTTATGATTGTTTCAAATAACTTCGACTCACTTCTGACGCGAACGCGGCACGCCACCGAATCCTCCCCGCGCGAGTTGAGCGCGCTGCACATGTACTGACCGCTGTTCGCTGACGTCACGTTTTGTATTGTCAACCTGATTGAACGGTAACAATCAAATCAACCGCTCTAACAATCTTAGTTAAAAGAAAGTTATAAATCACGCAAACTCATATTGTGAGTAGTAAAAAAATTATACAAAAACTCCGATAAAACTTAATATACATTTGTAAAAAAGATCGTACGTATCACCACAGCATCATGAAGAAAACAACAAATTACAAGGATTGAGGCAATAACCTCCCTACAAATGCATCATCACCACAAAACATATGCTTTTAATGAATTTAAATAAGGAAGAATAAACAATAGAAAAAAAATTCAACAAACATCAAAAAATACCTGGCCACTTTTCCCCGGTAAGACGACTCAATCCCTGAGAGTTCTTCCCCGTCCAAAGACCAAACTATTTCGGGAGTCGGAATCCCATCCACTTCAGCTTCTATTGTCAAAGTATCTCCCTCGTTGAGACGAATATCGGAGGGAGTTTTTGTGAATTGGGGGCGGACTTCAACTCGACGTGCTAAAAGAACAAACATATTTGATTAGTAACAAAGATAAAAGAGAGTTGCTTCCAGAAGAACAATGAGCAACAGAATGTGAATGAGCAAAATAACAATGACAGAATAACAATGAGCAACAGACCGGATCCACAAAGGTTGCGAGCTAAGCAAGTTGCAACAATTTGCTTTTAACCCGAGTATTGAATTACATTCACGTATTCTCTTGCCATGTACGGTATGTAAACCATGCGGCAGTTATGACGGGCGGATGTATGACCATAAAAATCTTTACAAAAATGAAAGCTAAGGTCAAATGTGTTTTACATGCTTGAGTGAAAATGCACTTATAACGAAAGCTTACATGAAAAAATAAGCAATCTACCAAATAACTGAATTTTCAACCGACCGTGTTTGCGTAAAAACCTATTTTTGTTTTCAACACAACCTTTTGTCATTTTGTAAGTGCCTGGATTTGCTCTGGGATTTCTGTTTCAAATTTTACCTTTTTCAAAGTAAGCGGTTGGGCCATTTCTATTAATATTTGTTTATGTATTTCTGCTTAAAATTTTACCTCTCCCAAAGTAAATGTTTAGGCCATTTCTATTTCTTTATGTATTTCTGCTTCAAATTTTACCTCTTTTAAAGTAAATGGTTGGGCCATTTCTATTTGTTTATGTACGCTCCATCGATCCCCAACATTTTTCACCAAACCGCAATCCATGATCCGTAATTATTAGGGCGACGTAAATAAGGGTACTACTGGAGTGGCCTGGAAATTGATGCCGTCTTGCTTCAATTTCTACTTTCGATCAGAACAACGGAGCTGCCTCGTATTGCAAAACAATGAACTCTGGAATGAACCTTGCCTTACACATGACCTCGAGCAAATACTTAGTCTTGGTTTTTTTTTTTTTTTAGATTGTCTCTGTGCACTTTGATGAAAATTAAAAATTTATTTTAATAATCAGAGCTTTTGCCTCAAGCTCAAAAAATCGAAATTTGATTTCAAAGGCCACGAAATATGACACATTGTGCTGGCGGCTCACCACCTTTGCGACACTACTCAGTGATTGGCAATGTTTCCCCGTCGCAGAAATGGATGATTTGGTAAAACTTGCTTTGGCGCAAACAATGACAATAAAATCGTCAATAAAAGATTTGATAGGGCATTAATTGATTATACGTCATCACATTAACGTTGTACGGTCACCAAGCAGGCCTAGAGAAGCACCGTCAATTCAGCCAAACAAACTCTTTCAGATGTTAACTTTATGATAAAACTTAGCGTTGCTCTTATAAAGTAGTAATAAATATATTTTCCACCAAGTTACAGCAAATTCCATTTGTTTACCTTTAACAGTAACGCGGCTACTACACTGGACCGAACCCCCTTCGTTTTTCGCTTGGCAAACGTACTCCCCGGCGTGCTGAGGTTGAACGTCCCTGAGACGTAATCGAGCCACTCCGTCGCGAAACGACGTGAACACTTCGTCGTCGTCCACGCCGACTTCTATTCCGTTTCTCCTCCACTCCATACTAGGATCGGGATCTCCTGATACTTCGCATTGCAGTAGGAGCTCTTCTCCTGCACAGAAGAGCGATTGCTTTTGAGTGAGAACTTTCAATGACGTCATGAAGCATGTTTACCTTCCAGAACTTGAACACTAGATAGTCTTTGAACAAAAGTGGGGGCGATCGTGTTGCTTCGCACGCGGTGTTTCGCGATTCTGTTGCGAAACGAGGAGTTATCGTCATCTGTTGAGTTCTTATCTTTGTTCGAGCGTGAAATCCTTGAAGAAGATTTAGATGATTTAACGGTTGCACTTTTCCCATTAGTTGTAGAATATTGGGAATTAGAATTCTGATGTCTCCTAATTCCGCCATTGGCGTTGTAAATATCGCTTTTTTGCTCTTGATATGATGTGACATTCGTATCGGTTCCTGCAAGTGGAAAAGAAGTTTACTTATAAGAAAATCAAAAGGGTTTAAAAAAAACCGACCTGTTACCACAACATCAACTGCTGCAGTCTGCTTCCCCAGGGAGTTTCGGGCAGTGACTGCATATTTTCCCGCGTCACTAGTTCCCGCCTTTTCCACCACTAGCTGGTAGTCGTTCCCGTCTATGAAGGTACGGATATGGCCATTAGTACGATCCTCATCAACCAATTCCCCATCTTTTTCCCAGGTCACAGTGGGCCTGGGATGGCCGAGCAAAGAGCACTTTAAGCAAAGTCTAAACAACATAAAATTACCAACAATGCATCGGATATAGCTTCCCGTATGTATTCACTTGTCTCCCACGGCAACTGCTTGCGATTTGGGTCGTAAAATAAACCCAGGAGCTCTGCGTCGTTGAGGTCCTCCACTCGGGCTCCTGCTGCTGCTTTTTGATCCCGAGTTCCATGAAGTGTTTCCGCTTCCCAAAGCAGCACGCGACATTTTTGGTGAATGCGAAGGGGAGCTATAACTGGAAGGGGTGCTGTATTCGGACAGCTGACTACTGGGGGAATCTCTCGAAGACGACATGTCTAAACACAGAAGTTTCGTTGACGGTGTTAAAGTTATACAGACTGCCACCATGAAAAAAGTAAACCTTAAATTTTGAACAACTTTTCTCATTATTGCTTTTTAAAGTATTACTTCTACATTTGTTTGACAGCACAGTGAAATAAAATTCGTTGAAAACCTTAGTTCATCACTATATTAACCTACTTAATTTAATTTAAAAATAGGTATTTTGAAATCAAATACAAACAGATTCAACTTCGTTAAGCTGGCTTATAAGTGCTTTCAAAGAAGCGCCTCTTTGGCGCTACAGGCTTTAAACTCAACGAAATGTGTACAAAGGTTTTCAGCGTGAAATAATTTTTGGTACTTCAGACCTCTACTTGAAATGTACCAACCGTTCAACAAGATTATTGTGATAGCTGCGCTAAAGAAGCGACTCTGAAATGAAAATTATCTTTAGTTTTTGGTCAAGTGCAATTCTTCAGCCGAATATTACTTTCTGATAATGTTATTCATTACCGATAATATCAAAATCACCATCATATTCATCAAAACAGAGCGAACCGCAAACACGTCCCTCAATATATGAGATTTCTCACCACAAAAGTAAAGTTGTTGAAGCTGTAAGATAATTTTTTTTCTTTTTAATCGACAGACAGTGAGGAGTCTTGCTTAATAAGCTGCTGGTTACCGGGCACTGCCAACCGCTGCGTGCTTCAACTTTAAAATTTAACTTGTGAGCTTTTCAGCTATGTGGTGTCAACAAAATTTGCAAGACAGAACTAGTTTCTCACCTTGGTTTCGCTGAGAGTTAGCAAACGTTTCGGATTGAGAAAAAGACGAAGGCGAAAAGGATTTACCGTCGGATCTAGATATCACTAAATTTCGGCTACCATGAGTTTCCATGACACGAATACGTGTAGAAGAACCAGACACTCGCCCGTTCTGTAAATTGAGGTTTCTGAATTTAGATTGCGTGTGATGCATGGTTTTTTAAAAAATAATAAAACAACAGTAGACCCCAGTTAATCAGGATTCGGTTAATGCGAAATTTCGGTTAATTCGAATAAAACTGAAAGTACAACTGATTTCCTATATACGCAATTCTGAATGAAAAGCTTCGTACATTCGGACTTCGCCTAATTCGGATGATTTTGCTGTTAAATCGAATCCGAATTAACAGAGGTCCACTGTACTTCATATTCAAAAGGTTCCGCAATTAAAAACGTCTCAAACTACGTTATTAATTTTGCTAAACTTTTTTTAATTTTTATTGTCACTCGTTTAGAGTTGGCCCCCCCTTTTTTTTTAAATTAACCAAATACGTAGTTTCTACAGACCGATTTATTCCTAATTTTCTATCTTATGAAGAAACGCTCCGCAGGGATAACACGATGACTACGATGTGTGCAAATAACTTTTATTTTCTAAACATATGTAAAGATCCAAACAAAAATTTTTTGAAATCCAATAGAGCAAATGGATACATCGGAAACAATGACCAATAACTACTATATAATCAATTAACGAAAAAACCTTTATTATTTATTCAAATTGCAATTTTGATCATGTTTTATTGCAAATTTATTTGAAAAAAAGAAACAATATTTCTGTTGTCGCATTTTAACGTAAAAGATTTATCTGCTATATTAGTTTTATTTGAGAAGAAAATTTAGTTGTAAAGTTTGAAGTTAGTAAGTAAGTATAAATGCTTGCTCATAAACCTTTAAATAACAAACTAATTTTGATCTTTGTTTACTGTATAGCGCCTACCTATTCTGCGGCAATGAAGACGTTTCGAGTTTAAAAAAACACAAATCAATCTTCATTAATCTAAGTTTAAAAAACTATCAAATGATTTAAAAAGCAGTTAAAATAATTAAAGCATCTTGAAAATTAAAAAGTGAAAAGTCACTTTCAAAAGAGAGCCTGAAATGACGTATTATCTTGACACTAACTACTGACAACTAGCTAATCTATCACGTCTACTCAGCAATTTACTCGCAAAAACACATTTCTATTGGATGAAGAGCTTCAAGACGCATATAGTAAGTTTTTGGCAGATAGTACGTTTACTTTCAATACACAAGATTACAAGAATATGATACAGTCTCCATCTTCCCCATTGTCCATTGCTTCCTCTTTTTAACAAACAACTACTCTCGCAAAACTAAAACTAAATTCAAAGTTTTAAAACCATTCAGGGATTTAAGAGGTTCAGAGATTTCATCCAAATATATTTTTAATTTTGAAGGGGAATCCTTAAAACATCATAAGAACTCAATCATAAAAATTGTCACAAGAAGATAACAATGTTGTCACGAATTTGAAACATTAAGCCAAGATAATGTTCTCACAAAAGCGTTTCTGTGACGGCATGCTAACAATTGTAGGCCAGTAAATCGCAAAACATCACAAAAGGATAACACTAATGTAGCAAATTTAAAACAATAAACTGATAGAATGTTCCCGTTCAAGCGTTTCTGTGACGTCATAGTAACGACATAGCACAGTTATATGTTCGTATTGATCAGAAACACCCTACACAAAATTATTTTGATCGTTTTACTCTAATTTTAATGAATTCAAACCAAAATTATAAATTTTATCAAGCCCTGCCCCCGGTCCACAATAATAGTTGCACTATGCACACTGCCTCAAACTACATGTCTGGTTTCCGCAATGTTCTATTTGCAACGACCGTGATTTAAATGTAGCAGAAGCGCGAAGTGGATATTCGTCTCCAACTCTACGGCAAACTTTCGGCGTTCAATTGAATATTTACTAAAGTTTTTACTTTGGCTCAAGGAAATCTAATACAATAATACATGTAATATAATAGTAAGAAGTTATTGTAAACAATGAATGTATTTATGGGATCATGATGTTCTTCTTCCCGTGACAAGATAAAAAATCAGATCTTGAATTGAGATTAAAAGCTATAGTTACAATAAAAACCACCCATTTCTAACTGCACGACTGGGCGTTTAAAAAAATAAAAATATCTATACAAACTTTATCAATTTTTAGTGAAGTAAATGACTTACATCACTGTAAGAATAATTTTTTTGACGGATATCCACTAAAAACTTGAAAAAAAAGAGAAAAAAATAAGATTTTTATTTTACTGTACAGTATGACTTTGCGAATCATTTTTGCTTAATTGTACGATTTGTCTCCGTAAGTTTGCATTCCGGCTACCATTCAAAACCGCGACCAGAAACTCCTCAGATTTTATTGGCTTGTTTTATTGTGGCCAACCGTCATAATAACTAAGATAAGCGTTTAGCTCTTTCACCGTCCTTGCTCTTTCAGCTTTTTCGCACAGAATAACAGGAACAACAAAAGAGTTATATGAAGTCAAAGCAATCATAGCTTGTTCCAAAAAGTTTGAGACACTACAGCAAGTTCGTCAATCGCAATTGAAAGCGCAGTGACTACTACAGGTTCCAGTTGATACGTATTGCTTTGGTCGTCAAAATAATAAAAATACTCTACTGCTTCTATGATAAGTTATTCGCTTCCATTACGATTATTATCTTCGTATAATCTTACATAAACAGTTGCGAGCAACTGCTACAAATAGAATTGGGAACTTGGACTGTTTATATAAACGGTTTCTTTTAGCTTAACAAGTGGTTCTGATTCAACAGCAAATACAAAAGCGACATAAATCTGTCAGTATTAACAAAGACAAGTATTGCTTGTTTAAAAAAGAGGCAGGTTTATAGCAAGCTCGGCAAAATTGAATTTTCTTATTGGTATTCAGCATTTAATCGCGTTCAAATTCGCCTAACCGTCTTGACTTCAAGCGACCGCTTTAACGGCTGATAATAAATTATAACTAATCGCTCAACATTCAAACAAAGCAGTCCTTTATCAAAGTTTTAGCACTGCTTTACTGATAATATTTAAAGCACACTAAACCGCCGACGCTTTCATAAACAAGGAAGTTTTGTCTTTATACCGCAGTCATGAAACTTGTCTCATCTCTAATAATATTACACAACTATTAAAAAACTCCAACATCTGTTTAAACCCACCTGCGGTTCAGGGCTTGTCCAGTAAACAGGATCTAGAGGCCACCTTTCTGAAATACGATGGCTAGGTGGCTCATGATTTTTACTTAACATTACCCAACTGATCGGCCCGCGGAAATACCTCGGCAAAGATTTACCAGCATTCTTCTATAAACACAAAAGTTAATACTCTTAAAAAGCAAAACGGTGTATCCTTAAAAGCACTTTTGTTGTCTAAGCTTGCATGGCATTCATGTCGAACTGCTTTAAAAGGCTTTCACCCTAATACCAAACCTGCGCGCTGCCTCTAGAAAACATAAACTTCAACGAAAAAATTTCACTTCGCTAAATCGCAGCCGATTAATCTGCTGAACAATCCGCTTCGAGTAAGCCTCCGAAAGTTCGCGAAACTTAGCGTTGCCGTGCAACAGTTACAACGGGATCACGCGAATTTCGAAGCTAGCCTGACTAGGTTTATAGATATTATCAATGTTTACAAAACCAACTCATAAAGCTCATCAGCGGACTACAACGCTCGCCGCGAATTCCAACCAGTTAGCTTTCTGCATTTTTTTTTGCGATTCACGCGAAAGGTTCGCCTGAGCGTGAAATATCTGACAAGCGTCACATTTTGAAATGGCGACAAAGGCAAGCGAAGCGAGAATTTGTGTGAAATCGCCGATATCAGACGATCTGTTTTCAAAAAGTAACGGCAAGCACAATGAGCACTTAAATTGATCTGCTTAAATAAATCCACCAGCAGGCGATGCTCCGCTGCAAATATTAAATTCAAGGTTTGCAAATGATTTTAACTTAATTAAACACTTTAATGTCAGTTAAAAACTTTAAACTGTTCAAATTAAACTCTGTTTTTATTAACCCACAGTAAATTGCATTAAGAACAAATATCTTGTTCATTAAAAGAATTTTGATCATTGATAGAGGTCATCGGTTTTCATCTAATTTTAAAAAATGTAAGTTCGTATACCAGAAACTTTTAGGAATGACTGTACCGATTTTTGAATTAAAACTATTATAATTTGTATTATTTTTTTAAAACATGGAGTTTGTGGTAACTTTTCAATTTATTAACGACGATTTTTTTATTTATCTGTAAAGCTAAACTTTTTTGAAGTACGTTGTAAACTTGAATCTTTGATATAACTTAATAGCAGTTTAAGTTTCTTTGATGAGTTTTTATTTTCTTCCATACAAAACTGGGCGGAAGCTTCACTGGTAGGGTTAGGAAATATGCTCATTTGAAAAGATAAGGTAGAAGGTATCACGAAAATTGAATGAAACAGGCAAGCATAATGAACTAGATTAATTTTCATTCCTCAATGCTCCTCTTAGAAAGAAACGAAACAAGAATTTCAAAAGCAGTAAATAGCAAACAAGAAACCGCTTTTTCGGACCTTTTTATTTGCTGAAAATTGACTCCCACACATTGTCTCAAGAGATCAAAAAAAGAACGGCGTAAGTTACCGATTTTGAGTCAAATCACAATGGGAAGATGTAGGGTCGATTTAACTTTTGTTTTGGGCAATGAAGACCTAAAGAACGTCACGCAATGACGGGTTGAATAGAACGGTTATTAAAGCTCTTGACATTGTCTTGGCTCAAATAACATTTTTAACCTGTTTATGGTAAGCAAGAATGAATTGAAGCCAAGCGAAACGACGGAACTGTTTGAACTTAAGAAAAGATTTTTGTTGAGTTATTCGATTTATTTCAAGCACGCTATAATCGAAGCCAATGCAAAACTATGCAAAAACATAAACAAAGGAGTGTTTTTTGAGCTAGCAATAATTTTAAAAAAGACTTCAGTTAATCGTAGATCTAATTAGTTTACTTTCTACTATATCATCAGCTTATAATCTTTTCCGATTATAACATTTCACCTTGTCAGCAAAATCTTTAATCTAAAATTAATTGAACATCATCATCTTAATTGCGGTTACACGAATTGGCCAAGTTCGCACTGTATTCTTCAAAGTAATTTTCATAGGTAGCAAAACAAATTCAAAGATGTTTAAAGCCCTTCAGAAACCCCATTGTTAAATTAAATTAATTTACTGATGGGCTAGTGCAGGGTGGTCCAAGCCATTTTTTGTGGACTTTCCGGCTGTAAATGATTAGAAACTATCTTAGAATTCCAAAAAATTGTTAAGAATTTTTTTGTCTTCAACTCAAACTACCGTCTATGCTCTAAAGCAGTGTTTCGCAACCTTTTTTTGGCTATTTTCCCACCTAATCCCTGCTAAAATTCTGATGTCCCTCATGCGGTAATGCATAGCCACAACAGTCAAAAATTTTCCCAAATTCTTAACCTTTTTTTTTGTGGCGACCCAAATCCTAAATGGAAATAGAGAGCAAAGATTTGGCGACCCAATCTTTTTTACAGACATTTTTACAAGCAAAAAAGTCAACTAAACAAAAGACAATTTAATCTTTTGCCTCAGATTTCTCGATTTTCGTCACTAAAACGTAGTGTTCTCTAAAAAATAGGTCTTCACTTTGAATCTGTATCAGATCTCTAAATCAATAAAGCCACTATCAAATCACAACAAAAATGATTTCATTTTTACACAGCTACTTTTGGGTCGCGATTCAAGGGTGAGAAGCATTGAATTAGTAAGTGAACCAGCTTAAATATATCTACCAAATTAGTTTGATTGTGAACAAGTGCATTTGCATTTTTTCTTTTCCCACCAAAATTGGTTCGTAATGTCTTAAATCTCCATGGCCACCAAAATTTTTCCGGGGCCCCACGTTGAGAACAACTGCTCTAAAGTCTAATATCTATTCAACTAAAACCGTCGGCTTCGGGTTGCCAGTTTCCGGCAGGCAGCGTCGCGTTTAACTTAAAGTGAAGACCAACTAAATAGATCTTTATTTTGAGTTCTAGTAATCTTGAGGACGAGAATGCCAGTTGTTTAATGCGATGACTTTTTTTGATCTTTACATTGAGTTTAACGTAACGTTGCCTTTCAAGAAATTAGTCGACTATTTTAGTTGCATAGATTTCAGGCTCGGACGGCAGTTTGAGTTGAAGACCTTTTCTCAAAAAAAGAGTTATCGTGTTAAACAACAGGCATCCAGGGAGATGCGGGTTGTATAATTTTTGGAAAGGAGTTTATGACTAAAAAAAGGTTGGGAACCAGTGGTTTAAACACTGGTGTTGTTTCTGATAAAGACGATAAAAGCCCTTTAGCTATTAAAAATTTTTTGCGGGCCACATGTGGCCTGTGGGTTTTGGCTTAGACTAGGGATGTCCAACCTGCGGCCCACTTAAGGTTCTGATGCGGCCCACCGCCTATTCCAAGTTTTCGAAAACGAGTTCCGCGAGTCTGCGAAAACGCATTTTGGAGAAAAATCGACAAATTAGAGCCAGATTCTGAGTGAAGACCTTTTTTTTAGAGAACACTTGATCTTAGAAACAAAAATTAAGAATTTAGAGCGAGATTTTGAGTGAAGACCTTTTTTTTTTAGAAAACAAATGATTATTGAGACGAAAATTAAAAAATTGGAGCTACATGAAAAAGTGAAAAACTTTTTGCGGATTCTGCGTAACAAGGTTTTGCGGCCCAACAATTTTGGCTCAATATAAAATTTGGCCCAAATTGAAACAAGGTTAGACATCCCTAATTTAGACTATTCTGAGCTAATTTCAAGTAATATTTGCCAGTTCTAAATCAGGATCTTGTTATTTTCACCGAAGTCATAATCAGACCAATTTGGTCTCCGCTAGCTCCCAATCAGGGTCGTAACTACCGCCGTTGCAGGCCCCAGAACGAGGAGGCCCCGCATTGCTACATTTTATTGTAAAATATTTTCGTTAAAAGCTCAAGTAAACTTATTGTTATTAATGTCACACTTCATCAATAGTTTTAATTGAAAATGGGGGCTCCATAATCATTGCTGTACCTGGCGAGGGGGGAAAGTCAGGAATTTTAGGGCAGTGACAATGATTAATTGCAAAAAATAGTTACCAAATTTAGGTGAAGACCTTTCTTTTTTTTTTTTTTTTTTTTTGGAGAACACCTTGATTTTGGGACGAAAATTGAAAAATATAAGACTGATTTCATGTGAAAACCTTTTTTTTTAGAGAACACCTTGATTTTGGGACAAAAATTGAGAAATATAAAACTGATTTCAAATGAAAACTTTTTTTTAAAGAACACCACGATTTTAGGAAGAAATTTGGTCTTCGTCCGAGAATCTCAGACAATTTTTTGTCCTATGCGTAAAGTACTAGAAAATCATGATTTGGGCAAATTTTACAAAATTTGGGCAAAACTTCATTGCCTTTCAAATTTTTTTGGCTGGTGCGCCTATGCCCATAATAGATGTTTGCACCGGGGCCCCACCTGACGAAGTTAACGCCCTGCTCCCACTGTTACGAAGGTCTGATAACTTTGGACCTCTACGAGAGAAAGTAAAACGGGGCAGCTCAATTTGGGATAAAAATACAGTACATCATCATTGCAAAATTTAAAAACTAACAAACACCACTAAAGTTGATTCCTTTTTTAGCAAAATTTTAATGGTAGCTTTTTATCAATTAACTTATACAAACAGTTTAGAAATTTTGTTTGTTTGAAAATTAACAAAATTTAAGTTATATTATCTTACAAAAAATTTTCATTACTGATTTACTTGAAATTAATGTTTTAACTTTATTAGGCCTGCTTAAAATTGCAAAGTAGTTTGTTTTAAATAGGTTATGGATGTAGCATTGAATTAAAAAGACGGCCATACCTTATTTTACTTCGTTTTTTCAGTCAAGAGGTTTCAATGATTTCTGGCATTGTCAGCGGAATTCTTTGATTTATAAAATCTGGGTAATTTTTTAAACATTTTCAAAAAGCCATTTGTTAGTCGAAAGAAATCTTTCTATGTTCTCAATATAGAAAAGCCTCTATTTGGGCTAGTTCTTAAATGAAACAAATCCCACATTAAGAATTGTTTGGTTTCATGACCTAAACATAAGGTGGTGAAATTTTGCTTTAAAAGTCTAATCAAATCTTTCACAAAGTTTTATTGATAAAATTTTTTAGCTTTGTACTCCTCGAGCATAACTGACGTTTTTAATCATTATTGTCTACTTTTTAAACTACGCTATCACGCTTAATTAAAAAATTATACAATCCTCAGTTTTAAACCATTACCCGTTTTACACAATTTAAATCTGTTTAAAAAGTCAAAGTTAAAGCTGTAATTGATAAAGAAAATAATCAATGGGTATTTTTATTGATATCAAGTTTTGTGGATTTGCCAATTGTGTAAATTACTGAATGATTTTTTGGTTTAATAATTTACGGAAAGCTAGAAGGACATGAAAGTTGTTGAATACGATGAATATGCATGAATAAAAAGATAATGTTTGAATATGATAAGCTCATTTTAACATGAAGATTAATTAATGTTTATTGTTTAAATAGGTTAAAAAATAAATATTTGGTTAAAATGATAATCGTCAAAAACAAAAAAAACCTAGCTAATGTCAAAGTGTTAAAAGATCAAAATATTTAAAAAATTAACAATGTCAAATAACCATGTTTAAAAACGTGTTTGTACAAGCTAATTAAAATAGCCCACATCAAAAATGTTGATGATTTTGCACTAGGCATACAGTTAACCCTTAAAGCCCGTTTCCACTACGAGCGTGGAAAAAAGCATTCTTTGTTTGTTTTATTGCTTTTTTTTTGCGCTCGCTTCAATTTTAACCGCTCGCTTCAATCGAAGATCAATAAAAGAGAGAAAGAATGCTCTTTTCCACGCTCGTAGTGGAAACGGGCCTTTACGAAGTATGTAAATTTGTGTTTTTAAAAGTGAGCCATTTGACTAGTTAAGGCCCGTTTCCACTACGAGCGTGGAAAAAAGCATTCTTTGTTTGTTTTATTGCTTTTTTTTTGCGCTCGCTTCAATTTTAACCGCTCGCTTCAATCGAAGATCAATAAAAGAGAGAAAGAATGCTCTTTTCCACGCTTGTAGTGGAAACGGGCCTTTAAGGAGGAATTTGAAATCTCAAGGAAAAAAATACCAGGGGAGGAATTGGGTAAGAATTTCGGAATCTTGGTACAATGTAAGTTGACCCAAAAAATTGGTACATCCTTCATAATCATAGTCGTACCAGCCCAGAAAGGAGGCAGGGGAAATTGAAGACTTTTTTCTTTTTTTTTTTTTAAATCACTACTTTTTTGGGACAAAAATTGAGAAATCCAAGACAATTCCAATATGAATGTTAATTTTTGAACTTTCTGGAATAACCAGAATTAGGATCACGAATTTGGATAAAAACAAGAAAACTCTGATCATGTGAGTATTTTTTTTTAGGGGAGGAATGATAGTACTTGAGTCCTGAAATAGCGTAAAGGCCTGTTTCCACTACGAGCGTGGAAAAGAGCATTCTTTCTCTCTTTTATTGATCTTCGATTGAAGCGAGCGGTTAAAATTGAAGTTAAAACTTTGAAAACCGCTGGTGTAAATACTTAACAAAGTCATTTACTGTTTATCCAAATAATAACTGGTACCAAAAAAGTGCATACTTTATTAAAATTCTTATAAATAAAGGTATATTGAGTACCACAAAAAAAATTGCCCTACTTTTTTTTTATTATAGTGTATTTAAACTCTGAAGGCGCGTTTATAGCCGTTTACAGTACTTTTATTTTTCAGCGTGATCTTTGTTTGTTCTATTGACGCTTTAAAGGCCCGTTTCCACTACGAGCGTGGAAAAAAGCATTCTTTGTTTGTTTTATTGCTTTTTTTTTGCGCTCGCTTTAATTTTAACCGCTCGCTTTAATCGAAGATCAATAAAAGAAACAAAGAATGCTCTTTTCTACGCTCGTAGTGGAAACGGGCCTTAAATCCACTCATTTTTTCATTGACGCAAAATACTCAACTCCTTTTTTCATGAAAAAACGAGTGGATTTGAGCGTCAATAAAACAAACAAAGATCACGCTGAGAAAAAAAAAGTACTGTAAACGGCTGTAAACGCGCCGTAAAAAGTAGATTATAATGATACGAATTCGTTAATATAAAATTTAGAGAAAAGTTATTAATTTTTTATTCAAATATTTTGTTTTAATTAAATGAATACATGTAACAAGATAAGAAAGTTTAACTAGCAGTTGCACGCAACTACAATCATGTTATAAACCAGGTTCTTCATACATCAGAACGATTTTAGAAGAAGTTGAAATTACAGTTTTTTTGCCGTCTTTTTCCAGGACTGGTCACGTGGTAAAATGCAAACATAACAAAGACCGCCGTCGCTCGACGTTGTCACGCGGCGATTAAGGCGATTAAGTCAATTCAAAAATCAATAAGTTTTGTAAGTCTTCATCCGGAGTATTTTGTTAAAGTAACCAATTTATTTTTTAAAACATCTTTCTTAAACGTTATTGTATGAAATGCAATCATAATTTAAAACGTCGGCATCCATTTTAAACGAACTTACGTAGCAATTTAAACATGCTCTGCTACCTCGTGAAATATATTTGTATTAAATAAGATCAATCTTAGACAAAAAAATAGTTTGAGAATATTTTTTTGTTTAAGATTGATTTTAGACAAAAAATCTTAGACAAAAAAATAGTTTGAGAATCGTCGGTTATTTTTATTTAGACAATGCTAGAGTATAAATTGCTTTTGGAAATTTTTTCGGCAAATCTTCATCGGAAGGAGATGGTAATAACAATGAATGACGATTGAAGATGATCGTGATGGATTCGGACATCGAGAGTTAACGGCTTTGATTAGAGAGGAGGAGGAGAGCGGAATGGTTGGAAATTAAATATCTTTTCCACTGAGAACGGAACTTTCATCCCACTACCCAAAAATCCCAGTCGCGCGATATTAGGGCACAAAATTATTTTGTTCAGTGCTGTGCAGTAAATTCTTGGATGAAAACATTTAAAAAAGTCATATATGCAAAACACAATTCTTGATGACAGACTTGGTTTACTTTTAGATTAAAGCTATTTTGAGATTTTTCATCTGAGTTTTACAAGTAAATTATATTTCATTTAGCCACAAAAATAGCTTGTTTACTAACGGAAAATTTCTTATAGTGTGGAGGATGTTTAAACTTTACCCAACTAAAGATTATAGACTTCTAAGATTAACATAAGTTTTTGATATCTCTCTTGCGGGCCTCATTGTTATTATCAATTTGGAGTAACGGTCAAAAATTTTTAAAAATAATAATAAAATAATTTTTTCAGGTCTACCTGTAAAAGTAGCAATGGACTTATCGATTTTACAAACAATTATTTGAATTTGTAACAAGTTTTCATGAAATTCTTAAACATGCAAACGTCGTCAATATACGACAAAGTCAATAATATTATTGTTATAATGCTATTTGTTTTCTAAATCTGTGAATCGAAAGTAAACAGCACAATGAGTTTTTTCTTGCAAGAAGAGCATTTTTTACAAGACATGATTATTCTTTATACTGCAGACTCGCTTCTACTTCTTTTAATATTTTTTAGCGTGAGAGATAGAAATCTCTTTTGTTTCTTTGATTGTCACTTTATTCTTCAATAAAAGTTAAAATAGATCAATAAAGGAACAAAAAGTAGTCAACCGCACACCAAATAAAACAGAAAGCCCTACTAAAAGTAACAAGCTTTTATGCTTTTATTTTTCCAGCTATTGAAGGACAACGACAAGTAAAAGCAAAAGATGGCAAAAGTTACCATAAAGAAATGGTTTGGCAACACAAAATCAAAAGAACAAAGGCCACTACGAGCGAGGAAAAGAGCATTATTTGTTTCTTTTATATTTGTTTCTTTTATTGATCTTTTATTGATCTTTCCGCGCTTAAAATTGAAGCGAGCGCTAAGCAAAGAATAATCTTTTCCACGCTCGTAGTGGAAACGTGCCTCAAGTCTAAAAAGCTGTGAAAAACATTTGTTGGTGAAAGTCACCGATTAAAATATCTTAATAATAAGGTTGGCAATCTTGAATTACGCGTTCGAATCGTAGTTAAAATCTTTGTCGCTGTGCTTCTGAATGGATGGCCCCATGTATAATTGATACAAAAACTGAAATTTGAAACAATTTAAAACGCCAGCTGATAAAATCGACATGTGAAACCTAAGCAAGAGCAGAGAATTTTCAGCAAGATCAAAAATAGTTATAAGCTTTTTCGAGAGCAGTCAATGTCAACGATTGTTCAATGCTTTACATCTTCGTTGTATTTCTGCGATTAAAAAGTTAATAAAATTATATTAATATTGATGAGACCGGTAGGATTTTTCAAGTGTGGATCCCACTATCTCGATTTTCCTGTTCGCATGACGATTCTTCCGGCTTAAAAAAATTTGGTTTATTCGCTTCAAAGCCGATTTGTATATCCGAGTCAATTCCTTCATCTGTCTCTACAGAGTCCTGTTTTTCAATGTTATCAATGGGTTCTTTGTCTTTGAAAAGCATCTCAAGTTCATCCTTGCTGTCTGCATCCGATTGGTGGGATTCCTCCTCTTCTTTAATTGGTTTATCGATTCCATTCAGAGTTTTTGCTTCGTTTTCATTTTCCATTTGATTCAAATCAATTTCTTTGACGACGTCTAGCGATTGTTCTTTTTTCACATTTGGTATCGCTGGATAGAAATGAAGTGCATTGTGGTAAACATCCTGTAAAAAAAGTGGACTCAAATTATCTGTTGATCAACTATGCAGGTCGAGATATTTTATCAATTCCAAAAATAGGATTCTTTTTTCGGGAGTGGGAGAGGATTGTGTCAACCTGGAGTTCATGATAATGGGAATGACTTGTAATAGGGAAGCATTTTGAAGCGCTAAGTACGTATATCCTAGGTACGGTAAAATTTTTTCATCGCTAACAATAGTAAGCAAATCAGAATTGCGTTAAATACGATAAAGACCAATAGCGATTAAATAAAAAGAGTTTAGGATTTTTCGGCGCAATTATTGTAACCACTATAAGTTGGCTGTATCCAGTGTTGGGATTCAAAATTTTAGGAACAGGTTGTCTTTCGTATAGAACTTACTAGCAACACGCTCCCTCATTATACAGAGATACAGAGACATACAGATTAGGTTAGATTAAGATCGGGTTTGTTGAACGTGCTGAAATTCCAAGAACCGGTTCACGCGATCCCGCGCGAACCCCCTAAGCCCCATCCCTGGTTGCATCTAACCCCAACCCGCGCCAAACTGGGCCGTTTCTTTCAAAAAGGCCGCAAGAAATAGTCTTCTTGAGAGGTTTTTTTTTAATAGCTTTTTGCCTAAATTGTTTGTTATTTTGACATTAGACTTTTAGTTTATGCTTCCTCAAGAACCGTGTGCCTGTCGTAATTTTTAAAAGGGTGCACGAAAATCTGGCCAAGGCAAAAACCAACAACCCTCCATTCTATAAACCGTGATGCTGAAACGTAATTGCTCTAAAACGGGACTAGTACCTTCCAATCAGACACAGAAGCGTCAGAGTAAAATTAATGACACCAAATTTTCCCAATCTACTCAGTTCCTAAAACCAAATTAATAGCAGGTAAAAACGTAACAATTACCGTTCGCGTACTGTTTCGAAACGTCGAAGTTGAGTTACCGCCTTCGATGAATTTAGCAATGGGGCAGTTTGATCTCGCAGTTTACATTCAGTGATGGCCTTAGTATGGAGCAAACGGAGCGGCTGCAACGCGCTCCCCAAAAAAACGTCAAAAAGTGACCTCCCCCAAGCAAAATATTGCTGTAATCCTTCATAGTAGTACTATGGCGGCGGTCCACTTTGTCTGCACTTTAGCTTTTGGATGAAAATAGGGGTGTTGCACTAGATTGAAAGTGAAGACGTTTTTTTTTGGGCGGGAACACTACGGTTTTGAGACGAAAATGGAGATTTCGGACATAAATTGAAAGTGAAAGTCTTTTTTTTTTCGGAGATCATTTTATTTTGGGACGAAAAAAGCTTGGCACACTAAAAAATGGTTCCCTTTGTAAGGTCATCACTATTCACACTCACTTTACTGAGGAGTCCTTACAAAGTTTTTGGGGCAAAAATGGCACATAACCAATTTAAATGAAAAAGTGACCAAACTAATCAATTTAAAAATTAAGTTTACTGCATTAAAGCGCGAAGGAATTTCTGAATTTTTTTATCGATAAATTACGCTTTAAACGTCAGCTAATAAAAATTGGGCTGCATTTGATTTTAAAAGAAAGATTATAACAAATAACTTGCTGGTAGTGGTTTATAACTTTATGTTATCTAAAAATAAAAATCAATTTTTACTGCAAACATCGTCATAAAAATAAAAAAATTAAATCAAAGAATTTTTGAACAAAATCGGGATTTGATTGAATGCCATGAAATTACCAATAATGTTTGTGCTTCTTCCAATTTTATTTAAATTTATATGACACACGTAAAGTTTTTGTAGAACAGAAACGTACTGATATTTTTTGACGTAATAATTAGGATTATAGGTGAACAATTTATAATGACAACGCTTGAACTATCCACCTGAGTGTGATCTTCATTGACATTCGAAAATTCTTCTGGCTTTAAATGCTTTTCTTCTACTGATGTTCTGGGGAGAGAAGAATAGCGACCATTTTTACGTTCAACTGGGTGTGGAGAAGTGACACGACTTCTGCATGAGGAGTTTAAACGACGGCGCCCAAAATCTTTTGTAGGAGATCCTTTTTGGGACCCTGAAATGCATGAAATACATGTTCAAATAACAAGGATTTATCAAACTATGTAGAATTGGAATTGGAACTACAATAAATTGGAACTAATTGAAACTACAATAAAAGGAGATTTGTTCCAGTGGCGGCGAAAACAATTTTGTAGGAAAAGAGAACAAAGGTCTTTTAATCTTTATTTTGTTGTAAAATGAAATTTTATAAAAAAATTAAATTTAACTGTAATTTGAAAGAAAGAATGCTTTACAGTAATATTTGTTTCAGAGGTTTTGTAATAGCTAAAAAAGCTAAGGTTTTTTATAAAGACTGTTTAATCTGCCTTGCAGACATATTTATGAGAACAGCAGCATCTGTTACAGCGTAAATTAAGCAAAGCAGTTCTAGAAAATTAACAAGCAGCTTGGTTTGCAACTTCCTAAGTTGTCGCTGCCTGTCAATGGAATAATACAGAAGCTTGGGAGTTGACGGAAAACACGCCATTCAATCACATTTGCTACCTGCCACTAAGGTAGACTACTTTTTTTAATTTCCCACCACGTTTATGAAGACGCCTTTTTGGAATGACGATTGAGCAAACAACTGCACTATTCTCGCTTTGGGTTCGTGTCGATTTTTTTTTTGCAGGATGCAAAGAAAATGATTGGAAATAAAATCGAATAGCCATGGACTTTTAAAACAGCGCTTTTCAAACTTTTTTTCACTACGGCACACTAATAAATTTTGAGTTTTTCTGCGGCACACTTACTTCTTACTTACTAATGTGGTACTTTGTGATTTCAAGATACGGTTTGTAAATGAAACTTCATAAAGGCAAAAGCCCACTTTAGGCTACACTCTTCAAGTTTATATACAGAAATTATATTTAATATATGATAGCAGCAACACCTAACGAAAGGATGTTCCTACAAAATTGTTTTGATACTGGCAGTAGTGGAAATGAGGTGAGGCGAATGAGGCAGTTGCCTCGGGCCCCCCTTGAAAATACCGCATATAGTTTCATTTTGTTGTATATGTTTTTTTAGAGATCACTATGATTTTGGGAGAAAAATAGCGAAATTAGAGATCAAATCGAAGTGAAGACCTTTTTTTTTTTTTAGAGATTACAATGATTTTGGGAAAAATAAAGGAAATACGAGATCAAAGCCCTCTTTTTTTTAGAGAACACCAATTATTGGGAATCCTTGCCTCGGGCCTAACTTTGAATATCCCAAAAAACAAACAACTTTATGCAAATGGCCTCTTTCCTTTTACATTTTTACTGAAGCAGCCTATATTTAAGGTTTTTAGCAATACTAAAATTACATAAAACACATTAGTCATCAATAGACCAAGACTCTATGGCAATGGTTCCCTAACTTTATACCCCCCCACATCCCCCCTGTGGATGTCAGAGGTCTCTACGAACCCCCAAGTTTTCAAAACAGGATCTGAGCCCAAATTATACAATAAAACGCATACCTTCTTCTTCTTCTTTCGGCTTCTCCCTACTCGGGGTCGCCAAAGAGCGACAGTAATCTCCATTTCACTCGGTCTACTTCGTCTCCTGCCCTAGCTCCAACCCTTTCCATGTCTTCTCTTACAAAATCCATCCACCTTCTCCTTGGCTTTCCTCTTTTTCTTCTGCCTGGCACCGTCATCTCCATCATCCTTTTCCCCATGTAGCCTTCTTCTCTCCTTTTTACGTGTCCATACCAACGTAGCCTTGCATTCTGAAGTTTGTCTCCCAGCTTTGCAATTTTCGCAGTCCCTCTCACGTATTCGTTTCTTATCTTGTCCTTTCTTGTCACGCCAGTGCCCATCTCACCATTTTCAACTCTGCAACTTCCATTTTCTGTCTTTCCGTCACTGCCACCGTTTCCATTCCATAAAGTATGGTTGGTCTAACAACACTCTTACCCTTAACCTTTGCTGATAACTTCTTGTCGCACAGAACTCCAGGCACCTTCCTCCAACTCATTACTTCTTCTTCACATCTTCCATCATTACTAACTGTTGAACCCAGGTATTTGAAGTTTTTTGCTTTCTTTACCTTTTCTCCATCATCCACACCCCCAACCCTTAAATATTTGGTCTTGCTCCGGCTCACTTTCAGGCCTCTTCTCTCCAGTGCATTTCTCCAAATCTCCAGATCCTCCTCTAGCTCCCTATGATTTTGTCTAGACAGAACTATGTCATCTGCAAACAGCATATCCCATGGTGCGTCCTTCTTGATGTCCTTCGTCAGCCTGTCTATGATGATGGCAAAAAGAAACGGGCTGAGTGCTAAACCTTGGTGGAGTCCAACACCTACCTTGAATTCTTTAGTCAACCCTGCTGCACTTCTCACAGTTGTTGTCGCTCCGTCATACATATCCTGGATAATCTTTATGTAGCACTCTGATGTTTCAGCTAACCGCAAGCATTCCCAGAGTTCCTCTCTGGGTACCCTGTCGTATGCTTTTTCCAGGTCAATAAAGGTACAGTACTGCCTTCTGCCCTTCAGTCCACTTTACCAACAGCATCCTTAGACAAAAGATTGCATCGGTGGTATTCCTTCCTGGAATGAACCCAAATTGTTGCTCAGCGATTGTCACCTCCTTCCTTATCCTTGCTTCTATTATCCTCTCCCACAACTTCATAGTGTGGCTCATCAACTTGATTCCCCGGTAGTTTCCACATTCCTTGATGTCTCCTTTACCTTTGTACAAAGATACAAGCACGCTCCTCCTCCATTCATCTGGCATCCTCTCTCCTCGCAAGAGTCTGTTGAAAAAGTTCACTAAAAACTCCACACCTTTATTGCCTAGAGCAATCCATGCTTCCACTGGTATGTCATCAGGTCCTTAGCCTTTCCCTTCTTAATCTTCCTTAACTCAGTCCTGACTTCTTCTCCAGAGATATCTTCCACGTCCCTTTCTCTCCCTTCTGTTCTCGTTTCTCTTCTTTCTCTAGGGTTTTCATGGTTGAGTAAGTTGTCGAAATACTCCTTCCATCTCTGTTTCACTTTCTCTTCTTCCATCAGAATCTCGCCAGTTTTACTCTTAATTACTTTTACTTGTTGAACATCCTTGCTTTACTATTTTGAACACCTCATTTTCCCCCTCCTTTGTTTCCAGTTTTTTGTACAGTTTCTCATATGCCTTGTTTCTTGTTTTTGCCACTTCTCTCTTAGCTTGCTTTCTTGCAGTTTTACAGGCCAACTTGCTTGCATCATCTCTGATGGTATCCCATGCCTTTTTAGCTTTTTTCTTATCCTTCAGCTTCTCCTGGACTTCCTGATTCCACCACCACGTTTCCCGTCTACCTGCTGTGCTAACTTTTCCCGAAGTTTCACCCAGTTCCCTTCTGGCAATGCTTCATATTATTTCAGCTATTTTTTGCCAGTCTTCCTGTCCACCAAGTATTCCACTTTCAATCACATCCATTTTGAATTTATTGTCCACTTTCGAGTCCTTTAGTTTCCAGCATTTTATTCTCTTCACTGGTATTGGTGCTTTCCTCCACTTTGTCCAGATGATTATCGCACTTACCACTATTCTGTGCTGTTTTGCTACACTTTCACCGACAACTTTTGTATCCACCACCTCCTTGATTCTTTGATGTAATCCACCTGCGAACTGCGTCCGCCACTGCTGTAGGTGACTCTATGTGCTGGTTTCTTTACAAATTATGTGTTGGTGATCGCTAGTTCCCTTCTTTTAGCAAAATCCCTTCTTTCAGCAAAATGCAAAATTCATTATTTTTTCCCTAATCCGTGTCTGCCCATGCATTCTTCATCACCATTATTCCCTTCTCCTAAACGCATACCAGTGTTTCATAAAAGCATAGTGTAATACTGCAATGAAAAAATAAAGATGAACAAACAATCACTCGGAAACCGCGGAAACCTCAAAAACACGAATTCTATCACGCATCGATCATCTATTACAGATAGGCTAACAATCACACACGGTGAGACCGATGCTCTTGTTTGTTCTCCACGAGGCGTTTGATCCTCGGAGCTGTTTTGGAAATGGCCACCCTTATGTCAGAGCCGACGTTAGTATTAATTTCCAAACTAACTTTTACGCCTGCCTTTACGACTAAAACGATTTTATAAGTGATAAATGTTGAATTAACTGTGTACACTAGATAAGCTTCATTGTTACGCCACACCACCCACAAGCTTAATCAATATATTCGTTTTTGCTGATCAGTTGAAATACAGCTTTTGCTCAAGCCAGACGCGTGTTACGAAATCATTACAATTTATTTTTTTTATTTATTTATTTTTTTATTTTATCTCTATATTTATCCTCCTAACTCGCAGGAAAGCGACGGAGGCGCTAATACATAGGGTAAGCAATTACCCCGACCTGCTTCCGGAGATACCAAGATATTGCTGTCCGCTTGTAATTTAATAGAGATATGATTGTAATTTAGAAGTGCTTGCCAGGACCACCAAGCAGGGGAATATGCCGTAAAGTGTCTTTCCCAAGGACACAACAGAATGGCGCGAGTGGGTTTTGAACCGAGACCGTGTTAGTCACGAGCCCGGCGCCTTAACCACTCGACCACGCTGCCGACTGAATCGCATCGGCCTGGTAATTTTTTCGCTTCAATGTTACATATCCAGCCGTATTCTTAGGTAGGCCGTGCCTAAACTGATTTTAAACATTTCTAGTTTTGATTTTCGGAAACGTCTCGCGAACCCCCTGGGATGGACTCACGCACCCCCTGAAGGTTCATGCACCCCAGTTAGGGAACTATGGCTTTCTGTCAAAACATGAAAATTTTGCGGCACACTTTAATCCTTTTCACGGCACACAGTTTGGGAAACCCTGTTCTAAAAAGTCCAATGGGAAGCCTATATTTTGGTGAATTAAATTGCTAATAGGTGATTCCGCGTTTTTCGGCCAACACCCAATGGGATTTTTCAATAAATGGCAAATTCTTAAATATATGCATGGAAAAATTAAGCATCGATCAAATATTTTCGGCATAAATATGTAAAAGCAAGAAGAAAAGTTAAGACTTAATTTTTAAAGAATCCTTATAACTGGTTCCGTTAAATTACTTGAGATGAAAAATTCGAACTAGCAAAATTTGCAATTGTTTTCATTTTTTTACCCGTGGCAAAAATCTTTTATTTACCACGTCTATAGAGTGCCTAGTTGTCGACTGTCATTTCTTCACATTTTCAAACATTTTCCGGCACTTCTTTAATTTTTTTCGCGGTTTAGATTTACTCGAATTACTAATCGTTTTGCGTCGGTTTTGTTCAAGACTTTTGCCAAGTCATGTTGTAAAAAAGCTTTGATTTACGACCATTTTACGCTAATATGGTATCGAAACGAGAACGACATTACCAAAAAAGTACAAAATAAACTTCAATATAACAGGAAACAGAAAAAGCAATAAACCTTGCGATTGGGGAAACTTTTCCGACGTGTTATTAGTCCCAGTCATACTGTCAGTCACCCATCTTCTGTCACTTCGCTTTATTTTTCCAAAGGTAACCTTCAAAACGCATGAGTCTATTAAAGGTAGAAAGATATGACTTTGTATTTATGTTGTTAAACGCGTATTTGATTCAATGTTCAACCACATCACAAATTTACAAGAATTTTACAGCGCTTGGCATACTGTTTTATCTGGAATAAGATAAACAACTCATTACGATGTAACAACAAATCATTATTCTTATTTAATTTTCCATTACCTTCGCTGAAATAAATTGTCTTGCACAACATGGAGATTTCGTTAAAAGCAAATAAATAAAGAAGTGACGTAATGCCAGACATTAAAACATTCAGAAAATAATTGAAATGCATGAGAAAACAACTCAATAAAAACTATGGACCTCAAGACCTAATTGGATAAAATCAAGTCTAAATGTACAAAATAATTACAAAAACTTAATCACGTTGGGGAAATAACGGCGCGATAGCTCAGTGTGACTTGCGGAGAAGAGACGTGAGTTCGATTCTCAGTGTGATTGAGTGATTTCCGTTGTGGTCTGGCAAAAGCACTTCGCGAAACGAGAATCACACTGCTTCCCAAAGATTGTGACTTCGCTTAATATTATACAAAAGGCGGCATTTAGGCTAATATGTTGATACCAAAAAGTTTAAAACTATATTGGGCAAGCGACCTTAGAATGTTGCTGCAAGTTAAAGATGGAATTCAGCTCGATTGAGCATGGTGAATAAACCTAAGCAAAAAATCATCAAGTGTCTTTGAACAAAATAATTATATTTTATTGAGCCAGGTCATTGATTGGCGCCACACTGCTGTGTCACAAGACGATAATTAGGTGTGTCGTGGAATAACAGAAATCTAAACACACTTTTTACAATGGAAAAAAATTTTTATTTTCTTGAATTTAAGCTTCACAACTGCTAGACCAAGGATGAGCATTTTTTAAGAACAAAGACTTTTTTTGATTTTTGCTCGATTTCGAACACTTTTTTATCTGAAGTGTCTTAAAGCAAATATCAAAGGGAAAGCAAAGTTTGAAATTAAGCAAAAATATAAAAAAACAAGTTTTCACTACACAAAAAAGGAAAAAAATTAAAATTTTCTTGGATTCTTTGATCGCTTCCGGACAATTTAGATAAAAAAAGTGTTCAAAATCAAGCAAAGACCAAAATGAAAAAAAAGTCTTTACTTTTGTCGATGAATGCCACGAATTTTGGAAGTTCTTTAAGTCTGCAGTGAGCGCAAAAGAATTGCGAAGTACTGAGCTGGACAATAAAGAGGTCAAAGTTTTGGCCAGGCTACGGAATCATGACGTCGATTCGCATCGGAAGCGCTCGAAAATTGTCCTTTACAGAAACATTTTATCTAGCGTCTATGTTATTCAAAAGTTATCAACTTAAAGTCATTCCTTAAAGACAAAAAATTAATCAAGTAGAAAACTCAATTAAAAAGCGACCAGTAGATGTTTCCAAAAACAGTTTGTTTGGTCATTTGTTTGGTCATTGGTCTTAAAAAAAAGGAATTTTAATGTTGAAACTTACTAATAAACAAACAACACAATATATATCGCGGGGCTTATCTTAAAGCTTCTAGTTCATACTCAAATCTTTTAGTTTTACGATGAAATTGACAAATTTACTTCAAAACAAACTCACCAGGAATTCGGTTCGATATCTAACGTTGGTTGTCAAGCAGACAATCGGGTTCAAAAGTGGCTGAAGGAGAGCCAGGGCAAAGGTCACCCACGTGACAATCGATGGAGATTTTTTCATTGATGATGCCTCGCGTAAAACACGAACCTAAGAAAACTTGTTTTTCTTTTTCAAAACAAAACATACCACAAATATCAATATAATCCATAAAATTAAATTAGAAAAAACTAGTTGACAAGAACTTTTCAATGAGTCACGTGATTACATAAAAATTTCGGAATCGATTCGATTGGTTTGTTCGAGCGACGTCACAAAGAAATGCTAATAACAACAACCGATATTCAAACTGAAACTAAAACTCGTTGCATCTCGAATCGTGTTACTCTGGTCGCTATCAAAGAAACGACCCCACTTACGACGAACGGAGTGTAGCAGGTGATGAACGTTAAGCAGACTGCGATCGTAGTTCTTGTCGCCGTGTTCGCGCGACGTCTCAGCGCTGACGTTTTCTGAAAAATGCGAAACGCGATCAGAAGCCGCACTTCCCGAAAGCAATTGTCGTTGAAACTTTCAAGTTATTTGCATTCATCTTGAAATATACGTTTTCTTGTTGAGCAATCGCTGGCATTTGATTGCAAATGATGTTTGTAAAAATAAGTAAGTGGAATCTTTGCGCACGACTACCACAACGGCAACGTTGCTTTGATCACATACAACGCAAACGAGCGGCGAAGCTAGATGACGCCGATTTTTAGGAAAAGTTGCAATTTGCTGATCCTAGCAGAGTATTGTAAGCTTCAATGGTTTCCGTCAAAGAGCTTATTTAACAAAAACCCAAAGCGCCGACGTAACGATTGCAATTACAAGCAAGCAGTATGCTGCAACAATGCAATCAGCAAGTTTTGACCATTAGTTGCTATTAAGGAAGTCAAGCAAAGCTGTAACCAAAGCAGCAGAGCTCAGTTCCACATTTTGTGTTTACAGTAGAGCACGGTTGTTATGTAATTAAAGGTTGATTGTGCTTTGGCGGAAGACGATGACGAACTACTCACGAGCGAACCATTATGACGCAAATGGCGGAAGGAATGAGCAGCAGCATTGTGCCGTCAACGTCACCCGAAACAAGCCGGCCGCGCCGGGAGTTGTAGTAGCTCAATGGGCTTCAATAGAAATAGACGCGATTAATCTTCAACTAATGGCACGACATTTCGTGCCGCGATTTTTCATGTTATTTTTTTATCTCTATTAAACGATTGTGACGTGGATTGGGACAGAATTGGGGGTGTGTTGTGCTTGTTAATTTAAATTTAAAAAACCTTGGAACTGAAACATTTTTTAACAGCTAATCGATTAAAACCGAGTGAAGCGGCGCATATGAAGAGGTTGTATCCTGGGACGGCCACGTTTTTGTTGACCAAAGGAATGGGGATTTGTGTACATCCGTCAGAAATTCTTGCTTGCCAGTTTTATAACGATGTTTTTTTTTCAATCTTCAATTCAGAATTGCCCTATTGATATTTCAGCTATTTATAAAATTGAATTTTAAGAGAGCAAATCTTCCAAAATGTGAATTTATTGCGAACCTAGCAAATTTTATTATACTGTTGCTATTTGAAGGCCAAAAGAAACAAAGAAATTTTTTTAAAATCCAAAGTAACTGGTTAAACTCTGTGCAAAAATAAAAGATATATTATAAAATATAGTACTTATTTTAAAGTTAGATACCATATGGAAAGAAACAAAAGCAAGAAAAGATTAAGCGAAGTAAACGAAACTTACTAATAACCAAAAAGTACACTTTTTAAAAAATATCTCTTTTTTTGCAACTAGCTTTGCAGTGCGTAAAGAAGAAAATAAAAGTTTTGATGTAATGCCCTCAAAGATAGTCGCTTTTACATAATTCAATCTTAAATTATTATGCTTATAGAGCAGGCCTATGTAGGCCTTTAATTTTTGGTGTCGCGGGCCATTTTTTATTCTTGTGTGTAATTTTTTCGCAGCCAAACAGGACATCATTTTCAATTTTGTACCCATAGAATTGAAATCTAGATATTTTCAACCAATCAAAATTCCAAAAATTTTTTTCTGCTCATAAAAATTCTCACTCAGCTCTTGGAGCGATCAAGGAGCACCCTATGTTAGTTGTCATAGCAAAGCTTTTTTTAGCAACTTTTCAAGATGATAAACAATCCGTTTGTTTGTTGCATTGCAGTAAATAGTATTTAAAAATTTTTAGTCAAAAAACTTATTTGCAAGCTGAAACCAAATGCAACAGCAATAATGAGTATAATTTATTTTATTTATGTTATTTATATAATTTAATAAGTATATTTTAAATTTCAAATTAATATGCAATTATGGGGCCCTGTTCACTGTTTGCCGTTACTAACCTCGCAGGCTTTGGAGATTCCCCAAAATTTTTAAAATAATAAAGTCGGAACGGCAAACATTGAATGATATCGTAATTATGTACAGTAGGCTACAGTATTTTTATTTTTAAAAAAACGTTTTTTTTTTGTTTTTTTTTTCAGGCTTAAACTCAAACCAAATAACCTTTTAATTTAGCCAGTAATTCATTACAAAACTCTTGAATCAATGTGTCATTTTACAAGTGTCGGTAGAAAAATCGTTTCTTGCAGGCTAAACCCAAATCAAGAAGCTCATTTGAAGACTCTAATTGAAATACCATTTTATACGCTTATTTTTAAAATTTTGTTCAAAAATTCATGGTATGATATAAATAGTTTGTTTCAAAGGCTCATAATTATTTTTCGGTACATTTGCAAACGCAATATAAGAAATAGATTGGTTTGTTTATCATCTTAAAAAGTCACTAAAAAAAGCCTTGCTATGACAACTAACATAGAGTGCTCCTTGGTCGCTCCAAGAGCTGAGTGAGAATTTTTATGAGCAGAAAAAAAATTTTTGGAATTTTAATTGGTTGAAAATATCTAGATTTCAATTCCATGGGTACAAAATTGAAAATGGGAAACAGGACACAGTGGTACCAACAATTAATTACTTTTGGGGCAGTTATATCAAACTAGTCCTGCTGCACAGTTTCTATATGACCCTGTTGGCTTATGAAGCGAGTTTAAGAAAAAGTTGGATAAGGAAAAAAGAAAAACTGTCAATTAAAAAGATTTAGAGGGGCTTGGATTCCTTAACTTACAGTATTAAAAATGGTCAAAAACTATATAAAAATTTGAATTTCAGACGATCAAAAAAATAAAAGTGACATTTAAGTCCACTTATTAACGTAAAGATAGATTGCAAAAAATTATAACTATGATGTATCTCGTAGTAGGTTTTATGTAAAAAAAGTTTGGAGAAGCCACAGGATTAAAAAGCCTACCAATTGTATGAACCGTTTAAAATGTCTTGGGATTCGTTAAATTATTTGTTTAAAACACTGTAAATTATAAATGTCCTAATTCAAGAGGTTAAATTTGAGCATAAATATAAAATGTAGAATTTGAAAAATAAATGAAAAAGTCTTTGATAAAATCAGTTTCTTTAACTAAAAATTTTGAAAAAAGCAGCAACAAAAAATTTGAGAAAAAGTTTTTTAAAAGACTTCAGCAGTAAATCACTGAAAGCTTGCCATAAAGTTATGCCTTCTGTATATCTCTTCAATCTAACCTCATAATATATTTTTAAAGCAAGAGAGTCCTGCATTGAACGATCGGGCGCTTCCGCAGTTAGGAAATGAAATTCGAAACCCGCTCAGAAAAACTCTATTTAACTGCACTCGTGGTTTAACTGCAGAAAAGGCGCGAAACAGCAATTGCTTGATGCAGTTGCAAATTCAAAAATTACATGCAAGACTTCGGTAAATAACTTTCTGCAAAATCTCATTTCATTAAAACTTTTTCAATTTTCTTGTACGAAAGCTATGCAACAAACGTTTGCAGAGATTAAACTTCTTTATATTTTCTTCGTCGAATAAAAAAAATTGATCTTACCAGTAAATTTTTTAATAAAATTGAAATCATAATTTAAATATTAATTTCTTATTGGTTGCTTTTTTCATGGAAAATTATAGAAATATTGCAATAAACTTTCCATGTACGACGTGCATAATGTTAACGGATGGTTGGTTAACAAAGGAATCAAAAACACTGTGTACGGCAACTTACGGGAATGACGTGCTATTACGTAACAACCAAAAGTAATAAATCAAAAATACACTACCATGTGATCCTTGCAATCTACAGCTTACTGTAAACAGTTTGTATTCGCCTGTAACGAAAACGCATGTTTTGTTTAAAAATTTTTTTATAAAACAGGCGACTAGCCTAAATTCTTCTAGAGTAGTCACATAAGTGTTACATTAAAACAATCATTACTTCGTATATTTTTGGGATAAAATAGGACCCTTTTTTAATGATGCGAAACGAATCAGCTCATCATTGATTGATGAAAATAGTATTTTTGAGAGGGAAAACAGGTCATCGTCTTTTGAGCTATCTTGTCTGCGGAATTCGATGACCATTTTAATTATTGAAAAGAACCAATTATTTTCTAAACTTTATAAAGCAACAAGAAACTTTTCAGCTTTCTATTTTTGCTCCTTTTCCAGCAAAGATCCTGCTCTACCACGGACTGATGTTACTTCCATTCAAGCAAACCTTTTTTTTCATGAAGAGGATGATAACTTTCCGTTCGAACGCTACAGAGCAAAGCATCATGAAGATGAGGAAGATGAGGTAGAAAGCGTGGACAGTTATCACGAACATTCGGTCGGTGATGTCATCTGAAACACCGATAAAGATAAAGTGAAAAAAACAAAAACAAAGCGAATAAAAGCATTTTCTCAATAGCAGATACCCCTCAAAAAAACTGTTTAGAACTTTTAGTCAAACGATTTTATCGGTCTACTACTCGAACGAAAGGATGGGATTCACGGCCTAGTACGTATTTCACTGTTCATTCATGCCATTCACAAAATAACGGCGTTGGCTTTGAACTTTACGCAATCTTCCATTTGCTGAACACGCAATTTTAACTATTTACTTAAATCATTTTTAAAGCCATTTGCAATATTATTCTACAGCAGATCACGAAATAATGCAGCAGAAATACAGCAATTTAATTTTTCGGCGATTTTTATTCAAGACTGCTTGATTCAAAAAAAAACTCTTGAAAGACATTCAGTGAAAACAGAGCAGAGAAGTGATATAATATTTGTTTTTAAAACTTTGGTGTTTAAAATAAAAAGACTACTTTCTTCACAGAATCAATATGTTTTTTAATAAATATAAACAACATTAAAAAAGATTTATGGTTCAACACTTTTTAAAATGCATATCGGCAAAAGTAAACTGAGCTAGATACCTCAGTTTTATTGGCGTTAAAAAACAAGAGATCGATACTCAGTCTACCTAAGTGATTTCAGTTGTACCCTTGGGATATTCCTCAATGGGGTTAAGCTGTTTACCAACAACCGTGGCTCCCCTTAAATAGAAAGCAGTGTGAAGGCCAGATACAGCCATACAAAGAAGAAGGCAATTGTAATTTGAGAAGAGACTTTTATAAACGTTTAGGGTTAGTCGCTTGAGCACTAAATCATCAGTTCAATACGATATTTTGAACTATTGTAGGCTAACAAAAAATAGATTTAATTGTTTGAAAGATTCGCTTCAGTTATAAGACAATAATTATAACAGGGTCTATACCACTCCACGAGCGATTGTAAAATAAACAACTCAATAATGAGAAACATATATAAGTCTGAATAGTAATTGAAACAGACTGAAATTCAATTCAAAACCGAGCTTAACAAGTTGCCAGTTGTCGTGTCCTTGCTCAAAAATTGATTTATTTCTATCAAGTCTCAAGTTCCTGTCGATTGTTCACTACGTTTCTCTACCTTAAGTAAAACTATCATATGCTTGTAGTGAAATGTTTTTTACTTAAACCTTAATACAAACAAGTGATTGAATGCAGATAAGGCTCCAAGTAATTACACGAGGTATTAAATTAAGTAGTACGTATTATTCCGTTTATTTATCAAGATTTGTTGCAAGTCTATTTTTTTGTAGTGTAAACTGTGAACATTATTAAACTGATTACGCTCGTACTTATATGAATTGTAGCCTATAAGTTTTCACTAAATTAATTTTTTTAAACAAAATAGATGATACCAAATCTCGTTTTATTCACAGATGAATAAGACAACACTTTTTGTATTTGGGATAAAAGAAGTCGATTAAATTGATTCTATGCTGCCTAGGCTAATTATAGCAGCACTAAAAGCCTACTTTAATAGTTTTTTGGTTTTATTTGATTTAAAAGCATTCTTTTTTGGAAACACGAGTTTGATTCCTATTTGACGCTGTTATCGCTTTGTTTACGCGAGATTAAGAGATTTTACAATAATTTTTGGCCATTTTTTACCTGTAATAGTATCGAGCAAGCAAAACCTCCTCCCTCTAACCACGTGATACTCTCCGATTCCAAATAATGGCGGAATTATAAGTCCCAACGTAAAAAGACCAAACGAAGGAAGAAGAGATTTCACCATCTGAAGCAAGTTTAATATGAATTGAGTGAGTAATGCAGTGGTTCTCAACCATTATGCCCAGGACCATATATGCAAGGAGTCCCGGAAGCATTTAAAATTCAATTTTAGTTTTAAGATTTAGATTAGGTTTTTGTTTTTAATTTTCATAAGTGAAAAAGATTGAAAATCCCGCAGTAATACGTAATTCGGTAAAAGTGGGGTAAAAAATATTTTATCCACTTACTTTGACTCCTAGAAAATTCCTATAATCGATTGGAAAGTATATCGCCACCGTGCGGTCGATTGCCATTGTCACCGTAATTAATGGGGAGGCCATAACAAAAAAGAGTGCTAAAAATCCCATTGCTTTACAGCAAGGGTTTCCTCCCCACCAGACGCAATCAGAGTCAGAAAACAATGGCGTCAGCAGAAGTAGAAGAGCCTGAACGCAAAATACAATTTTCAATTTCGAATAAGAATGTGATACCCATAAGTAAGGAGAAAGTGATGAGAAACTCCGCCCAAGTTCCAAAGTCCAAGTTAGTGACTCAATATGAAAAGCTGGTAAGAGGAATAGTTTGTGAAAGTTGTCATTTTAGCGAAGAAGAAAATGGAAATGTGATGAGTTATAAGTTTTTTCAGGAATTTTGTTGTATGGCGAAAAATACGATTGGGAAGACAACAGCTAGTACCTAGGCCATTTTTTCTGGAATGATTTTCTTTTTGCATGTAGAAAAAAAATTCGGCAGGAAGAGACGAAAATTGAAAATGTTAAGCGTCTAAATTCTGTGCAATAAAGAAAATATACGTCAGATGATTAAGGAAAAAAAGAAAATAAATTTTATGTTTTATGCACAAAAATTGCAGTACAAAATTACCTGCAGTTTTTTTGAGACGATTATTTAATGATTGAGAAATTAAAAAATAGTTAAGAAGCGTCGTTGTCGTTCGGAAGAGCATTCACTCCGGGTCAGACACAAACACAACTGGGGCCGAGGGTTTATTCTTTTACTAACCTAGGCTGCTGTACTGCCCGGGCCAGATGCTGGCAGGGATGATGTTGATCCAGCATCGAGTTTTGTCATTCAAAACCGACAGACCTCGTGCTCCATGTGGTGCCCGATGTACGGGGCACGCTATTAGAATGTGGACTGCGGTTTGTGCAGGGGCGCCGCATTCGCAATTCGGTGAAGGAGTGAGCTTCCATTCATGCATTGATGAATAGAATCGCCCATCACCATTCCTCAGGCGATTGAGCTTAAACCAAGCTAACCTAATTTAATAAGTTATCTCTTTTAATAGTTGAGTCCCCTTAATAGAATAAAATGAAAGAACGATGAGGAAAAAAGTCAGGAAAGAGGTAGTGATAGAAAGTATAAAAAGTAAAAAACTTTACATAACTTTCCAGATAAGTAGCCTAAGTGTAGAAGTTTCAGTAAAGAAAACGATATTTTTAAAGATTTATTCTTTTTGAATAAAGGCGCTCCATTTAAATAAGCAGTAAGCATTATAAAGTTTGCTATTTGAACAAGTTAAAAACAAATGTGACAATTTTATATTTACAGATAAAAGTCTTGCAGCCTGCGACTGAGTACAAGTTTTCTTAAAAAATTTAAATTTTCTTGACCTCATTAGGCTACCTGTGTGTAAGTCAAGAAAACGTTTTTAATTCATTATCATCATTATTATTTCATCTATTTAAGCTTTTAAGCGCCTTACTCACAAGGTAACTTAAAGGACGCTAAATCTTGAGCAACTATCAAACGATCACCTCAGCAGAATATTCAAAGATCTTGCTGTTCGGTTCTGATGAATGGGCAGCGTGGCCGAGTGGTTGCAAGCGCTTATTTAAGGCGACTGTACCTTGGCGCAACTCTTAATCTCGCTAGGCTGCTGTACCTTTGAAAAAAAGCACTTTCCTGCTCCTTTTTTGTTTAAATACACGCATATTTAAAGTATCAACTTTAAAAATGAGAAGTTCTTGTCCGATTTCTAATTAAGGTTTTCGGTTATATTTTAAAATAAATAGCCTACTAGTCATCTAGTTCATAAATTTTAGAAAATTTTATTCCAGGTTTTTAGAAACCTTCCTAATTGTTTTGTAGCATTTCAAAATTGTCTTAAAATTAATTTTCAGTACTGCACTCTTATCAGAAGCTATAGTTTCAGGCAAACATCAATTTTTTCTCCCTAACCACTTTGTACAGCGGCCCCGTTTAAACATCAAATTTAAGCAGGTTTCGGTTTTTAATAAAACGTTTTTTGTTGTTGTAACTTGAAAAAACAGTTTTTTGATTTGTATTAAACAGCACAATTATGACGGTAACAATAAAACAGTACTTACTAATTGCGGCCAATGTCACTTGTAATAAACAGCAAAACTTAAACGAATTTTATTTACTTTCCTCACCTGCAAGATGTCGATTGCGTTTAGCAATCGAATGCACAGATAAACTGGATTTAAAGTCCCGCGTTTTGTTGTCATAGGCACTCGAAAAATAATAGCTGCTGCACCAATGTTGACAAATAAAGTCACTAACAGGAATCCTGCTAATAAAGTGTTCATCCTTGTCCACTTGCATTGTCCAGCTAAAGGGAGTATGATGTTCATTGAAGTAGAAAGAATGGTTCTATCTGTGCTATTTGAGAACCAGTAGTCTGTGTTGTAATGAGAATCGGTGAAGTTCATAGTAAAACTATTGAGAACAAAGCAAAAATTTATTTTTTCCAAAAAATAAAGGTTTTCTTCATAGGATAGAACTTCTTAATAGTCAGGGAAAAGATTCAACAACAAACTAAGCAATTCTTTATTCTATTTATCGTTTTCTCTAGCAACCGCTAAAATGAACAAATCAACAGAAATTTTAATAATTAACGTTCACTAAAGTGATAGTAAAATATTTACATAATCATTCATTGACTGATAATAACAATTATAAAATGATCTACAGCAAATCCATTTACAATAATAATTTTTTTTTTTAATTTACTTTTAAGACAATAACTTTTCATCAGGCATTCTTAAAATTTTTGTCACTACCACAACGAATTTCTAGAAATTAATTTTTTAAAACAGTGCAATACATTTTGTACTCATCGGCCTTCAAATTGGCATCATAGTCAAAATTAACTTTTTACTGATGCAGTATATTGCAAAAAAAAGTTAGGCATTAATTTAAAGAAGAGTTGGTTGAGCCATAGCAAACCAAACTTTTTTTTCATGAAGTCATTGCGATGAAAATTGTAACTAAATTCAAAAATATCGACATAAAAGCTTTATAAAAGTGGTTGAATTTTTTCCTGACAGATAAAAGATTTTTTATACACAGCCAGTAAGACAAACCCCAACATGGTATTTCTTAAACTTTTATTTTCCCGTGATAAAATATTTTATTTGTGTCAAGGGTTTGCAGAAAAAAATATGGCTCTAAACTCGGGGGTGGGAGGGTAGAAAAAAAATCACAACATCATAAATAAGTATCAAACCGTGCACAAAAGGGCTACAGTTTGTTTGTTGAATGAATAAAACATTGAAACATACAGTAATTATTGCTGAAATAATTTGGTCGCTTTAAATTATCATTTAATTTTATTGATTTTATTTTTTTATATTATTATTATTATTATTATTATTACTTTGATATGAATGTGTGCAAACACGACAATCGGTCAAAAACACTAATCTCAATGCATTAGTGTTTTGCACACACTTATTGTTGCGTGTTGTGAAATCGCAACATTCTTGTTATTGCATTTTTTTTTTTGTCATCGAATCGAAACCAAACTTGTTCTGTCCAGTTTTAGCTAGATCAAAATTAAATAATCATTATTTGACAGATTAATTCACCTGAAATATATTAAGATTTCTATTTGTTTATTATATGTCGGGTACTCTTGTGACGAGGACCTGTGCTGGTGAAACTTCACATCGACTTCAACATCTCTATCGTCCGAGAGTAGGTCGCGATCGAATCGCAACAAACAGCAAAGGACATGTTTTTTCATTATTCGGGCTCATTAAGAAACGCTAGGGAAACAAAAATCTTTGAGCAATCTTTAATCTATCTATCTTTCATTTGCTAAATAACAATTTGAGATGCGTGAGTTAAAAAACTTATCTGCTATTAAAACGTTTTTGGAAAGTACCGGTATATTAATTACGAAACCTAAAAGTTTCTTGACTATTATTGCTTAACAGCGGCCTAATAAGTTCAAAATATCTAATTGTGTTTAACTAAACCTTACAACGCATATAAAGCATATGAAGTTGTCTAAACTGTTTACAAAAAGCTATCTATTGTGCTTTATATAAAGCAAGCCCTGAAGGAAGGAAGATACGAGGCTAAACTAATTAAGGGACACTGCATTGCTAAGCAATGAATAATAATGAAGTTAGCTTGAAAAATTGCTACTGCTACAACCTGGTTAGCAGATATCCTTTAGCCTATTTGTCTTTTATATCGGCTTACAGGTAATTTTAGTTAATATGTATCGAGATGGTCGAAACAGGGTTTTTGTCTCTCATTTTCCCTTAAAAAAACTATGTTTAATGGCTTTATTTACAAAGTTCAAATATCCATGGCAACCCGCTCCTTTTGCTCTCGTGGCCACACGCTAGAGATCTTTGCTGGTTGAGAGCTTAAATAGTCTTGCAACCATCGCATTCGCTCTTTCCAAAATCGACAAACTCTTTGAATTTTCGGAATAAAACAAAAGAATTTTTGAATCGTTTTGACTACAATAATTAATCATCACATATTGTGTGGTTATGTCGATATCATGAAGTTGGTGACAATTCACCGCGGCCGATTTGTTGCCGACAATTAGTCACTCCAATTTGCCACTAGCTTTTGGTCACTTGGCCCATTTCGGCACCGGTGATTATTTGCCACCAGAAATATAACTACAGCTTTTGTCCGCTTTAATGCAGCGGCGGCAATAGGACAAATCGGCGGTAACGAACAATTCTCGAAGACAAATTGGCGATGGCTGACTGTGGCGATGGCGATGGCCAATCGATGGCGGCGAATGGTCTTATCCCGTATCTCGTGACCTGTTTTTTTGACTCGCCAGACTACGGTTAATGTCAAAATGTCAACAAACAAAATACATTAACGACCAAAATATCAACGATCAAAATGTAAACGTATAAAAACTATTCTTAAATATCCTGCCGTAAGTGTGCATTCACACTATCAGCACAAATTAGTAATGTCGCGCGGTTATGCTCAGAGGAAATTTTGAAATAAAAATAAAATTTGTGCATTAACTGTAAACCTTTGAGGAATTCAAATAATTCAGCAATCCTTGAGATGAATTCTCAGCCAATCAATAAAATCATTACTAATAATGCCTGCGAAACTTAATTTTTTACCCCTCTCTATGATTGTAACAATCAATTGTAATTTCCAATAATTTCTATCATAATGATCGATCCATTTGTCACCATTATTAACCATATAAATTCATAAGAGTATTTTTGTTAATTATTGAAAAAAAATGCAATGTATACTCCCATGTTATCACTGCAATGCCAATTTTGTTTTTTTTTTGTACAGTGGATTCATTCAAGAGCATTAATTTTATTATATGCATGCATTCATTACTTACGGTACTATTCGACTGTCTCTCTGCATACATTTTACAGTCCGTTGTACATGTAAATTTCAAGCATTCTCGAGCACAGCCTTAAAAGTGAAAGCTTACGACTTTCTCTTTAATCAAGTTTTAACTCATTCGATATTTTTTGTGTAGTATCGAAAGTTGATATTTTAGTTAGTTGACATTTTGGTCAGTTGATATTTTGGTCGTCGATGTTTTGACTGGATACCCAAGACCACAATGGAAGCGTCTAACTTATGGCCAGAATCGAGCGATCTTCTTTCGGGGTTTGTTTTAAATTCTTGCTGTCAAATTGAAATTTTGATTGGGATATGACTATTGAAAGTAAAAACGACCTGCAATACTTATATTAAGGCCACAATTACATTGAGCGGGTGGGATTCGAACCGAGGTAAAGTTAATCAGATCGTTATTGCAAAAAAGCTCACTCAATTAGTCTGACGAATATTAGAGTTAAAACCTGTTTTCAGTTCGATTTTACTTTAATATTTCTTTTAAATTATTTTGGAATGTTAAAACTAAACCCCAATTATTTACAGCTGCACGCGGCAATTCCCACGTTCCTTAACAAGAAAAAAATTGATAGTTTTGGGATGTGACAAAGTTCCGTTGTACGTATTTTGGACACGACCAATTAATGGTTCAATCAAATTACGGTTATCACGGTACACAACTACGACGTTCACCACGAAATTGAAATTTATAAATCTCGATTGTTACACTTTAATTTTGAATTTAACGCGATTTGCAAGTTCCTTCGAGCGTTATGAAAAACATTGTAATTTTATCGTAACTGTATCTTATTGTTATACTACAATTGTCAGCAGCGCAGCCGAAGAGTTGAAGAGTTATATTGACGATAAACGCGATCGACACGTCACGGTTCAAAATCTACTAGCGCTATCCTGTTGTGTCCTTGGAAAAACACTTTACGGCATTTATTTCCGCTGGGGGTCTTAGGAAACAGCTTTAAATTTCAATCATATCTCTAATCAAAAATAAAAAATTTCAATCGGACAACAATATCTTGGCATCTCCAAAAGTAGGTCGGAGTAATTGCTTGACAGTTGCCCTATGTATAGCGCCTCCGACGCTTTCCTGCGAGTCACGAAGGTAAATAAGGTGATGATAATATTAATAACAAATCACATAAATCATAGTTCTTTTTGTAAAATTACCCAAAATTTTCATGTATTTCAAGAGAAAATGGTATTGTCAAAAATTTCAGTGACATATAAAACATTCTAAACTGTATTTTCAAAAAATGTTCAAAATACAGCACGTGAATCGTATAAGATAAATGAAGTGTTCCTCAAACCTAGCAAGATAGTTATCAATTTCGCCTTTAAAGTTCTATTAAAACCTCCTTATATGCATATTAAGCAGCTTAATTTATTGTACAGTTTTGGCGTCTTTCTGCGAAGTGACGACAAAGCAGATTAATTGGACAATTTTGAATCGAAGCAGCAGAGATGCCGAGAGGATGCAATTTTTCGTTAGCCCGCTCCGCGCGATTCAAAGACAAAAGTTAGAAATCGAGTTAAAACAGTGCAGCAGTTGTACCAGCAAGGACTGGTACAATAAGCTGTACTTTACTAATCTAACACTTTCAAAACTTTGCTTTAACTTCATAAAAAAATTTTTTATTATTCATTTGTACAATGAATAGCAAAGTTTGGAAACCATTTTTATGTTTTCTAAATAAAAAATCCTAAGAAAATGCTCAAGAACCAGAGAGCAAAAAATTAAATTGTATCGTATAATCAATCTTCAGCGTCAGAGGATGGTTGAATATTTTTCCAACTTTATTGCGCACGATAACATATAGAACCAGGGGTGGAAAAGCTACGATCCTGCAAATGCTTTTATGCGGCCCGCTAAAGACTTCTATAAAGCCTGCTAAGGCAAGCGAATCGTAATCGCATGTTCTCTCCTTATTCTGGTGACCTAGTCTTGTGTAGGAAAAGATGGGTCAAAGGCAAAGCAAAAAACGATATTTTGTATCACATTGTAGCCCTTTAAAAAATGTGATTTTCTGAATACGACCCTTGCGTTGAAAAAATTGCCAACCCCTTAGCTAAACAAAACCACAGCAATGGTCTTTTTTAAAGTCTCTTGAACTTCATCGCAAGTTCTGTTTTTTTTACAAAATATCATTAAGTCTAAGCCAATCAACTCAGTTTTTGACGAGTCATGTTTTGATGAAAAACTATTTTAGTAATGACAATATATTGAAATGGTTTTTTGATAAAACAGTGGAAGATCTACAACAAGGAAAATTAATTTTAAAAAAATTTTTACAAAAAATCCCAGGTGAATACCACTCAATTTATTAGATTTCGCTTATTTAAACTTTTTCAGATACTTATTCAAATAGCATGCATCTATTTGAAATAAGTATCTAAGGAATAAATAAATATTGAATTAAATATGCAAAGAAGTTTAAATAAAGGAAAGCTTATAAATTGAGTGGTATTTAACTAGGATTTTTTGTTAAGAATCTATTTTTTTGTTGTTGAATCATGAGGGCATCTTTTAAACTTTATCTTAAATTTTTTTTATAATGGTAACGTCATAAAAAATGCGTTTTATGATTATGATGTTCTATAGCAACCTCAATGTCTGCCTAAAAAACTATGATTGCGTTGCAAGAAAATCTTGTTCGCTTTAGAAAAATTTTGTTTGTTGCAACGTGCCGATGTAGAACCTGCGTATACAGGTTTGCATGACTCAAATCAATGCAAAAACCATAACAGGAAAAACTTTGCAGACTGCTTGACAACTCTTGCAAAAGGTTTTCTGTTGAAACTACTTTCACCTAACTTAGGGTTGCCATATCTGAATAGGCGGAATTCCGGACGGACATAGGCGCACCAACAAAAAAATTTTTGAAGATCCGGACAAAACAAATTTGTTTCCAAATCTAGAACGAAGACCAAAAAAAAAAAGTCTTCACTTCAAATCGATGTCGGATTTCTCTATTTTTGTCCCAAAATCAACGTATTTCCTTTAAAAATTTCACATTGTTTTCAGTTGACGCTAAAATCCCGGACATTTAAGCTCTTTTTAACAATTTTTCCTGACGGAGATTTTACCACTAAAATCCCTGACATGTCCGGGAAAAACCACTACTGTCAAACTATAAGTTACTACTGTCAATCAATAAGTAGCACAAGCCCATTTAAGAATATTTTGAGAAATATTTTTCCGAGGTCTCAACCAAATGCAAGCACTTGGGAGATTGATTCTCGAACTCATGTTCTTCTGCCCCCAGTCAGAATTTGGACCCTAAGCTATTCCGCCGACGAATTTCATTTCAAATTGTGGTGAAAACTTTTATTTTTGCCTTCCGTTGATTGTTTGAACGATTTCGGTTACTCTTCTTAAATCTAGTTGTTATAACTTCGAATATACTCAAATGTCTTGCCGGGTTGTGTGTTGCACGATCTCAGTCTGAATCTGAGTACCAGTCCATCTCATATAAAACAACAGAGTAAACATAAATAATTAAAAATAAAACCAGTCAATCAATCGTTAAGAGATCCATGTTTTTTTCTGCTTTAACTAAAACTTATGAGCTGAATATTAAACTGCTTTTGAAAGACGAGAAACATCGTTTAAAATGTGAATTTTTTAAGCTGTGCGGTAAACGCCCCGCTTTTGGTGGCTACGTCATCGACGGGTCATGCCAGATTAATAATGACAGCAAGCAATTACTTATAAAGCGCTGATCAAAACGGATTCACGAAAAATTGCTACTGTATAAAGTGAAGCGGTGCTTAAAGAAAAAATTACTATTAAAGGAAACGAGTGTTGCTAAGAGCGTTGAGTGACCCACCCCTGGTACGCACCTCTACTGGTGTTTGCTTCCCGGATAAAGCAAGAGCTTTCTTACATAAGCCATAGAAAAATAAATAAATAGGTCACTTAGATAAAATACTGCAAATCAAAACAAAATAGATGATAAGCTGTTCGAAGCCAATACAACTATGGCTTGTCACATTAATGTGATCCGATATAAATTACTTGATTATCTACTGCTTAGAAAACTAAGTATTTTATCACCATAATAAAAATCTCCCCCTAAAATCTCCAGCTTGTTATTGTTGTTCGATCTTAAGTATTGACTTCGTTCATAAATAGAAAAAAAAGTTAAGAAGCTATACAATACTACAAACTAATCTTAATGAATAAAAGCTTTAAATCAGTGTTTCTCAACCTTTTGCAATTTGTGAGACTTTTATACAGCATGCGACCCCCTTTTCTTCTGTTTTCTGTAGATATAGATTTAAAAAGTATTGTATAAAATATTCTTGCAACCCTCAAGTCGAGAAACGTTGCTTTAAATTGAGTTTTACCAAGCAACCAGCGGCTCGAAGAAAAATGTTTGACCTGTAAAGGCTCATCTGCGCTTGATATTATTTTATTAGTTTAAATCAATTCTTTGTGAAAAAAAAACAAGAAAAAAATTTTATCACCTTTTTTTTCAAATGTTGCTTGACAGTTATTTCAAATTCGTACACTTGCTCCACCTAAGAAATAAGTTTGAACAAAAACAAAACAAATTCTTCATATGGACAATTCACATTGTTGCTGCCCTACTACCTGAAGACAAATCGCGTTTATAGCGAGGAAGCAAGGAAGTCGGGAAATACCTTCAGCCCTCACCAAAATAGTTTTCGTTTGCCTTGCCTCTTTTTTTTTCTTTGTATATAATCTTAAGTTTATTAAAAATCAATAGAAAAATGCAATTTTTTTGACGATTTTGTTGTCTCCACTGCTAAAGCCACCAAGTAAAAAACAAACACGTTCATTTGATGACATTTTATGGACAAAGTTTCGAGACAAAAGATGATCTCCACCTTCTTCTTGGCCAAAAAAAATCTTTTAAATATTGCAAAAGCATGCTTGTACGGGCTGATTTCCACCTTTTAACCCTCATACCAAAGTCGATCGTTTTTTTGAAATTGCAGAGTTTGCTTTTAAAAGTGCCAAAGTCACATGATGCTTATTTTGAGAAAATGACAAAGTTTTCAAGATATGTTGCACAGCATTGTAAAACGGTAACAACGCTAAATTATGATTTCTTTTGTGGATTTTAAATCACTCTACATATGTACAACTTTTGAGCATATAACTATAACGTCATGAAAAATTAAAGCTTATTTAGCAAAATAAACTTCGGCGCTTTTTTTCAAAATTGTGACTTAATAAGTCCTTTCAGAACTAATCTTTCAACTTTTTAATCCTCGCCAACAAACTTCTACCGTATAACTCCCATAGTTTTCAATCATCTGTGACCATAAATACAACTTGAAGCTGTTTAGAAAACTTTAGACTGTTGCAAGGGCTGCTGACATTCAATTTTTTGTTTATCTTAACATAATTTCATTTTTGAAACATATTTTTCCAAACTTTCTGCTCTATTTACAACTGCTGCTTTCGATCAAATCTACCCCTCTACTTTTATGCAGCGATTGCTGCAGAGCCTAACAAATGTATTGACAAAGTGCATGTTTACGTCGATTTGAAAACAGTTAACTCAAATGCACTTTACCAAAGGTTACTCATTGATCGCGGTAATTTATTCAAACTTCTGTCACCCAAGAATTCGTAAACAATTATTTGCGTCAAAAGCAGCATCATGCAGACCTAGCTGCTATATCAACTTCTATCGACAGCTGCAACCCGGATGTGGAAAGCCGGCCTCCGTCGCCCGCGCTTCCCCTTCTCTCAGAATTGAACAAAACGCTTCAATAGCTTCGGGTTTCTCTCTGATCGATGCGTTTAGATTTAAATCAAGAAAAGCGTTTGTTTTTAAAAACCTCGTAGTTTACTTTTTCCGCATTTAAAACGTGCTACGAGAAATTGATTTTTATTGGGCGTTGGACATGCAGTGGCCTCTTAGCCCTGTCTGAAAATTTTTTTGAGAAGATTGGCGAAAAAACTTTTAAATAAAATTTTGTTTTGATTTTTTTTTCAGGCTTAAGTGCAAAGAAACCAAATAGATCAAGTCTGGCCGTAAAGATATTGGTACATTTCAAACAAGGCTAGGTTGTTATATTTTTTGTTTATCACCTTTCTTCAGAAGGAGTTAAATGCACTGTGAGAGTCAAATAGATTGTTTCATTTCAGGCAAAAATTCTGCACCAAAAAAAATTTTAAATTTCTGGTTTTGAGTTGTCGGGTTATTGGTATTATTAAATTTGATGACACATTTGCTTTTTCAAATTCATTTAGTGAAGACTCAAATTTTCTACAAAATCAAATACATGTATATTGACATCAAAAAGAAAGTTTCTGTAGTTATTCTTGATTGTAATAAAAAAATTTTGAAATAGATTTATATTAAAAAAGCAATAAAAAATAATGATTTTGAAGAGTTCTGGGATGTTTAATGCTTTTTTGTTTTCAAACATAAACTCACTCAAAAATAACAAATAAGATTAATTTTTTGAACCAAAAATTAGTGTTTAACAACAACTACAATGCATATTACTTCACCAAACTGAATAAAAAAAAGCGAGAAATTCCAATCAGTTATTTTTTAATAATCGTTGCTTAAAACAGGGTTTATTAAACAGGGGGGGGGCGTGCAAGGTTGTTCAAGGGTCGCGAGCAACTGGCTGCCGACTGAATTGATAACTGCATTAACATTTATTTAGTCTTTACCTTTAATTTCGGACAAAAATGGAGAATTCGGAGACTGAATAAAAGTTATAAACTTTTTTTCAGTCTTCACCTTTTATTTCCGACGAGAACGACAATAAAATTTTAAAACTCAATTTTTTTGAATAATTTCTTACAAACCATTGGAGTAACATTTGTCTCAGATAACTCAATACAAAAAATTAAATAATAACAGTTAACCCCTTTAAACCTGAGTTTCAGACTGTATAAAATAGTAAATTTGTTATTTCTTTGAAGAATGTGTTGCCAAAATCTTGTTGCACAAAAAAAAAATTTGTCGGAGTGCATCTATAAATTAGTATAGCGGCTTTAAATGTTTGGGACTATTTAGTCCCAATCGGTTCAAAGCGTACTTTTTTTCAAAATATCAGCTTTAATTTTTCTTGTCATATTTAATGAATTTGAGTAACTTTAAGAAATCTGGAGTTTTAGAAAAATAGATATATTTATTACATCATGAAAACTTTTTGTTTTTTTTAACATTTGAATTTAAGCCATGATTATTCAAAGAGCATTTGCGTCTATTGACGATTTTCTGCCGTAGTGATCTTTTATGGTTTTAAAAAATCAGCATGATAATTACTTTTTACCCTGCTTTACTAAACAGCATAACAATTGAAGTAATGCACACACATATTTTACACCAAAATATTCCTCTCAACAACGAAATGCCATTTCCTGAAACAATTTTTTTACTTGTTTGACAAAGAAATAAATTACAATCATTGCAACATGTGCAAGTACGAGAGTCTATTTTTTGCTTGGTACAAAATTTGCATTTAACAAGGTCTTGATAAAAAACTCGTGTAACTTGATGAATATCAGAACCGTCTGAGGGAAATCTTGAAACCACAGTTGAAGAACTTCTTGCTCGTTTTCTGCTGGAAAATTTCCCAATCAAATCCATAACAACGTCGTGCTTGAAGTTCTTTAACGTTTTCAAGCGTGCACTGTGAGGAAATTTATCTTGCATATATTTCGAGGTGTTACGTCTGACACAACTTTTACACCAAGACCAGGATCTTTATTTCAATAATCGCGAATACTAGGAAGGTTATGTTATCCCATAAACGAAGTTGTCGGCAGTGTGGGCGAGTGGTTAAAGCGCCGGGCTCGTGATCAACACGGTCTCGGTTCAAAACCCACTCGCGCCATTCTGTTTGTCCTTGGGAAAGACACTTTACGGCACTTTCTCTGCTTGGCGGTCCTGGCAAGCACTTCTAAATTACAGTCATATCTATATTAATTTACAGCGGACAGCAATATCTTGGTTTTCTCCGGAAGCAGGTCGTGGTGATTGCCTACCCTTCGCATTAGCGTTTCCGTCGCTTTCCTGCGAGTCAAGACGATAAATATAGAGATAAAATAAATAAAACAAATGCTTTTAGCTCATTAATTTCTATTTTAAAAACTATTCGTTTCTGCTGCATACAACTCACTTCGTGCACTGACCAAATTCATTAGCGTTTCTAGTTTATGGTTTCTGAAAAGATTTCTATTTGTTTGGCTCATGGCCATCTTCATAATTTAAATTGACTGTACCAGATAAAGAGCAATTCGGAATATCAAAAGAATTACAAATATTTTTCCAATAAAATAGATGAGATAAAGGCTCCACAACATTTGGTTCAATACTTTGTGCATGGGCATCGTCGATTGTTACTGTTATAGTATCATCAGTATCTGACATTGCTACCTCCAAAAATATTACATCTTTTTCATCTATAAGGTTATTATTGGATAAATCGAACTCATCAGCAGTAATTGATTCCACTACTTCATTTACACCAATTATAAATTCTCTTAATCTAGTCTGTTTCTAGGCCATCTAAATACGACAAAAAACAAGTAAAAAGTACGCATAAAGCTGGTTGGGACTAAATAGTCCCAGTTTGAAAAGCAAATAAATTAAACATAAACACTAGCCAAAAAGTCAAATTTGCTTTATATCATTTCACTAGACTTTTTTCTCGTAAATTTTATTCAGCTTTTCTTAAATTAAACGTTATTTTATTTGTGAATTTAATTTTAGAACTATATATAGTTGAACTAAACTTTATGTATTTAGTTGGTTTGATAATCAGATAATCAGAAATAAAATAAAAATAAAAAAATAAATAATAAGATCACAAAGAAAAGAATTTGCACGTGTTACAATTGACTAGCATGGTTGAAAAAAAATTTCTAAAGAATAATAAAAAAGTTTTTTATAAAATTTTATAGTATTATACAGTAGAAGAAATTTCAAAAATAGTGGTGTGGGACTAAATAGTCCTTTCTGTCCAAAAGGGTTAAATATAAATTACATATTCAGGTGTTTTATTTGCATTCATCTCTTCAATAATTACTTTACTTGTAGTTTAATTTAATGTTTAGGCTTTCATTGAGTATTCAATTAAAAATTATTTATCACAGCAATTCTTAAAAAAACAAATTCTACTCCAAACATATCTTGAAAAAGAAAATTTTTTTTAAATCTCTGATATTTAATAAGAATACTTGAAAGGCAATCAAGTTTTTTAGATGAATATGACATGCCGCTGTAATATGGTTGTGTTATTGTACTAAAATTAATCTATTTTTTAAAAGTTTATCTTTAGATTACGCTTCAACATAAACTAAATTTTGAATTTGACTAATTTTACTTTAAACCTATTAATATTCTTGTTAACTATAAACCTTAAATAATTTTTTAATTTTAAATTAACTTAATGAAATATAGTTCACTTAATCGTTAGATGGAGCTATAAACAAAGATTTTTTTTTGTATCGTGGTATGGGTCAGATAACCTAATTTTAGTTTGTTCAGTTGAGTTTTGTTTTTTTTATTTCTGCTCCGCCTCATAATCAAAATATTATGAAAGATTAAAATAAGGTTTATGGGTTACTTTAAGACGAGATGATAAAAGAAAGTAGCAGCAATACGATGTAGCTTGTTGTATAGACTTTTTTTTTTTTTTTTAATCTCTATATTTATCCTCCTAACTCGCAGGAAAGCGACGGAGGCGCTATACATAGGGTAAGCAATTACCCCGACCTGCTTCCGGAGATGCCAAGATATTGCTGTCCGCTAGTAAGTTAGTAGAGATATTACTGCAATTTAGTACTGCTTGTCAAGACCACCAAGCAGGGGAAAGTGCCGTAAAGTGTCTTTCCCAAGGACACAACAGAATGGCGTAAGTGGGTTTTGAACCTAGACCATGCTGATCATCAGTCCGGTGCTTTAACCACTCGACCACGCTGCCGACGAAATTTGAATTATATAGAAACAAGGTTGCCGCACTTTATTTTTGTTTTTCAGCGGGGTTACCATAGTAAGAAGCGTTGTTCAGTGTCTTTCTCAAGGGGACAATGGAACTCACGACCTGGGGCTTGCAAGTCAGAGTTTTATGACCTGAGCCATCTCGCCCATTTAAAAATCTTGGTTTTTCAACAAGAATGTGTTTATTCTAAATTTAGGTGATCAACTTTTAATTTAGTAGCCCAATTCTTAAAAATTAAATAAATAAATCGTGATCTACTCGCTCAAGATTGCATTTAAGAGTTTGATTTTTTTAAATTACATTAATGAATCTTCAATATATGGAATTTGTTGGCCAAAATTTCCAAACAACGGTCGACCTTTCTTTGTTGAGCGCATTGTTATTTTAACAAATACAATTTAGGGCACATCAATTTTTTGAGGCACCTTTTATTATGAGCTCGTAGAGAACTTGAGGTCTATATTTGTCGAAAACAAGGTGACCAGTTCCTGCCTAAAAAATTTTTACTTATTGTGTGCTCCGTGCCGTCTATTTTTCACTTTTACACTAACCGTGTATGTTTATTCATACTTCTCTATTTATTCTCTTGATTCCCACGAAAACGTTGAAAGCGCCATACTTAGGGCAACTGTAAAACGATTACTTCGACCTGCTTTCTGAGATGTCAATATATTACTGTCCGGTTGGAAGTTTTTATTTGATTATCAGGTTATAAAACAGATGGCACTAAAGAGTACCATCTATGACATCGCGCACGCCGAACCTGAGTTCACTGCCCGACTATGGTTTTGAGTTTAAAACTCCCATCAGGGACAGTCTGCTTACTAGGGTTTTAGTCGCAGAGCTGGTCATATAGGAAGAGATACATCTAAGATTTGTGGCTTCTACGAAATGCAAGACTGCACTGGTAGAAACGACATTGTGCCTCGCGCATGTCGATGACCAGATGCTAGGAAATGTCAGGGTATAAAACAGATGGCACCAAGGAGTACCTTAGTACTATCTGTTTTATAACCTAATATATACTTGTTTCTACCTGTGCAATCTTGCATTTGGTAGAAGCCACAAGTCTTAGATTTGACTCTTTTAATATGCAGCGCAATCGAATTAATAGATTGCAAAATGAAATGAAAATAAAACCTTTTTGAAAAATATTACAAACCTTGTTTCAAACGACCGGCTTAAAGACAGATCGATCAAATTCAAATGGCAAAACTGATTAAATTTGCTCAACTTAAAAGTGGAAAAGCTTTGACCCAGCTCCGGATCATGATGTACAATAAAATAAGGTGTAATGCTGGAAGTAGCAATAAAAACAAAATGAAAAATTTAACAAAGTGTTCTGTTCTGAAACTGTTTAGTTTCAACTTTGTACAATCAATTCAGTTCAGCAACAAAAGGATGAAAGGTTTGTATTATCTTCATCAAATGTACGAGTTTATGTTTTATTGATTGTAATGGTTTAACTTTCTCTTACAATCTAGGATTATTATACATATTTTTGATAAGGCATGAGGAAGACGTTTAAAAAATATACTTTCTGTTTGGCACAGACATGACCTTATTCCTATTTTTTATTACTCAAGTAGACAGAAAAAAATAATAAAAAGCAAGGAAATATTTATTGAATTATAATGGCCGTATAAGCACCATAAAATTAAATAATTAAAAAATCATGTCGAGAAAAAACTAAAAATCAGTTCGATCACAAAACAAAATCGCTTGTCAGCTGTTGAGGCTCTTAAAAGCAATGTCGATGACAAGCCTTTTCAAACTTGCACAAGCAATTGCAAGCAACTGTCAGCCCCGCAACGGTGAGGCGACACGAGGCTTCACGTGGAATTTTTTTGTTTAATTGTTCAATAGCGGTCAAGCCGTAACTATGGCAACTTTACATCTAAATGAAACTAAATTACTTTACTTTGAAGATCGAAAACAAAAAGCAAATACTCAATAAAAAACAATAATTAGGTTCAATAAATCTAAATCACAGTGATCATGCCCACTATCGCGTTACGTCACTTGGGCGAATAAAGCAAGTTGTCGCTGATTATTTAAACAGCACAAGGTTTCGAACCGGTCTCAAAAGAGACTGAGAGATGGACGACCATATACGCTCGGCTTCGAGTACGAGGTCTTCGACTGCGACCCCAACGATGGCAACTTGGTGGGGGCTTTTTCGGGACCTATTTGCTCGGCTCGAGCTTCTTTCATTCGCTGGACGAGCTTTAAAACACGCAGCTGGTCTTCGAAGCGGCGCTTGATCATCAACAGCTTGGCCTCGTAGCTCATCTCCACAAGAGGGGGCCAGTGTCGCGAGTGACACGTAACGGCCAGATTATTGATGGCAAGAAGGGTCCTCCCCAGGACGCTGGCCATGAAGCGGCGCGACTTTTGGTCTTCAGCGATCGTTTGCTCCTTGCGCTTATTTCGTTCCACCAGATGGTCCTTCTTCTTGAGGAGGTCGTTCATTTCTTGGCTGAAAAGTAACTGCTGCTGATATCGCTCGTGCTTCAACAGCTCCAACTGCCGCTGTCCTTCTTTGATGTCGGTGGAACGAACGTTATTCGCTGATATAATGCCGTCCTTGGTGATCGATAGTCCTTCGTAGCGTTGGATGCAGCTGTCGATCAGGTTATCGCCGGTGAGAGGGAGAAAACCTTCGGGAATAAAGTCAACAAAGCGTGACATGAAGTCATGAAACTTTTTGTGGTGCTCAAGCTTGGTCATGAGAGCAAGTTTAGTCGCTTGAAGTCGCTCGATCTCTTCCTGTATGCATGCCAGTTCCGTCGCTTTTAATTTGTTCGCTTTGACCTCAAGTTGGTACTTGTGCAAGGCCCTCGACCGCTTTGTTTCGTTCTCCTTGAGAAACTTATCGAATTTACCGACTCTTTCCTTGATCTTCTGTTGCTTTTGGATGATGGCGTCCATCCTGACTTTATTGGCGAGCATCTTCTTCCGGAATTCTTCGCGTTTCGCTTCGAGCTCTTCATCGACCTTTTTTACTTCGACTGCTTTTCGAAGGAGCGACGTCTTTTGAAGAGTGTGGACTCCGGTGCGGAGAAGATAATCCGACGACTCCTGCACCACCGGATAACGACGAACATCCTCTTCTGAAACGTAAGAACCGATTTACTTGCGTTTCAAGCTCTTTCGGCGGTAGACAGAATCTCGAGTTTCTAAAATCATTCTGTTGCCATTTCAAAAATCAAAATATGTCAATAAAAAAGTTTACCACGGGTGGGGAATTTGTTACTATTAATTTGAAACAGCGTCATGCAAATAAACTTTAGCAAAAAAACACGGTCATAAATCTTTACAACATGTACATGTACAATCTTGTCATCGATTAAATTCGCAATCTACAGTGCAGTTCATAAAACTGTTGTAGAAATAACTTTTTTAAGTTCACAAAAATACATTATTATGTTTACCTCCATTCAAAATGGGAGAGGCCATCATTTGACCCACTACCTAGACTCCCCCTCCTCAATGAACTCTACTGCAAGGGCTTTTTCCACAAACAAGCAATGTGGTGATTATTGTCAAGCATAGCAGGTATTGTGATGTGTAAATGTTTGGGCTTATTGTGTATAAATTATTCGTTATTTCTGAGCAGTGGTAACTTGTTAATACTGAGCTGTGCCAGTTTTCTACGTACTGTATGTAACGTAATTAGATGATGCAACGATCCACTACAATTAACAGAAGACTCGATACTCATGTAGCAAAAATTTTAGTAAAAAAGCCAATTTGGCGTGTTTTTGTTCCCTTTTTTATAAACTTAAAACTTTTATTTTCAAATTTAAAAATATTTTCGATAATCTTTCACTAATTGCCTAAATTTAAGCCAGAATTCTTTTGCTAAACATAAGTTATTACTGCAGAAGTTGTGCTCGATTCATGAGGGTCGTTTGTATTATATTATTTATAACTAGGACTTTGATACTAACAGGTTGTATTAAGAATACCGATTAAAAATAATAATATTATAACAAATTCACCAAAAATGGTTTCTCAAAGTTAAAAAAATGTTACAGAACAGTCACATTACAAATAATTGTAGAGTGCAACTCACCATTGTATTCATCCCGATCCGTAAGTTGGGTCACAAACACGTTTGGCTTTTGGGGGTCTAAATTTAGCTTATAAGCACCCCCTTTTCTGTTTGAAGTGCTGGCCAAAGGCATCGTATCTTATCAAAAATCAAACAGCTTATTTTCTGAAATTTTCAAATGTTGTGGTTTTACATAAAATAAACTGCTTTGAACTTTCGACATTCAGGAAAGTCGACAAGATAACCAACAAATTAAAATTAAAAAATTAAAACAAATTGATTTTCTTCCAACAGCTTTTAGTCCAGTATAAGATAAGTACAGCCCAGTTTTTAGTCCACTGTATATCTATCAGAAAAGAATGTAGCACACGCCCATTACAAATATACGATTTTCGTATATTCAAGTGAAAATTAAAACAGCAATTGCAATATCATGTTTATGTAAAATGTGCAAAAGTATAGAGCAACATGAATTTGTTTAGCTACTAAAATAATTTTTCAAATTCCACAATGTATTTTCGAATGTGATTGCACTAGTTAACAAAATAAAAACAAAAAAGCAAGATTCATGAAAAAGTTTACTTCAAGTCAAAACATGGCTGTGGTTATAGCATTTGAAACTAAATATTAATGTACGATTAAACTCTATTCAGAAACTGTTTTATATCATCAAATAATTTTTTAAAATAAATAACAAGAATTAAATTTACTAAAAAATTTAACAAATTTATTTGATGGAAAATAATGCTAAAAAATTTTTTTCAAATTATTAACGGAAAACAATCACAGAATAGTGTAATACGCAAGTCACTCTAAAAAAAATAATTTTTGAACCTAACAATAAACTTAAACCCAGTAATTAAGTATTACATTTTTAAAAAATGTCCTATTGTTTTATTGCCAGATACATATATTTTTATAGAAACGTAAGCACAAAAATGCTCTTTCTAAGGTTTATTTTCGGCCGACTTTTGCTATCATCGCAATGAGAAAAATTACTGTGTAAAAGCACAAAATCATGTGATTTTAAAACACTATCAAATTGGTAGTTCACTGTTACAATTAAATTGCACTAATTTTCCACAGCAATGACAATTAAAGATAAAAATTAACTTGGCAAAATGCAAATAATACACATAATTTACAAGGAAAAAATTAAGTAATTAATTATCAAATAATAAACTCATAAATTACTGCACTATGAAGCAAAATTTTTGGAAAACAGCTGTTGTGGCTAACAGAGTTTAGTCAGTGACTTCTTGATTTTATGAGATAGCAACAACAGCAAAAAATCAAAAATAATTTTGTGCTGATCTTTTTATATTAACCTTTTAGTTGTTAGAAAAATTACAATTGGTTAATTTATAGCTAGTTACAGTGGTTTCAAATCAAAAATAAATCTTATAAATGGTAATTAGCTTTAAATGATACAAACACGAACAGAAATACTTTACTGACAAGAAACTATCTTGGTTTTCACTAGCATGACTACCAATATTGAATGTACAGAAATTTTATAAAACCAAACAAAATTAAACACATAAGCTTTAAAATATTATCCCCTCCAAAGTTTCCATTTAATTTTGCAACAGTTTTGAGACAAAACTGTAGTGAAATCTTTAAGCAAAGAACGCTATCAAAAAAAAGTTTTACTGGTTTCTGACATATTGACATATAACAATCACAAAACAATCTAAATTTTTAATAACTTAATCTTACAAGGCAATAAAGAGCAGAACCTTTTTTGATTTAAGATTATAGAAAAAATTAACAAAAAAAAAAAGTTATTTAAAGAACAAGATGTTCCATTTAATCTAAATAACTAATTATTATGATATTAGTGATGAATTTAAGTCACTACGGTTTTTAATTAATTTTGTGTTTTATAAAGCTTAAATGTTCAGAATGATAAAAGGCACAAACAATGATTTCTATCATAAAATAAATCAATAAAAAGAGATTAAGCAAGTTTACTAAAAATCACATTTAACATTTGCACAAATGTTTCACAAGCTATGTGGTGGTTTTGGGCTTTGCTGAACGAGCAAATGATACAATCATTGGTTTTCCAAATAGTTGGAAACCATTGGTTAATTTAACTGCTCGTGATGCACTAGCTATTGAAGGGAACCCAACAAAAGCCTGTCCTTTCATTCTACCTTGAGTCATTAATCGAACATCAAACATGTTAAGTTCATCTTGATTCTTACAATCAATGAACATACCAAATATATGCTGAAGGTCTTTTTCAGACACTTTTTTATGCAAGTTTTTAATGTATAAACGACATGATGGTTCTCCAGCATTGTAAGTTTTGAACAATGGAAGAGCATTTAATTCTTTTGATGTTAACTTGCCATCAAGCAATTCCTTTTCAGTTATAAAAGTTTTAGTTAATAAACTTTCTGATTGAACTTCAGCTCTAGAAACATTAGCAGATTCAACCAAAGGATTGAGCATTCCAAAACCAGAAACAACTGGTTCTGAAATACTCTGAATTTCAGAGTTATTTTTTGATGGCTCAGATGGGAGAACTGATGAAACTTCAACACTGATTTTAGGATTTAATTTGTTTAATTTAAAATCTTCAAATACTGTTGATGCATGCACTTTTGCTTGCTTTATTCTATCTTGGACATCATCATGTTTGAGACGTTTTTTATAGCTTTGAAATTGTGTATGTGCATCAGTGTTTACATCATGCTTCCGCTTTAATGATGTGACTAATTTTTCAGGGGGTAAAATATTAAAATCTTTTTGACTTGATTCATCAATATCCAATTCTGACTCTGAGGATTCATTAGTCTCTTCTTTTTTCTTAACATGTGAAAATGGTTGATTAGTTTTACCAAAATATTCAAGTAAAATAGGTGGAGGAAATTTAGCAGGAGAAAATGGAGGATAAAGGTTCATTTTGTTCATCAAATGTAAAACCTGAGTGTAAAACTTAGGAACAGTGACCAAAGCAGCACAAATATTCAACAAAATATCAGCATTAGGATCAGGATACAGATACGTGTACTTTGGATTTGATGGATAATTAAGTTCAAATTGAGGAGCAATATTTGGTAGTTTTCTAGTACATTTACAACTATCTTTTGTAAAAGAATGAATTTCAGATGATGGCTTGGCTTCTTCATCCTCATTTGATGAATCATTGACAAACTTTTGAGACTGCAACTTATTTCGAGCATATTGGGCATTTAAAATAGATCCAAGAACATCAAGTTGGTGTAAACGATTAAGTGCAATAGCTGCTTCTTCATGACTATTAAATGTCAAAAAAGCACAATGCTTCATTGGACCACTTTTTGGCAAAACAGAAACTTCAACAGCTCCAAAACGTTTTAACAAGCCTACTTTTTCTTCATTTGACAAGGCTGATGGGAGATTTTTTATTAGCAAGACGTTTCGAGATAAATTGTCCATTTTTTAAAAAAAGATAAAGGTAATGTATTTACTAAAAGAGCTTTAACCTACAGATAAGATTTAAATTAAGAAACAGTGATGAATAATTAAAAAGCATTTTTAGCAATATTTTCTTATTCTAATACTTTTTTATTATAAACCTAGATGGAATTAATCAATTTATTCATATATAATTATTTTTAGTCAATTCGTAATTTAGTACTCGTAATGTTTTAAAAAATACAAAAAGATCAAACAGAGACGTGAAAATACAGTTACTAATTAAAGAAATTAAAGTTTTAATAGCTTCAAAAAAACTTTAAGCCATAATTTTAAAGTAATTATTTAGCTTACATCATCCTTTTGTTTCACAGAAATATCACGTATTAAAAAATTATCAGTTGACTTTTGCTGACATGCTCTTATACTGTTATACAGTTATATAAAAGTTGATAAAAGTACCAGTAATATTGAACAAACTTTGTACATTAATGGGAATCTTTCTAACACCAGCAGAAACAATTCACAAAATAATGTGATATGAAAACAAAAATACCTTTAAATTTAAAACAACTGAACTACTTGAATCTCTTTCTGGAACTGTTTGTGTTTTTGTTGAGGTCGAATTAAACATTCATTTAAATTTAAACAACCACCTGGTGGAGATGTATCTTAGCAACAACTAAAAACGATTTTATGGATTAGTATACAAAAATGAAAAGAAAAACTACGCACTTATTCAATTAAAAATTCAGGTCGCAATCCAATAGATTTTTCAGCCCTTTTTAATTCCATACATTTATTTAAGACCATAGATTTGAATCATTTTAATTTATTCTCTACTCTCTAATCACATTTTTCGTTCGATTACATAGGCTACAGTAGCGTATTTAGTGGGGGTGGGGATTGTGCCATGGCCCTCTCTTGGAGATTACTAATACGAAAAATCAAAGTCAGATTCCAAGTGAAAGACCTTTTCTTTTTTTAGGATTACCAAATTTTTGAGACAAAAATTGAAAAATCAAAGACAGATTCCAAGTAAAAAGAACTTGAAACTTTTAAGTAGCCTATTTTGTTTTTGTCGGACTCCCGCTCGAAAAAAGTTTTTCCATTAAGCATAATTGTTTGTAGTAGCATGCGTCCCATCCCTTTTAAAAGTCCTCGATACTCCACTGGTCACATACTTTGAAATGTTTTTTTCCTATATTTATTATCCTGATTTGCAAGGAAATACCGAAAGTAATATACATAGGGCAACCCTCAAGTGATTACCCCGACCTGCTTTTGGAAATGCCAAGGTAGTGCTGTCCGTTTAAAATTTTTATTTGTTTTTTTAGCTTTTGTCATTTTTTCATTTTTATTTGATTTTCATTACGCCTAACATGGAAAGATCACATGAAAAGATCACATCATATTCATATTTCATTTTCATTACGCCTAACATGGAAAGATCACATGGCAATGCTAATCAGCAAACTAAAATAATCGCTATACGCAGTAATGAGAGTAAAGCCTTTTCTAACTCCAGAAGCTCTACTCACACTTTTTTATTCACTAATTCTGAGTCGTATAAGGTAGACTGCATTACAACTTGGTGCTATGAACACTCTGTGTTACTCAATAAACTACAAAAAATCTGCAACAAGTTTATTAATACAGTATGACAATTTGTACTAATCCCGCAAAAAAATGCAACTAAGAAATAACAAAAGATTATATTGTTAACATACAACAACTCTATAAATTAAATATTTCAATTTGTATGTAGGCTACAAATCATTCCACAAGCAATTATCGTCAGCATTTAACAATATATTTAAAAAAAAACGTCAACTGCAATTATTAGAAGTAACTCTATATCATGCAAAAACACAGTAACAAAGCAATTAATACGATACATTGGCCCAAAAATTCGGAATGATTTCCCTGAAAAAATAAAACTACGTAAATCATTGAGTACATTTGTTAAAAAATCTAAAGCATTCTTCCTTGAACAACAATCAAACTTATAAACTCTTACGTAGGTCGTCATTTAATATCTTTTGCTGGTCTTCTTTTTCTTGTGTTTCAGGAAAACAACTGAACAATTCGAAAATCTTCAGCTTTACGATGGTCAAGAAAAGACTCAAGGAAAGTTCTGCCGGATCACTTTTGTTTCTACATGAGCAATTTTTTACCTATTGCATAAATTTTATTTTACTATTTATTTTCATTATTTTGCATCGGTTTTTGTAGATTTTTTTTACATATGTTTTCTTATGTTGTTTTCGTGTTTTTTTTTTGTTCTTTTTCTACCAAGGCTGTTAATGTTATTGTTTTTGTATTTTACTTTACTAAGGTTTTTGTTCGAGAAATGATCTTTTGATCCACAGCAGGATTTCTTTCGGTTGGTTTGTTTGCCTGTTGGGCTGGTGGAATATGTTCATGCTTTTACATATATTTTAAGGACTGATCATATTCTTCGAGCCAAACTCTACTATGGTCCCCCAATGCACCGCCCCCATAGCAGCGTTTTATTAAGCAAATAACCTCGGTATTATATTTTATTTTCTTTCTTTTTTTCTTTCTATTCTTTTACACAACTTTATAATGAGGTGAAGCAACCTTGCTTCTATATGATACAATAGGTCACACTTTTCATCGCTAATTAGCAAGTCACAACGTCAACTCGTTTTGTTGCTTCTTCCTTTTTCTAACCCCGTCTTTCAACAACTCACAAATTTTTCAACTTTTTGTTATATTTTGTTTATGTAACGGAGCAGAAGTACAAGAAACTGAACTGAACCGAACTATTTATATATTTAGGCTATCCTCCCGAGCAGGAAAACCTCGAAAGCTTTATTATTAGGGCAACTGTCAAGCAATTATCCTAAACTCCTTCCGAATATGACAAGATATTACTGTTGGTTGAAAATTTTTTTATTGCAGTTTTTTAGTTTTTAATGACTGAAATTAGAACTGTCTGGTAAGGTCGCCAAGCAGAGGAAAAGCGTCATACCTTTCCTAATGACGTAACAGAATGAATCGAGTGGGTTTTGAACTGTGTCGATTACGATGTTTCTTAAACCACTCGGCCGCATTGCCAACAACGCTGCTTTTTTGTAAGTTTTTTTATTTTCATTTTTATTGATTCTCCTCCGGCGCATGACAATGTTGAAGGCGTTACATCATCGTCAAGTAAGTACTCCGATTTGATTTTGTAAATGCCAGAATATTGCTGTCCAGTTAAAATTTTTTAATTTTTTAAAATTTAATTAGATCTTAATTTTTTTAAATTTAATAGAAGTAGGTCAGAATCGCTAAAATCTAGAGCTACTTGCTGAAACCGGTAAGCGGAGGAAAACGCCGTAAAATTGTTTTTCCTAAAAACACAACAGAGCAACGAGTGGAGGTTTTGGACCGTGCCATATCGATCGCATGCACCTAGGGTTGGAAATCGGGATTCCAGTCTCAGAAATTCCCGAAATTTAGTGTCTTTTTGCATTTCCCGTTTTAGCAAAAAAATTCTGTTTTTTTTTGATGATAAATATAGGAAAAATAAATAGGCCTACTTCTTTAAATTCGACTAAAATTTTTAATACTCTCAAACAGTAACATTACTAATAAATTTCAATTTCATTTCGCTAATTTGTTGCATTTCTGTGATTTTGATTGTTACATCACCGTCAATCTCGCGTATTCGACGTCATTTTTAAAAATCACTATTATAAAGGCGACGACGTTTGGAGGGTTCGGGCGGGTTCGCGCAAACCGGTTCTTGGAATTTCAGCACGTTCAGCAAACCCGTTCTTAATTTAACGTAATCTATGTATCTCCATATCTTTGTTTAATGAATGAACCTGTTGTTTGAAGAAAACCTGTTCTTAAATTTAGAATCCCAAAAGAACAGAACAGAATTTATTGTTTTGGGAGAAAATAAACACAGTCGACGTCAACACAAGAATTTTATTTTTATCTTTCTGACTCGCAGGAAAGCGCCGGAGGCGCTATACATAGCGCAAGCAATTAACCAGACCTGCTTCCGGAGATGAAAAGATATTGCTGTCCGCTAATTGTAATTTAATGGAGATATGACTCTTATTTAGAACTGCTTGCCAAGATCACCAAGCAAGGGAAAGTGCCGTAAAGCGTTTTTCCCAAAAACACTACAAAACGTTAGGCGGAAGCGGCAGATGGGTACCAAACCAGCCGCTTCATCATCACAGTTACAATTAGGCCTACGTTATCATCTTCCATAGCCGTACCTGCCGGGGGGGCAGGGGGCCAAATGCCCCTAAGTTTCAAATATTTGGGAAAAATCATAATTTTTCCGCCAGCGAAAAGGAATCATTTGGACTAAACCAGAATTTTTCAAGCAGCGATGGGAAAAATCTGGGCAAATCTGGAATTTTTTGGCAGTGAAAAAGAATTGTTTTGGCCAAAAAAAAATTATGGACAAAAAATAATAAAAAAAGAACTCTTAATTGCAAAAAAAAGTTTTGAACTCAGATGAAAGACTATTTTTCGGGACGAAAAATTGACAAAAATAAGACAGATTCAAAGTAAAGACCTTTTTTGGCATTCACCCTAAATTTTAGACAAATTTTTTCTCATATCCGTAATATTCTAAGACAGGGTGGTCCAACTTTTTCACTTTTGCAGGCCACTTTTCAAATTTGTTCGAGCTTGTGGGTCTCAGGCGGCTAGAAATTGTTGGAAATCATCGTGTTCTCCAAAAAAAAAAAAAGAAAAAGGTCTTCACTTGGAATCGATCTTTAATTTTCCTATTTTCGTCCCAAAATCGTGATGAACTCTGAATAAAAAGCCTTCGCTTCGAATCAGTCTCAACCCTAGACTCTGTCCCATAGGCTCGCCATACCTTGTTATAGAAGGTTGCCGCTTCTTATGATCGACAAGACTTGAATTGTGCAAAATTGTTCCGCGGGCCGCATGCGGTCCACATCCGCATTGGACCACGCTGTTCTAAGAATTCAAGATTTGGACAAACGTCACAAAATTTGGGTAAAACTCTTTTGCTCTCTCAAAATCTTTTTCGGCTGGTACGCCTATTTTATCTTTTCTTATACAACTATAATTACAATCACAGCAATTTCGTGCCTAATTACCGTTTTTCGATTACTAGTATAATTTTTTCATTACAAAGCGAAATTCGATATGCTGATTCAACAAAATGGCTGCCAGTATTTGATTCGAAAAATACAGCTGCTGAGATAACGAGCAAAAGGGCGCTTTTAATCATTTGGCCACACTGCAGGAATTCGCAAGAAGGTTTCCACTTAAAAAATTTTATTTCAGCCCCAACAACTTGAAATGAAATTAAGTAAACAATACATTAAAAGGTTGTATGCTTTGACAAAAACATCGGGAAGACTTTGACAATTTTTGTTTGCTTTTGTGCTGCTCTTTCCTGTTTAAATTCTTTTTGTGTTTATAACGTTTAAGTCGTAGCTGGCGTTATACTTGATCATAAACTCAGAATTGTCTCTAAAAATTGCATCTTCAAATTAAAAACTAAACTGAAATAGAATCGATAAGTTGAAATTGACGTTATTCATAAAGTTCCAAAAACCATTACAACTTATTAAAATCTAGGATTTGTTTCTGGCAAGCTTTTGTTCATCTGATGGTGTCACAAAAATCGGTTTCGCTGATGTTTTTCTCAACTACGACAATTTTGTTTGAGTTGCTTATCTCAGTTTTCGCTGTTCTGTAGTAGATCATTAATCTCGTGCAGTTTTGCTTCGAAAAAATTAAAAATCGTACTCTGATTTCAGCGCACATGCAGCAAAGATGAAGTGAGTTTGTTTTATTTAAATGTGTTTTCAGAATTTGTAAAATTTAAACTGTTTACAATCAAGCTTGAAGAAAAAAACTCTTTTAACAAAAAATAAAAAAATAAAGTAAAAGAGTCTTAAAAAATATTATAATTATTTTCAATGGTTATTATTAAAAAACAATAAAACGATATTCGAGTGCTTAATGTAACTAGCTTGATCAGCGCAGAAGAAACGCACCACCAAGGGTCTTTTCAATGAATCACCGTAAGCGATTTTTGTCTGTAGAACTAACCCGAACCGCCACAGCGCAAGGGGGAATAAAAAAGAAACCAAAGGGAAAATATTCTCTTTGTGAAACTATAGTAATTACAGGGGAATTCCGTGTTAGTTTTACAAAAAAAATTGCTTCAGAGTTGTAAATGGGCCGACTAATTCAGCCCGTTTACAACTCTGAATTGCTCACAGTGATTTTTTCGAAAGACCCAATTGGTCTTTGGTATTGATTTTTCAGGTCGTACATCTCAAAATCAAAAATTTTTACTGAGTAGTAATGACACAGACGTTGGTTAAGATTATCTAATTATGACAAGCATTTAGTATTCTCACTCGAGAGTTATAAAGACCTATTTAAGTAATCATCATTGTCATCATCATCATCATCATCATCAAAGGATATTCTTTGTAATAAATAATAGACCGAAAACAACTTGACGACAAAGCGCGGTGCAAATTGCAGAAACTTCTGGATGCAAGTTAATATAATTGGTTGGAGTTGAGCAGTGCAGCCTACAGTGGCGTTATACATTTCAAAAATATATTTTTACGCAATTTAATTTGCTAGATGTCGCTTTTATTATAAAAAACTTGCATTTTTCGGATGACATAAAATTTGTTTTTCTGAAGCACGCTGTTAAATTTTCTTCCAAGTAGCGTTGAACCTACGACTCAGAGATTTATGAGTGAAGACGGCAATTAGGCGGTATTTCTATCTTAAATTATAGACTAGTTTTGTCGCGGTAACAACCATTCACCCCGTGGCCAGAGGTGAGGCAATAAATTCGCAGGAGCTGGGAATAAAAATGACAAGCTTTGTTTTTTGTTAATTACTTTCACGGAAAACACTGAAATCTTAGATATTTCCCATTAGGTTTACATTTTTGTTGTTGAAGAAGTTTTGCAGGTGAAAATAAAAGAAAAAAATATAACATGCTTTTTTTTGTGATCCGAAATGTTCTTCTTGTTCAAAGCATCTTCCATATTTAATTGGTCTACCTTGGTCTTTCATAAAACTGGAGTAAGCTTAACCAAGCCTGCCAAAAAAACTGAAACTGGGCCCGTTTGTGATGCATCAAATGAGCGAATGCAAAACTTATTTCAGGTTCATATATTTTTTGGGGGCTCCTTTGACGAGTGGGGTCTTCATTATGTATTGAGAGCGTTTACGCCAGCCCTGTTCTTGCAAGCTGTGATTTTATTAAAAATGATTTCAGGACAACAGTGAAAGGTTCAATCATAGAAATCTACACCATTAAATGGGCAGTCGTTCAATAAACTGTCGTTTAACAAACCGTCATTTCGTTAACTGTGGTTTGATAAACTGCGGTAGCACCATTTAATACATAGGCTAATTTCATTTAATACACTGTTGCTTATTGTATTTACTCGTCCAATCTAGTTTATATAAATGTCATAATAACGGTAAATCTAACAAAACCGGAAAACAGAAGTTTTTTTTGTTCGTTACAATGTCATTCAATTTATTTATTTATTTTTGATGCTAGAATAATAGGGTGACAAAAATGGAGAAGGAATGACAACAAAAATGAGAAAAAAATGGATAGGGCAAAATACAGTATTTTATGGCTTAATTGCACAATAGCGTCACAATGGCTAAATGAACCGACTTTACAGTGTGAAGAAAACTTTTAAAATATTCCTCAAGTGGAACGAATGTGCAAGAAATTTTGATAGCTCTTATTAAGTTTTTTTTCCAAAGAGAACACCGCGGCAATTGCCCAATAAGCAATCTTATTTCTAACAATATCAGTGTAGCATCGGTAATCAAACACTACACAAGTGGAAAACATTTGGTTAAAAAGAAAATTTCAGTAAAATATTTCTTCGCCAAATTGTTTCAACAGAAACGATATTTCTTCTGCCTCACCTTCATCTTTAAAATGTGTTGTTGTCATGTACATGTAGGTCTTTGCTTCTCACTCCATTGTTGATATTTTTTCCGTTTGGGAATGGAGCTGATTTTTTTTTTAACAAAACATTTGGAAACTTTTCTTCTGCCAATTATCCAAACCCTTATCCGAACAACGTGAGCGACACCTGGCGAATAGTGGTTCCTTCCGGATACCGGGTGGCGCTGTACTTTACTAATTTTGATCTGGAAGATTCATTTGATGAGAGAGCGTGTTCCCAAGATTATGTTGAAGTAAGTACTCTATCCTTAAATTAATAAGTTGATAATCGTTTGTGCTTCCCACTTCTTTGATAACTTGGTCGTACATCAAATTTAAAAGCAGAACTGAATGCATGATTTAACATATCATCAGCATCATCATCATCGTACGTGAAGACGTTGGTGCTAGGTTTTCAAAGAATTGCTATACCTGTGGCTCATACTATGCGGCCTTTGTTATAAACAAATTCATAAGGCCCGCTTAATCTATAAGGTGTTTTTTTCATTGTTTTATCAGGTCGTATCATAAAACGTACACTAGTAGTGGTTTCAGATTTAAAAATTTCATGATACAAAATTTGTCAAAATTTGTAACGCTTTTTTTGTGGTTTTGGAGTAACTGCAAATACTATAAACATTTTGTTTTTTGTTGATTTTTAGACACAATTTTTTAAAACTTCTGCAAGTAAAAAATAAAAATGTGAAAATGAACAAAAATGTGTCAATATACATCAGTGGCGTGCGCTGACTTCTGAGGCTAGTCATGTAATTGGTATGCCTATTCATTAAATGCATAAATGTAGTGGTGGATATTGGGTGAGGCAAATGAGGCAATTACCTTGGGCCCCCCTTCAAAAAGTAGCACATACAGTTTCAATTCGCTGAGGATGTTTTTTAAAGGTTATGATGAAGTCGGGACGAAAAGTGGGAAATATTGAGATCGATTCTTGGTGAAGACCTTTTTTCATAGATAATACCTTGATTTTCGGAGGAAAATAGAGAGATCAGAGATGTACAAAATCAAAGCTCTTTTTCTTTTTTGGAGAACATCAATTTTTGAAAATCCTTGCCTCGGGCCCCTAAATTTGAATATCCACCACTGCATAGGGTACAAACCAAAAAAATTTTGGGGAGCAGCCAAGTTTTGACCAAATTATGTGACATCTGCCCAAATCATGATTTTCCGGTACTTTACGGATAGGACAAAAAAATTGTCTGAGATTCTAGGATGAAAACCAATTTTTGTCCCAGGAATCATGGTGTTCTTTAAAAAAAAGAAAAAGGTCTCAATTGGAATCAGTCTTAACTTTCTCAATTTTTGTCCCAAAATTGTGGTGTTTTCTAAAAAAAGGTTTTCACCTAAATTTGGTAACTATTTATTTGCAATTGATTATTGTTGCTGCCTTAAAATCCTTGATTTTGCCCGAGTTTTTTATATCGCTGCCCGAAAAATTCTGGTTTTGCCCAAATATTTTCTGATCACTTCCCCCCCGCCAAGTACCGCTATGAATATACATGTATATTTATGTATAATATGTAGGCTATATAATACTGTATATATGATTTCTTTTGTATTTAGGAAAGTTTCGTGGTCATGCATTGCATGACTTGCATGCCCTGACCACACGCCACTGATGTACATGTATTTTATGTGCGTTGTTAAAAACGTACTCGTATATATTTAATAATTTTTATTGTGATATGTGAAAGGTAATGCACAAGCGAAAAAGCACACTATATTGCTTTTTAAAACTAAAGTAAATAGTTTTCCATAGCATTTAAATCGAAATCAATGCATCAAAACTTTAATGGTTTTAGGTCGAAATTGTAAACTTAAAATTTGGGAATAACAAAATCAAAAAAAGTCAAAATACCGTAAATATGATTTTTGATTGTAACATAGGTTTAACTTATATCATTCACGATATATTATTTCAGTTACTTGTTTTGTGTTTAGCAGTTAAATGGGTGAATATTAGTAATGATGAAGTAAGTGAGTGCTAGTGATGCGAACATGAATTATAGAATTGTACTTAATGTATGTTATTAAATGTTACAAAGATCTTCTCAGACGTGAAGAGCAACAACTCCATTCGGCTTTGTGGAAATCCGATCTTGTTTGGGTGAGCGAAGTAAACGTAAATAAAAGGCGTTTTACCAATACAGTTTAACTTTATATGAATAAGGAAATATCTTTCTTATTAATTTTAGCGATGATTCCCCACAACTAAAAACACAGTTGTTCCGCTCGGTCAACAACGCGATGACTGTGCGAATGAAATCTGATTATTCCAATTACTTTCCGAACGATGAAGTCCTCTCTGGGTTCACTGCTAACTTCTACGCAGAAGGTAAGTTTTTTTATATAAAGGCGTGTTTTCTTTTTTTATCAAAATTTATCCTCCTGACTCAATAGAGTCAGAGGCGCTACACTTCGCGCAACCGTCACGTGATCACCCCGACCTGCTTTTGTAGATTCCAAGACATTATTGTCTATTTGAATTTTCTTAGTTTTTTAGTTTTATTTAGAGACATGACAGAAATTTAAATCTGCATGCTATAACTGTTAAAAAAGTACAGGTAAGTATCTTAAAGAAAAAATCAATTTATTATTCGAATCGTAACAACGATAAACAAAGGAGTAGGACATTTTTTTAAAAATGTTATTCAACACCTGCTGTTCACGAACACTTACATACCTAGCCAATCCATGCAAAAATTGAAAAGAATTATTGTAGGCTACACGTATTCTTTTTAGACCAGAGGACAAAAAGTTATTCCATAATTGACATGCATACATAGACGAGCAATATTTGCGAAATAATACATTTTTTATTTTCGTCGAACACTTATAAAAGCATGTTTTTAACCTATTTGCAGTTCCATATAAAGTGTTTAGGAATCCCTGATTCAGACTTATATTTTTAAATGGTAACTCTTGTTACTAGACATTGACGAATGTGTGGAGCTGCTGAAGAAAAAAAAAGAGTCGAATGATCCGGAGAATGCCGGAGCGTGTGAGCATTACTGCAATAATTATCCTGGAGGATTTTACTGCTCCTGTCGAAAAGGTTATCGATTGCACTCAGACGGGTACTCATGTGTGGGTGAGTTCTTTGCCTTCTAAATAATACGGCGATGTGTGAGCAGAACAAACATCTACTACAAATGTGCAACAACAAATTGTTTTGATTTCAACCAATTTTCAAAACTTTTAGCCGAAGCAGGAAATAGCACTAAGAGAAAACCAGACTTGTCATTAAAAACAAATCATATTTATAAAAAACTTTTAGTTCTTCTTTGTCGTCTTTTGACGTCAGCATTCATCTCGGGTCAGACACAAACAAGTCTGGGTGTTTTCAACGTTTATCCTTTTACTACCCCATCTTGCTGTACTACCCGGATTAGATGCTGGCCGTGATGTTGTTGAACCAGCATCAGGTTTCATCATCCAAAACCGTCAGACCTCGTGCTTCAGGTGGTACCCGATATATGGGAGATGCTGTTAGGACGTGGTTTGTTCAGGGGCGCCGCACTCGCAATTCGGTCAAGGGTCTTGAACTAGGATTGCTGCTTTTAGTTGGTGTTTTGTTTTGAATCCTTTAATTTTTCATTGGAATTAAATTTTATAGGACTACCTTTTGAAAGCATCATATTTAAAGAACAATCACATAAGTTTAACCAAAAAAGGTACATTTAGGTGATTGTTTGGAAGTTTCTGTTATCGATCCTCAAGGAACAATATCCTCTCCGGGCTATCCGAATTCCTATCCAAGACTTACCAATTGTTCTTGGAAAATCAAAGTGCGTTACTTTTTCTACTTATTTTGATTTTTGTTTAAAACCTCGTTGGTTTCAGACTGATTTTGGAAAAAACATTGAAATTAATTTCGATCGACAATTCAGTATTGAAGCACACGATGAAATACCTTGTCCTTATGATTATTTGAAGGTACTTATTTGAATTTAAAGAATTTGTGATTAAAACTAATTTTCAACTTTTTTTGGTTTCATTTTATAAAGTATTTATCAACTGAAATACAAAACTGTTTTTAAATATAGTCAGGAGCCTTTTTTCTGTTCTGTTAATACCTTATATCCGTTGTATATTTGTTTTAGAGAAGTGTTTTTGCCGACTTAGTTGAACATGACACTAAAACTTTAGATTCATTCTTTTATTCATTTACATTCAAGTAAAAAAGTAAATGAAGCTATGTCCAAGACAAGATCTATTAAAACTTCATCATTTTTTTAGTAGACTAAAAAGCAAACTAAAAAAAATTCTTAAAAGTTTGTGCTTAAAAATCTAATTCTTTTTAAAAACAAAATTTTAACCATTGAAACATCAAAAAAATAATATTATTTATTCACTTTTGGGGTTTTTTATAATGAGTAGGCTATACATTTCCTTAAATAAAGATTTAATTAACTGAAAAATTCAAGCAAGTCTAAAAAGTAAAATGTAAGTAAAGTAAATTATAACACATAACGAAATAGTGCTGAATAGAAAACAGACGAGCTGTACTGAAGTGAGCTATACTGAACAAAAAACAAAGTTAACATACAGAGAACATTAATTACGCGGAGAAAAGCGATAAGCAATTTTTTTAGTAAGTCTGTACAGTGATGTCGGTTCGATCACCAGTTAAGCCAGGGATTAAAATTGGGAATCTTTTTATTATATCTTAGCAATTTTTGGAGAAATTTTATTCAGTTTTGGTTTTCTAAAAAATCCGGAGAATCAAATACTCAAGCCAAGCTGAAAAGTTTCTTTTAGGTTAAATCTCAACTAAATTTTTTTATAAAGGACAACGACCACAAAACAAGGATAAAGCAGCCACATCTTTTAACAAAAAATTAAAACTTAAAATAATTGAAAGCACGAGTTAATCTAGTGTGTGGTTTAAGTTCTTCACGCCTACGAACCACTTTCAAAATCGTCAGAACGTGCGCCCGGAGTCGGTTGGGAATTTTTCGAATTAACCAGGTTATCCGCCATATTTAGGGCAATTTCAAACCGACTTCGGCCCGCTTGTACGCCACCACAAGTTTGCCATCCCTGTTCTAAAAGTTTGCCGTTGACCTTAATTGACATGATTTGAAATCTGTTAAAATAGTTCCGGGGAGGGGACAGAAAATCAGGTCACGGTTCACATGCGGTTTGTGGGTCGCGGTTTGGGCCACCCTTAAGTTTATATCAAAGCAACAAAAAACCCAAACGTTTTCTACTTGATGAAGCTTGTTTTAATAGACCTTCTTATTTGGAATTCAAAAGGTTGCAGTTTCATAAGAAATTTGCTGATAACTAACCAATACCTGTTTAGATTTTTGACAGTTCGGGCGAAATTGGTTCAGGTTTTTGTGGAAATGTTCCACCGAGAAATGGATCTGTTATTCGTTCCCGAACCAATTGGATACAATTACAATTTTATTCCGATGATTTAGTGGAACACAAAGGGTTCCAGGTGTCATTTCAGGAAAGATGTAAGTAGCTTACTCAAATCTTAAAAAGTAAATTAAAGTCAAAAAATTTTAAAAATTTATTTATCTATATTGTTTTTTAAATGCAAAAAATATTCAAAAATAATGATTTAATATTTCTGATTCATTTGTGCAACACGCAAACGTATATTTTTTGAAGCAAAGCATGTTTATCTTTCCGAAATCAAATAATGACATCTAGTGTGTAAAAAATCTCATTAAAGTATTTCTACACTTTTGCTTTTATGAATGCGTTAAATCTAAACTTTATGCCAAAATTTATAAAAAGCTAATCCACGAAACATTTAAATTAAGACAAAAATTTTCATCGCAGTGTTTCAAATTCTTCATCTTTCTATTTTTACAAAAATAACGGGCGACTTTAAAAAAATTGATAAAGATAAGTTTTTTTTTAATAGCAATAGAAAAAGTTTTTGTTTTTGAATTAGAGCAATTTTTCAAAAAACTATTTTTTTAAATGAACAAAAGAAGCACAAATTACATTTTTCTAAAGTGTTAGAATAAAGATAAAAACTTATTTGATGAAAGCTCCGTTTGTCGCCTACAAAACCTTTGCTAATTTTGCATCGTATTCAGCTATAACTTGTGAAGCCCCATCACCACCTCATTTTGGAAAGATCTTGGATGTCACTCTTGATGGCGTCCACCAAAGGATTTCGAATAATTTGATTCCTTTTTCTGCAATAATCCGTTTTGACTGTGAACTAGGATTCAGATTGATAGGAAGCGGAAAAGTTGCTTGTCTTAAAGACGGATCACTTAGCGACGTTACTCCGAAATGCGTTCCGTTTTGAATTTCTTGTATATTTTTTGAGTGATTGTAATAAACCTAATCAATAAAATTAAACTATGACAATGCACAAACCACTGTATTTTTTTCAATCCGGTCTGAGAAAAATATAAGAATTTTGAAAGTTTTTACTTCTATAATTTTCTAGAAAGCCTAAAAAGAAAAAAATTTTTCCTTTGAGGTAAATATGTGCAGTATTTTTATTGCTACAACTTTTATCAAAAAAAGGCTTTTTTCATATAAAACTATGCAAACTTAGAAGGGTTAATATTTTGGGGGTTTAAGATTTTTATCCGAATTTCAAGCAACTGTTACTGTCATTGTTACATCAACAAGTAACTGCCGCATCTACATTTTTTTTCTTCATTTTAAATTTTAACCTTATTTATCTTTTTAACTTGTAGAAAAGCGTCGGAGGCGCTATAAACTTACTTAGGGCAATCGTCAAGAATAAAAACAGTTAGCCTGCTTTGACCTGCTTTAGAAATACAAATATCAATATATTAATATAGTGCTGGCCAGTTTCATTTAATTTTTTAATTTTTTACTTAGAGATGTGACTAAACTTATACCTGCTTGCTAAATAGGCTCTTTTCTTAGAACACCTTATTACATTAGATTAGAAGCTCTAGTTTAGTAGCGTGTTTAGTTTCGAGTCGTTTTGTTATTTATTCTTTTATTTTGCAGACAAACGATTTCGTCATTTTCGTTTTGCATATTAAATAATATCATTCCAAAAATGAGTCATATTTTTTCAACAACTAAAACAACAAGTAAATAAAAAAGAAAAAAAGATCTTTACATTAAATCTAAAATGTATTTTGGGGCATCTCCGGGCAATGATGCGAGATGGTTCGGGCAATCGTTGAAAAACGTTGGTTAAAAAGGTGTTGCCCCGCAAATTTTTTGGTGTCGTACGCTTATGTCTGTATAGACATTTGTCTATGATTAGGGTTGCCACATCTGAAAAGGCGAAATTCCGGACAGACATAGGCACACCAGCAAAAAAAATTTTTGAAGGGGCCGACGAAATAAATTTGTTTCCAAATTTAGGACGAAAACCAAAAAAAGGTCTTCACTTTGAATCGATCTCGGCTTTCCCTATTTTTTTCCCAAACTCATGGTGTTCTCTAAAAAAAAAAGGTCTTCACTTCGAATCGATCGAGAAATCTGCTATTTTCGTTTCATAATCAACGTGCTTTTTTAAAAACTTGCACGTTAACTAGTTGATGCTAAAATTCCGGATATCTGGGAATTTTTATAATTCCTTCTGGACACAAAAAATTAACAAAATTCTGGACGGTATGGCAACCCTATCTATGATACAAGAAAACATTTTGATCCGGTTTTGCTGTCTCTTTTCTTAAAAATATGTCGAATCATAAAATGTTTCAAAAATTCTTTTTTTGGTTTTATAATTTGTTTTCCAATTTAATTTTGGTGTAAGTTTTGTCAGCAGTATAATTTTTTGCTGTAACTTCTGGTTGAAAATGCTTTGTAAATAATACTTTCAAAGCTATTTTTTATCAAACAGTTTTGACCGCAGGTAGCTAAATTATTGCAATTATTTAATTTAAGTATAAAAATTAAATTTCACTGGATTTCCATTAAGTTTTTTGTATTATTGTGATCCACAAGTTTAGCTTTAAATCTCGTTTAAGAGTAAAATCACAGCGGTACAAGCCGGGAGGCAGGAGGGCTATTTCCCCCCAAAATGCAAAAAATTGAGGCAAAATTAGATTTTTTCGGGTACCAATAATGCACTATTTAGGAAAGAGGATATAAGCACTTTTAAATGATACAGAGCATGAAAATAAACTAATTTGTAAGTTGATACAATAATTAATTTTTTATATAGCTGTTAAATACTAATATCATGAATGGTAGATACCAAAGTTTACCAGCATTGCCAATGAGCAATAACTGCACTAATTTTGCTCTGTTAAAAAAGCAACGGTGCTTTGTATTTTATCACGGCAAGTGCTGTGCCAATAATAAAAGTAGTTTTGAAAATTTTTTATCAAATGACAGATGTTGAAGCTCGAAAATTTGGAATTATGATGACTTCATTGCTACTGACTTTAAAGCATACCACATACCAAAATATTTACTTTCTGAAGCACACTTTTGTTTAATGTACGTATACAGTACAAATAAGTTACAAATTTTTCTCTCACATTGAAACAAGCACTAGCGATAAAAAAATTTACTCAAACGTTTTAGTAAATGCAACGACAAGCCGTGAGGCTGTTTCACGATAATAGTGTATACTGATTGCTTAACCAGACTATTTCCCTCTGAATTCGGTCACAAAGTTCTTAACTATGCCAGTATCACAAAAAATTTCTTTATTCATTTTTGTGAAAAAATTTAGTCAGTTGTTTGAAAATAAAAAGGTTTAATGGTCCTACTATTGTGCAGTCACTCTTTTCATTAAAAATGTTCAAATGCTTTTTATTCTTATGCGCACATTTAAGCACACTGGCATAGCCTACATTGCTCATACTATGGCATATATTGTGCTATCTTTGAGCTAAATTGATTACTTGACTGTGTTTTGTGCAATGGGTACGCTGATAAGAATTAACCTTATTCAGCTGCATTTTAAGTGTAATGTGTTTTGATCAAAATGACGTTTTGAATTGATCCCAGAAATGCAATTTTTTTGCAATCAGCTCATTACATGTGATTAGCAAAAGATGATTAATATTTTTTTACCTGCCTTAAAATTTGCTTGCTTAGAATGATCCAGAAACTGTTTGTTAAAGGTTGAATCATGTAGCAGCATAATTCTATCTCAAATTGAGCAGATTCTCAGATTGATTTATACTTAAACTTCCTCAGCAATTTTTCAACAGTGACGCAATATAGATTGTTTGGTTTCGGAAACTTTCATAAGAACATTTCAGAGCTTTTCACCAAACACGGTTTAAAAATGTAGAGGAAGTCCCACCTGATCCCAATAAAGAATATGGATGAATGGAATGTTGGATTTATAAACTATGATTTAAAGATAAGTGGGAAAAGTTAATTAGTTAGAATGGTTTTTTCATAAACAAGCCAAGTAGTATGACTCAATAAATTAAAGCCAAAAGAAGAGTTTAAAAAATATCACAAAACCAATCTGGATGTGCCAAAAAATACATTTGTAGAAAATCTCCCGAAATAAATTAGACAAAAATATGCTTCACACAAATAAGCAAATCAAATTAATGTAAACAGACTAACCTTTAAACAAAGATTTGCTTTTTACAAAATTATATAATGGTCCATTTATTAAACCACAAGAGGTAAAGAGATAATTTGTCAAATCAAACTGTAGTTAATTAAATACAAAGCAAAAATTTCTGTGGCGTTATGACAGATACTACAGAAATATATGCTTGTCTTTTCCCATAAGCATGAGCCTAAATATGTTGTCTGATAAAAAGTCACAAGAACCGGTAAGTGAAAGTTCAAATTAATGGCAAACACAACACAATCAACAAGTTGCAGTTTTAAAATAAACTTTCTTCATTTTGTTGTCTCCTCAGAAAAAAAACTAGCAGCTCTATTGCTATAGATCTGCAATCACATGTAAATACAAACTAAATAAATTAGATAAAAATTTTAATCAAACAACAATATCTTAGCATTTTCGAAAGTAGGTCTGGATAATATTGCCTGATGGTTGCCCTAAATTTATCGCCTTCAACGTTGTTTTTGAGTCAAACAATAAATAAAGATGATAAATAAATGAATAAATGAATAAAATTTACATCTAATGACAGGCTTATAACACGTCCCAATTTCGCGGGATATTCCCGATTTCAGGGCTCTTTTCCACCCATTTTGGCAGAAATTCCACCAGAAAATGAAGGCAGATTTCATGAGCAACCGCTCTTCTTTCTTGTTTTTTTCCTATTTTATCAGTTTTCAGAGACGAAAATTATAAAAATCCCAGACAGGTTTGAAGTGAAAACATTTTTTTTTAGTAAAAACTACTTTTTTAGGAATAGATTTTTTCTGTCAAAGAGCGTCCCAGTTTGCCCCTTCAAAAATATGTTATGTCTATATCATAATAATATATATATAAAATTTAAAAAAAACAACTTAAACTAATTGCAATGCTCTTCCAAAGCAATTCAGAAAAACATGGCAGTTTCCCCTTGCCCCCTCTTTCGGCGCCCCTAGGTGGGGGTAAATAGTTGGCAAATAAAAAATTTTAAAATATCATTAAAAAAGCTATAAAAGTATTATTACAAGCTTTTTATATATTTAAGCACTTCTAAAGCTATATATTTAAGCCTGTTTATTTTTTAAATGAAAACAACTATAGTAGGCTACTCTAAAATATTGACAATACTTTGAAGAAAGTGGTAGGCCTATACAAAATTTTAAAATGGATAGGCCTATGATTTTTTTGGCGAGGAAAGTAAGAAGAGTAATCTTATTTTTTACCTTCACCATCAGACCATAAAATTCTAAGGGCCTTATTTTCAATTTCCAAAATTTTCAGTACTCCAAAAAGCTTTCAGTTTTAAGCCCCCCTTACTATAATCTAAAATAAAATATATTTATAATCTATTGCCCTGAAAAAAATATAATCATTGAAGCAAAGTTCAGGAAAATTTTTTTAAATCTTTGCTGAGGAAAAATGGTGTGCACTAAACACCCTGTAGGCTACGTTCTGCACAAATGGATAATACGCCCTTAGTTTGACTTTATTTATATTATTGTAAATCGAATATTGAAAACTTTTTTAACAAATCCATTTTATTCTTCGACAAAGTTATGGAGCACTTTAGTATTTATAAAATAAAAGGACTGCATATAGCTAGCTAATTTAGAACTGTTTGTTAAGAACATCAAGAAGAGAAAGTCTAGTTCTTATGAGGACCAATAAGAGTGCAGTGATTAGAGGTCAAACTCAAATCAAGAAAATGTCAAACGCAGTGGCCGTTGCAACTGCTCTGATAATCATTGCAGAAAAATTGGGAGGAATACAGTTTTGTCCAAATTTAATCGACTGTTTCCCAAATCATGATCTTGTAGCATTTCACGGAGTTGACGAAATATCACATAGCAACTTTAAGGCTAAGACCTGTCTTTTTTAGTCATCAGCGCAAAAACGATTGGTTTCCTACTACGAAAACTAGTAAAGCCAAAAAAAGAAGTGACTTTAAATCTCTGAAAGATTTCTCCATTTTTTGTCTAAAAACTAGTAAAGACAAAAAAAAGCTCTTCGCATCGAATTTCAATCATTTAAAATTAATTAAATTTATCCTTCCCAAATACTTCATTGTCAATGCCCGAAAAATTTTGATTTTCTCCTGCCCCCCCGCCTTGTACGGCTATGCTGATAATTACTTGACCACAATGCCGACGTGATGTTAGGTTATTAAATATTGGCTTAATGATGTTTACCATCTTCAAAACTTGTTATAGGAATCACATTGTCACATAGTGTTAACTTTCTGCTTCGTAGTTCAAGTTCAAACTCTAATAATGTAGGACTTTTTTCAATATCAAATATATGGCAACATTGTATCCATAGCACTATCCCAACTCCGAACTGCGAGCGTCACTCTTGATTATCGAAAGTTACAAACAAGGATGTCATTTGTTTCCTTTCAATCTTACAATCGCTGCATTTATCAGAGTGATTTTATGAAATAAGTATTATTTTTAAAGCATAATAATACAATAGATAAAATGAATACATTACAAGTTCTTTTTTGTTTATAAATTATACATCTATTGTAATAGTGTAAGAGGCGCGCCGCCTTTTCCAGTAAATCAGTCTGAGCAATTGTTCTTGAATGAATCGTTATTCTTTGAAAGACAAATGAATGCAAACAAAGTATTCGCCAAATTCGAGGCTTTGACCCCGGAAAAGTAAACTGATATTAATAATAGACATTGCTATATAGCATTTATAATCTAAATTCTGTGAAGTCTTTGAAATTTTTATTTTAGAAAAAAATTTTCCCATTATAAAACATTTTGCTTACTAATAGCAGTAAAGAAATTAGTTACTTTCTTATTGAAAACTTAATTTGTTTAAAACTAAGATAATGTTGATTGTTATATGTCTAAGATGTATGTTTTCATGACATATGTATTTGTGTATTAAATAATAAAGTTCATGTTTGACTTTTTAAGTTTTTGCATGTTGGTAAGAAGAAGCATGTAACTCTTTAAATTGGTAAAATGTTGTTATGCCTTTAATAATGATAAGCAGTTTAATGTGGCCTTTCCCAAATTTTTTAAATTGTGTATGTACCATTTGATTGCAATTAGGTTTTCAAACCTTGGATTAGAATTTCGGGGCTTTTCAAAAAGTCACTGCAAGCAACTTTTGTATATAAAATGAACCTGGATCCTCTCTATGCTTACTATTGCTTTTTAAAAAGATTTTTTCCTCCTATTTTTTTTATTTCATTCTAATGCTGGAGGCGATCATGAATTCGTTTTACCAAAAAAATTAAGGTCTCTTCAAGAAAGCATCATAAGTAATTTTTGTATGTAAAACTAATTCAGATTCCCTTGGTTATTATCATTTTTGAAAAATATTCTTTTCCTCTTGGTTTCTTTTTTCCATCCTGGTGCTAAAACGGGATTCTGGGTTAGTTTCACCCAAAAAAATTGCTTTTGGTGACTTTTTGAAGAGATCCAAAAATTGTTTACTGTAACTTCTTGAAAAGACCCAGAATTTTTTTGTAAAATAAAAAAGTTTTTATATTTTTTAAGTTGAAAGAAAATCAACTGATATTTAATATAAATTTAACTGTAGTTAAATAAGATTGCTTTACAAAAGTAGCTGTAGTAAGTTTTTAGTTTTCTTTTTAATTTTATTATATATATGTAAATTGGTGAAATTTTTTTAGATGTAAAAATAAAATACAATTTAGCGAGAGAGTATACTGTTTTTTTTAACCACACCACTATTATATATAGCAGTACACATATAGTCATACTAAAAAATACAGCAACACATGTGTATTTTGTTTTATTTTAATATGAATAAATGTGTGTTGCTGTATATAATTGTGTTGTGATAAAAGTAAAATGCAAACCAATATTTAAAAGTATTTATAAATTTTTAAAATTTTTAGGCTAATCTAGTTTTTGAAAAGAAATACTAGATTTCATTATCATAATGCAAATTATGCAAAGTATCATACTTCATATCAAAATCCTTTATTTTTTGTTAAGATAAACCTGATTTGTTTCAAAAGTGTTGACACAATAAATATGTAAACAATTTGTTTCTTTTTCTTTCATGACTTTATTGTGAACTCAAGATTTATGTGCAATATTTTTTATCAATCTTTTAGCAATACATTCAGAAAAAATTTTTATTGTGTTTAAGTTTTTTAAATGGCTTAAAATGGTGGTGTGGTGAAAATAAAATATTGTCAATTGTAATTGCTTTAATTGCATTTAAATAATGTTCAATAATTATCAATATTGAGCAATCAAATTCTTTTTTTTTTGTAACTTCTATGTTTAATAACATTTATTCTCATCTCATCATTCTCATCTCATAACAATATATATTCTCATTTAATAACAGTTTATTTGTGTTAAAACTTGTTAAAAGTTATCAATATGAAATTTAAGAATGGTTATGTTAAGCACAATGTTTTGATTTTAATTGTCAGTCTGAAGCTTTGAAGTAAAGTTTTATAGTTTTACAATGAAGTTATAATCTTATTTAGCTTTTAATTTCCTTGCTTAATGTTTCAAAGAGTCCTGATTTCATGATGCTTACCTTTGCAGCATTATAACATGAAGCATAAGTTGCATTTATAAAAAAGAACTTTAAAAGAATTTTTACATTATTTGCAAGTGTATTTACTACTTGATATAGCTTTAATGCATTCAGAAGCTGAATTAGGGGGGCAAGACATTTTAGTACCCCCAAAAATTAAAAATTAATAGTTTTAGTAGTACTTAAATATAAAAGAAGCTTGTAAAGATACTTTTGTAGCCAACTTGATGATGGTTTTAAAATTTCTTTAATTTTAGACCTGCTATCAAATATTCTAAAATATAGCTCTTTGATTAAAATTTTTAGTTTTTTTTTGGTTTGTCTATAGATATGATTGTAGATCTACAGCAATTTAGAGCTGCTAGTTTCTTTCCTGAAGAGACAACAAAATGGTGAAAGGAGGTATTAAACTGCAACTTGTTGATTGTGTTTGCCATCAATATAAACTTTCTGCTTTCTTGTTCTTAAAACTTTTCAGACAAAATATTTAGGCTATTACTTATGGGAAACAACAGATATATATCACTGTACTATCAAACATAATGCCATTTAACTTTTTGCTTTGTGTTCAATTAACTTTGGTGTGATTTGACAAATTATTTACCTCCTATGGTGTAATAAATTGACCACCATATAATTTTTCATATTGCAAATCTCTGTTTAAACATTAGTCTGTTTGCATAATTAAATTTGATTTGCTTATTTTGGTAAAGCTTATTTTTGTCTAATTTGTTTGTGAGGTTTCTTACAAATCTATTTTTGACATATCCAAATTGGTTTTGTGATATTTTTTAAACTTTCCTTTTGGCTTTAATTTATTAAATTATATGACTTGGCTTTTTCATGAATCTCCTTACTAACAAATTAGCTTTTCCCCATAATCATTAATTCATGGTATATAAATTCAACATTCAATTCATCCAAGTTCTTTATTGGGATTGGGACTTAATCTACTTTTAAACTGCGTTTGGTGAAAAACTCTGAAGTGTTCTCAAAAAGTTTCCGAAACCAAACAACCTATAGTGAACCACTGTTGAAATACATTTGAGTATGGATCAACCTGAAAATCTGGTTAATTTAAGTTAGATTTATGTTGAAACAGTCAACTTTTAACAAACAGTTTATTCATCATTCCAAGCAAGCAAATTTTAAAGCAGGTATAAGAACTATTAAACATCTTTTGATAATCACATGTAATGAGCTGATTGCATAGCAATTGCATTTTTGAGATCAAATCAAAGCACCATTTTGATCAAAATACCTTATACTTAAATACAGCTCAATTAGGTCAATTCTAATTAGTGCACCCACTGCACAAAACACATTCAAGTAATCAATTTAGCTCAAAGATAAAACAAAATACCCATAATGTAAACATTGAACAATGTCCAATGTGTGTTTTAATGTGCTAATAAGAATAAAAAATATTTGAACATTTTTAATGAAAACAATAACTGCACAATAGTACGACCATTAAACCTTTCCATTTTCAAACAACTGGCTATAGTTTTTCTCAAAAACGAATAAAGAAATCTCTGCAATACTGGTAGTTAAGAATTTGTGATCAAATTTAGGAAAAAAAGTCTGTTTAACTTGTAAGCAATCAATATACACTATTATTGTAAAACAGGCTCATGGCTTGTCATTGTATTTACCAAGCTTGAGTAAATTTTATTAATGTTAGTGCTTGTTTCAATGTCAGAGAAAAATTTGAAACTTTTTTATAAACATTAAACAAAAATGTATTGAGAAAGTAAATATTTTGGGATGGGGTTTACTTTAAAGTCAATAGCAATGAAGTCATCATAAAATCAAATTTTCAGTCTTTAGCATCTGCATTTGATAAAGAAATTTTCAAAACCTATTTCTATTATTGACACAGCACTTGTGCTGATAAAATACACAGCACAGTTGTTTTTTAACAAAGCTAAATTAGTGCAGTTATTGCATAGTGACAATGCTGGTAAACTTCAGTATCTACCATTCATAATATCAGTATTTTACAGTTATATAAAAAACTACTTTATGTATTAATTTATAAATTAGTTTATTTTGATGCTCTGTATGATTTAAAAGTGCTTTGTAGTTTTAAATAAAAAAATGCTCTAATCTTGTCATTTTTTCATATTTTGCGCCCTCATTGAAATTTTCAACACCCATTATATGGGGGTTTTTTTAAAAAAAATTTTTTTTTAGTATGACCATGTTTATTTGTATAGATACCATATTTTTTTAAGGGCCCCATATAAATTTAAATTTTAAGCCCCCCTATTTATTAAAGTTCTAAAAAAAAATACAGCAGCAAGAAAGTTACATGATTCAAGGTCACTTTAAACATAGACAATAATGATTGCAACTTAATAATCTAGTTGATTTAAGATTAGTTTAATGTCTTATGGTACAATAATTAAATAAAATTTTGCAGTTTGCATATTGATTTGATCATTAGCATGGCTATAATAATAATAAGTAATGTTGATGTCTTATAATAATTTTTAGATTAAATGTTATTTTATGAATTATTACCATCTCAAATCATTGTTCTGGCTTATCAATCAACATTCAATGTATTAAATGTAAAGCAACTAACAAGCCATTACCTTCAGTAATGCCAAGATATTGCTATCTGGTTAAAAGTTTTGTGTTTAGTTTTGAAATTTTATTTAATGACATTGCCAGAATTAGAGCTACTTGCTGACATGCTAAGCAAAGAAATTTATTGTTAAGTGTTGTAACCCTTTTGGGATGAATATCACAATCAGTTTGGTGTGTCAGTAACAAAGGCTACAATTGAATGTTGAATTTGAAGCTAAAGTACAAATGAGGCTCATAAAGTACATTTAAACTTTGCAAATAGATTTCATGTCTATATGCGAAATTCATCTTGATTGAGTTAAAAATACAACAGAATAACTGAGTAAGAGTTAAATCCAAACTGTATTGATTGTGTTTGCTATCAGTACACCATGTTTAAATGTTCCACTTAGGCATATATACAAAAAATTACTGCTTTTTCATGCAAAAAAAATTGATTATTATAGAAGCACTAAATGTCTTGTTAGAGTGAAAGCAGTCATGAAAAAAGCAAGCAGAAGATGTAGCAGAAAATTCTGTTTTCTGCTTAATTTTTCTTTGACCGTTTTTAATTTGAATCAACCTAAATACTGGTAGTTAAAACATTTCAACTTCAATGTTTTTTGCTAAGCACAAAAAATTTTGTGCAATAAAGCTTTAAAAGATGAACAAAGGACTAAGAATTTTGTGCTTTTGTCATTTTTGCTTTTTCTGCTTTTATTGTGAACAGTCTTTCGCTTTGTTTTTTTACGCTTTCCATCACATTCTTTGGTTTTTTTATATCTGCTTTCAGTCTGAATCAACATTAATAGTAATTTTTAAAATTTTTAAATCTAGTCTTCTTTGTATAAGAATAGATTTACATGCTTTAGGCTCTTGTAAACTATTGAAAATTTTTCTGGTTTTTCAATGCTTTAATCTCATAATTTTGATAATTAGTATCGTAAATCAGCTCTTAGATGACAATTGCAACAAAATTTAGTAAATAAAAGAAGAGTCATAGCAAACAACTTGACTATTCAGTTTTTGTCATTGTAGCTGTGGTAAACAGTGTAACTCAGTTAGTATAATGCTGCATCTGGTAAAAATAGACAAAAAGTTTATTGGCATTAGTAAATACTGTTATAATCATAATATACTATTTAGTAGTTGTACCCAGAAATGAGCACTGCATAAGTTATTAAAAATGAATGTGTTGAACAGTGGTTGTGTGTATTAGTCAAGATTTTTATAATAAATAATAAATAAAAAAATTTGGGTTTTTGTACACTATTTGCCAAGCTTACTTCATAAACTTTTAAAATTTGGAGAATCTGCAAAGCTTTCTAGGTTAGTGACAGCAAACAGTGAACAATATCTAAATTTTATTCCAAACAAACTAAATGTAATGAACAGTTAGCTGCAATAGCCAAGAATGTATTAATTCCATTCTATTATTACATTAATCTGGTGGTTAACATTCCTACCACTGTTGAATAAATCTTAGTTTCTTTCCAAGCCAGATTGAATCTGACATAAAATTTTTCAACAACATGATGCTGCTGGTATAGTGCTATGTAAAACATTAAATTGCCCAGCAACAATGCTGCAGAGATTAGCAAAACCAAATCATTATATGCTTTGGTGTAAAACCAAGTTATGTTGCATGATGTAACATTGTGGTTTGAATTAAAATATAAATTTACCACACTTATTGTATAGAGAGTAAGTATATCTCAAATCTGACGTTAATGTAAAAAAAAAAAGTTTTTCAAATCTCAATAAATTTTATTATCAGTCACTAATTCAGTTTTAGTTGTAACTTTTTTAGCAAGAGCTTTAGATGCAAGAGCTTTAGATGTAACTTTTTTAGTTGTGTCAAAAAGTCATTAAATACCATTTGTACCAAATGTGGAATTTTTACCCCTAAATGGAATTGACCTATTGGTCACAAGGTGATGCATAAATGGCATTTTAATTGCCACTTCTTCAAGTATTTTTTAGGGGATTCTTGGTTGTTTGTACTAGATGCTTTTTTTGGCACTGGTTAAGTATGCAGGCTTCGTAACCCTAACCCTAACTTACTAAATCAGATAGTAGACTACACAAGGATTGTAGACTGCATGCTTATCCAGGTGGTAGACTGCATATTTAACTGGTACCTTTTTTTTACATAAGGTTTTGTTATTATAGAACAGTTTTTGCACTTTAGTTTTTAGTGTAAATTTTGCATTATTTTTTTATTTTATTTTATCTCTGTTTATTTGCTAAAGAAAAGTATATTATTTGATTTCTGATGCTCATTACAGTTTTGATTAAAATTTCATTTATGAATCATTTAAGTAAAAGCATTCTCATCCTTGATTTAAACTAATCAATATCTATAATTAGAAGATTTTTTTTCATCATGCTCTTTACTGCTTTCAGTCTCATTATTTGTCACAAATTCATGAATAAATTAGGATATTTGATGAATAATTTAAAAATTAAAGATTGCGAAAGGACAGCAAAGGTCTTTAAATCAACTATTGGCATCATACATTTTAAAATTTTGCCTGAAGTGTATTTTTAAAACTGCTTGCCACTATCACTACTACCTAACAACATACTTTAGTTCTTGCTAAACACTATTAAACATAGCAATTTAATCGCACATATAAATTATTTGTGAAAGAGCATATTTAGAAAAATATAATTTGTTTTACAATCTACAAACTATTTCCAAACAAAATCACTACTTAAACAAAGAGGGGTTATCAATAGCTAAAGAATGTTCTTTTTTATTTAAAGAAACTCTTAATTTTTGGTTTTGTGTATTGTTTCAGTTGTTTAGCAAAAAATTCTTAGATTGTTTGCTGAGTGCCTGTGTCTCTTTAACAACTTTATACAATGGGTATATTGATTCTACACAGCTTTTCTTTTGTTTGCATTGTTGGACCTGTAGATTTGTTCTTTTGTTAGATTTCCTGAAATGATAGTAAACTCATTATGTTGTTCTCTACTATGTCCATTAGATGGTTTACATGGTGAAGTGTTTGTTTGCTTTAAAAGATATGTTAAATTTTTAAAAGGAATATTTGATGTTTTTTGTTTTTGTTTTAAATGCATTTATTGCTTACCAAACTTTGAAGATTTAATAATAAATAATAATTTTATCAAGTTTTTAAAAATTTTTAGAATTGATTTCTCAAAATTTAGAGAAACTATTGATTTAAAGTTGATTATGAATTTAAACAAAAATTGACATTTCTGTTTCTAGAAGCTTTAAAAAGGAAGGTAAGTTGGTATGCATTAATTTGCTTTTGTTTGTTTTTGTTGTTTTTGCATTAATTTGTTTTTGTTTGTTGCCTTTTAAACTTTTTAAACTAAACTGTGCACAAAGTAAATGAGTGTTATCAATCAGCATATATAATTAATTAATGTTTTTGGATAATATATTTTTATTCATACATGCTGTTATATGAAGAGTTTTTAATTGAAATTACTTATAAAATTTGCTGCTTTATCTTCTGTGTTTCACTTTTTAAAATAGTTTTAAAAAATTTGTATTTATAAAAAAGTTTTAAATTTTGTTCAGTTTTTCAAATTTTGCTTACTTAAATTTCATGCTTATTGATTCTTCCATTTACATGCATTAGTTTCCTTTAATAGGATGTATTTTTTTGACTGTGTTAACCTCTTCATTGCTAGTCTTTATAAAAATGTTCTGAAAATTTTTTGAAGTAAAACTGTATAGGCTTTAGTAGAGGCTATCCCAAAAAAATGTATAAATGTATACATGTATACTATATACTATATACATATATACTATACACACTTTAAGCATTTGTAAATAAATGTTAATTATAGTTGTATATTTTTCAACATCTAAAAGAATTTATAAACAGTATTTTATTGTTTCTTATTGCCTGTTCTCAAACTTATGTCCATTTTAGTTCAGAACTGCTGACAACACACAAATATAACAAAGTGGCACACATTATGGAGACATAATGCATTCACATTCATGTTTGGTTTCAATCCAATGGCATTTGCAAATTTCATTGCATAGATTTGGTCCTTTAGCTCTTAAAAAAACTCAATGGTATGAGGTTTAGTGAATGTAAAGGTTATTCAATAAAATAGCTTCATGCAATTCATCAGTTTGGCAACATCTCATCACAAAAAAAATTTTAACAATGCAATCTTACTAATCTTAAAAATCTCAGAATAAAATCTTTCCTTTAGAAAATTTTCATTATCCAATAGTCTTAAATCTTAATCATAACATATTATATAATCATAATCATAACAGTAATTGAATTTAAAAAGATAAACTTTGATAAAGATAAACTTGATAATTAATTAAGGTGTGCATACATTTTATGGGACACCCTGTTTATATTCTTTTACTGATTATTTAGATTGTTTATATCTTATAACTCCATAAATTTTTATATTGCTTTTTTTTTTGTAGATTATATGCAATGGATTCTTCATTACAACTAGATGAGTTTGGTATAATTCATGATCAAACAAGTAAAAGTTCTGATTCAATGCACCATACTGAATCAAACACAAACTTGACTGATAATGATATAAGTGAACACATTTTTCCTGAGTCATCAGGTAGGCATTAATGTATATGCATATAATTGCAAAGCATTAGTGCTATGGCCAGAATTAGGTTTTTACAGATTAATCTAATTTTTAAGCATTTGTATGATATTTATTTTTTCAATTTTTATTTTTACTTTTGGTTCTTCTGTACTTGGAATTGAACATAAATAACCTGAAATTGCTTTATGCATTATTTTCTTACTTTTTTGGTATAGCACAGGGTTGGCAATGAAGAAAACACCCACAATAACCTAGTTAAAAAATTCTTTTATTCTTTTAGTTCTTAAAATCTATAACTTATCTATTGCATTGGCAATTTAAAGTAAAAGAGAGTTAGCAATAAAGGATTGGAAACCCTTGGGTTAAACTATTCTTTTTTTAGAGCAGACTACTTATAATAATCAGTACTCTGTTATCAGGCCTGACCTGGCAAGTCTGCAGTCTGAGATTATTTTGTTGGTTGGTTTTATTATTTTTGGCAGTAATTTATGAACATTAGCAGAAAGGTGTTGATGTTGTAGTCAGAAAAAATCTTCAGAAAGTGTACTAGCATTTTTTTATTTCATGAAAAGGTTTATATTATTACTGATTAGGTTGGGATGGAATATAAAAAGTTATTAAAACAAAAAAGAGAAACTGAAACTTGCTGTGTCATGTTTTTCTTGTTTGCCATTTTACGTTGATAAATGTATGTTAAACAGAATATCTTTCTGAAATTTACAAATTTTTAAAATTTATCAAAAACCATATAAGAATTGTAAAGAAAAGCTGTTTAGAAGCTTTATGTTTATCAATATGCCATAAATGCTATTGCCTTAATTATATTATTTTTTTATTTGATCTTTTATTGTTATCTCTATTTTATACAATAGTTTTTAAAAAAAAATTTTGTTGTATGTTTTGAGTTTTGAGCAATTAATAGCTTGCAGTTTACATCATTTTCTAGTTCCGTATAAAAACCATTATTTCAGCTTCTCACTCACGTTCTCTTACTTTGAACATTGATTCTGAAGGTGTCACTCAGACCAGTAGTGGCAAAGGCTCGTCGTCTCATTCTTCCTCTCATCAATCACAAAAAAGTAAGAAAACAATGTCTAAAGTAGTTTTGATTTAACTGAAATTAAATTTATGTTACATTTTAAAAGTGTTTTGGGTGAAATCATTCATTGTTTGTTAAACTTTTATGTTCTGTCTTACTATTAGTTATTTGGTTGTTTTATACCTCCGCTATTTGTTTAAAAATTATTTAAAATGAAACTTATTTCAATGTTATAAACCATTTGTGCAATGCTTTTTAAAATTGTTTGGTCATCATTATCAAAACGTAATCAACGCAAAGATCTTCCCCCTGCCGAAATTCAGTCGCTGACGGAGTTCGAAGAGATCGAGCACCTCATAGAAGAGAACACTGTACACGATAGCGACGATGGTCTGCCTGAGTTACCGATCGATCTTGAACCGCGCGTTTTGTCCGGTTGCGTCAGCAGAGGTAGATTTATCTTATTATTGTTTGATTCGATGTCTTTGTGATGGTTTGTTCCTTAACTTCGTGAGTAAGCTAATAAGTTATTCTAGATTGTGTAGATCATCTTATGATCGTAGTGTAGTAGTAGTTTACGCGACCGTTTTCTGTTGATGTGGGCGCGGACAGAATATCGGGTGACACTATAAAAGGATATGTTTTCGTCGTGTTGCTTATTAATCGAATAGTGCTATGTTAGATATAGTAAAAGCACTTATTATACCTTATTTTATTGGTAAATCGGATTTAAGTTGAAATATCTTTGTTTTAGGGAGCAGCGTACACAGCAAACTTAACGAGGGTGCCAATGATGTCTCCCCACCTGAATCCTGCTCCACGAACACAAACCCTGGTACGATTGATCTTATTTTGTATTGTATTCTTTTACCTTTTCAAATGAAGCCTTTGGTTTTAATAGCTATGTACCAGCAAAAAAACTTTACCTTTTCCTACTCCTTCATTCTGTGTATATTTGTTGAAGTTTTCGTTTGAACGTTCATTTTATGGACCTTGCAGGAGACGAACAACAGCAGAAACAGCCTTCAACAAACCCCGGTCCCGCTCAAGACACTGGCTACATTAGTGAAGGTAAACTTGGTGGTTTTGCTTTGTTTCGTTTTTATGTAAAAAATAGTAACTTACGACTTGCAGTGAAGTCGGGGAGGAGGTTTGTTTTATCCATGACACAATCGTACCAAACACCATCAGCACATTTATAACCCGAGATAAGCAAAATAACTCACAACATCAAAGTAGACGTTTCTAGCTTTCTTGAAACTTGTTTATATGATTTAGATCAAAAATAAACAAATCCGTCTAATTTTCAATTGAGGTCATTAATCTCGTTATGAAATTGGTTTACCAAAAATTTTTAGTTTAATTATTTCCAGGCATTTTTTAAAAGAGATTTCTTACAACACAGACCTACATGATGAAATTTAAAGGGTGGAGACTACGGATAATGTAGAAGAAAACAAGCACAATCCATTCACAATCCATTAAAGAAAACTCATTACTTCAAAGTAATTAATTTCCATTACAGGTCCCAATTCCACAGCTATTTCCCTCTTTTTCCTCCTCCTGAAAGCAGGAGCAGGAGTCCCGAGCCGAATCGAAGATGATTTTGAGGAACTCGAAGAAAGTGCTACACCACACTTTGATCAAGGATCAAATAATGAATCTCCTTCTGAAGAAGTTCTAGAAAATTCTTATCTTTCACAATCAGGTAATCGATAAGTTGATAATGATGGATGAAGTTTTGGAATCAACTTTTTATGTATTTAGGTGGGGCAAATGGGGAGGATGTAGGACAGCAGGCCGAAATCACCGGGGGCAGCTTTTCAATCCCCACTAATCGCTTTGCAGGTCGGTGACACCCATCAACCAGAAAGGTGAGATTTGCGTATTCTTCGCTCATCCTTTTTAATACGCGTCACTTCCTGTTTTAATGCGCATTACTTCCTGTTTAATGCGTGTCGCCTCTGATATTTGAGGTATTTACGAATCGGTCTCCTAAATTCTTAAGGTATGAAAAATACAATGCCGTGTGTCAAACTCAGTCGAAGAATTGTGAAAGCTCTTCTTCGTCCGACTAGTGTGTATAAATGCGCGTTCTAATGATGTTTTTCATTGCTTTTGTCGGAGAAGCTATTTATATGGTTCCACATGCATCTCTTGACTTTTTTTCATCCCGCAGAACAACATCAAACACCTTGTTTCCTTAAATCTAATGTCAAAATTTGTGTTTTTTATTTTATTTCTCACTGAGTCTTCACTGATGTATCTGAATTGCTTTAAACCGCCTGCTTGGAATCTTTTTTGTAATTACACTGTTTGCTTCAATAAAATTATCAAACTCTAAAGATTGTTCGATTCAGCTTTACTTGTTTCTTTTATTGCATTTCTGATTTGTTTCGCAGCTTGGTTGCCACGTTCGGAACAACCGAAGATTTTGAAGTTCTTCTCCAGCAGCAGCTCGATTCAACCCCCACTGATGATGAAAGTAAGTTCTACTGAAGTGTATACAACAGTGTACTGTGTTTTCTATTTTTACGTGATGCATCTTAGGGGGACCATCGCCGCCAAACCCAAGCGCTCTCGGGGGATCAGGCGACCACGGTTCGTAATATGTTCTAAGGAATTTTAACAAGAATTAAAAATTAGTGTTTAAATTATTTTTTTTTCTTTTTAGCTTTGCAGCAGTTGCGAGAAACACGCACTTACCCGCCATCTGGCGGCGATAAGTAAGTTGGTGTATAGGAATCTAATTAGAACAGTAATTGTAATTATAAAACTTTATTTTGCGTTTATAAGTAGTTGCACTTTAATGTGTCTTATTACTTTTACTTATTGCAAAGTCGCCTTTGTAGTTTTTCTCGAGGATGCAACAGCACTCTCTGCTGAGCTGTGATTTTGTGTTCCAGCTTTCATTCGATTGTAGACGGCAATGCTGGCAGCTTCGTTACTGTTTGAAATAGTCGACTCCACTATTGAAAAACGCCATGGTTATTTGCGATTTGTTATAATTGAATGGTTTACTACTTCTTTTAACTCCCAGCATCTGACAAGTAAACTCGCAGCACCTCGAAGTGCTTGTTAAAGTTTTTTTTCTGATAAAATTAAATTCAAACAAAAATCAAAAATTTCCTGTAATTGCTCGCAGCACTTTGCAATTGAAAATGGTAGAACAGATTACAAGACACTCGAGTTAAGAATAGCTGTTTTAAAACTTAGCAATTTCTATTTTTAAAGATCACACAAGCTCATCACCCCTCGTTCGATTAAATCAAATTTGAAGCTGTCGTCAAGCCTTGGGTACGATATCTTGTTGTTGTGTAGTCAAATTAACTTATTTTTTTGTGGGATATATGAAATTCCTACCGGAAAGTGTTTTTGTAACAATAATGTTTCATTTTAACGAATTTCAATTATCTTCATTTTCTACTTAATTTTACTGCTTGCACTTATGTTTAATCCATAACAACAATCGTGTATTCAAAGAATTTCAACCAGACCGCAATATCGTGACATCCCCAAAAGCAGGTCGGCGTATTCGCTTGACAATTTCCCCAAGTATAGCGCCTCCGGCGTTTCCCTTCAAACCAGATATATCGAGATAAAATAAAAATAAGTTTTTTGTTCAACCATCCATTAAACTAGCTTTCTTAGCTGCTTATTGTAACTTTTCTTAAAACAGAAAGTAGGTCGATATTTATATAAGCAACATCAGTGATTGCATCTGAACACAGCAATAAAAGTGTCCCCCCATTCTTCCATGTTGTGTTTCCAGGACAACCGCGCGACCAGCGGCCAGCGGTCGATCGGAGAAGCCCGCGCGTTCCCCCGCCGCCAACCGGGTAAAGCGAGCCAACAACGGAACAAGGTCTGTTCGTTTGACACTTTCGTCAACACCACTGTCGCCGTTACGATCGTGAGCGTTGAACGGGGGTTTGAAGGAGGGCCCGGATTTGATTAAAGTTTTTTTAGCTTTTGCTTGTCTTTCAAAGACGGAAATCGTTTGTCTGCCTTCGTTTCCAAGTTACCTTGGCGGGTCAGATTTTTAACAGCCACTATGTTGCCAGGGTAACTCGTGTGGCGTCATATCGCGACAGCAGCGACGACATCAGCGTCGTTTCCGACGCGTCCCGCACGGAGCTCCGCTCGAAGTTGAAGGAGGAAGCGAGGATCAGGAAACGCGATAAAGAGTTTGTGCGGGAGCTGAAGGTGCGTGTGCGCGCGTGTTAATGTGTGATTGCGTGTGCGTACGTGCGTGCGTGCGTTTTTGTAGCTCAACTGATCAACTTTGCAAATCGATGTGTTTGCAGAGCAACTACGATGCATTGTTGATGAAATACGCCGAAGCCGAGAACACCATTGATCATCTTCGACTTGGAGCGAAGGTTCGATTCCTTGCGTAGTCATCTTCATTGCCAGATTTAACAGTTTTACGTCATAGATCAACCTTTATGCAAACTTACCCGAATCTGCTGCAGGACACGATCGTGATAACGATCATGATAACGATGATAGAAGTTCCGAATCCACATCACAGGTCAGCTTGTGTTTGTAGTCTTCTTATTTATCTATGTTTATATCTTGTAGTGTCTGTTTCATTTAGTTTTGTGGCCTGATATCGAAAGGTCGCTCAATTATTATGTTTTGTTTAACCAGGTTGTTCCTTCAGTTTCGGAGTCGGTTCCCTCTCGCGCGCAATCTGTCGACACTCTCGTAGAGAGCAGTCTTCAGCTGCCTGCTGCTGCGTCGAAGGAGTTTCTTAAAGTCGCGCTTCAGCTGCAGGCCAAAGACGTGAAGGTGGCCCATCGCTTTTCCGAAAAAAATCGACAATTGTACATTGTGACGTTATCGAGCATCTTGTTCACGTGACAGGATAAAATCGACTCATTCAACGTGCTCCTGCAAGAAACCGAGTTGAGCCCCTCCGAGCAGGAGCACGTGATGGGGGGAATCGTGGAAGGGATGCGCGAGCTGGAGGCCGATTACCTGCGTGCGGTCGACCAGCACGCCGAGGACCAGAGGCGCGCGTCGATCGCGACTGACGGAGCGATCAGTGCCACGCAGGAGTTCGATCCCGACAGGAGCATGGAAGCGGACATACTGAGGTGCTGCGAAGCTTGCTTGCGGTCGTGCAACGACCGTCGTGGCTCGGTCTTTTTGGGAGCGGGGATATAAAAGCTCGTTTTGATTCCCTTTGTACTTTGGCCTAAGCTTCTGAGCTTTTTTTTTATAGATGTTGTTTGGTTTAGTTTATTCTGAATTTGAAGTTCAAATGATTGATAAAAAATTAATCTTATTCCTGGAATCGTTTGTTTCATTTTCTGATCCGTTTCAGCCTCCACGACAAGGTGGAGGAACTGCAGCAACAGATCAAAGCTGATCCTGTTGAAAGATCTTTCCAATCTCCATACAAGGACAAAATAACAAGTGCGGATTCTTCCATGCACCGGGACTTTATTACGACTCCTCCTCCTCCTGATTCTCCTGACTCCGATGTTGAGTCTCAATTCCAGCAGCTTATGGAAAGGTGTGCAGGTTTAATTTTTTGATTGAGTTGCTTTTAAATTTTGCTACTCTTTTAGATATCAGCCACCAACTCCTAAAGATTCTCGAAACAACTCCTACTTTCCTGATTCTAATCCTAGTTTTTCAGATTCGCAACATGACAAAAGTCATTCGAATCCGGTCATTCCCGATCAGTGAGTTTTTAATCATAATAGTTTAGCTGACATATTTTATCTATGCTTTCTTTAGTGGTATTTTGAAGAGATTTTTTAGTTTTTTTGCTCTCAGGTAATTAGTGCAAATTCAATATTTCTATGTGTGAATATTAACAAAAAAACTGATACAAAAAAATCTTTTTTTCTCCATTACTTTCTTTATACCTTGTTGCTATCTCCACTGAGCAAAATAACGGTTCTATGCGACTTCACTTTTGACCATAAATTTTAGTGAAGTTTGAAGCACCATTGCTTGACCAGACTACGATTCCATTCAGAATCCTGCCTCCCACCCGATCTTTGCTTTACGTAACATGAAAGTGCCATATACGCATCTATACGCGTCTATAACATCGACTAGCAAGTAATTTGTTTCAGCTATCTTGAACCGGTCTCTCAAAGCACCACCCGACCTGAAACGTCATCTGAAATTGGAAATATTCCTGGCCCTAATTCCAGGTTTGGTTGTTTATTAAAATGTCAAAAATTTCTGGTTTAAATGAGGTGATTACGTTACAGCAGTGTGCTTGAAAGTTCCGCTTCCCCTCCCAGCCGCCCCCAACCGAGTAGACTACCCCGACCTGTTGGCTCAAATAAACAGGGAGGGCGGAAAGAAAGATCACCCAAACCCCGCAAAACTATCCCCGTTGCAACTGGTAAGTCGAATTTTCTTGTCTTGGTTTGATTATAAAAATATTGCTCTGTTTTTGGAAACTGTTTTAATAAAAACAAAAATTTTTGTGTGATTGAACGCATTCGCAAAATGAATTTGTGCAATATCAGCTTCGTTCACCTTTTCCACAACTTCGCCTCATCAAGTTATATTTTTAAGAAAAAGTTTTCTAATTGTGCACGTTTATTAAAAAGAAGAAAAGTTCTAAAGTATTAATATTTTGCTCAGTGCTTTTCATATTCAACATTCATGGCAATTTAGTTTAAATTTTTGGTTGAGGCTCTTATTTAAATGATTTGAAAAACACTTTTAGAATGTATTTGACTCTTATCTGCTGCTTGCAAAAAAAGAAATTTATGACTGGATCGACTAAGATATTGATTTAATTCCTGAAGTTGTTTTCGAGCTCCAGCATTTTTGGGAACTGTTTTCTTGTTCCAGGAACAGACAGCGGGTTTGTCGGATCGGAAAGCAGTCGTCAATCTGCCCCCAAACTCCAATCCACCAAGATCAAGCTTGTTTCGGTCTCCCCAACCACTTCGCCTAAAGTCCAGAAAACCCCCTCTTCTATTCCTGACAGCAGATCTGTAGCGTCTGTGACGTCATCTTCAATCGGGTTTTCTCCGAGGTCGCATTGTTCAATTGAATCGATGCCTCATGGGATGATCAATATTCTCTTTCAGGTTTACTCCGAGAATGCAGTCCCGCTCCTCGCATCAAGACGGATTCCCGCTAGACGCGAGAATTGTTCCTTCTTACGTAAGTGTTTGATGCGAATACATCATCAACTTATGAATAGTTGCTGATGCCGCAACTCCTCCGCTGTTAAGAATAAGAGCCGCTGGCACAGAGCGAAATGGTTCGACATCATCATCATCATCATCTATATTTATTCTTCTGGCTCGCAGAAGGACATCGGAAGTGTTGTACTTAAACCGTGAAGCAATTTACCTCGACCTGCTTTCGTAAAAACCAAGATATTTCTGTCCGGTTGAAAGTTTTCATGTTTTTCTGTGGCATTACTTTATTTTTAATCCAACTTGATTAAACCAACCGCTGTTTGAGGGGTTTTAACGGAGGCTCATCGTTCACGTTTCGATCAATCTCAATTTAAAATGGTCGAAGCGATTTTGATGATATTTCTTTGAATGTAACACAACTGACGATTCGCTTATCTACTCTTATTGTTTTCAGACTCGTGATGACGACTCTGTCGATGACGTCAGCACAACGTCTACAGTTCGCGAAATGTTGCGACCTCGATCGGCGTCCGCGTCGTCGTCGTCGTCGCAAACCACCGCTGTCAAAGTGGCGGTTCGCAAAGACTCGAAAGCCGGTGCTAGTTTGAAGTCGGCCGGAAGCGTCTCAAGGTGAATTCGCTGCTGTCGCAAGTGGGCGCTCTGCACTAACCCGGACCGCTCTTCCTCAGATCTGTGGCAAGCAGCCCGCGTGACAGCACCCTCGATCTAATCCGCGGGGAAATCAGCAAGCTTCGCGACGAAATGAAAGCGAACAAAGCGCCGAACCCCACGCAACCCGTGCTAACATCGACGCCGAGACGACCGCAAGCGGCTAATGTTCACAGCAAGGCTTCTCCATTAGAGGGAGACATGCTGCGTTCGATTCGTGATGACATTAAAGTAAGAATAGGCTTGTTATTTGAGAAGCAAACAATAACAAAGCGGTGATTGTCGTTTCGGACAAGTCTGAACGGCGTTCTTACGCCCGTCCATTCCTGTGTCAGTCAGCTCGAGCTCGCAGGGAGAGACGCAGCGTTACTCGAGCATGTCGTGGTATTACTGGACCCCACATTACCCAGCTGATGTTGCGGGTTTTCCCCCGAGCAATGAAGAACTAAGCGAATCGAGCGGATACTCATCGAACTTTCGTCATAGCAACCCGGCAACGAGGCGCGAAGGTTTCCATAACGACGACGCCAATGACGCAGAGAGTTCACCCTCCAGGTCAAGTCGAAGGGTGAAAAGGATCAGGAGATACATGGTGAGATGGATGAAATTAGGGAAAGTGCAGAGAGTTAGTTACACAGTATTTCAAAGTTCTAAGCAGCTGAAGTATTGAGTTTTAAGAAGTTTAATGAAAGTGTTTGGTGGAGAAGGGGACGGGAGACGGCGGTTGCAAATAAAGGGGGTTCTTGTTGTTGGTGTATTGCAGGTGTGTAACAACCTGGTAACCTCGTCAACTGCATAGACTTTATGATGGGGCTGAACGTTTTAGTTTGTGGATATTTGTACTCATACTATGTGCTCGACCAAACATTGCTCACATTCGTCACGCTCGAATAGTTTTAAATGACTCCGTTTGTTTGTGGGAGGGTGGTCTATTCATTATAAGTGTGATTGTTATGTCAACTCTCCTATATCGCCTTTCAGCGAAAAGGTATGAATATTTTCTGTTTCTTTTAGCTTCTACCTTTACCTTGAATAAATTTTAGTGCTATTATTGATGCTTTGCAGTTGTGTGTAACAGATGATAGGAAAGAATATTATCATAATGAGAAAGTTTATCAGAATAAAAAAGTAGTTCAGAAGATTCTTTATGAAAATGATATTTTTTAAGTTTAGTTGCAAGAAGTAAAATTCTCAGTAAACCTCCAAATCGCTGATGATAATTTGATAAGCCAACGCTTTTTTTTTTACCCGTCTTACTGACTCAGTTCGAACGAGCGCATTTGTTTACTCAGACGCTAAATCAAACACAAATAAACACAGATGGGCCGTTAAACGTTGCTGCGTTAAAATATTTGTTTAATTGCCAATTTTAAGCCACCGTCACTGACATATGAATAACTATTTGTACTTTCAGGCTTTGAAGGAAGACCTCAACAAGGGCCGCCAGTCAAAGGTACACGACGGTACACGACCTCCCCCCTCTTGTCTATTATTTAATCGATTTTTTTAGAAGCTTGATCTTGATGCCGAATCATGCAGCGCCACTTCTGCGTCACCATCCACTAGAAGGCGCTCCACCACCGAAGCTTTCCCTAAATATTCGAAGCCACGGAGGTCCAGATCCCTGGATCGGAGAAGGTCGGATCGCATCCGCGACGACTCCGGTTCCGAAACGAGAGGGGACCCTAGCTCCCGTCACTCGAGGTCGCAAGAGCGAAGTGGCCCATGGTCGAAAGGTTTTTGGGCTTATGTTCCGCCTGTCCAAGCGGAGTTACAGCCCCAAAGAATAATGGCTCGAACTTACCCTTGCATTTCTCCTTCCCCCACTGTGATAGTGGACCCCTCCCCTTATATTTCCGTGCCTTTACATTCTTCCCCTGTAATTGCTCCTCCTTCCAACATCGTGATGGCGCCGCCACGTGTTATGGCAGCTGGTAGGGTTTATTCAAAAGCAGCTCCCCACGAAGCGAGGTCTTACTGGGCGCCCAGCAAACCGAAGGCGTCTGTGTTCATCGCGCCGAAGTCGCACTCGCGCGGTCGCGTGCGCAAAGCATCGGTGTATGTCGTCGATTCGGATGATGACGAGCTCACGACGAGGAGGTAAGATGATTGTCTGTAGCTCAATGTTGCAGAGCTTTTCTTGTTTAGTTATATTGACTTGTACGAGACGTACTTGCGGTTGTGGCTGTTGTTTTGTGATCGCCCTCGTGACATAAACCAAAAAGCTTTTGATTTTTTTCTTTAAATCCCTTAAAAGTATTTTGCAATTTTAAGTTTTCGTGAGAACTTCTTGTGTTCTATTTTCTATGCTTCTCCATCACGTGTAAAAGTTGCAACATCACGAGTTTGTAAAGTTAACCCATGACCACACAGATCACCCTTTTTAAAGCGACTTGTGTGTTCTTCCCCGTCGTATTACTTGCTCGGTGCCTCTAGTGGCAGGGCAAATAAAACTGAAAAATAGTTTGCTCCACTGAGCACAAAACTGAAGTAGGCTTCAGTTCTTGATTCGAAGTGATTTTTTGCTTGATTTTCAAAGACAAAAACATTTTTTTGGTCTTGGATTTGAAGTAAAATTGATTTTTTAATCTGTGGTTCGTTATCTCATACGAAAGACGTTGTTTTCAAAACCTTCGCGACGAACGCGACAATAGACCGGAGCCGCCGATGCTTATCAGGAGAAAAACTTGTTTTGAACTTCAAGATCACCGTTAGAATCGAATTTCTGTTTTTCAGAAACAGGCTCTCGAAGTCACGTGACACGACGCCTCTGGTCGTCACGCTTTTGGATGATTCGCTCGAACGCGCCGAGAAGTCCTCGCACTCGCTGCGCTCGCAATCGCGCAACATGTATCGGTCTACCCGCGACGCGCTGTATCGTGCGCAGTTACTCGCTGAAACGTTGTGACCTTTTATCAGCTTCAAAGACCGCGTTTTTTACGTCATAGTTTTTTTTGCGTATTGTTAGCTGCGCGATGATCGAGAGGCGCGCGACTGTGACCCCCCATGCAGTACTCTAATTGTGTTTCACTCGTTGGTAGCGGACATGCACAAATATACCGAGATTTTTTAATTCGTTTGTTCTTTGGTGTTAGAAGAAATTGTTAATGAATTGAAAGAAATTATGAGAAAATAACTAAGCCTATAAAACTAAAATCGTACTGTTTAAGTCAGGTTAATTTATTTAAGCTGTAAAAAGTACCCATAGTCTGTTAGTTCTAAGACAACAACAAAAATTTTTTTACGTAAGACCTAAGTGTTGATGGTTTAATGTCCAGTTATCATAAAGATAAACTTAAATTAATTAGGTTTATAAAAATAGTTTTTAATAGTTTATTTAAGAAATCGCAAACAAATTAAAGTGTAACAAAAATATTAAACATTGGAAACCTGCCCCTATAGTAACTCCAGCTTCACATCAAATCAGTTTAGCCTAATTATTTTTTAAAAAACTATTTTCTTTGCAAAAAGCATCTAGACTTGAATATTATAGTTCATTCTTTCAAAAGATTTTCTTGAACTTGAACACACCGCACAAATGGTATTTCATCTTTAAAAATTCCGAATCCGAGCGAGTAGGAGCGTTGTACTGATAACGAACGCGATGGATATGGTCATGGGTTCAATCTCCACTAGGCTCATTTCTACTACGGCTTTGGAAAAAACACTACGGCACTTTCCTCTGCTTTACAGTCTCATCCAGCCGGTCTAAATTTCAGTCATGATCTATCTTTAAGTAAAAACTGAAAGCATAGATAAAAAATTTCAACCGACAGCGAGATCTTTATATTTCCAAACTAGGTCGATTCGAATAGTCGCTCTAAGTCAGAGTTCTCAAACTGTCTTCCGCTGATCAATGAACTAGTAGGCTCACGTCATAATCAGCTTGCACACCGGTACCCTTTATAAACGTATTTTTAAAAAAATTCTCGTTCTTATATTATAGTAAGTTACGAGGCTTTATAAATAGCCCAAACGAAATTATTAGTTGATTTATAGACAGTACTTGTCGACACAACACTGATGAGGTCCTAAAGACCAAAACAGTGACACTATCTGCTGTTATTGACGTTATGAAGCTTTGTAAGCTTAAATGTCATAGCGACCACTGGACCATAGATCTTGGCAGTATGCTTTGGTCATTATGAATTGGCATATTCGCCTCCACGTTACTGAAGTTACATTCTATTTTAACAGTAAATTATGCAACTTTAGTTTTTTGAGGTGCGAAATTGAAATCCATTTATATTTTTGACAAATTTGTAGTTAGAAATTTTTTTGACAAAGTTTTCCGTGAGTTAAAATGATAAAATTAGGTGCTCTGTGAATAAAAGGCTTGAGAAACTTTGTTCTAAATATAAGCTAACATCCCTGGCGTTTACTTGGGATTCAGAAAGATAAATACAAATAAAATGAAAATAAAAAATCATAAAAAATTAACTTTAGCATTGTATTTTTGCAATTGTATTTTTGATGTGAATCGTTTTGAAAAAACCGCTCTGAGACCTTAAAAATTTTTTTCAAGGATTCGAGTATAAATTGGTATACAAAAACGTTGTTGTTGTTTTTGTTATTATTGTATTTCTCTCGCTTTCTTGCTGCAATCTTAATTATTTAGGATCAGATTCGTTTGGAAAACTGGGTTTCGAATTGACCTAATACAAAGAACTTGGACTTGATTTAAGTCCTCAAATTAACTGATGACACGAACTTGCTCACTCAAGTAAAAAACCTGTTACATCCTGGTTAGTAGCCGCTAGTTATAGCGGCATAATTTGGAATATTTGTTGCCTTTACTTCACCGTAGAGGTATAGGTATACCTTAAAAAAGTTGTTAAAAATCAAATAAAGACCAAAAATTTTCATTTTTAAACATATATGAAATATGGAAAGCCCGTAGACATAAGCATACAGCCAAAAAAAGTTGGGTAGGTAATAAAGTTTTGCTGAAATTTTGTGACGTTTACCCGAATCATGATTTTCTAGTCCTTAACGGATATGGTAAGAAGTTTTGTCTAAAATTTAGGGTAAAAGCCACAAAAAGGTCCTTACTTGAAATCTGTTTTCGGTTTCTTAATTTTTGTCCCAAAATAATAATCTTTAAAAAAGAGCTAGGCGGGGCTTCACCTTAATTCTTACATTTTTTCTCCATTTAGTGTTCATTTACGATGCACAAAAGTCTATTTTGTTCAAATAATTTATTGTCGCTGCCCTAAAATTTATTATTTTGCCCAAATTTATTCTATTGCTGACCAAAAATTTCTAACTTTTTTCAAATTTTTGAGACTTGGGTGGCAATGGATACATTATTTGTCAGAAACTTGGGTTTGGATTCGAAAGGACTCAAGCTTAGGTGGGTTCGAATTTGACTCGAGCATTTTAAAAATTCGGACTCGACTCGGATTCGAAGGTTGCCAGACTTGAATTCTTTAAATGCTGGGCTCCTTGCAACTCTGTCAGAAGATTAAATAATATCTACAACAATTTACAAATTAAAAAAATTTGCGATGATTAATCAATTTTTACATTTTAAAAATATTTAAATTGCTTTTTTGTCCCGCAATTTGGAATTGAAACACCATAAAAATATATAGCCTGAGTTAACCATAGATAGGCCTATCTTGTATAACGCACCAGCCAACAATGCTATGTGGGGCTGTGTAGGCAGCCCGTACGGAATCTGTACCGATTTGGCCGCGGGCACTGCAGTGTTCCTGCATGGGCTCATTACACGAGTTTTACGTGGCTTAAGCTATTTACGCCTATTGTTCCAGTTTTGAAACACTTAACGAAGTAAACCTTCTCATCTTTCTAGTGTCTTTCTCTTTTAGATTGTCACTGAAAACTTAAAACAACATGAAACCCGAGCGGTAAGCCCATGGGGAACCACTGCAGTGCCCGTGGCCAAATCAGTATACGGCTCCCATATAGGCTTCCTTTACAGGGCCTTTGCAAGACCTGCATAGCAATGTTAGCCCGAAACAAACACTCAAGGCTAGACATAAATTTGGATGTGATTTTTTCATTTTAAGAAAATTGGATTTAGGATTGGATATCGATTTTGATATTTTGTCGGAGTCGAGATAATGAAAATTTTATGCCAAAACAGTAAACATGATCAAATTTTAAAGGCAATGGCTAGATGTTCAGTACCGAAATCCAAATTTAAAAAAATTAAGGTCCGTCAATGGTTTTTCGACTCGATTTTCACATTATCATTTTTTACACGGTGTCTTGTGGATTAGTGTGACGCACGGCGCAACAAGTAAGACGTTAGATGGAGTAGTTGTGATACTCGGGTTCGATTTCCGGTGAAAACATCTTTTTGTTTTTAAGTTTAGGTAAAATACTCTAGATTTTGTTCATAAAGTTTATTATATAAAATTTAGCTTAGGGCCAAAAAATATAAAGTTAAAAACAATTTAATCTGAATTTATGGGGTGGCTATACTTCCCATTTTAGCCAGCAGGACAGTTCCGTTTTTAGGTCTTTGTTCGGAGATCTATTTGATTGACCATTATGTCCTGGTATTTACAATTTTAAGTAAACATTTTTTTAGAGACCACTGCTTTTTAGCGACGAAAATAAAAAAATCCAAGAAAGATTCTAAGTGAAGATCTTTTTTAAATTTAAGATCACTACTTTTGAAAAACAAATTTTTTTTTAACAAATGTCTCGATTTATTACTTTAAAAATATGGCTAACTTATGAACATTGGTGGATATTCAAATTCAGGGGTCCGAGGCGAGGATTTTCAAAAATCGATGTTCTCTAAAAAAAAAAGAGTTTGATCTCGTCTTTCACACTTTTCTCCCAAAATCATGGTGATCTCTAAAAAAAAAGTCTTCACTTCGGTTTCATCTCTAATCTCCCTATTTTGCTCCCTAAATCAAGGTGTTCTCTAAAAAAAATGGTTTTCACCTCGAATCAATCTTATATTTCCGACTTTTCGTCCCGACTTCATAATAAACTCTAAAAAACATTTGCAGTGAATTAAAACTGTATGTGCTATTTTTGAGGGGGAGACCCTAAAATCGAGGGGGGCCTCCAAAAAAGGGAACCCGAGGCAACTGCGTCATTCGCCTCACCCAATATCCACCACTGCTTATGAATATAGCTTAAAATTGCATTGGCTTAAATGTGAATTATACTGGACTCGCGTTAAGATTTGAATCAATTTTAATAAGTCTGTGCATGCTAATCTACACTTAAACCGATAGACGTACCATCCTAAAAAAATTTAGGAGGGCAATAAAGTTTGGCCCAAATTTTGTGACGTTTTCTCAAATCTTGATTTTGTAGAACTTTACGGATAAGAGGGAAAAATTTGTCGAAACTTTTAATGCTTAAACCAACTCAAATTAGCCTAAGTCATTTTTATCCTTACTTAGTCTTAACCACGTCTTAATTTATTAGCGTAAGTCATTTTTACCATAACTTAGCTTTATAACCACGTCTTAATCAAAATTAAGCCTAGGACTAAAAGATTAAGACGTGGTAAAGCTAATTTAGGGTAAAAATGACTTAAACTAATTTGAGTTGGCTTAACATACACACACTTGTTGAAGTTTTTTTTTTTTTTTTTTTTTTTAGTAGTAGTTTGTTTTTATTCGCACCCAAAAGAAACAATTGATAATAATTGAAGACAAAATAGAGCAAAGGTTGCAAATAGGGAAACGGCAACTAAACGATTGTTGAAGTTGATTCAAAATGTAACGCAAATCAAATATAAATTACTTTTAGGCCAATGCAAATTAAGCTAAATTCACCTTTAAATTTTTTATCCTAATCTAATTTCTAGTTCTAAGTTTACCTTTATATAATAATCCATCTATAAAGTCAGCAAGTAATTAATGTAGGCTAACTTAGAAAAGAAGCAAAGATAATTTAACGGAGAGTCAAACCCGAGTACCCCGATCTATTCACCAATGCTTTCGTTGTTGCGTCATACTAATTGGCAACATGCTTCGTAAAAACGATAATTCGAAAATTGAGTCAAAAAAGCCATTACCAACCGACCAATAAATTAAAAAAAATTTGAATACCAGTAGGCCTATTGGACCTCTAGCCACTTCCAATTTTAAAGTTGAATTTGGATTGGACAAATATGCTTTGCAGGCAGTGGCGTACGGAAGATTTTTGAAGGGAGGGGGCATGTAAACACAATCGATTATGCTTAGTGAAAAAAATTTTTTTAAGCCTCTGATTTCTCAATTTTCATTACAAAAATTTGGTGCTCTCCAAAAAAAGAGGTCCTCCTCTTAGAGTCTGTCTCTGATTTCTCGTATTAGTAATTTTTAAGGGATCGAGAACCATGGCGCAATGGCTTGCCCCCAAAATACGCTACTGTTAACAGATTTCGTTATCACTAAGTATACAATTTCAATTTAGAGTTTAAGATCAGGATTGGATTTGGATATCAAAAATATAAATCCGATTTATCCTGATAATAATATCAATCAAATCAAATGATATCCAAATAATACCACTGTGATTCTAGCAGAATAACTCTCATAATCTACAGAAAAAAGAAAAAAAGCAAAAAAACCTTACGCAAATGACGCAAAACTTTATTCATTTCTATTTTACAAACAGCTCAACAATCTTCCATTATTCAAGATCAATTTAAAACATGTTTCCTATCGATTTGAATGCCAAATTTGATATCACATTGATCAGAATTTCACGTAGATTTCAGATATAAAATCAAGCTCCGGCGACACCATATTAACTTTTCAACAAAATGCATTTTTATTCCGGCCGCTGGAACACTGGCACCAATCCAGACCTAGCTTTCGCTAGCGTAGGTCCAAACAGTCGCTTACCGGATAGACGTGTCCTCGAGAAGTTTCCCAGGTCACAACATCGACCCTCGTTTATTACATCACCAAGGTTTGCTATAGCAGTGCCAGGCATGCCTGTTAAGCGATAGAACTTCCGCAAGGCCAATTGGAGTCATTGGAGTCACTACATTGCTTTGACGAATAAATTCGCAAAGACTTTGTTGCCGCCTGATTCACTTGATGTGGATGCGGCTTACCAGGACTTCTGTAACACCATTAAGAAAGCAGCCAAAAAGACTATCCCACGCGGGTATCGAAATAACTATATTCCGTGTTGGGATGCAGAGTGTGAATCCCTCTATAAAACCTTTCTGCAGTCTCCTCAGGGAGACGACTCAAGTTTGGCTGCTACAGCTCTGCTTGCCAAGCTTGACAGAAAGCGGAGGGATCGATGGTCCGAAGCAGTTCGGAGCATTGACTTCTCACACTCTAGTCGAAAAGCGTGGAGTATTTTGAACAACCTTACTAAAAAAGTGAAACAATTTTCACAAAATGCTACAAGCTTCCTTTAAACACAGCCTAAATCGCGCAATTATTAAATATTTATTAAAATCATATTTGAAATACATGGCGCCAACAAAATGCATTCAATTGGATTACTTACTGCTTGAAGTGTAGTAAAAGTACCCTTGAAGGTGAGTTGACTATAAATGCATTTTGTTGGCGCCATGTATTTCAAATATGATTTTAATAAATATTTTTCAACAAATACCTTAAACAAAGCTAAAATAAAAATAAAATTAATAAAAATTTTGTACAAAACTAGGTAAACTACACTTTTCAAATCCTTAAATCTATTAAAAATTTAATGCAATGCCGCCATACTTTAATTTGATATTCGAAATCTCTGTGAAATTCTGATCAATGTGATATCAAATTTGGCATTCGAATCGATAAGCAACATGGTCAAAATAAACCTTCAAATAGCGTATATCGAAATCACTTCAACTCAAAATGTTGTCGACGCTAATTGTTATTTTGTAAAGCGGGGGTCATTCAAGTGCATTTTGTTGAAAAGTTAATATGGTGTCGCCGGAGCTTGATTTTATATCTGAAATCTACGTGAAATTCTGATCAATGTGATATCAAATTTGGCATTCAAATCGATAGGAAACATGTTTTAAATTGATCTTGAATAATGGAAGATTGTTGAGCTGTTTGTAAAATAGAAATGAATAAAGTTTTGCGTCATTTGCGTAAGGTTTTTTTTCTTTTTTTCTTTTTTCTGTAGATTATGAGAGTTATTCTGCTAGAATCACAGTGGTCAAATAATTTATTTAGGAAAGAAAGGAGATAGAGCAACCGTAAAAGACAACTTGGAATAATTTTTGAGGTGTAGGGCAAATAAAAAAATTTCAAAGAACAACAAAGTACAATATTTCTATTCTATCTAATAACTTAATTGTAACATGTACCCGGTAATCATAATTACGAAGTAGAATTAATAAAATTAATGGACAAAAAACAAGAACATGACAAATTTAATAGTTTACCACAAGAATGGTGGAAGTGAATAAGACAAAAGATAGTCATCTAAGTTTGCTGTCACCTCAAAATTATCGTGATAGTTATGAGTTTTTCAACTGTTTTTACTACAGTACCTGTATAACAAAAAAAGCTCAGAACAAAAATTTGATTTGAAATATAAAAAAATTTGAAAGATTGATCGGAAAATTAATGGTGCTTACAATTTTTGGATACTTGTTGAAGTAATAATGCAAGAATTTGGAAAGTTAGTAATTTTTAATTAATTTTGAGCAACTTTACAGTTAAATTAAATGTGGTTTTAAAATTATTGTAAAGTTATGGAAGAAAATTCTGTTTGTTTCATGTGTGCTCGCTGCAAACAACTGGTAAAATTAGACAGTTCATTTGATTCTATTAATGATAAAGATTTTCAAGATTTTACCTCATCATCAATAGCATCAGCAAACACTCATGAAGACAGTCAACCCAATCATCTTACTCTTACCAAAGAAAATTTAATAACTAATGTATGTTACTTTTACATTGTAAAATATAATAATCTGTAAAATATAATTTTGTTTACTTCTAATGCAAAAATTCTATACCTTCTATACACTTTTTAAAAGATAAATTTTATCTTGTATAAACTATGTAAAGTTTCAGTGTTAAGGGTCTTGTTCATTATTTGCCATTATTAACCTTGCAGGTTTTGGGGATTTTCAAAATCTAAAAAGTAATCAACAAAACTCAACAAATAATGAATGAAAACCAATGTTAGTTTGTTTTAAGTGTCTTCTCTAGGTTTAACAAAGTATTTTTTTTAAATTAAGATATTAAAATTTGCTTCCCAGTTTATTTTTTTGTATAATAGTATGTTAAATTTCTATATTTTACATTTATACATGCTTACTAAGTACCGGATTTATCAGCTAATATTCTGTGTGTTACTTGCTTAAAAATGCTTGGAATTTATTAATTAAATAGTTAATTATCATTTGATTTTAATATTTTAGGACACCACAAGTTTGAATGAGAATCTTCCTCATATACAGGAAGTGATGTCAGACATCTCAGAGAAAACAGTCAACAAAGATAATTCCCACTCTATTAATGATGAAAATCATTCAAACATTCGAAGCATTGATCATGAAAGTGCACACAGTTTTACTTTCATTGATGAAACAAGTGGTGCTTCTATGGATAGCTTGAGTCATAAGTTAAAGGTTTCTTAAATGCTTTTCATATTTATGATATATGGTGCAAAATTTTGTGTAACTTAGCTTTGAACTACTAAGCCAAAAATAATGGCTTTATATAGAACAAAGTTGATTTATATGAACTACATTCAATTTAATTATTCTTAAAATTTTACACCACAAAGAAGAACAATTTGTTTATATTATTTATTGTATTATTCAGTACAATCTTACACTTTCATTTTTCAATTGATAAATTGTTCTCAATACCATTGGTCAATGTTTTAATTTTAAGGTCTTACAATTTTGCTAAAATGTTATAAAAATATTATTACTGATGAATATCTAATAGTTAAAATGTTATTTTAAAGCATGTAACAGTTATGTAATATAATGAAGGGCATTTTTATTTGCTGTAAAGTTCGGCATATAAAACCCCTTTTCATAACCAAAATTTAGTCCTAAATTTGAGGAGGGTTTTATATGTCAAATAAGAAAATTTAATTTTTTAAATTCAATTTTTTTCTAAATTAAATTAAAATGTAAGTATTTTGGAGCTAAGCTAACTTTAATTTAAGAAGGGGGTCTTATACATTAGACTTTATGGTAGTTATTTTGTTGTTGGTGCTTTATTTATTTACTTTCATGATTAATTTCCATGATGTAAATAAGGAATATGTCTGATTGTTGCAACACTTTTTTTCACAGATGATTGTGCGTTTGTTTGATTTAATGTCCGGCAATTCTGAGTTGGAGCATCCATTGTGTGAAGAATGCACAGAATCACTTCTTGAAAAATTAGACAAAGAACATCAGCAGTATGAAGAAGAATTTAAACTTTACAAGTATTTAATTATGATTTCTAAAAGTTTTTTTTTTAGATTTTGGTCTGAATAACTTCTATTTGCACTCCCGTTAATTTATTATGTTGGTGATTTAAGTTAATTATTTTGCAGAAACTATTGTGAAACACTAGAAGCAAATAATGCAGATGAAGATACAATTAAAAAGCTGAAAGAAGAAAAAGAAGAATTGGAGAAAGAGAAGAAAAAGCTGCTCATTGAGTAAGGGCTTCATGGATATTTATCTTGTATTGTTAGTGAATTGCAATATTTAAAGTTTATGTGTTTTATTCACTAGATTAGAAGAAACGGAAAAAGAACGTCATAAAGTGAAAGAAGAAATTAATGCTGCAGAAAAGCGCCAAGCTGTTTTAAATGAAGAAGAAAAAAGGTATGAAATTTTATAATTAGCTTACTCCTTTTTTTTAAAATTTTTACTAGTGTGAAAAATAGTACATAATTACTTGTCACATCACCTTTCAAGTCATTTCTTATTTAGCAAGCAGCTCTAAATTTCGGTTTTATTTCAAAGTAAAACTAAAAAACCAAATAAAAATTATCCTGGCATCTCGAAAGCCATTTGTGGATAATTGCTTGAAGGTTACCCTATAGAGCACCTTTGATGATGTCTAGCAATTTAAAGAGGAAGTGATAATAATGCAAGTTACTCTAGCCTACTATCCTACTCTATACAGAATTTTTATGATGTTGATAAAATTAAAGAGAACACTTTTGATATTGTTCTTGTTTTTTTCGTTTCATATTATATATTTTTATTACATCTTCCTTAGATTATTTGTTAACTAGATCAATCAATATTGTTTTAATGTGATAGTAGACTTGAAAATGGCATCTTGTTTAATTTGCAATTTTTCTTTCAAGCTATTACATTACAAAACTTTTAACATTTAAAAATTTTTGAAAAAATATCAATGCAAAAAGCAATAAATCTTTTTTGGTTTTTTCACAAATGTATTTTTTACAAATATGCTTAAAAGCAAAACAACACTTTTTCTTTAAGTTTCTTCTGTACTAAGAACCTAATGATGAAAAGTTTCGTTTTGCTCTTGCTTATAAATATGGCATGCTAAATGGTTTCTTAGGAATCAATAAAAAGACAAGATTTTTGCTAGTTTAGGAAATCCCGAATTAGATAACTGATTTCTAATGTTATACAAAACTTTTTTGATAATTACTTCAAGTAAACTGCAAGGTTTTTAATTTGAAACGGTCTTCACACTATCGGTTTTATTATCAATTACAACTGGTCTTGGAATATACAGCACTTCCTCATAGTATTTGTTGTCAAAAGTGATACTTGTTAAATTAATATTGCACAGCCCAGCAATGCAGTCGAATTAATCACTTGAATTTTGGTCAACCTCCTGGGAATGCATTGTGATTTGCAATGTTGCTTGCAGTCCACGGCGTTTTGCTTGTCAGATTTTTGATTTCTTCCACTATTTTTATCGCGTGTGGCATCTCTACTATGTTCTATAGCTGTAAGAATATTTTTTTATTAATGTGTTTTGTGTCTAGAAAAGTAATGAAAAAATTCAAGTTTACTTGTTTCCATATAACAGTCAAATTGTTTGGTTAGTTAGTTGATTGTTAGCAAATCCACAATTTGGTGTCAGCAAACAATTCAAGGGGAGAAGCAAGAAGGTTTTTACAACCTCTGTAGCAGTGCTTCTCAATTCTCGGGTTGTGACCCAAAAGAAGGTTGCTGACAACTGTAGTTGTGTAAAATTAAACTGTTTTTGTTGTGATTTGATGGTGGTTTGACTCATAGCTATACAAGACTGGGGTGACAGGAGAGAAAACTTTTTTTGGCACCAGCAATAAGCTATTCGGAAAGGATAAAGTTCCCAATTCAAAACAATTCTGATCATTGAGCAAATACAACTAAGATTTAATGTGAAGATCTTTTTGTAGTCTTCACTTGCTTTTGTACTGTAGAAAGAAATCAATCGTTTTTTCTTCGTTTTCAATCACATCATTTGTTGATAAACAAAAAAAGTCTTCATTTTTTTGTCTGCGTACATTGCGTCATCTCGGTTAAATACTACTAGATCATGATTCTGGCAATTGTTAATAAAATTTGGGCAAAAATGTATTGCCCTCCCCGCAAGTTTTTTGGGCTGGTATAGCTATGTTTTGACTGATTTCTTTATTGGGTCATAGTCTTATGCATTCTTGTGAAACAGTATGTTTAGGCCCATGTTAAATTGTCCAGTGTTCAATTCACTTTTTATGCTTGCAGTAAAGTATGAAAAAAGATTGGGTTGCCAAACTTTGTTCTCTATTTCTGTTAAACATTTGGGTTGCCACAAAAAAGTTTGAGAAGCACTGCTCTATGAGTACTCGTATAGTATGATTTGAATGTTAATGAGAAGATAAGCGATGACCCTTTGTTTTTTAAAAGGCATCTTCAAGAATACTCTGATCTCCGTCTTCAACAACTTGAATTAGATGAAGAACAACGTAGTGCTGAGAAGCAACTTCAACACACTGAAGTGGTTCTCAGTAAGCTGAGAAAAACCAATGTTTTTAATGCTACTTTCCATATATGGTAATTATTATTGATATTCGAGTTTACAGTATTTTGCTTGGTCGTGGCTTTTAGTTCTGTTTTTTTCCCGATATGCTTATTTAAATTTAGCAAAGCTCGTGCCCTTGTCTGCTACATGTTTTATTTAGCGACTTTTGAGAATTCATAGAAATATACGATACAATAAATATTATAAATCAACAGCATCTTTTTATGTCACCTTTTTTCATCCTGAAGTTAGGGATATGGCATGTTTTCTTTACTGGCAGAAATTAGCCCTTATTTGCAGTCACGCCTTCTTGCTTTTTTCATTGTTTAAACAAGTAATTTGTAGTACAGAATTTGAAGATAGCTAACCAAAAACTCATCTCTGAAATGATTTTTTTGTTAGCTAGTTGCTAGTTTTTAAAATTTATTAGTTTTGTTAGCTTTTAAAGAGATGTGTTTTTAATTTTTTTCATTGTGTCTTTTCTCGTTTTCTCCTCCATCTTACATCTTTCTGTTCTATCTCCAATCACTACTTTTTCTCTTTGAAATTCTCATTACCCTCACTCAAAGTTCTCACATGTTTCAACGAAAACAAGCCTCTTTAATCTTTGACTTTCACGAGTTTCTCTTTCAATTGTGCGCCATACCATCCTTTACAACAAATTTAACCATTGTCTTGTTGGGTTTATTTATTTATCAATGTTTTTAAAGGGTTCTATATATAATTTAGGCACCAAGGGCCGTTCGGAACTATAAACGGGTTCCGGCTGGGCCGTCTGCCAGGGATTCATGTGGAGTGGACCGAGATAAACGCCGCATGGGGACAAGTGGTTTTGCTGTTGTCGTCTCTTTCTAAGAAAATGGGGTTAAATTTCAAGCGGTACAAACTCATTCCTTTCGGAAATCACTCGTACATTGAACCGCTCGACGATAAGTCAAAGGTGCGTTGTTTGTGTAGATAGAACCGTTTCTTGTGTTAAGTTTTATTAAAAATAGAAACATTTTCCGAGCAAAATCAACTTAAACGTAATCGTTAGAACTTAGAAATAAGAATCTAACTTTTCTTTGGTCAAAGGTTTTGAATTTCTTTATTATCAAACAACGCTAATTCACCAAGTATTTTGATGTTGTTCAACTTTTCTGCAGTACTGTATATCACAACCAGTTGACACTTTAAGTACTAGTAAAAAGCAAATTTCTTGGTAAACTTCTTATCTAACTTTGATGGATGTTATCTACTGCACTTAGTTTATTTCAATGTGTTATGCGTGTGAGGATTGATGTTGTTCAGGAACTCCCGCTTTACGGATCCGGCGGAATCCGCTTCCTTTGGGACACCAAGTTCGACCAAGCCATGGTCGCATTTCTTGATTGTTTGCAACAGTTTAAAGAAGTGGTCGAAGTCGAAGGAAACGGATTCTCCCTGCCTTACAAGTAAGTGTTGTTTGATCGACTTTACTGCGAGCTCCTCTTTTTCCAGTTCCGATCAGAGTTCATTTTCACGTTGTCCATATAAAGTATCAAGGCTCGTTTCCAATACAAGCGTGGAATGAAGCATTCTCTATTTCTTTTTTTGATCTTTCCGCGCTTAAAATTTCAGCGAACGCTAACCGAAGCAAAATAGTCATAAAACAAACAAAGAACACTATATTTCATGTTTCTAGTGGAAATGAGCCGTTGAGCCCTGTACTTTATTTAAGTTGTTAATTTGGGAGTTTTTTACAAAAATGGCAGAACGAACCGTTCAACTATTCGTATTTCTTGTTTTTCAGTTAAGATATGAACCAGGGGTGACCAACCCGCGGTTCTTCGCCTTGTTTTATGCGGTTCTCACCTTTATATTTTGCATGTGTTTGGGGTGTATTAGCATTAGTTTACTTGACTAAATAATTTGTGTCAAGTCCGTTCTTAAAATGGCAAGAAAAATACAAACAAACGGAAAGATGACGTTGAACACAAAAAGTTTTTAATAAAATGGGAGTGCTTTTTTGTTGAACGTAATGGCAAAATATTCTGTCTTACACTGTATGTCAAGCGTCATTAGCCTATTTTAAAACTTCAAATTTTGAACGCCTTCTCAAATCGCTCCATGTTGACAACAACCGGGAATTTTTGAAAGGGAGTGAACTTCGCTAGCACAAGTTGATCGACTTTAAAAGTCCTGCAGAAAAACAGATTAGGTTTTTTCAAACTTTTTTCTAAAATAAAAAACGCAATTGCAAATTATTTTTGTAAATTTGGTTGAATTCAGAGTTTATTTGTGAGAACATTGCACACAATGTTCATTGTTCAAAGAAAATTACCCTGTTGTGTGTGACATTTCTATAAATCTGGCCAAGCAAAGTTATTTGTGAATGTAATTCATCTGTGTATCTGTGTGGCTGTAGCTTGTGTGTTATGTGAATAATGTGGCTCTTTGCGGTGACACAGTAAGAAATGTGGCTCTTGGTCTTTGACTGTTTGACCACCCCTGGTGTAAAGCTTCTTAATAAAATTTAAAAACTCTATTGTATAGAGATGGATAAGTAAGCTCGCTATAGCCAAAGCATACTGTTACGGTTCATAGTGTGGCTAGCCAGTGGTCGCTATGACATCAAGTTTGAAAACGACTTCAAAATATCAATAACAGCAGTTCATTGTATAAAATTTAATTGTACTCCATACTCTTCATAATGCTTAATTACTTTCTGTGCGTAACCAATATCTGCAATATTAATTCAAAAAAATTTTTGTGCGAAACAGTTTTCGTGATTTACCTGAATGTTTTTAGAATGTCAAAAGGAAAGATCGAAGACACAGGAGGAACTGGAGCGTCCTTCTCCATAAAAATGCAATTTAACTCCGAGGAACAATGGACAAAAGCGTTGAAGTTTATGTTAACCAACCTGAAATGGGGTCTAGCTTGGGTTTCTTCTCAATTTGTTGCCCCATCTTAAGTCCCACGTTAGATTGCGCGGTCTAGGGATAAATTCAAAGTGAAATGCATAAGTTATTTTATAATCTTGTTTGTGCAATTTCAATGGCTGAGATTGCGTTATTAACAACTATTTTTATTTATTTATTTTTTTGATTTTTTATTGTTTACATACAATTTAAAAATTTCCCCACAACACACAAAAACCAATTACATTTATGTTTGCAAGTGTTAACTTTAGCTTGTCGAAGTTTTTCTAAGTGACATAGGTTGGCCATATTTTGAAAGTCATGAATCGGAACGTTTGTTAAAAGAAAAAAAGTTTGCCCCTCAAAAGTAGTGATCTCTACACTTTAAATCTGTCTCGGATTTCTTGATTTTTCTTTCTAAAAAAACGAAAAATCTTCACTTAAAATAGTAAATTCCGGGACATAATGGTTTACCGGTCATGACACCGGTACGAGGCCCTAAAAATCGGGACTGTCCCGGCTAAAACGGGACTATGGCCACCCTAACGTGACATGAATGTTAATAAGAAATTACATTAATTTGTTTGCATGTGATACTCGATCCACATCTCTGTGACGTTGAAGCTCAACTTTGAAAATATTGAGATTTTATTGCTTGATTCTTGGCAGTTTACAAGATGGTTCTGACTCAGACTATGTTTAAACTAATTTGGTTTTAAGCATTTGCTAAAAATTGTTAAATGTAAACCAATGTTTTTGTTGATCAAGCTAACTCTATATAGTCTGTCATTCTCATACAGCACGCACCTGGTTATTGTTACGTTGAACAATATTTCAAGTCGGATTGTGATTTTTGTTATGTCATAATAAATTAATAATTCCATCATGTATTTTAATCAACTCGATCATGGACAGGCTGCAATTGAATTTGGAGAGCTGGGGTTACGAAACTTTAAAAGCCCCAACTACTGTAATGAATAATATTAACGACTGCCGACCGGTTATACTCTCCGAACAAACTAAAAATTGTTTAGTGCTGTCGAATGATCAAAGAAGTGGCTTTCACTTAATCAGTTACCCAAAAATTGATTTCTTGTCTATAAAATTTATGTAAAGACCCAAAAAAGTTATTCAGTCTTCATTTCAATATAATAATTGCTGTGTTTAAGACATCGATTGAAAAAAACAAGCCACAGCATTCGGTGGGCCGGACAAATGGACCAGGGCCGGATCTGATTCGACACCCTTTGGTTCCTCTGTTATAGAGCAACTTGGGCTAGCTGGAAAGCTACTTCAATGGATGGCGTTTTTAAATTTCACAGCACACTCATTGAAGAATCGTTGAAAGATTTGCATAAAATTTGTTGGATAAGCATTACTTCTGTTGTTCAACTCAATTTCTTGATCTACTTGTTCAGTTGTCTTAGTGATTTACAGCCCGGGTTTGGCAGTTTCTTAAAGCTTTTTTTATGCATGGTTCTAAATTGTAAACACGTTATCGTTATTTACGTTTACATTCGAATATTTTTAAGCAAGCAGTTCAAAAACTTTCGAAATCAAAAAATATTTTTTTAAATTAAAAACCTGCAAAAAACTTCCACCACCCTGACGCCATTAAAACTCATAAAATAAAAAAGTTAATTAGTAAAATGGAACTACGTCACAAATAATATTATATTAACAATTGCACATTAAATTTTTTATATAGAGGACACTTACGTTTCTTACCTGCTGCAAGCAACCTTTAGATAATCGAAAAATAAAAAACAGTAGACTCCGCTTATTATAGCAACCTTGGGACCAGACGATTTTGGTCATGATATCCGATGGTTGCAATACATATTTTTTCATCTCTATATTTATCCTCCTGACTCACAGGAAAGCAATGGAGACGGTAATAGGTAGGGCAAGCCCAATGGCGTACTGAGAATTTTTGAAAGGGAAATACAACCACAATCAAATATAGTGGAAAAAAATTTTGTGAATAAGTGGGAAATTAAAAAAAAAAGTCTTCACTTGGAATCTGTCCTAATTTCTCGATTTTTGTTGCAAAAATTCGGTGATTTCTAAAAATTTTTTCCACTTGTAATCTGTCCCTGATTTCTTGTATTAGTGATCGCGAAGGAGGTGGCCATGGCACAATGCGCTGCTGAGCAAGCAATTACCTCGACCTGCTTCCGGAGATGATAAGATATTGCTGTCCGGTAAACGAAGTTACAGTACAGTACTAAATAACCACATCAGGATTGCCTTATGTTAGATTTATCTGAATAAGATCTTATCTTGGTCCCTTTTTGCACCACAAGACGCAAAAATCCACGTTTCACATTCAGCATATCCGCTGCTTTTCTCTCACTCATTTTGGGCAGCTTCTTGTATTGCTCCAGAAATTCCAGCTTTTCAGCTGCAGTAGCATTTATCCAAGCTCAATAACAGGTTGCTTTGGAAAAGAAATTTTCTAAATGATTATTTTCTCGGTTTCAAATGAATGTTTTGTCGGTTATATATTATAATATAAATTCAGCTGTGACAAATTAAGTTGCACAATTGAGAATTTTGAGAATGAGAGTTGGATTATTTTAGAACAAAGAAAACAATCGGATAATGAAGTCCATTGTTTGCTGATACATTTGAGATGTTCTAAATTGAAAGCTTAGTTGACTTAATGCTTTTTTTTATTTTATTTTTATCTCTATATTTATCCTCCTGACTCGCAGGAAAGCGACGGAGGCGCTATACATAGGGTAAGCAATTACCCCGACCTGCTTCCGGAGATGCCAAGATATTGCTGTCCGCTAGTAATTTAGTAGAGATATTACTGTAATTTAGAACTGCTTGTCAAGACCGCCAAGCAGGGGAAAGTACCGTAAAGTGTCTTTCCCAAGAACACACCAGAATGGCGCAAGAGGGTTTTGAACCGAGACCATGCTGATCATCAGTCCGGTGCGTTAACCACTCGACCACGCTGCAAACAATTGGATTATGACGTGAACTGTCTTTTTGCACAATCGAGAATTCAAGTATGGCGCAATTGAAACGAAAAGGTGCTGAGAAAAAAACTAGAAAAAGCTTAAAAAATTGGTGACAAAGTCCTAAGACTGGTCATAATAAACAGAGTATTTTATATGGCAAAATTTGGGACCGCGGAAAAATGATTCTATAAAGTGGGTGGTTGTAATAAGCGGAGTCCATTGTATTTGTTTTGTTTTTGCCGCGATAGTCAGTACTAACAATAGTAAATACGCGCTTTTTATTACAAATCATTGTGACTGTACTCTTCAAGAAATCAAATTAAACGGTTATGAAGCAGTGCTGTATTTCTTTATTTAAATTTAACGTTTTTGGAAAAAAATTAAGCAGACCAATCCACTTTACGAATCTAAAGAATTCCAAATCGGTGTAGAATGCTTCTGCGGTAATATAATCAAGCAGGTCAGATGTCTAATTAAGTGGTGATTCCTTCGTGTTCAAGGTTAGATAGATTATAAAAGTGAATAAAATGACTACGATAAATAAAGCGTCCTGGAGGCATGAATGAATTATCATAATTCATTTTATTTTTGGCGTTCTCGTCAAGCAAGCGGATAATTTCATTGATTTGTGTTCGATTCAACCAGTTTTTTACCTCGCTTTCAAAAGATTCAAACTTAACCAGGGCGATAGGTGTGTTAAGCCAATCTTTGTCGACATAATCCGACCATTGTTTTTTTTTAGTAGAGTTTAGTTCTCTCATTACTTGGTCGTTGTAATTGGCGTCATATACTTCCCAATACTCCTTATTGGCTATTTCGTTTCCGTATAACTCAGAACTGGAGTTATTTTTTGTGTTGGTTCTTTCTTCTGAATGCAGGTCTTCATTGTCATTTGAATGATTCGTTGCTGCTAATTCAATGATGCTGTTTTCTGTAAGTGTTCTTTTCAAATATGCAAGGTAAGAAACATTAAACGAACTCATGGTTGCATCAGAGTCATTTTCACCCTGGCCTTTATCGGTGTTATGTATACCATGTAATATGCTCGGGAGGGACAAAGAATAATTGCTTTGGTTGTTGCGACTCCGTTCATTAAAAATCTCCGCAGCCATTTTATTGATTTGGTTTATATCACTGTTCCACGAGCCGTTGCCTACAATTTTCTCGTCCTCCTCTTCAATGAAACCGTAATCAACTTTCGTATTGTGCTCACTGCTTTCGCTGTAAGCGTCGTTGAAATCGAAGAAATCGTACATGTCGTCGTACAAGTAGCTGGTCTTTGGTGGTTCGCTGCCATATGGCGGAAACGCTCCATTCAACTCAGAAGTATTTAACAGGTTTTCTTTTATTGAACTTGATGCTTCATGGTTGAGCGAATTAACGTCGTCCATTTGTAACTTTACTGGGAATTGAAAAAAGTTATCTTGACCTCCTACCCTTGGTACATGCATCAATGATAGAAACGGATTTTCTATTCTTCTATCAGTGATTATTTCGAACAATTCCTGTAAAATTAGGTAGATATTTAAAAGCATATAACTAGCTGTAATAGAGAAAAACATTTGGAGGGAAACAGTTTTGCCCAATTGTTTTGACAAATAATTGCCTAAATTATGATTTCTTTGCATCAGTCCACGGAGATATCTAAATAGTACTAAGATTTAAATTTAAGACTTTTAATTTTTTTTTTTTTTTTGTTCACTTTGCCTTTATGCAGTTGTAAAAGAAAAAAACTTAGATTTGCAAAACATAAAATGTTTTAGTTTTGTCCCCAAAACCTTTTTTTCAAGACGAAAAAAATCTTTACCTTAAGTGTTAGATATTTTCACTTACTAATCTAAATCGTAGAATGATTAGGCTCAAAAAATTGGGTGAAAGTAAATTCCTCTTTCCAAAAACGTACATGTGCTGTCCCATGTCCTAAAATTTAATTTTGCCCTAATTTTTGCGTCTTGGGTGAGCACAAATTTCCCTTGCTCCCGCTTTGTACGACTACTGCATATAGCCAACAATCAAAAGAATTAACTTGCTTGAGAAGAGCAGCTAAAGTTAAGAAACGAAAGAGTTTCCAAATTCACTCCCGACCACCGAGAAGGATACGAACATGAACTTTTTCCTGGCCTTTGTTCCTCCCAAACGTCAGCGTCGTTAAGTTCTTCACTATAAAAAGAATATCTTTTTGAATATAGTACGTAATTATTTCTATAAAAAATTGTTAATTAACCACCAAATACTCAGACTGGCTAGCGCATATCAGGAGCAGAGATTAATTTAAAAATGAAGAAAATTTGCCCCAAGCTTTCCATTGCATGAGAAAAGCAATTTTTTTGATTCCAGTCCCAATTTTCTTTTTAACAAGCTCATCGCAAACCCCTTAGCATAATTGATGATTAAAAAGCAGTTATCGTAAATGATGACCAAAAAAACTTTCACTTTAAGCGGAGTCCAAAAAAGTTTATTTTTATTCCCATTTAGTTTATTTGATAACTGCAATAAGATACACCAAAAAATTGATTTATTTAAATTGAATTTTCATGTCATGCCAAATCTCCACCTAGTGGAGCCCAGGTCTTTATGTGAGGGCAACCGCGGCATACCGATGCCAGGGGTGGCCAAAACTTTTTTGGCGGGCGGGAGGCAAAATTCAAAATAAAGGCACCTTTATTATTGGATAGAACAAATTTGAGGCAATTTGAATAGGGCAAAAGAGCAAAGGGGAATTGCTTTTCCCTTCCTCCCCAGCTTCTGGTGCCCCTAGGTATGCCGCAAAAACAGCAATTTGAACATATGTACCAACTTTTTAAAATAGAAAAAAAATTTTTGGTTGATTAGATAGAACAAGAGCTTAATTTGATTTGTACAGTTGTTAGGCCAGGACTGACAAATAGTTTTGATCAGCTAAGACCTTTTTTTATCTGGAATGTCAAGAAGCAACCAAAATAGACCAAATTTTTTCTTTATGTGTAATTATGACTTTTTTGTGTTCACTTGATTTCCAAGCTCGCTTAGTACTCGATATGCATTTCTTTTGAACGAAGATTAAAAAAGATCTTTACTTAGGCCGAAGAGTGAGCAAAATTTTTGAAGGTTTTTAACTGTGCCGTGAGCGTAAAAAGATTGCAAAGCACTGCCTTAGGGCGAAGCAGACATTTTTCAAAAAAGTGTTTAATTTTTCCGATATCTCTGCAAAGTGGAGAAGTTTAATTTCACATATTTATTAAATGACTCAATGGCCTGAATTTCGGTTTAATGCAAAAAAATTTATTATCGTTGTGCGCGTCGACATTTGCCATCATTATCTTTTTGTTTTTCTGACCCCAAAACAGTGTCGGAAATGTTGAACTAAGAGCGACCGTTAAGCGATTAACACCGACAGTGTCTTTATGTTCAATCTTTATTAGGCCTACATCGTACATTATATTCAAGTTTCAACCGAATATACGAGTTTTAGAACAACAGGTCTGTTATAATCACTTTTCTTGCTTGTTTGTAAAACACCTAAACGTAAAATCTTGTGGAATTCCTCTCAACAAGAAATGTTCTCACTTTTTCATTTAATTTTTATCACTTATTACTTATGCAGGTTTAATACTTATGCCTAAGTATAAAGCAAAATAGGGAGAGCCTTTGTTTTTTCAGGACTTTAAAGGTTTGACTCGCATTTAATTAAAGGGCTTATCTTGAGCTTGCTGGCAGCATTTTTTTTCCAACAATTTTTCTTAAAAGTAACATTTTTTAAAGAAATTTTGAATCACTTTTTTCAAAAAAACTTAAAAAGTCTAACATTTAAAGTAACCAAAAAATAAAACCTTATTTTTTCAAACGTATAGGTCTCAGCCTGTTACAGTAAATTCTTCGCGGTCTTAAACTCCGTGTGGCTGTCTCCGGAAATGTACGCGTCCTTGATTTGATTTGAATTAAATTTGTATTAAGATATAAAAACAATGCGAAATAAGACGAACTAAATTGGACGGGTAAATAAGATAGACCAAATAATAAGGTCGGACGAAATTAAGATGTACGGACGTTATGGACGAAATAAGATGGTCAGACGAAATAAGCTGGATGGACGAAAATAAGACTAATCGGACGTAATAATCTGGTCGGACGAAATAATACAGTCGGACGATTTGGATGATTGGACGAAATAATACAGTCGGACGATTTTCAACTGTAGACTGACACGGAGCAGACCGACAAAACTAACAATATCGAACAGTATCTCTAACAGTATTATAAACAGCTCAAAAGCCTCAACAGCACTCCCAACGGCGTCTAACAGTATTTCAAACAGTAAATCTACGACCGCTCCACAAAGGCTGAAGTAGCAAAACTAAGCGTTTCTACACAAATTACACCCAACTTATGGAAAAAAGAAGTCAGCTCGAGGTAACAATCATTTAGCAATCGAGCGCGCTGAGATAATGGAAAATGTCGGCTCAAAGCAACAATCAATTAGCAAGCGAGCGCCGTGAAAAAATGAAGTGAATCAAATTAAATATCAAAAACAAAAATTAAGTAAATTACAGCCAGAAAATAAACCCGGGTTCGAAACTCGAGTACTTGCCGTAACACAGCCTATTTATAGGATTTTTCGATCTAATTCGTTGTTTTTGCAATCAATTTCGTTTTGCAAAAGCTTTATATATATATCTTTGTATAGGGTCACCCGATAGGGCCATACTGTATGTATATACATATAGCCTCCACAATGTACGTATATATATATATTAAATAAATTCAAGCTCTAACTTTGTTATTGAGCACTTTAGAAGAACTGATTTTCCAACAGTGTTATATATTAAATATATGTACGAGTATATATAAGTCGATAGACCTATCGGAGACCCTATATAAAGAGCCAATATTATGGAGACCTAATACGGAGACCGTATAGGGTCTTTATAATTAGGTCTCCACAATATATATAGTCTCCATAATTAGGTCTCCATAATATTGGCTCTTCATGTAGTTCTCCGATAGATCTGTACACCTGTAAGTATATATTATATATATATATATATATAATAATAAAAGTGGCAAGACTGTCAGTAAAGAGCTCAATGAAAACTCAGAGCATTAAATTAAATTACAGAAGCCACAAAAGAGATTTTTATTAAAACCTCAACAGTCTGTTTCGCCTTTTCGGCCCATCAGGAGGTGATTCTTATTCAAATAGAATGTTTTTGATTTGAATAAGATTCTATTTGAATAAGAATCACCTCCTGATGAGCCGAAAAGGCGAAACAGACTGTTGAGGTTTTAATAAAAATCTCTTTTGTGGCTTCTGTAATTTAATTTAATATATATATATGTATATATGTATAGGCCCTATCGAGAGACCCTATGCAAAGATATATATATAAAGTTTTTGCAAAACGAAATTGAATGCAAAAAAACAATGTGATTGCAAAAACAACGAATTAGATCGAAAAATCCCATAAACCAGCGTTATTCAACCGGGTATACTGCATACCCAAGTGTATATTGGATCAAAACCAAAATATACAACTGAAAAATAGTGTACCAAGGCTATGCAGCAGGGCTACCCAACTTGTGAAGTCTTTGATTTGGCTTGCAAAGAAATTTTTATTTAAATTTTTGGTCCGCTAGAGGTTATTTGCTTTGTTTAAAAAAATATGTAATATCAAAGTGTAGATTTTTTTCTGGTTTTCAACAAATTACCCATTCAAATTTTGGTAATTAAGGAAGTTGAATAAAAATTAACAGATAAAATTAAACTGAAAGCAAAAAAAGATATTTTTTTAATGCTTCACCTATTTAAAGTTAGTGAAAAGCTGGGCAGGCCTGAACCAATTTTCTTTTTTTTTAGTTTTTGGGCACCATTATACATTATCATTTGTGAGGTAACAAAGTGGTTGAAAAACTATAAAAAGTGTACTACGTAAAAAACTTGAAAAGCATTAATTTAAAGAATTTGATCAATCTTTGAGGAAAATAAATACAAGGGTACATTGATACATGACCCCACCATCCGACAGAGAACTGAAATTTCAAAAAAATACGCAGCATTAAGACATCAATTAGCACATCTTAATGTTTAATCAACAAGTAGGTTACATTCATTTTTTTTTGATACGAGCTATTATCAAAATCTACATAGTTACAACTTTCACCTATACACATCAAAGAATAGTCTCTCTCTGAAAGGACTCCTATATTGAATTCTTCTCAAAAGCGGAATGACAGTGGCACAGCTACACAGGAGGGGGTTTCCGTACAGCCAGAGCGCGCGCAAGTTCCGCAGCCAAATACCCGGTGGAAGCTCGTGGAAGCCGCAATCTTGCAGATACAAGTATTCCAAATATTGATTGCCACTAAACAGCTGAAAATAGTTGTAATCTTAAAAATTTTGTAAGATAAAAATTTTATTGTTTGATAGAAGCGTGAAGGAAATAAGCTTTTGACCTTGGTGCTATCTTGAAGGTGCGAAGCGAAAGAATTGAAAGAGGAAAAAGAATTAAGTATTAAAACACAACAATCAGGCCAAATTAATTTGAACTGTTGAAAACTCACAAAGTAGTTTTAATAAAGGCAGAATTTTGATATGTTTGGGGAGTTAGCATGTTACGGAAGCCGTATTAAACTGTAAATTCTAAAGTACATACCATTATAATGATCTTTTTCCGACGTCTTTTATTGAGATTTTAAGAAAATTATTTTTCAATGATGAAAGCAAAAAGACATTCTTGTATCGTCATTAGCTTTGTTCATGGTGGAAAAAGCATTTTACTTTTATCAAAAGTGGGTGAAGACACAAAAAGCACTATCACTCTGGCAATAATTATCCCTTTTTTAAAACAATACCTTGTTTGGAAGTCTTGTCAGCTGGGAATTGTTGTACAACCGCAATGAATAGAGAGCAAATAATCCGCAAAAACTAGCTGGATCCAAGTGATGGAGATTATTTGATGATAAGTCCAAAGTACGAAGATCTCTTAGACTTGCAAAAGTATTTTCCGTAATATTTTGAATTTGATTGTGCGATAAATATAAGTGCTGCAACTCATGCATTTCACTGAAATCAAATCTTCGAATCACTGAAATCCGATTCCGATCGAGGAAAAGCACGTTTAAAGTTCTCGAAAGACCTTGGGGCACATGGGTAAGCTGTAACTCCCCCAAGTCCAAATTCATAAGACTTTCTTTTTCTTTGCGATAATAATGGATTGAAGTGTTTGAATTTAAGTGATATGAATCGTTCAAGACACGTTGAACAAGCTCGTTTCGACGTTTCAACCGAGCGTTGGAATGTTCTGATGGGGAGGAGCACGCTAAAACGGTCGAAATGTTTATCATAAAAACGCCGTGGTCCGGCGACAGCTCGAAGAACCGACTTGAAAACCACATTAGGTTTAGAGAAACTCTCGACACTGCCGTGCTCGTTAGGGGGTTTCCCCGCAACTGCAAGACCTTCATGGCGGTGAGATCGGCAAAAGCTTTTCGGGAAATCCAGCGAATTTTGTTCTGACTCAGGGACAAGACTCGAAGTGAACGAAACCCGGAGAAACTTCTTTCAGGAATATTCTCGACCCTGTTGTGCGATAGAAAGAGGCTCTCGAGGCTTTCGGCCAAATATCCGAAAGCAGATCTTGTCTGGTTTTTGCGCAATAATGCTGTAAGTCGATTGTGACTTAAATCAAGAACTCTCAGTCGATTTAGATTTTGAAAGGCGTTTGCAGCAATGTTTGCAATTACATTTTGCTGCAATGACAAAGTTTCAATATTGCGCCCACTTGCGGCGAAACAATTATCCGGTATTTCGCGAATTCGATTGTAAGACAAGTAGACATCTTGAAGATGTTGCGAAAAAACTTTTTGATAAGTGATGTTTCGTCTGTTGTTTATTTGAATGTCACAAGGTATTCTAGTTAAGCCAATTCGTGTGCATTGCGCTGTTGTTTGGATGTAACAGCGACATGAAACTGGACATAAGATGCCGCCTGCGTCTGATAAATTTTTTTGACTATTTGCCGAGGAGTTACTCATATTTGAAAAAGCAATTTGCCCAAAAACAAACTGGGAATTGTTTTGGCTCAAAGTTACAAGACTCTTTATTAAATTTTGAGACAAGACTTTATTTATAGTTAAAATTTTTAAAGCAGTCAAAATTACGTATGGCCAGTTCATTTTTCCAATTTTTTTCTATTTCGTAAAAAAACCAAAGACGACAAAAAGTTATAAAGTTCAACATACAATTTCAATTAAATAACTTTTTATGCAAGAAAACTAGTTCAAAACATGAAATACTTCAACAATATTATATATACACTTAAAATTAAAGAAACTTTTCTTTGCCAAACATTTTGGCCAGTATTTTCGAAATCAGTGAATTAGTTAATTATCAAACTTCAAGTGCGGATATATTTTCCTTTAAATTTTTTTAGCTTTTTTTAATTTAAAATTTGATTTTATACAATTATACTACAAAGGTGAATTAAATTTTTCATACAATGAATTAAGAAAATAAAAGTTTTCTAAATTGGCCCAATGAAATTTGATCATACAAACTCCTCAATAAAACAAAGTTTTTAACTGCTTTCAAAGCTTTTACTTCAGGAATTTCTAATCAATTTCATCAAGTCAGATTAAAGTCTTAGTGTTTATACTCCAACAAACGAAAATACGTTCCAAAAGCAACAATTATGGAAAAGTTAGTAGATTTACTTTGTGGTGCAAAGACCTTGAGTTTGTTGAAATACTTCTTAATCGTTTCAACTAATATTTACAATTATAACACAGCAATATCATCAACTAATTTATAATAAGACAAAATAAAATAGATTCAGAATTTCTTTGGCGAACAGAAAAACAATGATCTGGCGGCCAGCCGACTTCAACACTGAAAAAATCTGTGCGTATAAAATATTAAATTACCATTCGGTGTGGGAAATAAAGTGACCGTTTTTTGTAGATTAACGTTCAATTCGAGACTTTTAAAAATAATTATTATGACGTAAATCCAGCAATATTGTTTCGTAACAATTTCCGAAACCCTTACAATATTTTGAGCTTGCGTCATTTTTTACTGCTTATGACGAAAGTCAACATTCACAAATGCATGCAAGCGATAATAAGCGAGCATGCGTTAGCTGTGAGTACTGCATTAAATTTTTCATTCTGGGGGCAAACTTTGAGGGGTAAGCGCAAACTATTAAAAATTGCGGCCATCTGCTTTTGGTGAAAAGAACCAATCTGTCCTCTAGGAAGCGTTTACTTATTTTTCATTGTTTATGCTTTAGAGTAATATGACTAAGCTTTGATGTAACCCCACTTGTCAAAACTACAAAAACTTATCACTTTTTTCCCAGGAAAATAAGTTTCTTTGAGCGGGTTACGAACTTGCGGCCCACTGATTTCGAAACTATATTCATGCTTCAACTCTTCCGTCTAGTTACAGATTGTTATAGTTTAGTTTTTCTCTGTGTTACTTTTTAATGAATTTAAAAGTTGATTCAATATTACATTAATTTTCCCCGTCATTTTAAATAATATTTTCAATTTATAAATTATGCAATTGTTAAATAAATTCCATAGTATGTTGTAAAATTTACAAAAAATTTTTCCAAAAACAAAAACAAGTTTTTAGAAAAGGTTATTTTGCAGTTAGTCTTAATTTAAACTCCCTCAAAAGAATAAAACAACAAAACCAAGCAAATAAGTCCATGAAAAATTATGCAAACTTGATATATCAACTCAGGCCAGAAACTTCTGATTTTTTCAAAGTTTAAGGCAAAATAGTTTAGAAGAGAAAAATCTCAGATAATGATAAGAAATTCTGAAAAACTCAATTGTTTTTGTTGGTGCTATACTTTTTTTAAAACGTTTTAATTCTATAAAAACTATGTATTCTTTTAAGATTTTAAATTTTTATAAATATCACAAAAGTATATTTATATACGCAAATATAATAATATACGAATATAGGTTACATTTTTCGTTTCTTAGGAACCAACCTTGTTTTGTTTGACATAATCCTGTGGTGATCAAATGAAGAAGTATTTAGAAGAGTACATTGCAACCAAATGCTCTCGAGAAAAACAGGGAATGATATAGGGCTTTTATTGAAAATATTATTCGGATGCAGGACAAGAAAAATTGAAGAAAAAATTGAAAGAAGATAAATATCAACTTATTTGCCCAACAATTTCAAAAAGTACAGCTAAACTTTCCAAATCCACTTTACTCAATACGCTTTTTGCAAGTTTGCCAATGACATTTTCATATAATAAATTTATTTGTTGGAGGCAAAATTTTTTTAACAGAAACCGTCATACCTTATTGCATTCTCATTAATTAAAAGGTTTTGATTATAAACCAACATACCGAAAGCGTTAGAGAAAAACAGCAACGTTTTTACAAACCCCGATCAATCGCCTGTGCTGGAAACTCTGATGACGTCACATTTCATGCAATTTATGAAGAATTTTAAAAAATTTTGAACAGAAAATATTTTATATTAAATTATTAGATAAATTGCTTATTTTGTTAAAAAATTCAGTGGATCATTGATGAAATTTAAAAAGTTGGAGACTGATTCTCGTGTGCCAAAATCAAGAATTTGAATTGTATACATGTAAATTGTTTCTAATGTTTGCTTTAAGCGCAAACTCACGGTTTCTGGGCTTGCTTGAATAAATTTCGATTTGTTGCAGAATGAACCATAATGAGAGAAAGCTTGGATCGAATTATGTTTGTTTGATTTGTTCTTTCTTGTTTTGATATTTAAAAGCAACTTAATTTATTTTAAAATCTAATTTATTTTCTTTTTGTTTTAATCTATGAAGAAAGGCAAAACAATTTTTGTTTACTTTTTTTCGAGGGTGTTAACAAAACTATATATTTTCTGAGCAATATATTATGCCTCCTTCATTCAAGCGGCGTAGCTGCATTGTTTGCCGCCTTTGAATTTTTGTACAAAATGCCGCTCCCTTGTAACAGGGCTCACTAAGTAGTTGACTGACTATATTAAGGTTCTTAACAATAGGCTACGAATAAATACCAACTCAAAAGGTAATAAGCACTCATTACCAAAAAATACTACTAATGTAATGTATACGTACCATTAATTTTACTGTAAATAATAACTCGTTGAACTTCCACTGAAGCAAACTCATTACACCATCGAAACATAGTTTCTACAAAAAATAATTTTCAATGGACAGGATTCATAATGCATACAATCTGCTTTCTCTCTTAGTAGGTCACAAGTACAATTTTATCAATTTAAGTTCAAAAAACTTTTCTTACCGTTTTCTATAAAAACAACAACAATGATGTAAAGTATAATGGGACACAAATAATCGTGGGATAATCACGTAAACAACATTGTTTACCCATTCTAGAATATCGATCGCTTTTAAATACGTTCGAATCGATCGTTTAAACCTAGAGATTACAACTTTAACCCATGTACATTGACGTCACCCTCATATATGCTTCAAGCAGTAGGTTAATTTCATCGAATCTTTTTTTCTGTTTTACTGATTAATCGGTCCACAGCTTCCAACATTTCTCGCATTATTTTTTCTGCCGTACATAGATCTGTTATGGTGTTCGTAGAAATGATACCAGCTGTTTTACAATTTCATTCAATGGATACCAAATCTGACACAACAGTCTTTTGTCAGCGATTCGATTTAGTCACTGAAAATCTGCGAGGCTGTAATGGTTTGCGTGTGTACAACGTGTACGGCAGCGAAGGTTTGCAAAACGTCAATTAGCATTTAGGAAAATCTTATAATCGTATTCGCAATCTCATGTCCTCTCTGCAATACCTGCGAGCAGCAGCTAATGAAAAGTTTCGCAATATTTTTGTTGAAGCTAAAAAATTAATGCAAGAAATAGGAGGAGGTTAGCTGACTATGCTTCGGTTCTGTGAATCCCAGCCAAACAGAGGAAATATTCAAAATAGAGGAAATATAAAGAATACTATCGCAATAATGGTTTTATTCCGTTTCTAGACGGTATATTGGTTCAACTAGATCAACGGTGTGAGGCTCTAACAATGTCGCCCCTGCTATGGTGTTTCAAGAGCTAATGGCACGTTATCAACGTGAAGAATCAATCGGCCGTATTGGTAAAGCTGCATTGTGAAAGCTGCACAGTTGTAAAGCTGCACAGTGAAGAAATTAATCGCTCTGAAAAATTTGTTGCAGATAATTTTAACGCTGGTTCGCGCTTCAGCTGCAAGAAGATAAAACAGATAAAGAAAAATCTGATTTGGAAAATGCGCTGACAGTAGCAAAAAGATTGGTTTTTTCCTACGGTATCAGCAATGCTTCGCTTATATGGTACTCTACCTGTAATGACCAACTCAGCAGAAAGAACGTTTATCTCTCTTAAACGACTTAAAACCTATTTGAGTTCTACGTGTGGACAAGAACGTCTCAGTTCTCTGGCTTTACTTGCTTGTAATTCGACTCTAAATGTGGACGAAGCTCATACGAGTATAACCAGTAGATACACTTTTAAAAAGGAAACAATGTATTTTACTTCAATAATCTTGCTGCTGTTTGTTCAGTGTTTTCGCAGTATTTGTTATTCCTTACGTTGTCGTTTAGACAGAGTAAAATTTTTCTTTGTAGCCTTTTAACTTAAACTCGAAAGGAATATTTACAGAACTATACTCTACCACTGGCGGCTGGCTATACTGCATTAAAACCGACGAGATCCTGCAATAAGAGACACCGGAAAATTTTTTGGTGGGCGAGGCAAAATTTTAAAAAGCGCGTTTTTTTGGTCGAAAAGACACTCTTAACAAACGAAAATTTTAAGCGTAGGTATGATGGAGAGAATGTTTATTAAAAAAACTCAGTGAAGACTAAAAAATTAATAACCAAAGGTGTCCACTTTTTGGCCGCGGCGTTTTATTTACTTCACCTTCAAATACTTTTAATTTACTCAAAAAGGTGAAAAGTCTCTTTTGGAATTGAAGATCGTTTCTATTTTTCGGCCTTCATTCTGCCAACAAAGATTTACATCTCCAGTTCAAACAAATCTTTTTTTCGGTCTTCATTAATTTTCTAAACAAAATTTTTCTTCAATTTGCTAATGCCGTTGTTGAGATTGCCTTTTTAACAACAAAAGTACTTTTCCCTCTCGCTAAATTACTGTAACACCAGGTGGCTCTTTTAAAAAAGTTAGGTGACCGTTGCTTAAATTGATATTTTCAAACTTGATCGGGTTAGATTTTGGTCGATATCTTATAATTGTAGAGACAAATTGCTTCTATCTTTCGAATTTCAAAAGCAATTGCCCCTGGCCCCCACTTTCGCCGCCCCTGAATCTGTCATCTATAAAAAACAAATTATGTTAATTTAAAAGATATTAAATTTATTTCTGACTAAGCATTTTAACTAAAAAAATCTATACCAAAGAAAGCCGAGCGTTGTACTTGTTGAGCCTATGATTAGATTGAGTGAGCTGAGTTTATTGCAGCTTAAACGTAAGGCTACATTCAATCTTTCATATAAAGCATCAATGAAATGCGTTATTTTGCTTCATTTTGTGTGAAATTTTTGAGCTGAATTTAAATCGGTCGAGTCTAATTCGAAGAAAAACCGATTGGAGTGAGAGTTAGTTTTACGGAGAAACAGAGTTAGTTTGAGAGAAAGTAGTTGGTTAAAAAGAAACTACTGTAAGTTTTTCTCGAGCATCTTAACAAATTTTAAAAAATTCAAAAAAGTTTGGGCCCGCGAGAACAACTTGCGCGACGTTTTTTTTCTTTTTACCTCTTAGAGCAACTACTTTTGTTTCTTTAGTACTCTCACTCCAATTGATTTTTTTCGAACGGCTCAAGAAGTTGCCAATTTAAAATTTAAAAAAAGTTTTTTTTAAAAACTCAACAAAACTTAAATTTAATAAAAGAAAAGTGAAAAAAATTATTAAAATTATAAATTTTTAAAACGTTGCTGACAATATTAAAAATTACTGCACAGATATCTGGGGATGCTGCAGCTCTGCAGCTCCTGTAAACGAGCCGCCACTGTGCTCTACCACGTAATAAGTTAATCTTAAAATTTTTCCGTCTTGCTTTTGCAATAAGTTAAAACTTAAAATTAGTAATAAGTTAAAAATGGAAATTAGTAATAGTTAAAACGTAATAAGTTAAAACTTGAAATTTTTCCGTCTTGCTTTTGGATTGCGAACTGCTGGATAACTTTTCTAAAGTCTAAATTTTAGCTCGTTCATTTTTTATCGATAGCAGAGCCAAACAGCTAAGTCTCTCTTGGTACATGGAGCTTCGAAGAAAGTTTTTGTTCAATTTGAGTTTAGAAAAAAACCTTTCTGCCGTAGCAACTGTTACAGGTACTGTCGTATACATCATGTATGCCGTACAAACGTCAGGATAAGTTGTGGCGAGTGATGCATTTTCAACAATCAAAAAAGAAGCTATTTCTGTAGCAGATTTTAAATGGGCAATCTTTTCTCTAAAGGACGTTTTGATGGAGAGCATTTGGCTAGGAAACAACGGAGAGACGTTATCAGAAAATTTGTTTAAAAATTTTCTTGTTTCAACCTCAAGATCCAGATAAGAAGCATGTGATAGAAAACTTGGTTCCAAAACTTGATATGCCGTCACCACTAATTTCATTCCTGCAAAGCGATTAATTAGTGTTGATTCTATCCAAACTTGTAAGGTTTATTATGGTTTCTATTGTTGACCTAATAACTCTTATCCACACCAAGATTCAGCATCATCAATTTTATTATAGATATTATTGAGTTACCCCTAAAGTAATTAATTACAATGTTTAATTAATTACTTATTTACTTCATAAAAACATTTCTCATAATAACCCTTTATAAGAATGAAGATTATTAACGATTATGATTAAATAATAAAGTTATACATGTTTTCTATCTTATTTTGATTACCACGCCACAGAACATAGATTATTTACAACGATTCGTGCAATATTATTCAATTAATGAAAGATCTCAATATTTAACAATTAGTTGGCAAGAAAGTATGTCCATCATCGGAAGAAACACAGTTACACAAAATCGCTTCTTAGGATTGCTTAATGTATTCCTTCGGATATTTCATTGAAGTAGGCTTTTGTTTTCTTTGCTCTTTTGTTTAAAAACTGTCTTGGCAAACCCCATGTAGACGCAATTGTGGAAGCATTGTTTAGTACTGCGTCAAAACTGTTTCTGAGTTCAGCAATGTCTTCAGCAACAGTTTGCAGAACTTTATAGGCAAAAATTAAGTCAATTGTTTTACACTGCATAGCTTTCAAAGGAATGTTGACGATCTGCAAAATCTTGCATTGCACAACCAGCATGCATACAAAGTCAAAGTTTTCTATCTGTTTCTTTATTGCCATAGCTTTATCTCTTTCCTTTGGCTTCGTGCTGGTAAGTATTATGTGAGTCAAGCATTTCATAACGTTACAAAATCTTTCCTTCAAAGCATAGACAGCATCATATTGACCAGATCACCGATTTGGATTTAACGCTTTTAAAGTAGGATTTGAGTAATAACAATCATGGACATTCTGATGCTTTTGCCACCGCACAATACTATGTCCGAAAAAATTATATACCGACTCAATGGTGTCGTAAAATTGACGGGTCTCGGTCACGGCTTCCATGGCATCTTTTAATATCAAATTTAAATTGTGCAAAGCACAATTCACGCGGTAAGCATGTGGAGCCACATCTTGGATCTTTTTGTGCAAGCGGGAGTACTTCCCGCTTATCACTGCAGCGCCATCATATCCTTGTCTACGGCAGTTTTTTATGTCAAGTCCCTTCTGCTGAATGGAATTCGTTATCAGTTTATGCAATCTAATAGCATATGAATCCTCAACTTTGATAAATGAGTTAAACGTTTCAACAACTTTCATTTCTGATGACGTTCCATCATCGTGGTAATCGATTTTGATGTAACGAAATGCTTCATTTAACTGATCTTTTTTGCTGACATCTTGAGTGGTATCAAGAATAATGGCAAAAAAAGGAGCGCTTTGTAGTTCGCTTTTTTATATCACGGAGAACTTCTTCAGTTATTACTGATATTAGTTCAATTTATATAAAAGGACATAAATATTTTGGAGAACCATTAGGTGGTTGTAAAAGTTTGTCAAAAACAGTGTCGTATTTGGCAAAAAGCTGTATGATAGAGAGAAAATAGCCCTTGTTATCCTTCGAAAGTTCTTCACTGGATCCGCAAAAAGGTAAGTTGCACTTTGCCAACATCAACGTAACATTCACTAGTCTTTTCAAGACGTTTTGCCAAAAGTTTGTTTTTTTCCAGCAAAGACTCGTGTAACGCTTCTTCTATTGTCCCCCTGTTTCTCCATTGCTCATATAGGACACACGTCTCCACATGATGTGTGGAGCTTTCATGGCTTCGAATTCGCTGCAATAAATGCCTCCAGTCATTTAAACCTGTTGTAACGCAAGGGTTTTGAAGTGCGTAAGAAGTCATTTTTAGATCAAGAGAGACATTTTTATGAGAAAATAACTAGCAGGGCTGGCAGTAAACACAGTCCATGTTTGATAAATAACATAACCAATATCTTCGTAGTTTTAGACTTGATTGTGTTACATAATGGTAATAATTTGTTGAAAATAAACAACCGCTTTGGAGCGGATCTTTAGGGAAAGATCCTTCAGGTTGTTTGGCACCTGCTGCAATAATTGCTTCCTTGATCTCTGAGTTTACAATAATGATGGGAAAGTCGTCATTCTTGCTTGCATCTGATCTATCTTTAGTAGTATCGACCAATGCCTGTTCGGGGGTGCTTAAATCTAACCCATGAAGGTCTGGGGAAGCTAAATCCCGGTGGCGTTGGCCTAACATCTCTAATGAATGTATGGGGTCGAGAGGTGTTCTATCGCCACTCCTTCTTCTTCTCCTCCTTTCGGCCTTTCCCGTTAGTCAGGGGTGGCCACAGCGTATCATCATTCTCCACATCATATCGCCACTCCATATTCCATTTATATTCCGCCCATCGTGATAAACTAATGCTTAAAATCTTTATTCATGCTCTTCTGGTAAAATCTGAGTTAAATTGCTGTTAATTCTTTATTAAAAAGTAAAAACAATAACAAAAACTCAACGTTTCGGTGTACTATGTTTCAGTAAACCTTCATCAGGAGATTAAGCAAAACACAAATATCATTCAAAATAAAACCATAGTGGCGCGAAAAAAGGAAAAAATATTTAAAATACATTATTGATTTAAAACGACATCTAACGGATTCAGAATTTTAAATTATAATAAGCATTTGGATAGAAACAATTGGTTTTATCATTAAAAGCATCATTATTAAAATGAATAAAAAAGGACTCCAAAAATCTTCTTTTTATATAATCTGCTTCTTTTGCCAAAATTTTTGAATTATTCCAATTCATATGATGCTTTTCCGAATATACATGTTTTACTAGAGCAGATTTGTTGTTTATATCATTATTTTCTAATCGTGCTAAATTTTTTGAATTCACATCCCGCATGTGTTCTTTGCATCTTGTAAGAAATGCCCTACCAGTTTCACCAATATACAGTAATTTTTTTTCCTTTTTTCGCGCCACTATGGTTTTATTTTGAATGATATTTGTGTTTTGCTTAATCTCCTGATGAAGGTTTACTGAAACATAGTACACCGAAACGTTGAGTTTTTGTTATTGTTTTTACTTTTTAATAAAGAATTAACAGCAATTTAACTCAGATTTTACCAGAAGAGCATGAATAAAGATTTTAATAATATACCTGGTATCAAGAAAAGCCAAACTAATGCTTATCTGGGAGGGCTTGTTCAGCAGTTTCAATGGAGCTGGCATAAATGGATATCTTGATTTAACTTGCCGCAGCTGTCCACCAAGTGCAGACAGGAGCCTTTCATAAAAGAGTTGTTTTGGCTCCTGAGCGCGGCGAGCTAGAGACAGTAGGGATTTTTGGCGGCAACGTTCAGCTGGTTGGACGCCTGCTAATTAAAAATGTTGTCCGTTGGTGTAGGAAGCAGGCATTCGGTCAGTATGCGCGAGGCATTGTCAAAGGTTTGTTAATAAGCCGAGTATGAGCGCTGCCACAAAAAAAGTAGGATTCATTTGAAAAAAAAAGAAGCAAAAGAGAGTCGATAACTTCTAAGAAGTAGTGTTTTCTAAAAAAAGGTCTCGGAACAATGGACTAATGTTTTTCAAAAAATTTTGCGGCACACTTGGAGATCACGCGTGGCACACCGGTTGCGAAACACTGCTATATGTGATTACACTGTTTACCTCCAATGTTTGCTTAATACAAAAAGCAAGAATCAGTTTAATACGGCCATACGAATAATAGCATGTATAATGAGCGTCGTCATCGGTGAGCCAAGAATAGCAGTAATTTCAAAAAACTAAACAGCACCTGAGTTGTTATTATATCTTCTTGTGCATAGCCAGGTTGTCGAGATCGGTCTCAGAAGCTCATCAAGCAAGCTGAAGGGACGTGTTTGTGTATAAGGTGATATGACGAATTTAAACTGCTTGCTAACACCACCATGCAGATAGAAAAGTAACCGTAAAGTGTTTTTTCAAAAGAAACAACACGATGACGACGGCAGGTTTTGAAGATGTCGATCGCGTTCGCGTCGATACGGCGCTCCATCCTGCTCTGCCATGCGGTTAGTTGTTTTACTGACTATTTTACAAAGTTTTCGCAGTGATGATTTTAGAATAATGTTGTTGACAAAGTAAACTAAATATATTTTGTTGTGCAAATATGCAATATTTTGGTTAATTTTGTCTTATTTTTTATATGATTTGATCTTTAAATGACCTTCAAATAGTATTGTAGAAGGTTAAAATTTATGATAAATGAATTCATGGTCCTTTAAAACCCCCTAGGAGACTGTAAAATGAAGATTCTATCATTTTATTTCACGAAATATCAAAAATCAAAACGAAAAATCCAAGTTTCAACGTTGGACCCAAGTTTCCGATACCGAGCATAGAAGATATAGTCCTTATATTTAAGAGGTCTATGAAAGAATTTGAAAACCAATATTATCATTCACTGTGCACCGCGATTTGCCATAAACATAAGTTTGTTTGCATTTTATCTGCAACTTCAAAGAGACAAATAGTATTCTATAAAAACCGCTAACTTAGTCGTCTATGCTTTGCTACCGTCTTATTTTCTACGACGATCCCACCGTCCTTGAATTTGTCCACAATATCGAATGGGTAGTAATGCGCCCGCCCACTCCCTCAAAAAAGTTGGCTTAAGTCCAAGTATTGTGCTTAATTGTTAATCTCTTACTTCACAAAATAATATTACTTAAAAATATATTACATGTATGATTTTTATTTTTCGGCCACATTATCATAAATATAAATTTTATTTAGATATTTAGCCACTGTCAAACAAACATAAAAAAAAGAGACACAAGGTGGAACAAAAAAATCTTATAGGATATTTTAAAAAGAAAACTACACAAAAAGAATCTTAGCCACGATAATGTATTGAAAATGATATTGAGTAATAGTTCACAAAAAATAGCAGAAGTAACTTGAACAAGATTCAAACTCATGATCTAACAAAACTTGATTGCAATTAAGTTTTTGCAGCAAAAAATAGACTTTTAACTAAGTTTACAATCAACGTTATGCTATGTTTTGTCAGAAAAGCCCATTCCATTCTGTATGGTGCTAAATACAATTTTGAATACAACATTAAAAAATTTGCTTTTGTTTAACCGATGACGTATAAAATCAAAGAAAGATAAATATTTCAGTTAAAAATATTATGTTATAACTGCTGATCGCTCTTCAAACAAATCATAATCAAATTCAGCTAAACAATTAAAAACAACAAAAAGAGCCCCATTATTTCTATCGTTCCTCTTTTCACACAATGGATTTATAACTGCTGTGCTGAAAGAAGTTGTGTACATCACATGAACGTGAAGTGACGTTGCGTGAAAAAGGGAATGCTTTTTGTCTACAACAATAATTCATCGGAAAGGTTAACGCTATATTTCAACGCCATTTCTATTGAAAAGCTTTAGAATAGAAACAAAAACAGAACAATAGCGAGATGATTTTTAGCGTTTTGTAAAATACCAGATTGAAAACAGTAACGGTAACTAAATTTTTTTAAAGCCTGTTGGTTAATGTTTGATTTTATTGTCTGGATATTGAAAGTAATTAGTGAGAAGTGTTTGCACGAATCATTAAAGATTCATTAATTGTAATGCCATAGTGTTGTTGTTTTTCAATTCTATGATTTCGATAATGAGCATTAAAAAAAGGTTGGTTAGAAATTGGTTTCGATTTACAAAACATTGAGAAAAATAACCATTTGATTCGATTCTAAAATTGTATATTAAAAAATATTACCATATTCTGGTTGGTTTGCTTAAAAATTGTTTATTAACCAAAAGGAGCGATTTTTATACTTTGAATCTTATAATGATTTTTGTGATTGACTGTTGTTGTCTTTTAAATTTTATTGGTTATATTTTTGAGCCCTAAGTTCACCGTAAAAATGTTGTTTGGAGGAAGGCTTGTTTGTCTCCAAATGGTATATAGCCACGTCCATATATATAGCAAGCATCACCGAAATCCTAATCATTTACCGTGGGACACAGGAACACTGTTGCAAAATTTCACACGATAATCATTATGGGAAGCGGACACGATTGATAAAATAAAAGCATAGACTCGAACATAAGGCAAGCACGCTGCAATCACGCATTTGGCATATACGAATCACGACAGGCTCAGTGTAATAATTATCAAAGAACCATAAACATCTTATCGTTAAAGTTAAAAAAACAAATTTTAACTACTTTATTATTATAAACTAATGAAAAAGTCATGGATGCTTTTTTAGTGATATAAATATTTTTGGTGATACAATAATTGAGATAGAGGCAAAGCTTTTGTTGCAACAATTAAGATTAAACAAAAATGACAAAAATTTTATTTCTTTCCTCAGAGAAAGGTTTATTTCTAGTCTAAAATACTAATAGCAAGAGAAACATCAGATCGACATTAGCAGATTAAAAAGAAGGTAATGAAATTGTTTACCAAATGTATTACTACGAGGTAATGGCAACGAGCTTTAAGCAGTTGCTACTGCGTACGATTTAATGTTTGTAAAGATGTTGGTTAAAGTTGACCGACAAAATGTCATCTGAGATGATTATCTTGTTGGTTTTCGGTAAATTAAAATAATTAATAATATCAACTTATTAAGCTACCACAACGATATATGGAGTCAAAGTTCTTAAAACTGATTCTTTAAGGTGATGTTTGGTTCAATGCTTTTGTTAAATTTGAATAAGTTTTTTGTCCCAACTAAAATTTGTGCTACCCTATCTTAATTATATAGAAAGCTCTGAGATGAAGTAACGGCAAGAAATGGTTTAATTAGGAAAAGTAATCATTTATTTATCGATTTAAAGTAATTTCCTTCTCGGAGAAGCTCGGAACGTATTCCGTAATTGAAATAGCTTTAATTGATGACAACTATTCGATCAACGGTAGCGCCTGATATAGATCTGTTTCGTCAGAACTCAAACAATGCGCTTGTATTTACTTTTAGCGACGATTAATTTATGGGTTAATGCGTACTAAACACATTCTTAAGAAACAGTTGTTGATCATCTGCCCTGGAAATGGGGCGTTTTAACGATCATCTTTACAGATATGCTTTAACTTAGTTTTCTGATGTGGTCAAAAGAACTGCATTGAAACTTTTTTTCGCAAAGCAAAAAGAGTTAGTCACGGTCGTACAACGAAGGACCTTTTTATTTTTGAGACCGTTGTTATGAAATTCGAGGAATTGTTGCAAGTCAGTAAAACGCCGTTTATCTTTTTTTTTACGTTAGTAGGAGAATATTGTCTTAGTTTTTCTAAAGAGTTGTAAGAAGCCCTCCTCTTAGAGACGAGCCTCTCAAATCACGAAATCGCATTTGAACGCTTTCCTCAAATTTTTCCTTTAAAACCCGATTTAATCGCTTTTCCTGGCCACTGTTGCTCGAGAAACGGCAAAACATCTTTTTTAACGTAACACATTCTTTAACTAGAAAAATCGATTTTGTCCGACGTACCGTATGATGTACGAGCCTTCGTTATTTCTACGTCATTTCACAATCCTAATATAAAAGATATGAAACATCCTATCGACTTAATTGTTTATGGAATTTTCAAACCACAGAATTGTTGAAGCGATTATTTTTCTTGAAATATTATTCAACTTTTCAAGTAAAAATCTTGATGAAACGCGAAGTAAATTGAGGTAAATTTTTCTTTGTTATATTGAATAAAAAAATTATATTAAAAATCGACACTCAGAAAATGCTTGCAAAAAATCATATTATTTGATATAAAATCTTTTTGTTTATATAAAATAGAAACATTTTTATATTATTTTCCTGAAGTTTTTAGGTTACATGTAAACAATATCTTGGTCTCTTGTTTTTGTTTTTTAAAACTGAATTTAATTTTTAATTAATAAGCCAAAAACATAGATGAAGTCATCAAAGGAGCCGGTGATACAGATAATGTAGTGATCTTTATCTCAAGACACGACGTGTTAAAGCAAAAAGAATCTCATGACGATATTGGCATTGAGTTATATGTAAAGCCATTTTTTGTTTGAACCTAAAAAAAATTTTTTTTTTGCAAAATTTTAACTTAATTTGACTTAACAATTTTGGCAGTCATGAAAGTTTCTATACACGAATTTTAATTAAAATAAAACGGTAATTCATATGAGTTTAGAAAAGTATAATTGTATTTTTTTGTCATAAGTGAGATAAAAATCTTTTTGTGCAAAAGTAATTCACGCTTACAAACACGATTTAAAAGCGTTCTTCCGCATAACAATTAACGTATAAAAACTTTAACGTGCATTCAGCAAATTAATTTCATGCATTAGCAATTAAGATTTCAATACAAATGTTTTTATAACAAACACCCACAAACAGACTAATTTTTGTTACAATCACATACATATAACCACTGATCGAGTGACCAAGGGCGCCGTAATTGTGATCGACATATTCTCGGTTTAAAACCTACTTTCGCCATTCTGTGTATCCTTTGGAAAGACACTTTACACACTTTCCCGTGCTTGGCAATCTTGGTAAGTAGTTCTAAGTTTTAGTCATATCTTTATAAAAACTAAATAAAAATTTTCAACCTAACAACAATATTTCGGCATCTCCTGAAGCAGGTCGAGGTAATTGCTTGCCTTCTGTATAACGCTTCGGTCGTTTTTCTGCGAGTCGGGAGGATAAATATAAAGATGAAAAAACTCAGACGTCGAGACCGAGACTGAGACCGGAAAATTTTGGGTCCCTCACAGGTTTTATTGGCTTTGGGATCGCGACTACAAGCGCTCTTCTCCAGATCTTGGGAATTTTGAGTCGGCGCAAACAGGAAAAGAAGAAATCACGTAACCAGGACTTCAAAGCAGTTCCAGGATGGAGTATAAGCTCTAGGCAGATAGAATCAGGACCCAAAGCTTTACCTGGTTTTAATGTTGAAGGGCAGCAGCAAATTCTCTCTGTGAAAAAGTGTCAGAGATATTTACTGGGTGTAGTGTTGTGGCCCTCCAAAAGTCAGACACTTCTTGAGAGACAGGTCGAGATGACTTGCGTTCAACAGCCTCGTATTTCCCATTTTTAACCAGCTGAGATGCAATAGCATCAGCTGAAACGGGACAGTGACGAGGAGAGTGTCGTGACCTACCAGTAAGGTTGTTCAAAATACTTCATGCTTTTCGACTAAAGTATGAGAAGTCAATGCTCCGAACTGCCTCGGACCATCGATTTCTGCTTCCAGTCAAGCTTGGCAAGCAGAGCTGTAGCAGCCAAACTTGAGTCGTCTCCCTGAGGAGACTAAAGGAAAGTTTTATAGAGGGATTCACACTCTGCATCCCAACAAGGAATATAGTTATTTCGATACCCGCGTGGGATAGTCTTTTTGGCTGCTTTTTTAATGGTGCTACAGGAGTTCTGGTAAGCCGCATCCACAGCAAGTGAATCAGGCGGCAACAAAGTCTTTGCGAATTTATTCGTCAAAGAAATGTAATGACTCCATTTGGCCTTGCGGAAGTTCTATCGCTTAACAGGCATGCTTGGCACTGCCATAGCAAACCTTGGTGGTGCGATAAGCGAAGGTCGATGTTGTGACCTGGAAACTTTTCAAGGACACATCTATCCGGTAAGTGACTGTTTGGACCTACGCTAGTGAAAGCTAGATCCGGATTGGTGCCAGTGTTCCAGCGGCCGGAGTAAAAACTGGCGGCGTCCTTGGAATTATATAGGAGGGCAAGACAATTAATACTTTCCCAGCCAACCAAGCACTCACCTTCCGGACTGTTATCATCGTAACCCCAATCGGCATGACGACAGTTAAAATTGCCAGCATAAAGACAGGGGTGAAGAAACACTGGGAGATCCAGGGATCGCAGTCGCGTTGGTGGTGGTTTGTAGACGTTGAATATCTTATAACCATCAACGTCCACACACAACCACTCGATCTCCGATGTCAGTGGAGATTGGTCCAAAAGCGTGTACCTTAGTCGCTCGTTGACAAACGTGGCAAGGCCATGCTTAAGTTGGTAGTTTGGAAGTACTAACTTCTCTGCATCAGTGCAGTGGGTCTCCTGCAGTAGGATGGCGAGTGCTTCAGACTGCAGAGCGAGGTGATGAAGAATGTTTATCTTTGCTTGCAGTGAGGCGTTCGATGTTCAGCTGAAAAATAGTGGGTCTTCGGAACTTGTTCGCAATGTGCCCTGAAAAGGGCAGTTTTTTCCAGGCATAACCACGTCCTGAAAAGGACGTTTGCCGATTAGCAGACCCACGCTGAACATCGGAATGAGTGGATAACTTTCCGTTTTGGCAGGTCTGGTTTCGGTCTGTCATCTTTAACACCAATGAACAGACGTACTCACGGCCCAGGCTGCGAGAAAGCACCTGCCATCTGGGCCTGAAAAATTATGCAAACGAATAAAAACTCAATAAAAACAAGCACATTTTTTTCGATAATACACCCTGTTTATTTTCTTATTATCTTTGAGTAGGTCAGAGCTTCCAATTTGTATAAATTCTAAAGTTTATTTTATTTTATCTCTGTTGTTTTCCTCCTGACTTGCAGGAAAGCGACGGAGAGGCTAATACATTGGGTAAGCAATTACTCCGACCTGCTTCTGGAGATGCCAAAATATTGCTTTGCGCTTGAAATTTAATAAAGATATGTCTTTAAGTTAGTACTGCTTTCCAAGACCACCAAGCAGAGGAAAGTACCGTAAAGTGTCTTTTCCAAGGAAACAACAGAATGGGTTTTGAACCAAGATCATGTCGATCATACTCCCGGCGCTTTAACCACTCGACCAAGCTGCCAACAAAGAACCGGTGTACGTATACAGATAAAGTTGCGTTGAAGTCTAGAATTTACACGAACGATACCTTTTGATAAACTGTTTAAATAATTTGTTTCGTGGTCAAGTGAAAATTTTTAAATCTTCAGAATTTCAGTAAAGCATACGTCTCAAACCCGCAATTGAAGTCAAAAAACTAAACGAAGAGCCAAAAAAAGACCTTTATTCTTTAGGGAAAGTATACTCAGGCTTTGAAGTCCTCTTTTCGGTCCCCACCGATTTGTATAACACAGTTAGCGTTAGTTGAAAATGACATTTCAATCCAAATAAAGCGTTTTTCTTCCCGAAAAATACGGGGCCCTCCCATCAGGGTTTCGAAAGGGGACTTCAACCGACCCTCATCAAGCCTCGTAGTTTCAAAAGACGAAGTAAAACTTTGCGACGGACCAGCTGGTAACCTTTGACGTTGATTATTCGGAGTATTGAAGTTGGCAACCTTTTCTTGGTTTAACTTTCAAGCGATTAGCTCACATACTTATATCTTTAGATTGACATTAAGTTTTTGTAACTTTGCTATGCCAATATCTTGAAATGAAACGCCAAAAAGCGCAGGGTCAGTTTGAACCGTTAACCGGGAAAACTTTTTAACGCTCAAACTCCATATTTTTGTATTCTGTCAAAACTTTTCTATTAACTTTTCTATTCAAACCATAATAAACTTGAACCTTTTTCAGGGTCTTTAAGTGGGTAATTATTTAGAACGCGCCTCATTTGTGTTGCTAAAGCGAGATTTCGGCGTAAACCAGGTTTCCCTAATTGTGTGCCGTGAAAGAGATAAAAGTGTGCCGCAAAATTTTCATGCTTTGATAAAAAGCAAATAAGAGTTTTGGTTTAAAGATGGCTTTTGTGCTAATGCAGTTTTAGTATTGCTAAAAACCTTAAATCAAGCTGCTTTAGTAAAATGTTTTGAGGAAGAGGCACCATTTCCATAAAATTGCTTATTGCTTGCAGTTTTTTTACAGTATTTTTTTTTGTTTTTATATTTATAGGGTTCTTGATAGTATTTAGTAGGTAATAATACTTTTTTTTACTATTCGTAGAATCCTCATCGGGTGGAATGTGTGGCTAAAAAGTTTCATAACTTAATTTTAATTATGCTCGGGTAGTCTATTGTTCAAAAACGTCGATTTTATAGCCCTCGCAATTGAGCACTGGTTCAAAGCCTACCCGCAATATTTTGCTGTGTTATTGAGAAAAACACTTTCATTTCTTGACAGTCAAGAATATCTAAAAATAAAAATTTTAAAAATCAAAAAAAAGTTTTCATTTAGGAAGAGAGATAATTTTTAAAATCCATTTATAAATAATAGCCATCACAAATAAACATTTTATCATTTAGTTTGCAAAGTTTTATTTGCAAGCAAAAAAGTTGAACGTTTTTGACTTTTATAAATCCTAATAATTTTAGCACTATTTAACAATAAACCATGAACGACAATTACATACAATTAAACTAAAATACAAACAACAGTTTTCTCAAGTTTATGCTCACACTGGTACTACTAATATTACGCTAGTACTACTAATACACTGGTACACTGGTATCACAAAAGTAATAACAATTCCGTAATTATTACAACAACAATGCCATATTTTAGAGGAAAAACATTAAGCAAAATTAAATAAACAGCGATATGAAAATGGTTCGCTTTTTTCTGCAACTATTTTAATTTACTCATGTGATTATTTACTTTTTTTCTTTTTCTCTTTTTTTTTCCTCTGAAGTATGGCGTTGTTGTTGTAATAATTACTAAATAGTCATTGCTTTTTTAATTAAATTTGTAGTAGTGTTGCCAGATTGGGCAAATTATTGACAACTTTTAGATGCTCTGACAAGGACTTATGAAAGTCCAAAGCGTTCAACTTTTTTGTTTTTAAATAAAACTTTGCTAGTGCAAGTGATAAAATCTTGGCTTCTTATAGCTTTTATTTATAAATAAAAAAGTTCAACTAGACAACAATATCTTGGCATCTCTGGAAGCATGTCGGCGTAATCGCTTCGCTTGAGGGTTACCCTAAATATGACTCTTTTTCCTTTTCCTGCGTGTCAAAAAGATAAGTATAGAGAAGAAGAAAAAAAGAAATCCTAAATAGTTTGGTCACTCCGGTGTCATAATCAATTTCAATTTTTATTATCAATATCAACTTTAAAACTAATTGTAGCTTGTAAAATTCAGTAAAAAAATACTTGGTGTTATAAGCAAAAGAAACAATGTAAGGGCAAACAATGATAGTATATACTGCAGACTTGTAGAGTGCATTGAGTAGGTTTTCGCCTTTATGTGGTAGACGTGCTGCGGGCAAATCCATAACTTATTAGTGTGACACAGCGAATAAAAAGCAACCGGCGTAGACTGTTAATTTGATGATGATCTTTTGTTTGAGTATCACGAGGGAAATACTATCACTAACCACTGAAACAGCGTGAATTTGTCCACGCTGCAGTGATCAACAGCACCGTGAACAATGATCGCTTTAATAAGGTGCAAACGGTGCGGCCGCGCTGAGCCCCTAAAATAGATCCAAAAGTGGCTCCCTACGCAAGAAATTGCTCTATTTCTTCATAGTAGCACCAGGACGTCGTTGGCATGTCAAAAAAAAAAGAAAAAAATTTGGAAAAAAAACGGCTTTCTAGGCTGCTGAACTTTTTTTGAAATCATGATGGCCGCCCTAAATTGAAGATTTTTTTTTAGGGATTACTTTGTCTCACCTTGCTTTAGATCACTCAATGGTGGCCCCCCTAAATTGAAGACCTTTTTTTTAGAGAGATTACTTTGCTTTAATATACTAAAAATGGCTTCAGCTATCGTTTTTTAGTATACTAAATAGTGGACCCCCTTACGTTTCTTGCACCAGGCCCTCTTTTTTGTAAGGCCATCACTGACTGTAAATATCGCCACAACGCTTGAATCGAAGCTGCAAGTTAGGTATTTTCTGAACGAGGTTCTACGGAAATATTAAGAGGAGAGTAATTGAGCAAATTGACAGAATTGAATATGAATTAGATAAATTCTAATTTTAGGAACATTTTTGGTTCACTGTGTCGCAGAATATATCAGTGTGATAACACTTTAACTCATAAGAATGACGCGAGTTTGATGCTCAGTCTATGCGAGTAATATCTGTTCGTCGTCGTTAGGAACCTAGGTGATATCTGTTGCCGTAACTTTGGCAAGAAACACCAGGAAAAATTCTTCAATAAAGTAACGCTGCTTACTTATGATGATGGCTCCACTAATAACAAAATGCCGTAACTAGGCTAATACAGCCATACGATGATGAAGACATCAGCTAACGCATTTCGAGGCATTCTGCCATAGTTTTTTGTATATAAATCCAACTTTAAAACACATTATTTTACGCTGATTTACTTAAAATTGTATCTTCGTAACAGTGGCATACCGAGGGTTTTTGAAAGGGGACCGTACAACCATAATCAAATATGCTTAGTGGAAAAATTAATTCAAGTACTAGCTAAAAAAAGGTTTTGACTTTGAATCAGTCTCGGATTTCATGATTTTTATCTCTGAAGACTAGTGATCTCTGAAAAAACAAAAAAGGAAGGTTTGCAAATGAAATCTGTCTTCGTTTTCTGGCAGGATTTCTGCCCAAGCAGGCAGGACAAAACTATAAATATTAGTGATCTTTAAAGGGGCATGCAAAATGCCCCCCCCCCTAAATACGCTAGTGCTTTGTAAATACTTTTTTGGAAATTTTATTCTTAGCGTTATCGCTTCTGAAATCAAAATCAAAATTTATTTTAAAAGGTTTTTAAACTGAATATTTAGAAATCTTTAGCTTTAAGTTAATTTTAAAGTTATTCAAATAGAATGTTTAATTTTACGCTTTGCTTTCCAATATTAGGCTGTTTCTTTTGTTTTTTCCGCGATTGCTTTCAGTTTGCTTCTGACCTTCAGTTTTTACGACTTCAAATTGCAACAAAGCTGGTCAGTGGGTCGTTCTTCAGCAAAATGTAAAAACCACCAAAATCGCATCAAGTAACAAAAATATCAAAAAAATGCTTGGTCGCGCAACCAATTCAAAAAACACGAGACCGAGAGTGCATCACCTCGAGACGAAGACTGAAACCACCCGCACAAGTTCGAGACCCAGGCCAAGACCAAGTCGGCAGGATGGTCGAGCGGTTTAGAGCGCCGTGATTGTGATCGGCATGGTCGCCATTTTGTTGGGTCCTTGAGAAAAAACATTTTATAGTACTTTGCCCTGCTTGGCGGTCTTGGCAAGCAGTTCTAAATTTCAGTCATATCTATATAAAACTAAAAAAGCAAAATAAAAAATTTCAAGCTGACAGCAATATCTAGGCATCTCCGGAAGTAGATGGGGGTAATTGCTTGCCTTACGTATTAGCGCCTTTGCCGCTTTCCTGCAAATCAGGAAATTAATGTAGAGATAAAAAAACAACAAAAATTGGTCTCGAGACCTTCATCACTGAATATAACACTTATTTTTACAGAATTTGAAATTGAAAAGCATTTTTCAAAACTATATAAAAGACCAAATATTCTTAAACTAACAACTGGGACAGCCCGGGATAGGGGGGCGCCAAAAGTGTCCAGCAAAGAAGCAAAGTTGATGAAATATTGTAAAACATCTAAAATTTACATTGATGATTCAAAACTGGTAAAGAGAAGAAGGACAAATGACGCTAAGAAATTCCAGCTCTAATAGTTTTAGAATAGTGAAAATTGTTTGTAACAAAATATTCGAAATATCTATGGCTGATAAGAAAATGAAAAAACAAGCAAAAAATAAGTTTTTGTATATAAAATTTGATGAGGTAAAACTCTAAAAATTTCAATTTTTTTTCAATTTTTGACCTATGAAATTAATTTAAAATACCTTTGAGCAATCAAAACTAACTTTGGTGTGAGTTTTATGCTGTAACAAAGTCCTGAAAGATTTTGACTTATTGACTTTACCGGACCCTTGTTGTAAGATAAAAGAGTTGCTTTAACAGAAGCCAAATTTAGTATTATTGAAAACTTTATAATTCTTTTTAAACCTTTTCAATTTGTTTAATTGACACGTCACAGAAGAATATTGCGTACAAGAATTTTAATTGCAGACGTTTAAATGAAAGTAATTTAAAATTTAGATTAAATATTGTCATCATAATTACTACACGTTGCTTGATTGCACAACAATGGCGTTGATTATCTTAAATAGAATGAACAAATATGAAGAAAAACCAACATTTATATATCTTAAATAAAAATAAGATATTTGTCAAAAAGTTAGAAAAGATTAATTGGGCTGGCTACCTGCAGTGCCAGTATATTTTTATGCCAAACCAATGATTTTCTACATTGTTTTATTTAAGATATGCCAACCAAAGAATTTTACAAATACTTTTACAACTTCCCTGCTTGCCACTCGGCATTATTGGTAGGGCCGCCAGGAAATTTTTTGGCAAGGGGGAGGAAATCAAAAAAACTCCTTATTTAAAAAAAAAACTTTTTTTCAAAAAAAGGCACCTTTTACAAAGTTGCCATTTAGTATCGCAAACAACGTTCCCTCTAAGAGCTTGCTTAGTGTGCGCGGAATGAAAGGCTGTGTGAGCAGTGGTGAATATTACCTGAGGCAAGAAAGTTTTGGTTTTCTGTCCCAAAATAAAGGTGTCCTCTAAAAAAAAAGGTCTTCACTTCGATTTGCTCCCCAATTTCCTGATTTTATTCCCAAAATGAAAGTGTTCTCCAAAAAAAAAAAAAAAAGGTCTTCACTTCGATTTCATCCCCAATTTCCTGATTTTATTTTTGGTTTCCTCTCCCAAAATGAAGGTGTTCTCTAAAAAAAAAAAAAAAAAAGTCTTTACTTCAATTCCTTGATCCTTGATTTCCTATTTTGTTACCAAAATCAAACCTTGCCAACGCTCATACAGCGAAAGCATGTCAAGCATGTCTTGCCAAAACTTACGCAGTGCGCGGCAAAACGAAAGTACTGCGCGGGGGTTCCCTCGTTACTGCGCGGGGGTTCCCTCGTTACTGCGCGGCCGCGCAGGCGCGCAGCTTAGAGGGAACCGTGATCGCAAATATATTTTGCGCAAACATCTAGTGGTGAATAAAAAGAAAAAACTTTCAATCAGTTTCCAAAATCTCTATTTTTGTCCCAAATTCAAGGTGAAGACTAAAAAAAAGGCCACCTCTTTCAATCGAGTCCATGATTGCTAATTTTTTTCCAAATTTAAGATGAAGACATATAAAAGCCTTCATCTTCAATCGATCTGACATTTTCGTCGAGTCTCTATGATTGTAAAAGAAAATCTAACCCAATGCTTCTGTATCTGCCCACCTGGACCCTCCCTTTTTAAAGAAGGCAGGAAAAATTTATATAGGACAATTACCCTTCTTCCCTTCCGCTTCTGGTGGCCCTGATTATTGGGGAATATGAAAATTACTGTAAGACCCTCAACTTGAAGCCCTGTCGGTTCACCACGTGATGTCTTGTTTTGGTACATATGATTATATTGCGTTGTGCTCGTTATTACTAATACCGTAAAACCTCTAATTGAGCGCCACCCTGTTTTTTCAAAAATCACCGTAAGCGATTTTTGTTTGTGCAACTAACCCGGATTCCCCTGCAGTTACTATCGCTTCTTCAGAGATCCATTTTCTCTTGGTTTTTTTTATTCCATGCTAATGCTGATGCTGAAAGAGGGATTTCGGGTTAGTTTCACCGCAAAAAGAAATCGCTTATGGGGACTTTTTGAAGAGACAGGGTGGTGCTAAATTAGAGGTTTTACGGTAAATGTTATTAGTACCGTACGGTATTATTGTTTACACGGTATTACTGTTTTTAAATTTTTATGTTACATAATCGATAACATAATTACGTAAGTAAATAATTTGCTATAGCTAATAAGATCCTGTGGTTCACCACGTGCTGTCTTGTTTTGGTACATATGATTATATTGCGTTGTGCTCGTTATTACTAATAAATGTTATTAGTACCGTACGGTATTATTGTTTATACGGTATTATTGTTTATACGGTATTACTGTTTTTAAATTTTTATGTTACATAATCGATAACATAATTACGTAAGTAAATAATTTGCTATAGTTAATAAGATCCTGTGGTTCACCACGTGCTGTCTTGTTTTGGTACATATGATTATATTGCGTTGTGCTCGTTATTACTAATAAATGTTATTAGTACCGTACGGTATTATTGTTTATACGGTATTACTGTTTTTAAATTTTTATGTTACATAATCGGTAACATAATTACGTAAGTAGATAATTTGCTATAGTTAATACGACAATATTTTATTTAAATTTTTTAAATGCTGTTAGTTTTTGTTTGAAGTAAAAAATATGTATGAAAAAGTAAAAAAAATCTAACCGTATTACACATTTAAGAATTGTTCTAGCTATACAAAATTAGCGCAATACGATTTTAATATTGAGTGCCAATGTGATATTGAATTAATTCTTGGAAGTGCGGCTGAGTTTGAAATGATTTTTTATTCGCTTCCTAACAACATTTATATTTTTATATTTTGTCTAAAGTAGTATGCAAAGCAAACCTTCTGCAATTGGTCGTTTATGAAAATTTATAAAATACAATATGTTACAGTTATTGATTTCGAAAATTTTAGTAGATTTGCAAACGATTATAAGTTACAGCTGCAACAAAAAAATGCCAGACAATGAGAAGCAGAAAAAAAGCTTGGCATTCATTTCGGACAAGAAATTAAATGCAAAAAAGATCTTTTTTTTGTCAGCCGGCATTCACTGACGCAAAAGCACTTACGTCTTCTCGTTCTTGTTATGGCTTCTTAACCCTCACAGAAAATAAAGCGGTTTTAAATTTACTACGATTAAATTTCTGTAAAAAAAATAAGGCAAATAGTTGGGTGTTTTATCAGATTGAATTGTTCAACACAAAATTTTCAAGTTAAATAATATTTTCATTTTATTCATTTTTATTTTTCACTTTATCTCCATATTTATCTTCCTGACTCGCAGGAAAGCGACGGAAGGATAAGCAATTACCCCCGACCTGCTTCCGGTGATGCCGAGATATTGCTGTCGCCTTGAAAATTTTTATCTGGTTATACCATGTTGATTCCAACCACGGCGCTTTAAACACTAGAACGAAGGGTTTGGTTATTGCAGTATTGCTAATAAAAAAAAGTTATTAGAAAACAGCAACCTTTTTGTAATTTTTTTCTGCCTTATTGAAAATTAGAGTATTATTAACGCGAAGTATGGTAACTGATGTCAAGGTAATGAAAGAATTCATAAGCGTCTAGGCTACACTTCTATGAGTTTTGTGACGTTCCCATATTTATAAGGTATTATTTGTTTTTAAACTGTATAATATTCTGTACTTGACGTTTTTCAAGATATATGTCAATACAAAATTAAAAATTGTATGATTGTTGGGTTCGTCATCTTTGATCGTAGAGTAGAGCTAATAGCTATGTTAGCTTCTTGTTTGTATTTGGTGTATACCAATGATTCTCAACCTGTGTCCCGCGAAACTTTTAAAAAAACATTAGTTCATTGCTTCATAACCCTTTTTGCAGTGAATACTACTTTTTTAGGGACGAAAATTAAGAAAGCGGAGACAGAGCCAAACTAAAGACATTTTTTTTAGAGAACATTACTTTTCGGGAACGAAAATCAAGAAATCTGCACTCTGGTCCAACTATGCCACCAATTTCCAAAATGTGCCGCAGGTGCAAAAAGCTTGAGAACCACTGGCACACACCTTTGTTTGTTTGTTGAATTTCGTAGGCACAGCTAAGCCAGGTACAAATTAGGCTTCAAGGTATAACTAGCAACTTTGGTAATCTTCTTCGTTTGCTTCAATAATAATAAACCTATTCAAATAATAATGGATTACTAATATTTTGTAATTATTAGGTAATTAATTACTACAGTTTTTGAAATAATCAATTTTAGTTTGACACAAACAAGTTTTTGGCCTAATATAAAAAAAAAATACTCAATAAAAAATTTGTTTTTCTAAGAATATTGTATGATTTCACCCCGCAAAGGTGACGCAAAAGTTTGTACGCCCGACACGTGCCCTTATTTTTTTTCCAAATTTTTGTGAAAAATTATTTCCAAAAATTTCGCAAAATGAAAAATGCAAATTTATATCACAAATTTTCAAGCGGAAATTGCAGTACTTCAAAAAAAAACATTGCTATTTTGACAATAATTAAAAGCAACCACTATGAATTAATGAAATCACTTGAGTTTAGTTACGAAATCAAATTATGGAGGGATGTATTATCCCAAAGCCACTAATGCGGTAAATCAATACTTTCCATAACTTTCAAATTTCGCCCACCCTTTTTTTCGACGTGTAGACCCCATTGGATTTTTTGACAAATTATAAAATTTCTTTAAACTAAACGGAGAAATGCAACGTGATGATCTATGTTTTAGGTCTTCACCGAATCCTTTGGCTCAGTTTCATCTGCATCACTTTAAAAATAAAACTATGAAAGAATTACTTTACTCTATAGATATAATGTATCAGTGCTAATCGAAATGCACAAAATAAGTTTATTACTCAATTGTTGGGGTGTCGCAGCGGATTTCTGAAAACCCCCAGCGACTCCTGCATGGAAGAAACTTTGCTGCAAACAATTTTTTTGCTTTCCATCGACGTTTAATCATTGGGACGTCATAATTTTAAAACTTGGCAACAAGAAATCTACTTAAATGTTCTAAAACACGCGCCCACTCGTTCGCTTTGTTTCCAAGAAAAGTAATCCTGCGATGACGCAATAACTTAAGAATCTTGTGATATCGGAGCTTGTCCTGTTGCTTCAGGGTATATAAAGGGCTAGCTACTGGTGGCTTTTTTACTGATTATTTAAAGTAACAATCAGACAGCAATATCTCGGCATCTGCGAAAGTAGTAGGGGGTCATCGCTCGATGGTTTTCTTAGTTTAACGCCTCTAAGGTTGTCCTGCAAGTCAAGGAAATATTTATGATATTTATGTCATCCCTGACCTTGTGATTGCAATTTGTGAAAGCCTGTCGTAAGGTCAACCTCTTCAGCATTTACTAAAAGTCACCACTACTGAGGCGAAGTTATGTGCTTGGGCAGCAGAAAGGATTTAGTTTTTTCTGCTTTTTGTAAAGTTATTTTAGCTGTAAAAACTGACTATCATTTGTTATGCCGAAGCAGATTGTAAATCGTAATGCCGTTAACTACTGAAAATATTTGCCATTATAGTCTAAAAATATTTTCTCTTCATCGTCGAAACGCTCTTCTTTCAACTCCTTCCTCTATCATGTCAACATGCTGCAATCCGAGAGACTGCAAAAAGTACTTTGATTTATGGTTAGTATTTAATAGTATAAATATATAAATGTATTGTGGCTCTGTTGGGGACATGTGAAAAGGAAATGAACATTCTTTAAAGTTTATTGAAATTAACTCATTTTATATAGCAAATTTTAAATTAATAATTAGAAATTAACAAAATCTTTGCAGTTTCTATTAAGAAAACAAAAGACATATTTGATCACTATGATTAGATTAACAAGTAGTGAATTCCAGACATTACAAACATTAGTAAAAAAGTACAACAAAGTGTTGGTGATTTTGGTGATTTTTTGTGTAAGCTGGAAAGTAAATCTCACAACATTAAATCTAAGTATTTAATCAATTGGGAATATGTGTAGTTGACGGCAATTAAATGTAGATTCATCAAATACACCTAAGTTATTGCCAGATATATAGTTTTTTCTGTCTCGATATGAAATTTTTAATTTTTTCTGTTTGTTATTCATTGAGTACTTTCCACAGTGGAAAAAAAACCTTCTTTTTATAAAGGCTTGTTCTAATTCAAGCAAAAAAAGCTTATTCATCTGATCAAAAATGCCTTTGCATTGTTTGGGATAACGCTTCTGTCACAGGAAATTTAGTGCCGTGCTGAGGCGTAACGTAAGGAAACAAAACGTACATAATTACGTCTGTTTTAGTTTCTTCACGTAATACGTACTGCCTGGCTACGCCGTTTAACTTGAACGTCATCGACGCTTGGGGTGTTTTTTAAATTTTGATTCAATGAATATTCTGTTTTAGCTTTGGCGAAATTAGTTTCCAGTAACGATACGAAATTACTGCTTGATAGTAAGGCGTTCTAACTTGTATTTAAAAAATTGCTTTTAAAAACTGATTAAGCAAATAAATGGTGTGTTTGGTTAACACTTTTGCTGTTAGATTAGAATCGAGAAGTACTCATAAAGTCTCCCATAGAGAATTTACAGATAAATTAAGGTCTTAAAACCAATACGATATCATGAAAAAAATCTTAGATAATTTTTTTGGCGTTTTATCGAAAATTTCGTATCAGAACTATTTTTTTTAAGTCCAATGACTTCAAAAAACATGACGTTACGCTAAACTTTCCTGTCATGCGCCAACATAAAAAGCTCTTAAATCAGTTTTGTTTCGTTTTTGATATTTTTAAGTTAAGTTTGGTTTAGTTAAAAAGTTAGGAAGAAAGCTTTACAATAAAATATTTTGGGTGTACAGTCTTCAGAAAAATATTTGGTTTATCCAACATTGATTTTAAACATGTAGGCTAAATATTGTGAATGTAGAAAATATTTTTATGCTTTATGTAATTTCATTGAAAATTGAAAAGAAAGCATTATAAAACTTATAAACCTATAAAGGGGTGGACTAAGTTAATGATTTAACAAAATCGAAATTTTTACTAATTTTTTTTGCTTAATTTTCAGCTAAAAATTAAAGACTTGCAAGCTAATTCTTTCAGTACCACTCATTACTTGAGCAAGTTTGTCAGGAAAAATTGCTGATTTTTTGATTAGTGTGCCAGATATTAAGAGGTAACTTTAGTCCAAGACAACCTGGAAAAGATACGATATTGTTAAAAACAAGCTAATAGTAAAACCGATTACATTACACGAGCATATCTTGCATACGTGCTGTTTAGCAATTCCTCGAGCTTAAAAAAGACATTTTTCGAGAAGCAATCGCGTTTCTTACTCGTAAACAGAAGCCTTAGAATAAAAAGTGATAAAGTGCTACTTAGGAAGTTGCAGCAAAGTTAGTGGCGTCCGTTTATTTTGCTACTATAATACACGTTTTGCTGATATTTTATCCTACTTAAAGTAATAGCAAGCTACATTTAGGCTGTTACGAATAGTTACGGTAAATCATGTTAAGCTACAAAGATTTCTTAAGCAGCTAATCCCAGCCAATGTACTGTAGATTGATAAATTCGTTTTTGGTATGTGACTGTTTTTAACCAGAAATAATTCAACTAAAATTTTTGATTTAAAATTTGTCGAAAAAAAGGTTTTTTACTCTTCAAAAATTATAGCTAGTGAAAAAATTTATCAACTTGTTTTTCTTTGAAGGTTTTCGTAAATCTGTTTTTCCGAATTTCTCAAAAATTTAAAGCTACAAAATTCAGCCAAATAAAATTTTCTCCTTGTTTAGCAACAGCAAAACACCTTGTTTAATCTGCGACTACACAATGAAAGTGGCTGCAATATTTCTCAGCATTTATTGAAAAGTCAAAGTATACAAAAAAAACAGACACTAGAATAGTGGTGGGCAAACTGCGGCCCGCGAGCCATAACCGGGCCGCCAAGCTTTTCATGTGAACGGCGTAACAAACAATGTAACATATCGAAACAAAAATTTTTTGTCTTCGTTTCCAAGAACCGTGTAACAAATCAAAGCAAAGACCTTTTTTTTTGGTCTTCGAATAAGTTTGAGGCACGAATTCACATTGTAATGCTAGTGTGGCTCTTGAACAAAATCAACTTCAGCTTAAAAGTTTGCCCCCTGCACTCAAATAAAAAACTTCAAATTTATTTTTTTATTCTTAATTCTTTAAAATAGATATACTCAAAAAAATCTTAGTCAGTGCAATATTATTGAAAAACATCATTTTATTAATGAAACAAAAAATTTTTATAGTAAACATAACAAATGAGATAAGCATCACTGACGAGCTCTAACAAGAACAAAACTCGAGTCTGGTGCTTCTCATATTTTAAGTGGCTTGGTTTCTAAGTAAAGAAACAAAAAATGAACAATACAGAAAATGAGCATGTCTTTTCTATATCGCAAAAATACAACTGTCAAATGCTTGTAGATTTTTTGATTAACGAATGAATTCGTACAAAACAAGCTTTTTTGGGAGTGCCAATAATGGTTGCTAGCTGTGTAAGAAACATCGAAAATCGGAAACAATGCTATTTTTAAAACCACTTCAGCTCAAAATAAGGTGTGCATTGGTTTGTTTTCATCAGCCCAACCCGATTGGAAACAAATTGAAAAGATCTGTCATATAGAATAGAACATGTTGTAGAAATCCGGCAAATTTATAGCAGTTTGAATTTTTCACCTTTTTTGTGCCTTGTTTTATATAAGGCTTTTTTATTTTGACGTTGTAATAATTGCTGCAATATAATAGACCTTATTGCAGTTTTTAAACAGAGTTGCTAGCTTTATTTATAGGGAGTGCGACGATGTGTGAATGCTGAATCATTAGGTTGGTAAATGTCACGTAACTGTTCAAAATTTTGTTTTTTTTGTAAAATATTCCTGTTGACTAGCCTGCTTGTATAGTCAACTATTTGTTCTTTCTCTATTTACTATTGTTTTTCATGGCATTTCAAAAGTAATATTGCCGGTACGGACAAACCTTGCTTTATAGGTTGTGTAAGAACATAGCAGAAATCTTAAAGGAATGCGGGGCATAAGAAAGATTAAAAACCACTGCCTTGTTAGTCATCGTCATATAAAATCAAAACAAAAGTCCAGAATAAAACGTTCACTCTTTAAGGACGTGAAAGCATCAGTTAATTGTTTGAACTAGAGTTGTTAACGGGCCGAATCGGTTCAGGCCCGAATCGGGCCCAAACTCGAAAATATAATCCCGAATCGGGCCCAAGCCCAAATTTGATTTGAATTGATTTGAAGCCCTAAACAAGCTCGAAAAAGCCCGAAAGTTAAGTTTGGTCTAAAACACTTATGTGTTAAAAAGGTGGTTGTTCATCTATAATCTCCGCACTGGGTCCGAATTAGGCTCGAAATTTTTCTCAAATTTAAGCTTGAACCGGGCCTGATCCCGAACCGGACCCGAAAAATCCACCCCGACTTACAACTCTGGTTTCAATGTGGTGAGAATGATGGGTTTATGGTTGACTTTTTTTATTTGATCACCAGATTCAGAAGTTCGGGCTCTTCGGGGCTTCTGGAAAATAAAAGGCTGTGACACCTAAATTGTAAAAATTTAGCCAGGTCACTTATTTTAGAAAAGCGATTAGGAAATCATTGCCGTTGATAAGAAAATGGTTTTGATCAATGACAAAAAACTACATAGAAAACAATCGACATGTCAGCGCAATGTCACTCACACATACTGCCACATCTAGGAAAAAAATTAGCACAAATACGCTGAAAGAGTAATGATGTTATGAATAATCACACCAAAAGGGTTATTTTACATTTTGGTGAAAGTAAAATAATTTTCTTTTAGCAACAATCTCTATAAAAATTTTACTTCGATGCTTTATATCAGGGGTGTCCAACCTTTTTGAGCCGAGGGCCATTTTGACTCTTCAAAAATATTGGTGGGCCTAACAAACAAAGCACCCCACTTTTTGCCCCAAAATCATAGTGATCTCTAAAACTTGAAAAAAAAAACAAGAAAACAGGGGTCTTCACGTAAAATCTGTCTTCGACTTCTGCCAAAATTAACGGAACACAGGGCTTCAAAAAATACTGCGCGGACCACCCAAAACCTTTACGCGGGCCACGGGTTGGACGCCCCTGTTTTATATGCTTAACAGTAGTTTTACATCGGTTTGTTTTTAATCTGAATCTGTACCACCACAACAGGTTAAAACAGAAATTGTGAGAAAGAGGTATTAAAAAAAACAAGTTGCCACACGAGGTCACGCGTAATAAAAGTAAACTAAGTTAAAAATTAAATATATTTCTATCATAAAAATATAAAACAAGAGGACTTAGCAAAAAAAAGTTATTAACACAAAACTAAGGAATAAACGACGCTAGTTTTTGAAGTTACGAAAAGTTTGAAATGAGAACTTTAAAACATCAAAAAGGGTAGAAGTGGTTTCTAAGACTTCATTAAATTTCAATGAAATTACGTAAATAGAGAAGTGTTTCAACATTTAACATTGTTAAGAATTGAGAGTCTAAACAGCAATCCACGATAGAGCTGATCTATCAAATTGGTTTCACGTTCCAATCATACAATGATATTATTGAACGGTTTTAGCTTTACGTCGTGCATTTTGGTTGCTTTAATTTGCGCAAACGTGTCGCTCTTCGCTCATTTTTCGCTTTATTCTTCAATTAACGGCGTGCTTCTGTCTGTCCGATTAAAATTGCATGAATGTGTGTTCAAATGTAGATATACGGTGTTAAAATGTTGTTGTTGAAAATGTTTTGAACCATTTGTTCCTTTCGTTTAACATTAATTAACTATGTGCTATGTATGCAGGGAGATAGCATCTATGGCATCCAGCTTTTGTCAATTTTGGGGTTTGTAGGTAAAAATTTTCTCTTATTTTCTTGTTTTTAATCGGCGTAAATTAAAATATTTTCGGAATCTATAAGTTTAAATAAAATTAACAAAAACTTCACATTGTTGATTAAAAAATTTGTTTGGCTGAAAAGCTTTCCTATATGCTGATCTAAAGTATAAACTAAAATCGCTAAATGAAAAATAGCAAAGTATCAGAAAACTGTAATCTTTTTGAAAGCGTTACAATGTAATTGTATAAAAGCTTTTTAAGCATTTTTATCGTGGCTGTCCTACATAATGTGCAGGTAAAAAATGGTCAAAGTCATCATGTAATGTGTATTGCAGCAATTTCTCTCATTAGCAACTGGTAGCATCTGTGCTGGAGTTGGTCAGATTAGTTAAATTAATGAAAGAATTTTTTTAGTCTAAACTTAATAACGTGAGGTTAAATAATTCGAATTTCTTTATTTTGCTTGAGTTTAGATTTATCAACTAACTAAACAATGCACTGGCTCAATATGCCTAACAGCCTCCGGTGAATTTGAAAATTGATGCCATTAGTTTGGTATATACTTACCTTGTTTCAAAACTTGTTATTTAGTTTGTAACTAGCGAAAACAAGGTGTTTGAAAGAGAGGTGCCTCTAAAAGCAAGCACGGTCGCTTTTTAGCGATTTGTTGGAGAGGAGCCAGTAGAGAAAAAAACAAATAATGAAAAATTGTTCTTGTTTCTAAATACAGTTCAATTCTAAATACAGAAAAAAAAGCGATTTTAGATTATAAATCGTTAATCTCGTTTAGGAATAGAAAGGTTCAAATGAAGTTCAAGAACTTTTTCCTGTGTTTACTTTGCGGTAAAAAAACATCAAGTCATCACTTTGAAATTTTGAACTTTTAGAATTAATTTTAACGTACAAGAGCCGTAACTGTTTTTACATTTTTGATGTTTGTAAAAGTCATAAAATTGGCAACAGCATGCTGGAATACGTAGATATTTAGCATTGTATGCTGCTTCAAGCTAGCCAGTTATCTTCAACTGTGTTTCATCAAGAAAATAGAAGTTATAGTTATATTACCGTATGTCTTATGAGTTGGTTTCATAGATATTTTTGAATTGCTCAATTGAGTTTGTCTATTTATGGTAAATTAGGTTTAAAAATTTATTCAAAAAAGTATCAAGCTCAAATGACGAACCAAATTATGCATATTTAATAAAAAACTAAGTTATCTTTGGAAAATACTAAAATGAAATTGTTTTGCAGTTTGATGTGTACGAAAAACTTCAAATTCTAAGATTTTTTTACAACCAAGGAACCCTGAATGTTTGATGCCAAACACTTCAAGTAATCATTTTATTAATTTTTATTTCGATTTTACAGATATAAAACGGGTTTAACAGTGTAAAATACGGTAAGATGGACAAAAGTGTGGATCATGCAAATGCGGAATGCACTAAATTGCTGCTGGATTTATGATGTCACAAACTGTTTGTTTTGGCAACACAGATTTAGTAATGGTAAATCTAAAACGGAAGACTTTACTCCTAATCCTGTTAATTGCAGCTGGTTGGATCAAAGAAATCCGTTCCAATGGTTGCTATGGCAACGATACTGTTTCAAACAACGCGACCGCTCTTCACAGCTTTTCTGTCGCGTGCTTGAACACGTGCACCTTTTGTAGTTTGAACCAAAGCAAGGAGATTGTTGACAGCTTTGAAGATCACGCAACGAAGCAAAGCTACTCTAGGCTGTGTAATCGAACTCTGACGCTGTCCGACATTCAACGAAACTCAACCAACCAAGCTGTGGCAGCTTTGTGCATTGCAAAAGACTGGACTAGGTACCCTCTCGCTTTAAACGCTCTATCGAGAATACTTGTTTTGGATAGAAACAATATTAATAATTTGCAATTGCAGTCGGATAATTCCAATGAGAAAAATATATATTTGACGAACACTAAATATCAAGTAGAAGCGCTAAGCCTTCAAAACAATGGCCTTATAAATATTAGTAAAGACTTTTTTCAGGACTTTCGCAATCTTAAAGTGTTGATTCTTCGACACAATCGCTTGACGATTCTTAATTGGACACTGGGACTACAAACATCTTCTTTGCTTATTCTGGATTTGTCTTATAACAAATTCTCAGCAATAAACAAGAATTCGTTGGGAACTTTGCCCAATCTGCAAAAGTGAGAAAATTGTCACATCTACATTACACTGTAGTTGTAAAATTTTATAGCTGTAAGATTGGTATTAAGAGAAAAAACGTAATTGCTTTTAATGACCTTAAACAGTGTTTATAAATTTAAGAGTTAAAAAGGTTTTGGAAACACCTGTATAAAATCTTTAGCTTCTGAAATTTTTTTGGTGATTTCTTCACAACTGTGTCATTTTTATGAATCTGATCACAAAAAACACCATTTAATTCTTACTACCAACTGCTGTTAAAGTAGTTTAAGATATTCGTTCTTCAGACGACCAACAAAATATTTAAATTTTTTATGAACGTAATGATAATAAGATACTTGTAACCTACATTAAATCAATCTTATAATGGCTTTCTTGAACTAAATAACCTCTTCAATTTTTTTTATAATCAATTTTCCTGTAGTTTGCAATAAAATTTTTAGTACAGGAAACCCCAAATAAACGCGATTAACTTATTCCTTAAATAGCGTGCGCTAATTGAAATCGCGTTAATCGAAGTTATAAGTCAACGGAAAAAAATATATGATATGTTCTACAGCAGCGCGGTCCAACTACGGGCTCAAAAATTTTGCACAATTCAAGTCTTGTCGATCATAAGCAGCGGCAACCTTCTATAACAAGGCATGGCGAGCGTATGGAACAGAGTCTAGGGTTGAGACCAATTCCAAGTGAAGACTTTTTTTTTTATGAAAACGCTATAATTTTGGGACGAAAATAGGTATTTCTAGCCGGCTGAGGCCCGCAAGCTCGAATAATTTTGAAAAGTGGCCCACAAGAGTGCAGAAGTTGGACCACCCTGTTCTACAGCTTAAAATATTTTAAAAGCTCATAGCAAAAACAAGACGCCATATTTACGTAACTAATTTTAAAAGTTTTATCTAAGGAAAAAAAATGGATCTTTTGTAGAAAGCCCCCGCCACTAATGCAAAAATGTGAGATTTGAGAAAAACACCCCCGCCACGTTATAAGTACTGCACGGTGGGGGGGTGTTTTTTTGGCGGTGTAAATAAAAATTACTTACAAAATTTAATAATTACGATGTCACAGTCGATAAATTAAATTCTTTTTCATAAAAATTTTGTGAGAGTTGTCTGGATAATATTATTAAAATTAGCCATGTCTGGTAACTCTGGCCGGAAGGTAAATCCGGGTTGTCAGAAGGTTGAACAGATGTGCAGTCACGCATGATCGAATTCCAAGCCTGTTTCCGTCAGCGCGTTTATTGAATTCCAAGTTCGCGCTAATCGCATTCAAGTACAAAAAATAATAACGCGATCATCGAATCCGGGTTAATCGGGAGTTTCCTATACTTACGTAATAAACGTTTTTAAAAATGAAGAAAATCAAAAACTAAAAAATCACATAATGTTTAACGTTTTGAAATTTTTTGAAATTTTAACGTTTTGAAATTTGAAATTTTGAGAAACGTGGTTTTAAAAATTGGGGTGCCAAACTTTGCGTAATAAAAAAACTTATTTTTTAACTTTATTTTGTTTTTCATTCGTTTATTAATACTCAGCCTTAGCATGTGGTAAAGAATTTTTGCACATCACTATCACAATCAGGTAGGTGTACTGCTTCGAAAACGGTTGGTTGGCAAGTATTTGAATAAGCGTTATGTGTATCTTTTAACCTTTTCATATCTTATTTGAAAGTGGCTAAAGTGACAACAAAATAAAGACTTTTGTGATAATTCTATGAATGAAAATGTTTCGCACGACTTAAAATCAAACAAAAAATATGGCTGTAGATTACAACCACGCTCGTACATCTTTTATTTCGTTTGAATTCCTTAGTTGTGAGTTTAAATTTAGTGCTTGATTCACTTTTATTTGCTATGCTAATATTTGTATTTATAGATTAGATTTGAGCCATAACTCTATATCAAATATCGGGAGTCGCTCGTTTGCTTCTTTACCTGGTCTTTTGCATCTCGATATTTCCTTCAATCACCTTGTTGCTGGAAGTATTTTGAAAAATGCTTTTGAAGAGTTGCGGAATTTAACTTTTTTATCCTTAGCTAGCAACCAAAAACTTTCGAAGTTGCCTTTGTTCGATTTTGCGGGATTGGCCGAATCGAATTTGGAAACATTGGATTTACACAAACTGACCGCACTCACCTCAATAGAAACGTTTACATTTTACGGACTACAAAACTTGAAGAAATTGAATCTAAGTTGGTGTTCTTTAACTGATTTGAGTCACGGTTGGCTGAATGGTGGGCCCGAAAACTCATTAAAGATGTTAGATCTATCCAGCAATAGATTTCAATCCATCAAACCTTTTTATTTTGTTGGAATTGACGAACGAAATAGCAGGCTCTCTTGTCCACAGTTCAAGTTTTACAAAATGAAATACAGCAACGAAAAGTACATCGTCTTAAATTATAGCCCCAGGTTTTACCGGCGATTAAAAAATCTTACATGGCTTTCGCTGAGCCAAAACTTTCAACTGCGGACGCTAGATGATAATTCGTTTTCTTTTGTACCGAATCTCTCGTATTTGTTTCTACAGGTGAGAGGCAAATAACAAATTAAATTTTTTAATATCTTATTTTTGTTCATTAAAGAATCTGTACTTTAACGCAAAAAATCTTTTTAGTCTCTTTTGCTACATAGGATAGAAAAAGCAAAACTTGTTTTTTCCAAGCAAGCCAAATAGGTTTTTGACATTGAAAAAATACGAAATTACTTAAAAATAAATTCTACATAATTTACTTATTTGCCGAGCGGCTTTTCTATCATGATTATTTGTTTTTTTAAAAGCAATTCATGGAGAAATAAAAATCAAGGCTGTGACAGGGCAGTTGATTAATTATTCATGCTCACTGAACAACAAAAATATTTTTCCTCTATCTCTTCTATAGATAGATTTAATTTATAAATTTACATCGGCATCAGCGTGGTTTTGGCGTATCAAACACTCAAATTTATTCAAGCCAACTGACTTAATCAAGCATACGTTGCAAAACTCAATAACCCAACAAACTTCAAATAACTATTTTTTGAACTTTCACCGATGTAGTTATCAAACTGGGTGTCGCTTTAGTATTAAAATTTCAACTTTTAAAACTTTTAAAAGTATTGGGTGCAGAAGTTTTTCAAACCAATTAGTTCAACGTTTTTTAGTAATCTTTTTAAAATAGTAAAAAAAAACAAGCTTATTGTTACGCTAGGAATACCAAACCTTTCAATTGATTTTTTTTCTATTCTCTCTTTGCTATCTCTTGTGCATTTTATAACGTCAAAAATTTTTTTCTAAGTGCGTTGCAGTTTAAAAACCAACCACCACTAATTTGATTTATATTTTCATCCATGCAATACATTGAATGATTTTAGAATACGACTGAAATGGCTGGAAGAACTTAAATTATAAATTTTATTTCATAATTGAAATCATGGTAAATGAAAAAGGTTTATTGATTGATTTATTTAGTTTTTAATTACAAGCAATTAAGTTTATTTGAGAGTGCGTCACCCTCCAGAGACGACTAGCAAATTCAGGATGAGGTACTAGTTTTAAAAAGCAAAATACGGCTTTTTAATTTCCGGTCCACTCTACAGGTAAAAGTACCACAAACCTGCTGCCAAAAGGCTCACATTAGCCTTGAATATATAATAGTAAAAGTGGCAAGACTGTCTGTAGAGAGCTTAATGAAAACTCAGAGCATTAAATTAAGTTAAATTACAGAAGCCACGTAAAAAATTTTGTTTCAATAAAATTTTTTACGTGGTTTCTGTAATTTAACTATATATATATATATATATATATACTGCAGACAGTACTGTTTCGACCTTTTGGGTCTCGTCAGTGCAGTGAAGTTATGTTGGGAAAGAACAAGGCTCACCAATTTGAATCTTGTGGCTAATCTTCTACTTGTGGTTTTTAAGCCACAGCAGAGTCAAAACCCAGTGATGCCAAGAGAGCTCAAATCATATGAAATGCTGAGCCTTGCATAGCGCAGCAGCATCACTGTCTTCCCAGCCAAAGAGCTCAACCTGCAAAAGCAGGAGCATAATTAACTGCAGACAGTACTGTTTCGACCTTTCGGGTTTTGTCAGTATATAGTGTCTTGAGCGGCACCTTGCGCATTGTCACAAGACGCCTTGGGTTTATACCTACGGACCGTTTATAAATTACCTTAACCCTTTTGCCGCTGCACGCGACTTTAGTCGCATTACGAAGTACCCTTCCATCAGCGAGCCCCTGTTCTCTCATGATCTGCGTTTCATGATTAGCTACATTACCTACAAACACTTTATGATAAAATCTTGAAGTGAAAGTAATCGTTGTGCAATTTTTTTCATTTTTCTGCTGAAAATTTGATGAGTAAGTAGTTGTCATGGCAATCGATATATGTAAACAAAGTTAAAGGTTCAATACAAGTCAGGTTACGTCATGTAAGCAATGAAAGATTCCAAGTCCGAACTGAACAAATTTACAAATACCAATCCTGAAGATGATGTAAACCATGTACATATTATGTACGAAATGAAAATGTAGTGGTTGACCAGGCGACCGGGAATTACCTGACAATGAAGGTCCACCAGATACCATAACGTCAAACATATCAGGCGTAAGAAAATTGCAAAATAAAAAACAGCAACTTGTTTTTTTCTAATTTGCCATTTTTATTGTTTTATATTTTAAACGACAGTTTACTGACAAAAAAGTGCATATAATAACTTATTAATGTTTCTAAAGTAACGATTTTTAAAAATAACATAAATATTATGATTTAGTCAAGAAAATACGGCAGTAGCAGTAAATGGGCTAAGGAAAATTTGACAGCAAAAGAGTTAAGCATCGACTATTTATTATTTAGCAAGCATCTACAATAAAATAGTGCATATGTGTTTGCTGTTCGGTCAGTGTCGCCTTTTTTGTTATAAGCTTTTCTATTTATAGCTATCTTTTTCATAAAAATTATTTTTATAGTCTATCTTTAACATGAATCGCAAAAGATGAAAATATATTGTCACAGAGCCTATAAATGGGCTGATATTTTAACGCTTAATATATCAAATCCTATTTAAAATGTTGTTAAACTTACTGACTTTTTTCTTAAACACATGCGCATATAATAGATCAATTTAAAACCGGCATTTTATGGATGTTTTTCTATTTCTACTAAAATAATAAAGCGATCGCTTGTTTTACAGAGGTGCAACATCAGCATCTTAAATATTCCTTCTTTAACGCTGCTCTTTAAAGATGACGCAATTCATAAAACTATTCCCAAACTGAGGGGTTTGTGGATTTTTGATAATCCTCTGCATTGCGACTGTCGAATTCGCAACGTCATCAGTGGGTCAACTCTGCTGTACCAGAAGCAAAAAGCAAGTAACTGCAGTTGGTTGAAACTTAAAGAGAAATCAAACGAAACGTTCAAGTTCCAAGTTGATTCAGAACAATATTACTACGAGAACGACTGTCATGTCGTAGAAGGGGCAGAGCTTTCTATTTGCTTTCCGTTTGCAAACAGTAGAGGCTTCGAATTGGACAATGTTCCCAACTCTTATCTCCATTGTGCTAACGAGCCGATGGTGTTATTTGTGGTCATGTCGATTGGGCCAATTGTCTTCTTTTTCGGTATTGCTTTGATGTTGATGTGTGGGTAAGTTGAAATCATATTTAAACATAAATTTTTTATAACTTACTGGACCTCTTAGTTATTATCGAAAATGAGGGAAAAAATGAAGTATGAGAGAACTTAATGCAGTAGTTCCTAACTTTTTTTGAGGCAACCCAGATTTTCAAATATTAAAATTGGCAAAATCTTGCCCGCCAAGGGTATAAATTTATTATTCCTTGAAATTTGTTACACGAAATACCTCCATTTGGGAGCAATCAGCGCAAGTCCCAATAATTGGGGCGCAAGTGCAATCGCAAGTTTTTTGAAAATCATGTGACGCAAGTACCGCCGCAATTGCAAGCGCAAAATTCACGAATGCTCTTTTCCTACCCAAAATACTGAATTAATTTTTTTTGTGAATTGTTGCAATACAATTTAAAAAAAATTTCAAAAAGGGAGACGTTTGAAAAATTTTTTGGCGAAATCGTAATGTGTTTTGTACAGATTGAAAATTAAATCAAACCAATCAAATTAGTCCATTAGAACATGAAAATTAAATTAGCGCATGATTGGCAGTTTTATAGTCCAACCTTCGACAAGTTTTCTCGCTTCAAAAAGTGATGAGCTCTGAATTACAACAAAACTTTTAAAAGTATAGCAATCTAAACAGTTTGTCACAATCAAGTAACTCACGTAGTTTTAAGTTTTGGAATCATCTTACTCGATTAAAAACACGCGACAAACACAATTAAATTTTTTAAATTTAATCGATTTTGCCAATATCGATGACCGAAGCCAAGTAAGATAAATAAAATTACTAAAAAATAATTTCTTGTATGACAAAGAGCTTGGGAAGTGGAAACGAGCTTTTATTTACTTCAAGGGTTTTCCATAACGACGTAAACTAATAAAGTATCGTGTTTTCAAAGAATTTTTTTATGCGAACTGAAGCACAAAAAAGACCTTCATTAGATTTAAATATAAAAAACTTTGATTTGTTTATTTGTATTTTTAAACCAAAAAAGGTTTTTATTTGTAAAATTCACCGTGATGCTTTATTTACGTGGCTTACGAATATTTTCGAAACCTAAAATGGCACTTAGTTTAAAAAGGTTGGGCGCCCTTGATCCACTGGGGGTGTTGCACAAAGATCAAAATATTAATCATATAAGAATACGAAGCAATCAGCTTTCGATTTAAATGTTTCCTCTTCAATGTACGGCTGCGTTATCTCAAGTTTATTGAGTTATCTTGAGTCTTGTCGTCCGTCAGTGACTTAGGATATAACTTCACAACTAAACGCGCAAAAAAATTGAAAAACTATTTTTCAAAACAAAAACAATGGAAACACTGTGACAGACTAAGATTTTTAAGAAGTTCGAATAAATATGTGCCAAAGTAAATTTGCGTTTAAAAATTGGCTAAAATAATTGCGTTTCTCCAAGTTTTTTAAAGAACTTGCGTCGCAGGACCATGAAAATTTCTTGCGCACAAGTTTGCACTAAGCACTGAGAGAAAATTATGCGTGCTTGCGAGCAGAGGGGTTTTTGATTCGGGGCTTTACAAGTCAGCTTCGACTTCAACCAGATTTCTATGCTTTTTTTTAATGCACACTTTGCACTATTAACTAGATCTACACAAGTTGTCGTAAATGGAATCAATTTTTTAAATAATCAACTTTGAAACTATCGGATGCACTTTGTACATAGAAGTCCAAAAGTTAATATTTACAGAATCTTTATAGTAACTTTTTTAAAAAGATGTAAGAGAATCACAAGTGCTTGCTTTTGAAGTCGTGTTCATTCACTCTTTTGCAACATTGTTGTTGGACAAAATCCAACATAAGTTAAGTAAGAGAAGCTAGCGTGACTATTTCCAATGCGTTACGATACTTGGGCCTTTATTGTTTAGGAAGGTTCAAACGCTGTTTTTCTATTTTTGTCTTATCGCTTCTTAACAAACTTTTGAATTTAAAAAAAAACAAACGAGCGACCAGAAAAGTTTTTAGACGACCGACACATTAGAAACCATGGACATATTACATTTTGTTGATTTTTTTACAAGTTTTTCTATCCTTAAAATCTTGTCCTTTTAATGTAGATTACTTTTAAATTACCAGAATTTTTTGATGAGTGAGTTGATGACTGACTTCGATTCCCTAATACAACAATGACTTGATGTAAAAAATAAAAGTTTTTGTTCATTTTGGTTTTGCCCCAAAAGTTATCGCATTAGCTAATATTATGTATTTATTTAGTCTTTTTATTTATCCTCCTGACTTTTTACATACTTACTCCGACCTGCTTCCGGAGATACCAAGACATTGCTCTACGGTAAGGATTTTCTATTTGGTTTTTAAATCCGAGATATAACTGAAATCTAAAGCTGCTTGTTTCTATCACCTAGCAGAGGGAATCGCCGTAAAGTGTCTTTCCTTAAGACGCAACAGAATAGCCAAGCAGGTTTTGAACCTCGACCGTGTCGATCACATTCGCCATCAATCACAGCAATCTTAACAACTTGACCACGCTGCCGACATGTTTAATGTTTAAGCATTAAAAACTTTGAAAGAGAAACATCTAAAAAATCAAGTACCTACTGGGAAACTCCTAACTCTGCAATAAACACCAAAATAAAAATAAGAATCGACTATCTAAGAAAATAAAATAACCTTTGAAACTAAATACTATATAGATGTTTTAGACTTTTAAGAAGGAGTAAAAGGTTATCTGGAATTAGAAATGGAAGCATTATAAAGTAGGATTACAAAATAAAAAGCTTTTACTGATTTAGAAGAAAAATTCTAAAGTAGTATTTGCTTTTTATCGTAAAATTTTTTGGTTGCAGGTTCTGCAATGTTTTAGTGAGAAAACTTCACCGCCCCTACAACTACTCGGGGGCTTACCAGCCTCATCTACACCATTCACACCCACTGAAAAAGCGACCTCAGGTGTCGACAATCTCTTTCTCGTCGTATGGGGGCTCGTTTGCAAAAAGATCGGGTGTAAGAAGGCGCCAAAGTCATTCCCAGCATACGTCATCAAATTCTTCATCAAAGTAAGCACCCGACAAAATAATTATTATTAATTTTTACATTAAGTCGAGGGTTGTGCACTTAACACTACGCAATATCCCAACGAAAATCGTATTTCAAACTAATTCATAACGGTTGAAATCAATATATATTTCTTTATATAGCTATTATGACATTTCATTATTTTTTTTTCCAATTCGTAAGAATAAATTTTAAAGAAAAAAAAAAATTTTTTTAAAGTCGATGATTAAAAATACTGTGAAAAAGACAAGCTGCAAAAAAAATCATTTTGATGATGCCCATTTATTGTAGACAACATTTCCAAACAAACATGGTGCTGACGAACTTTAATTCGAAAAAGAGCGATCAGCATCCTCGCTCAACAAACTCGATCCGAGATGAAAGGATGGGGAAGAGTTCTTCTCCATGTAAGGGTTCAATTGAATTTAGATCGGTATCGAATTCCCCCATCCACAATAGATCTCATACTCCCCCCCATTCTTCAAGACATGGGTTCCCTAGTTTGGATCCTAAAGGGAAAGAACCGATTGTTGGCGTGTTTGATTCATCAGAAAAAAATCTTGCCTACCCTTCAATAATTTTTCATAAAGAGCCTCCTCAACAAAGCGAGAAGAAAATTCGTTTCATCGACGAAGATTCAGATAACGATTCCAAGCTGTCGAATGAAGAAACTGAGTTTATCATCAGAAAACCAGATGCTAGTAGCAAATCCATGAATAACATGTTGACATTTATTTGAAAATGTTGACATTACATGGCCAATAGTTTGTCTATACCAGTGCTTTTCAAACTTTTTCTTACCGTGGCCCACTTTCCAACCCAAGATAACTTTACGATCCACTTCAGTGAACAGAATTTAGTTTCCATCTCAAAAATCTGGTAATCTCTCTAAAAAAAGAAAAAGGTCTTCACTTGAAATTTGTCTGGGATTTCTCAATTTTTGTCCCAAAAACATAGTGATCTCTAATAAAAAGGTCTTCACTAGGAATTTGTTTCCGATTTTTAAATCATAACGACATCATTATGCAAGTCTCATATTGCTTTTATTCTGATTTATGCTCTGTGGCTCACTGAAAACAGCGCCGTAGTCCACCGGTTGAAAACTGATGATGATGATGATGATGATGATGATGATGATGATGATGATGATATTTTATTCATGCTTAGTAACATTATTAAGTATATGCAATGTACAGTACTATGAAGCATGAAAAACTATTCGTCTATACTAAACATTTTCTTCTGTATCAACAATTTTTCTCTTTTTTATCGACAACGTAGCTGACAGCAAGCAGATAACAATTGTAACGTCAACACATGAGAAGACCATCTTTGTTTTTTATCTTTTTTACTTTCATCCAAGAATGTTTTGCTCCATCACAAGAATCTCATTTCTTAAGAAAAAGACTTTTTTTTCATCTAAAAATATTAAAACAGAGTCAAAGAAAATTCGTAAACGGATTCCGACTTTTGTGTCACCAGATAAGTGGAAGATTGCTCGAAAAAAACTGAGACAACAATTTAGACTTGTTACTTATATTTCCTATATATGCAAGCTACTAATATTATATACTGTATTTCATTACTTTTTGATGTGCAAATACAAAATATGCATCAAAATAGTTTTTGTTTTTTTTAAGCCTAAACCTTTTTATAAATTTCTTCGTGATGACGACATGAATTGTATTGGTTTTGTTGTTGCCTAATTATCTGCTATAAACTTATTTTGCTCAGAAACGTTAAGCAAAAATAGATGTTTGAAATAAAAGTTTATGTGCACGGGATAAACAATATTTTGTCACATAAAAAATATATAAGAATGTTTTGTTGATGACAGTAATTGTTTTATTAACTTGAATTATATCGTAAAATTGTCATTCTTCCTCTTAAAATAACGTAAAAATCATGTTTTCTTCAAATAGGATTCTATACGAATTTTGATTACAAAAATAAACTAACTCATTTTTGTGTGACAACTATAAGTTACTCTACCGTTAGCATTGTGGAATCTGACAACAATTGAGAAAAGCAGCCATAATGGATTCAGCATTCTTCATTTTATTAAACAAACATTAAAAAATACTTATAAAGACGAACGTTTTCGGCTTACTTCAGCCCTCATCAGGTTTCTACAATTTTAGCAATATTAATTAACTTTAAATTTACACACACACATAAAAAACAATAACAGCAAAAAATAAAGTATATTTTTAAAAAACAGGCTGTACTTTTGACTAACAGGCTAAATTTTAAATTAAAACGAGTGAGAGACTATTTTTAAAAATTATATTTTAAAACGAGTAAACGAGTAAACGAGTATATGTACAGCCTGTTTTTTTAAGATATACATTGTTTTTTGCTGTTGTTGTTTTTTATGCGTGTGTGTAAATTTAAAGTTAATTCATATTGCTAAAATTGTAGAAACCTGATGAGGGCTGAAGTAAGCCGAAAACGTTCGTCTTTATAAGTATTTTTTAATGTTTGTTTAATAAAATGAAGAATGCTGAATCCATTATGGGTGCTTTTCTCAATTGTTGTCTGGTTGAAAAAAACAACCTCTTTACCGAAACTTTATTGTGGAATCTCATTAGGGTTTTTAAGCTGCTTTTCATGATTCATTTTAACGTTTTACTTTATTGTTGTTTTGTATTATGACAGTCAAAAACTTTTCTTGACCACTTGCAATATTCATAATCTTTACCAGGAAATCGTCTTAATTTGGAATAAATTTAATGTTCACCCACTTCACTTTTCTGTGGTTATAGGCTTATAATTAGCAGCTACGTCACAATGCTTATAATTAGTTGCTCCATATACAATCAATTAGGCTGAAAAAAATAAACTGATTAGGTTACAGGAGCAAATTTTGCACAACTACCAACATTTTTAATGTGAATTTTGTCACAAAATAGAAAATTTCACTTGGAATTTGTTCGTTTGTAAATTACTCTTTGTATTATGTAAGAGTTATAGCAAAATTATTTTTATATTTCATTTATTAATTGATATCAAAATTCAAATGCAGCAAGCTAAAAAAATTCTTTTAATCGATAAAGTAATGAAACGCTGATGTCAATTACAAAGTGTTAATTCTTATGTTTTCAAATTTTATGATGTCTATTTTAAGTAATAACCAACCTAAGATGTTTTTGTATTTAGCTTCGGCGAGCGACAATTTAATAAACTTCATCTTTTTAGAGGCATTTAAATACTGTAGTTTATGTGCTACATCACCCTCAGAAAGTACCGAAATTTTTTGAGGTGAACTGATGTGTACTGAGTCTTCAAGGACTTTTTTTAGTAATCTGACTATATGATTATTAACACGAGGCATTTAGTCTGACTATTAGAATGCTTACCATTTTTTATCATTTAATCTTTTGTCACAGTAAAAGATTGTCATATTTTTTTCAATTATATTTTATGGAATGAAAATAAAGTGAAGTCTTTACTTTTATTAAACATTTTTTAGGTATTAAAGCAGATTTAGAATTATATTGTTCACTGTATAGGTTTTTTTCAGATGAGTCAAAAGCGTGTATTCAGGGGCGCCGGAAGCGGGGGGGAGGGGGAAATTGCCCCCCTTCCTTTTAATATTCTTAAAACACGGGGGCACAGGGGGCAGATTGTGCCTTTTGAAATTTGTCTTACAGAAATATTTTTAGATCTGCTCTACATTTAACCTATGTAATCTCGATCACCACTAAATCCAACAATGTTTGTAACATTAAAAAAATATCCGTAAATTATTGCACAGCAATGCAAGTCGCGACAAAAGTTTTAACGTATGCAATAAAAGCCTAAAGCTCTAAAATACAAACACCAAGGCCAAACGCGTGACATTCTTAAACTCTCAACCATTTGATGCATAGTGGTACATATGTGTACCATGATCGTGATTAAAAAGATATATATATTATTTTTTGGTTGCACCTGACGAAATGAGCAGTAGTTCACAAAAATTTGTGCGATTAATGAAAACTCAATCAACTTTAGTGCACAATTTTTAGTTCTTTTCTGAAAGATTGTGATTGTAACCTAACAAAAGCACTTTTGTTAAAGGTATTAATTCTAAGTTTTAGGTATTTGCAACAGCGTCATTAAAACATTGTTATTCATTTTACAATCAAATTCTTATATCCCTCAGGTATTTATTATCATAACAATGTTACTTGCTGTAAATTTGCAGCAAAGATCGACCAGATACAATTAACCGCCGACTAAGCAGAAATAGGGAGTCGGAAAGAAATTCACAGCTACTGTATTGTTAGCAGTCAAGAAGAGTAAAACGTAAAAGCAAAGTTGCTTTGTTAATGCTTTTAATAAGGTTTAGTGCTTGAAAATACTTTGTGTAAAGCTTAGTGAATCAGAAGATCGTGTAACATAAGTAATTAGCCTAACGTATTTTAATTCGTGCTAAGTTCTCATCAGGCTGCCGTTTATAAAACTTTTGTGCAAAAAAATCACAAAATGCCCAAGGCAGATCGAACAAAAAAATTAAGTCAAAAAGAGCTAGCACAAGCCCAACGAAACCTGGACAAACAAAGTTAGATAGTTTTTTTGTTTGTGCTCCGATCTCGCCCGCAACAGATTCAGACTCCCAAGTTACTTCCCCCAAAGTGCCCAAATTACTTCATCAAAAGAGGTTGAATATTTTAACAATGTTGGCATAGAAGAATCGTTAACGTGTGACATTTCTTCCGAAGAAAATTGCGTTAGCACTATTGAAACGGATAATTTCTGGGTAAAGAAAAACGAATTCACTGCAGTTATGAAAAATAAAAGTTTGAGAGAAAAGCGCTACTTTCAAAACGAGTGGTTGGAAAACTACGACTGGTTGCGTTATCATTTAAAAAAGCGATCAGCTTTCTGCACAGTTTGTGCAGATTACGCACAACCTAATGACTCGTCTCCTTTTATCAATCGCGTTGATGCTGATGGATTTAAGAACTGGAAAAAAGAAGGAGAAAAGTTGTTTAATCATGCAAGGGCAGATTCCATAAAAACGCGGCAGAGAATGCGAAACACATTTGTACCAGTCAAGCGGTAAATGTTCAATTAAACAATCGCTTAAAACATTTACAAAACCTTCGACGACAGGGACTTTTTTCTCATCTTTGCACAATAAAATTCTTACTTCGGCAAGGTTTTGCAATTTGGGGTAAAATTGATGATGAATCAAACTTAACACAACGTAATATGGACAAAGCAAAACAGGACACTGGCTTGCAGTTTCTTATCAGCGAAAACAAATTTTTTGTCATGAAATCATTACTCAGCAGGAAGAAAGCATTGTTTTAAAAGCAAGACGAGAGCTTTTAGTTAAGATACATTCTTCGTCATTTTATTCAATCATTCGTGATGAAGCAATAGACTTTTCCAAAACAGAGCAAATCTCTTTTACAGTCCGCCACTGCAAAGGCGATTATGATATAAAAGAAGATTTTATTGGAGTTTTTCCTTGTACAGGTGGCGTCAAATCAGAAGCTTTGTTAAAATATGTAAAGGACTTGTTGGTACGATGCAACATGGATCCACAAAAAATGGTAGGAATGTCATTTGACGGAGCTTCATCAATGAAAAATCTTCCAAAACTCATAAAAGAAAATGTTGCTCAACAAGCGCTATATGTTCATTGCTTTGCTCATGCCAATAAGCTTGTTTTCAAAGATGCTACAGCGCTATCTCCAATGATAGCGTATGCTCAAGATTTTTGTGAGGATTTGTATGCTTTGGTTGGTGTTTACCCCAAACGAGTTTTACTTTTTGAAAGCAAACAAAAAGATATGGAAGGTGACATGTCGATTTTAAGATTGAAAAATCTTTCTAAAACAAGATGGATAACACGTGGTGTAGCTTCTGAAGTAATTATTAAACGACGTGACGCTCTGCGAGAAACCCTAAACAAATGAGCTAACGACAAAACAGCAACACCAGACTGTCGTGCAAAATCTCAAGGTTTAATTAAGAAAGTTCAAAGTTTTGAGAATATGTTTCAAATAGTATGCCTGAGAGAATTTTCTTCTTTGCTGGAGATGAACTCAAAATTATTACAAAGTTCTAAAATTACCGCAGAAGAAGCCTTTGATAGTATCGAAAGAGTGCAAATTCGTTTGCAGGAAATACGTTCGAAAAAGAATTCGAAATGATTTACGAAAAAGTAAAAAAGCTTGCGATTATTGATACAGAAATTGATGACCATCAACTATCAAAACGCAAAAGAACTGAACCTGCAAGCTTAAAAAATTGTTTTGTTTAATATCATTTTCTAGCTAAAACGTATCATTCAACTAACAAAAACAAAATGAAGCAAATGTTTTACGAAGCTATTAATGCTATATCAGGGTCTTTGAAAAAGCGCTTTCTTCATAGTGATTTAGATGTGGTAAAACAAATCGAAAAATTCATTATTTCAGCAGCCAATAATATCAGGTCCAATAAAGATGATATTTCACAGAGACTACAACGTTTTAAAAGTCTTGTTTGTTTTAATGCGCTTGCAGAAGAACTTGCTGACCTACACGTTTATATTAAGTTATATAACAAAGAAAGTAACACGCCTCTGAAAAAAGTAACGAAAATATCAACAGTTTGCGAAATTTTAAACAAAAAACCGACAAGCAAGAAATACCTTCCGGAAATACATAAATTGCTTCAAATTTACTTCAGCATAGCTCTCGTTTCGACTTCTGCAGAAAGGAGCTTTAGTGTTATGAGAAGAATTAAAACATGGCTTAGAAGCTCTATGACAGATAACAGTTTCAACAATCAAATGTTTGCAAGTATTCACAAGAACTTGTTGGACAATATTAATTTACAGACCGTTGCAGATGACTTTGTTAAAGCGAGCCAAATACGGATAAATTATTTTGGGCTGCACTGATCGTGCAGCGTTATAATTGACATACCTTGATCTGAGGGCTACTCATGCTCATGTAATTACATTTTTTCGTTTTACGAAATTGTTAATAGTTTTTAAGATTTTTATTGTTTTATCTATTTAACCCTTTCGTATTCTTGAAAGCGTAAATATTTCAGCCAAAGTTGTGTTATGGGTAACTAAAAACTTATTTACTGATTAGCATGTGGAAAACATTTACTGATATTTCAAAGAAAAATACATTCTATCTGTATCTAGCTACCTTTGGCTACCCTGCAAGGACGTCGCAATTGTTAAATGTTTTCGAAACTAGCTTGGAGCTTTTTAAAAAATTTAGTTCTAGGAATGTTGGGTAATTTTAAGTTTAATAACCAGCTCATAAATTTTCTTTTTTTAATGAGTAGGCAATTGACAAAAAATCTGTGTAAAATTGTTTATTACTGCGGTTATCGTAGTGTGCGGTCATGGCCGAGTCAACTTCAAGGCTTTCACAAGATGCAAAACACTTTTAAGATTGAGATATTGGCCTCTATGTTTATTTGGAAGGGTGGGTATTGGCCGAAAAATCGATCGCAAACCAAAATAACAGATAAGCAATCTAAAACTTTTCCAAGGTACCAGCTTGTCCTGCGCGAACTAAAATTCCATCAGTCAATTAAAATTTCAAATTGCAACATTGGCTGCTATAATTGACTTTTGTTGGGAGTGCCTTTTCAACAAAAAAGTGCCCTTTTTTTGAAATTTGCCCCCCCTGGAAAAAAAACTCCGGCGCCCCTGTGTGTACTGTTGCAAAAAAGATGAAAAGCAATAACTTAAATTGGGTCAACCATCAAGCGATTATCCCTATCCGCTGACCTGCTTTCAAAGATGCTGGATACTGCTTTTCGATTAATTTTTTTTTATTTTTTACCTTTTATTGATTGATATGATTAACATAGAGTTGCTTGTCAAAACCAACAAGAAAATTGCCAAAATTTTCAAGATTATTACAACATGAAAAATCTGAAATTAAACAAAGATCGCCTAGATTCACCTTCGGTTGCATCGCTGACTACAACCCAATATCCACACTGTAAATAAAACTGCTGTGAGTTCTTTGATCATTGCAGTCGGTGTCTTTGATGTTTGTGAAATTTTGCGAAATTCCTTTGATTTCGCAGCAGTTTTCTTTATAGTACGTACCTTTATCTATACCAGCGTGGTCCAACTGCGGCCCGCGGAACAATTTTGTACAAGCAGCGGCAACTTTTTTTTTTTGAAGAACGCTATGATTTTGGGACGAAAAAGGAACTTCGTAGATCGATTCCAATTGAAGACCTTTTTTTTTTTTAGAGAACACCCTGATTTTGGGACCAAAATAGGTGTTTTTAGCCGGCTGAGGCCCGCAAACTCGAATAATTTTGAAAAGTGGCCCACAAGAGTGCAGAAGTTGGACCACCCTGATCTATACCATTTAAACTTTTCCGGTCTATAATTAGAATGACAAAAATTGGCAACATTTCTGACGGCTGTATCGCCCGGCTGCAATGTTCAGCATTGTCTTGGTTCATTTCCTATTCTGATCAGGCTCTTTAAATACGCCACCGGTTTTCAATCTTCATTTGATCATTTGCCGCTTGACAGGTTTTGAAAGTAAACCTTGTGGTTAATTTAAATATTCATTTTCAAGTACCTATAGTTTTGGAGAGTAGGTATTTAAAAAAAAACTATATTTGGTTAGTTTACTCAATTTTAATGCGCTTTCTCTATTTCGTCACTTTACTTGCTAAAAAGAATTTTAAAAAAATCAAACAACAAAATATCGATTTGCAATCGTAAAAGTTGTGTTATTGGTGGCAGAATAGTTTTGCAAAAATCATAAAATTAAGCAAGTTACCTTCAGCTTAACGATAATAAATCACTAACAAGTTATGACATAATCAGTCGTAAATTCTCAATGTAAACTGAAGTTATTCAATCAAATGAAGGTGTCATGGAATGTGTATGCTTTCTATTTTTTTTCTTTTTTTATTAATTTCTGGAATATTTACTACGGACAAAAAACGGGTTCTTGGACCAAAATTTAGCACTTTTATGACATCAAGCGACTACATTGTTCAAATCAGATTACCAGATAATGTCTTGGAACCAACTTCAACACCCAATATTTTGTTTTATGGCGCGCAGTGCGATTGATGGACTGATTGTTTATTCTCTTTTTCAAACACAATGAAAACATACGCACGTACTACTCGCATACGCACTAAACAGTTTTCAGTAAACACTCAAACACACTCGTGATTTAATTGATGTCGATTATGGCGAAGGTCAACTACAGATTATCTACAGCACAAACACAAAACACAAAACACGTTGGCGATGTAGCCTGGGGTTAAATAAATTTTTTTTGGTTGGCTTCTTATTTAGCTGGCTAGCTTTTCAAATTGCTCTAAGTCGTAACTCGTAAGACGCAATGAAGTAAGTTTATAAAAACAAGTAGTTAGTTTGAGATAAACAGGTTTTATGACTATTTGCGTAAACGATCAAATACTAGTTTTCAATGTTTCAATTTTTATTTAAAGTAAAACACCCAATTGTTCACAAAGTTGCTAAACATTTGAGTGGTAAATTCTCGTACAAGTATAAAAGAAAAATCGGTACAAAGTAAAAGCAGATAGGCCAGCTATATGTTAAAGTTTCTTTTATTTTATAAAGACCTGTTGTATGTTAAATTCATTTCTTATAGCAAATTGCTTTTCAAGTTTAAGGCTGAATTCAAACAATTGCTTTTAAACGACAAGAAAACTATTCAAAATTTAAATATTGATATATATACCCCTTACTTGCCTAGTATGATCTTCTTTAGCTAATTGATATTGACATGATTACTGCCTTCTGTTTTAAGTAGCGACCCGATATTGTAGGTATGCACCATGAACCATTCAAGAATTTGTCGTAAAATGCTTTTCCTATGGTACAGCAGGAACTTGGAACTTATTCAATGGTACAGCTGGAACTTGGCAGTTAACGAAGATTCGAAATCAGTCGGATAATTTACTTAAGAAACCAATCGGGTAGACTGAGCATCGAACTGGGGTCCTTCTACTCGTAAGACAGAATGTTATCACACTGAGCTATTTTACGGACTTACGATTTTCTTTTAAAAGGTTTGTGTGTCGCAAAGATATTGGCTGATTTGATAATAATTCTGATTACGGAACAGATAAGAATGCTTCGACCAATGGTTCTCAACCTTTCGTGGTTTGTGGCCCCCTTGGCGAGACCCTCAATGCCCGTGGCCCCTCTCTAATTGATAAGGATGTTGCTTTAGACGCTGACCCACCTCGTCTTTGTACATTACTTTTCTAAATTGCTCTAAAAAGTTAAAATATAATTATGTGTTTAGAATTTTGTAGTCTAGTAGCTGTTTAAGTATTTTTTAAATTGCAGCGAAATTGGTACTATTAGGACAGAAAATGGTAAAAAAATAAAAGTCAAGATATGTTCATTACGAGTGTAATTTTTTCAATCTTACTAAAGTTATAAAGGTTGTCCAAACAATTTACAAATGCAAGCAATTTTAAAGTCTTGTAAACTAGAAAATATACGCTACAATTTATAGGACAAAATGAGGATAAGACTTTGCATTAAGCCTTTCACACGAAAAATCAACTTTAGCAAACGCTTGATAAAAACCAAATGCGTCAAAAGATTGTTGAGAAACGCCTTGATTGCGTTTGCAACTTTCATGTTTTTGCTATGGAGATCAAATAAGCAAGCTTATTTAATGGAAGAAAAAGTAGTTACCGTTGATAAAAACACTTGGAATTTTTTTATTGGTCACAAGAAAACAAGAAATCCAATTAAAAGTTTTCAAGCTTATAATAATGAAGTGTTGGGCAATGTTACAGGTCCGCATCTTTCGCCTTTAAAAAATTTTCCTTTAAAGTCAAGCATCAAGAAAACTATAAGTTCAACTTTGAAGGTTCCTCTGAATAAAAAGGAATGGTTATTTCAACTCCTAAAACAACCAATAAATATTAAAAAGGATTCTTTTACTTCGAGAGACTCATCATATTCAGCTATAAAAGACGGTGTACGGAAGCCACTAGAAGGTGAACCAGTGATACTTGTTTGGTGGCCTCCTGAGTATTTGTTGAAAACCAAGAAAGGAAACCTTCTAGAACGGGAGTTTCAGGGAGTGTGCGGAAAATGCAGACTCACCACTGACCGAAGCACCCTCACTACAGCAAATGTGGTTTTATTCGATAACATTCCGACGAAATCCAACCTGGAGGACTTACCACCGAAAGATTCAAGGTTAGCAATAGATATGAACAGTGACGTCATAGATGCTTGTTCACGTATGTGTCATAAATACTTGTTCATAGTGACGTTATAGATACTTCTGTTGAGGCGTGTTGTTACAAAAAATTTTAGCGATTTACAAATTAATTTCGACTTCCGCACTTATCCCGCAGCTTTCGAACAATTATTATTTAATCCTAGTTCAATTTATCTTAAATAAAATTGCAGTCAAGTCGAGTAAACTTTTTATGAATAACCGCTATGAGGTTACAATGACTTTGAATAAAAAATTCGACTAAAAACAATAAATTACCTTGCCGCCATAATCGGATGATAGTAGAACTTTATAGCAGGAAAAGTAATTTAAACAAAAGGAACCGAAGCTAACATATGATGTAAATTTTAACAACGTAAAGAAAATTTTTGTGAGCAACCCTTCATTTTATCTTGGATTGTATGGTTCTCTGTGCCTTCGCTATCCACAGGACAAAAAAGAGATTTAACTTGAAGTAACCGTCTATATAACTGCAGATCATTTTAACTAGGTGCCTTTTAATTAAAGTTTTAAAAAATCTACAACGTATCGAAAAATTTTTAATACTTGTATGTCATATTTCATGTGTGTTTATATAAAATAACTTTTGATCTATTTTATTGGGACCTCGCAAAAAACTTTGCTACTAAAGAATTAAACATAATTTTCAATTTAATTAAGATCTTAGATCTTGAGTCAGCAGCGTGGTTAAGTTGGAAAAAGTGGTGGTTTAATGGCGACGTGATCAACATAGTCTCAGCATGATAGTTCAGTGTGACAACATTCTGACTTGCGAGCAGAAGGACACAAGTTCGATGCTCAGTATATTCGAGCGATTTCTGTTGTATCCTTAAAAAAGCACTTTACTTTACTTTGATATGAATGAAAAAAGCAGCGAAGTTAAGCTGAGTGATTTCGTGCTTGCTTTTGTTCTTGTTTTTCTAAAATAGGCGCACCACTGCTTGGTGTGAAAACATGATTTTTCGCTACAAGGTCAGACATTTCTACTCATGGATCGTCTTGGTTTTTATTTTTCAGACGGCCTGAACAAGCTTACATTTTATGGCATCGTGAAACTCCGTCAAAAACCTTTCACTTAAAGAACAACATGCAAGGATACTTCGACAAGATGTTTAACTATACTTTGTCATATCGCCGTGATTCCGACATTTATTGGTATTTAGGAAACGCGGAATTTGTCAGACGTTCAATACCTCTTGCCTATCGCAAAAACCCCGACCAATTAGTTGAAAAAATAATCACGTCAAAGCGTCACCTTGCGGTTTGGGTTGTCAGTAATTGCAACAACACTAAAGGCGCTGTTCCTCGAACAGCATACGTGTCGAAGTTGGAAGAAGCCGGTTTAAAGTTGAATAAATTTGGCAGATGTTTCGGAAAAGATGTTCAGAGGAAGGGGTTCGATAATTTTCTTCTGCCTTATAAATTCTACCTTGCGTTCGAGAATTCGTGGCACTGCAAAGACTATCTGACCGAAAAGTTTTGGAAGAACAGCCTCATGTTCAATTTGGTGCCTATTGTTTGGGGTCCTTCTCGTCAAGATGTGGCAGACGTGGCTCCGCCCCATTCTTTTATTCACTCTGAAGATTTTGAAACTCCCCAAGCATTGGTCGAATATCTGAACTACCTCGATAATAATGACGCGGCGTATCGCGAGTACTTCAAGTGGAGACTCGAACCCGTCTTCTCGGACATCCCCATTAACATGATTAGAAACGGGTACGAACCTGCCATGTGCAAGATTTGTAGAGTTTTAAACGAAAACAGGGGACTTTTGCCCTACAAAACTTTGCCTTCTGCGATAGATTGGGTTTTTATCGACGGAGATGATAGCAAGTGTTTGCAATACGATCTGAAGTAATTTTAAATTGTTTCATTTGCAGTGTTTTTATCGATGTTTTCTGTGAATAAAAAGTAATAGTTTGCCAACATTAAATTTAAGTGTTTTTAGAAAGATGCTGAGTTATATAATCTTTGCCAAATCATAGAAGTATATACAGTAGAACCTCGCAGTACGAGTTTAAATCGTTATCAGGCTGAGCTCGTATTACGATTTACTCTTATTACGAAGCAATTTTTTGCATTAAAATTAACATGAAAATAAATAGTCCGTTCCATACCCAAAATGTCTGTTTTTACGTTTATTTTTTAAACAGAAAAGGTGCAATCAGAAAAAAATAAACAATATTTACCATATTAAAAGTAAGCAACACATTGTCTATAAGTTATTTCAACAACATGTTAACTACCAATACTGTTTTTTGCAGAGTAGACTACTTAGTAACCTTTAAGCTTCCAGCAGAATACGCACAATAATTGCCTTTATTATGCTGCAAACAACCTAACAATAGCTGCTTATTACGTAGTTGAAACCAGTTGTGTATAAACTTTTCTAGTCTGAAAAGCTTGATATGCACTGTATATACTTTAGATAAGTTTTAAGTTTGTCCAAGTTTTTATAGAATTACAAACTTCGAAATCGAATTTCGAGGCCTCGGATATTGAGGGCCTACAGTCGTTCGTACTACGAATTTTTACTCGTCGTATGAAACAAAAATTCTTACGAATAGCCGCTTGCAAAGCGAATTTCTCGTACAACATGGCACTCGTACTGCGAGGTTCTACTGTAATGTGATTTTATCAAATTGATTGCAATTTGTTAAAATCGAATATGCAGTTTTATTGGATGCATTTTTTAAATATTTATCCTGTGCCACTTCTAGCCTGCTGTAGATGATTATTGACTTTTTTTTTGTTGAAGAAATTCAACTATAAATTTTTTTCTCAGTTTATTCCAAGTAACTTCAATTTACTGTGTATCAAAGTTAATTAGTGAAGTATAAACAATCCAGAAACTTTTAAATTCTGTTTTTTCAAAAAAGTTTTGATGAAATTTTTTTTTAAGGTTTGGTGTCTCCGAGAAATGGGTAAAAAAATGCTTACGGTTTAAAGCTTAATTTTTTATTAAAAAATTACAGTTATGAAAAGGTATCTAACTATGATGATGTCAGCTAGCACATTATTAATCGGCAAATGTTCTATGAAGATTGTCTCATGCTTATTATACATAAAAGTTGCCTTTGTCAGTACACAACGCTGTGATGTTTCTAAAGCCTCTCATTCTATAGTTTAATTGTTGAAGATATCGCAACAAAGCATCTTACTAAAACTTTTGAGACATTCGTCATGCTATATGTAATACAAAAGATGAAATGGACTTTTGCAGAGAAGCTTCTACCAGGAAACTTTAAGCTAACTTGGACTTCGTTAAAGTTGTTGTACTGCCTTCTAATTTGTCGAAAGCGACTGAAACGGATTTTCGTAGATTAAAGGATTATACGTAGACAATACTAGCTACTAAATAATCAATGTCTACAAGCTTCCGCGAGCACGATTGTTCACTTTTGATTTTCAAACAAAAGCAATAAAGCTGCTGCTTCAACTTCCCGCTTGTTGACCGCATGAAATAACAAGAGCGTTTTTTAAACTTCCTGGTTCACTGGACAAGCTTTAACAGCCTCACTCTCCATTGTACAGCTTGCAACCCACGGGTCCGGTAACTGTATCATTGGCATAAACACAAGTTTTATGTTTGTTGGCGTTAATTTTCACAACGCCCACATGACAAACGTGTCGTGTAAACAGAGATGTTTTGTGGATCACTTCATTGATCTTTTCTCATTATAACATTTAAGCTTGTTGTTCAAATTCCATATTTCTGAAGAATAAAACTCTGCAACGACAAGCCTAGCCACTAGATATCTTTGAGGGATAAATCCAGTGATGGGATTAAGGGAGTTCGCACGGGTTCGCGCGAACCCGTTCTTGGAATTTCTGCATGTTTAGCGAACCCGCTCTTGAAATTTCAGCACGTTTAGCGAACCCGGTTTTAACTTTACGTAATCTATGTATTTCAATATCTCTGTGTTTAATGTAACAGTTTCAATCTGCTGCAGATATTTGTTCAGAGTGTAAAGAACGATTCTGAGTGATTTTTTTTTTTTAGAGAACACCTTAATTTTGGGCGAAAAACAGAGAAATTAGAGACGAAATCAAAGTGAAGACCTTTTTTTTATTTTTTTAGAGAACACCCTAATTTTGAACCTGTTCTTAAAACTTTGAATCCCAACACTGGATAAATCGCAGAGATTTTTTGCCACCTGGTTTATATCGTATTCGCTTGTGTAAAAGCTCTCAAAAACTTTTGCAATGCAATGAACTAAGCAACCTATAACTTAACCATTCGCTGTTTACAAAGCAATTGCATGCCCCGCTTAGTGTGGAAACTTGTGAGAAACATTTCAGCAATCCTACAAAAAAAGATTTAGTCCGGACACTAGAGTGTGCGATAAACATATTAGTCATTAATTTGCTTAAATCAATTTAAAAAAACACTTTTTATTTAAAGAAAAACCATTAGTTGTGCAGAAAATTTTAATCTGAAAGATAACCTGGTTGTCCGAATGTCCGTGTAAAACTAAACCACTTCTGTGCGACAGGAACAGCGAGTGCTAGGAACTGTGCGCGATAGAAAGACAAAAACACAGAATCGGCACGCTTGAAGGTAAAGCATCAAATAACAGTTGCAGCATAAAATTTGGAACATCTAAATAATTTTAAAATTAAAGTAAAGCCAATAGTAAAAAGAAAGTTTCGAAATATATTGGCTTTACTTTTTATTCTGAAATAACAACTGTTTATTACTTCAGTTCAGAGTTTTACTCAGTCTAGGCTTAACGGAAAGACTGATAGTCTAATTAAGTAGTTCAAAACTTTCACATTTTACTCTCCAAGTATGTTCTAAAACCAAGGTGCATATAAACAACCGTCTTACCTCCTCACTGTCCAAGGTCAGGTGACTTTATAACATGTCGGAAAGGGGAAATAAAAATGTTTACCATTAAGTATATTGATATATTTTTCTTCTTATCAAGCTACATTAAGTTCCAAAATGCTTTCCAAAACTTTTATTTTAGATGATTTTAAATAACTTCTACTATTGAAAATTAAACCCATGTTTCCTCTGGCTGTAGTACTAATCCACGAATGAGCTTTTAAAAAATCGTTGCTTTTTCAACCGAACCATAACCTAGCATAGCGTGGTCCATTGCGGGCCCGCGGGCAAATTTTGGCCTTAGAACTAATTACGACGTCCAGATGATTTTTTTTCTATTGTAAGTTCTAATGACACAAAAGGCTGTATATACCAGGGATGGCGAACCTTTGTTATACGGCGGGTCATTGGCTGAAAAAACGTCTTCACTAAAATTTCTAATTTCGCCCAAAATTCAAGGTGAAGACAAAAAAAGGTCTGTACCGTCTAACCCAGGGGTGTCCAACCTTTTTGAGCAGAGGCCATTTTGACCCATCGAAAATATTGGTGGGCCAAACAAACAAAACACCCCACTTTTTGCCCCAAAATCATAGTGATCTCTAAAAAAAAAAAAAAAAGGTCCTCGCCTGAAATCGGTCTCAGATTTCCCATTTTTTGTCCCGAAATCATAGTGATCTCTAAAATTTGAAAATAAACATGAAAAAAGGAATCTTCACATCAAATCTGTCTTCGACTTCTGCCAAAATTGACGGGACAGAGGGCTTCAAAAAATACTGCGCGGGCTACTCAAAACCTTTACGCGGGGCAACCCGTGGCCCGCGGGCCACGGGTTGCCACGGGTTAGCAAATGTCCCTGGTCTAACCCGTCCTAAATTAATGTTGCAGACTAAAAATTCCAGAAATTTCAGAACATCAGGTGGGTCATTGAATTTCAACTAGTGGGTCACAACGTGACCCGCGGGTCAATGGTTCGCCATCCCTGCTCTAGACTAAAGCGAATAGTGTAAATGAAAGGTCACCAACTTTTGTGAACTAAGAGTTATTTTAGGGCCAATGAGTCATATAAAGGGTTCCATTTTAGTACGTTGCTCAAAAATAACAAATTTTTTAGTTTTCCCTTAATTGTTAATTATTAATAAATGAATTGTGATATTTTGAGCAAAGAATGTGCTTCTTGTGGGCAACCTTTTGCCTTCGGGCACTTTGTAGTCCGTGGATAAACCCTGACACAATTTTATCTTGTAAAGATAAAAAAAGAAAATGCAAAAGTTTATACTGCGCTACGTAAAACCGTCAAACAATTCTCGTTTGCTTAATTCAGTGTGCTAATATTATGACTTCCGACCAGAAGGACGCGATAAAAGATGCATTGTACTGAAGGGCGGTAGGCGGTTGGAGGTATTCGAAAGATTTGGCACCGATCTCTGATTGCTAAACGGAAGAAATTATCTCCATTTGAAAGCAGTTTAGCTTAATTGATGTAATTTATCATTTGCTTGGTTATTTTAGCCAAACCATTGCAAATATGGCAGTACGTGGCCTTGTTCTTTTTTACGCAGAAATGATTATTGAATTTGATTTGGTCCGCTGTCTTCCTGAATTAGGTAAAGCTATTATGTTCTCATTGTCTCCCAAAAACGATCTAGAAAGTTGAAGTGTGTTCGGTTTTCGCTTTTTTTGGAATTAACAGAATACAACAGCTTTTTATCAACCACGATATAAGTTGCCGCTTCTCGACGTTTTTTTACGACACAAATATGTAGCTAAAAGCATTTTTTTAATTTGGCAAACCAAAAAGCTTAAATAACCTTTTAGTTATTGAAAATAAAATAAAATCAGCCTTAAGTTAAGACGGGCGCCACGTACACTACGGTCTTCAGTAAACAACTGAAATCGCGACCCGAGCTCGCTATTGGTCGCGATTCAAAGGGCGAAAAGCTTCGTGTTAGATAAACAGAAACACAAACCTGTCGACAAAATCGAATGATACTACTATCGAATTCTATTAAAGTCGTCATAAAATATTCCGATAAATTGCATTGTAAATTAATCAAGATTTTGTCTTGATTCAGTACTTAATATTATTGCATGTGTTTTGTTTTTACACTTAGGGAAACCCATAATATAATTAAATTTTTCCAATTTGTATGTGACTCCCTCTAATAGTAATAGTTATCATTTCACACTCTGGCGGAGGAAATCCGGGCTCTCTATCCAATCGGAGAAATTTTATCAGTATTGCTAACGACGTGCTCCGGTGTTATTTTTTTTATGTTGGGACTGGGGCTATTCTGTTCTACTCCAATGTTGAACAGATGGACGCGGGCGCTTCGAAGTATGTATCATTTTTTATGCTCAAACATGACCCATTGTAAGAGTTCTGCTCCCATTTCAACCAGAAAACTGTAAAATAGCACGACTTAGGTATGCCGGGTTATTTTTTCTTTCGCCATACTCTTTTATCCTCTATGTTTTGACTTTTAGGGCTTTATTAGTGCTGATTTTTGAGATCTTATTAGGTCTTTCGGCCATTGGACTGTATAAATAGCCTAATCAAAATTTAACTTTTGTGGTACCTAAACTCAGTACATATCAAGGTTAACCCTTTAGGGACAGTGGTACATACGTATGTGTACATTATTGTCATTGAAAGGCAACTAAAACACTTTTGTAAAGGCATTATACTTGTAATTTTTAGGTCTTTGTGACATCATTATTAAATCACTTTTATTTTACAATCATTCTTATATTCCTGAAAGGGTTAAATTGTACGCTTATGCCAACAAGCCGTATCTCTAGCGAAATAGAGGCGATTATGCCGGTTCACTCTGACCAAAGCATCCTGGCAGGATCAATAGTGTGGAATGGCCAGTGGTCGCTATGACATTAAGTTTAAAACAGCTTATTGGCATAAGCGTACAATTAATCTGATGAGACATACAATTTCGGCCCTAAAGACCGAAAGAGTGACACTGTCAATTAAAAAACTTTCTTCAATGAAAATCACTTAAAAATAAATTGTTTTTTGGTCATTTTGTAATGTCATAACCAAGACTTAGTAAAGCATGTTTATAAAGTTTTCCTGATTCTTGATAAATTAATGTACCATAATCAAGGGCCTTGGAAGGAAGGGACAGGGGGTCAAAATAGGCCAATACGACAGGGAGAAAACTTGCAGCTTACCTACCGTTGATCCTGCTGGTGAATTCCGTTCCAGTCATCACAGCCATCCAGAATCATCTGTGATTGAAATTTATTGTCATTTTTGAATTTTTTGAAGTCATTGGTGTGATCCATTCTAGTTTTGAACGCGATCGCTCAGGATAAATCACTTGAACTGTTAGTATTATCGATGTTGATCACTGGCAGTGTAAGAGAAAAAAACGCGTTTGCATTTAACGAAGCATGTCAAACATTGCGTTTTGAAACAAACGATTCATGTCCGTTCTAATTATATCCTTGGGCTGGATATCCGTCAAAATTTTTATTATTAAATTTCATTGAACTGAAAAGACTGAACCGAGTAACAATTATTATTTAAAAATATTTTTTTCCATGTCTCACTTACTTAAACAGTGCTTTTTATCACATATTATACTGAAAAAAGACTGAGTCTTAAAGTACTGACGGTCATAATTTAAAAAAATTGGGTCGCCTTTGTCATAAAAACGTGCTTTATGACGCAGTTTAAAATCAAGCTTGGCCGCTTTATTTTTAAATTTCTTTGAACACGACAATCAACCTATTAAACCACGCGCATGCGCAATTTACTGCAAGTTGAACCTCGGCTGTCCGTGTGAGGTTAAATCACCACCAAAACATCATTATTCTTGTCATCAATGTGATGACAACACGATCCATTGTTAACATAATACAGGCCTATATTGTTGGTACGACAACTTAAAATAATGGATTGTGGAATTCATGTTCCTGGTTTTTAAGCGTTCATAGCCCTCTTGGCTAATTCAAATTAAATAGACCAGCTTGATGGCGGCAGCTGAAAATGTCAATTGATTAATTAAAAGTTCATTTTGAGGATGATTCATTTTTTAGTCTGTCCAAGTTTTTTGAAAAGTGCAAAGTGCCGCAAAAGAGAAAAAACTTTGTCAGTTAGAAGTTATTGTAACTAGCTAAAGTAGATTTTGAAAATTGCAAGTTTAATAAACGTACTAATGGTAAAAGAACTTCCTGTGTTTTTTATGGAACAAACTCTGATTACGGCGATGTGAGTTCTAATTCAATGTAAAAACGAAAAATTGTTTGTTGTAATTAGTAACTGACCTAGTCTATTTGGTAGCTGGTTGATACTTTGTGAGGATTATTAGATTATGCTGTGTTTAACGTCAGGGTTTAACGCCAAAACTACTAACTTCGTCTCAGAGCCATGTCGGTGTACTATCTAAATAAGGTTTTATGTATTTCCGTCTTGATAAAGTGGCTTTAATCTATGAATAATATGTTCAGGGTTGGATGTTCTGAGAGAGGTGAACACATATTGTGTTGAGTCGATTATAACAATATATTAGTAGAATCAAAACTTAATGTTAAACTCAATTTTGTGTCGTTCAACTCAGTTAGAGTTAGTTTGTTAAGCCGTTAACATAAATAGAAAGAAGTCTTAGTATCAAGAACATAAAAAATAATTTTAAAAATATTTAAATACCAAGAGAGAAGAAACAGATTAAATTTTTGTTTTTCTGTTATTGTATGGTTTAACATGCGGTTGGGAAATTCTTTATGTAAAATCTTTTTCGATCAACAAAAAGTGGAAATACTATTTACTGGTCAGTTTGCTCAAGTCGTTTTTTTTTGAGAGAATTCTTGCATTTTTAAGAATGACAAATTCCTCTGGCAAACTTTTATTCTTTGATTATTTTCACCGACTGAAATTTTACTGTTTAGTAAAATACCACAATTTTGAGAAAATGACTCGAATCAAATTTAAAGTTGCTTCCCAAGCTTTTCAAAAAATTAAGCCAACACGTGAACCAGGTAGGTCAAAGGTCGTTACCTCCGGGTCTCTTTTTAAAATTATATAAAAGTTTCGGGCCAGAGCAGGTGGAAGCTAACATGAAATAGAGAAAACGATAGTTAAGACCTTTTTTTGTCTGACAATTCTTGTGTTGGCATTCTCTGGGGCAATAGGGGAAAGGGGAAAATGATCAAAAACATATCGCTTTTAAGTAAAGGCCATTATAAAAAGGCCTTTTTACCCATAACAAAGCGTGTTCTTGTTTATTCACGATTAGAAGACCTTTAGTTATTTTTTCTTCTATTCTTAATCATAATCCCCAAAGATTGCTCAAAATTGGTTACACAAAGTTTATTTAATACAAAAAAGACCTTCACTTGTCAGTCACAGAAATACAAAATAGTCTTAACATAAATCTTGTTTGATTTTTTTGGTAAAAAGAAAAGTGAGTCTTCAAAAGTCAGAAATTTTGGAAGAACAGGTGGTTCATTGGGTTTGAAGAAGTGTGGTTTGTCATTCTTGATAAACGGTATATTAACGAAAAATTTTCCGCGGACCACAGATAATGCTGTTGCGAACCACATGTGGCCCTCGGGCTTGGGTTTGGACCACCCTGACTTAAACAATCCGCTACATTTACAGATTTTTTAATATCCAAATTAAAATCAACGAACACCATATAAAACAAATCGAGTTTTTTCATGCACTTTTTTTAAAACAGCATTTCGCATCGAACGACAAATCGATTTCGCGCGGAAACGCACGCTCTTTATCATGCAAGTGTAAGTAGATATATTTCGCATTTACCTGATGGAAAACGACATTTTTGAATTATAAGTGCAGGCGAATGACGTATTATCTGAGGTCGAATGCCATCTTCTATTGTCACGTGGCACTTACTATCACGTGACAGAAGCGACATCAATCGCACAAACTTGACTGAACCCCCGGTTCCAAGGTCAAAACTGAAAAACAAGCGGGGTCAAGCCTACTTAGAAAGCAGCCATCAAAACGACGATGTTTTATTCAAGTGATAACGACTGAAAGTAGCTGAGTTTACTTCCCCTTCCTGTGATTGCTCAGTGTCTACATAGTGCGTGATATGCATCATATCGCTCTATTCATCGAAATTCACAGCAGAGCTGCTTTACTACTTAATATTCTCGTGGAAAGTTTGACAGCCAGTTGCATAGAGAGTTTAACTTGTAGAACTTTAGTTGTTTTCGCTGAGATTGTTTAACAGTTTATATACAGTTTTGTAGTATTTCAGAAATGTTTTTATACAGTAAGCGAAAAAATTATTCGTTACAATAAAGATTTAACAAATTATTAAACTTTTCAAAAAAAACTATGAAATTGCTTGTTTTAGGTTATTTGCTTTTTTTATTTTGTTCATAATGTTGGTTCTAATAAAAAAATAACTTTGAGAGTATAGCCGCAAAATTTTATCTTTGCTGCTTCACATTTGGCATTTGTTATATTAAATATAGCTCATTATGACGAAGCTAATTTAAAAGATTTGAAAAGAACTTTTACAAAAAAAATTAAGCATTTTTGTCCGAGACTGCTTTCTGCACTTTTCCCAACTTTAAAAAACACATTCAAAAATTAAATCTTATTGTTGGTAATAATGATTGAAACCTGTTTCTATGACGTAATCGTTTTTACTGCTTCCTTTTTGTCAGCTTTTGTTGTGTTTTTGTGCTTTAGTTTCAACTGTTGCGCCTGAGAAACAAAAAAACATACATGCATACATATACATTTTTTTATTACTCATTTCCTAATGGTTATTCTTACAGTAAATAAAAATTCTTCTTACTCATTTCCTAATGGTTATTCTTACAATAAATAAAAATTATTTATATTTGCAAGTTTTGGAAGCAACTTTGGTTTGTGTTGTTGCGGCTGAGAAATATGAAAACATACATGCACTTATACATTTTTTTATTACTCATTTCCTAATAGTTATTCTTACAGTAATAAAAATTATTTTGCAGTAAGCAACAAGAATTAAAATTATTGCAAATAAATAAAGATTATTTTATTTATTAAAAATATAGATAAGACAATGCAGCTCAAAACCAATATAATAACTGTTATAGCCACTCTTTTATAACTGCCTTGCTTCTTTTTTTAAACTGATTAATTTAAAAAGCAATAAATGTACGCACCAGCTATAAATTTACTCCTATGACGTTAAAGAAACAAGATTTGCAATTAATTTGTCGTTTGATGACGATTCAGTTGCTTTTGAAATATTTGCTCAATGCTTTGCAAATCGGGGTCTGAGAAACATAAGATGTCTACGACAAATTTTTTTTGTTTTAGATAACGACTCGTTTTTACTACGGGTGTGAAATGGAGTATTTTTTGTATCTCTTTGGATTTTTTTGGTTCGTTTAACGCTTTTAGCCGTTTTAAGCGCGAAAGAAGTAAAAAACTCAACAAAAAAAAAGAATGCTTCGTTCCACGCTCGTAGTGGAAACAAGCCCTGAGTGATGAAGACACTTTATCATTTTAAAGCCGTTGAAAGGGTTTGCAGATTAAACTGCTTGAAGCAAAACTTGTTTTTGAACCACTGCCGGAGTTGTGTGAGATAGCGGGTTGGTTTATAGCCAATCAGATCAAAGCAAATATAACGATCGCTTTATGCTTCAAGAAAATCACTTTTTAATTTTTTAAAATATTTTCAGTCCTGGTACTTTAGCATTTTCGTTTCGTCAGGGACATTAAAGACTTCAGTTAGAAGCAATTTGAACGTCATATGACTGTCAGCAGTGAAGCATCATTTTATAAGAAGATTTTCTCGTTATTTAACATTTGCATTTTGTTTATACTAATCTACTTTTAAATCAAGCTGCTTTGAAAACGAGATGCACCAGACTCGAATTTCGCTCTTGTTAGAGCTCGTCAATGATACTAATCTCACTGCAAATCGAATCGACTACCTGTGGTCTTCCAGACAGAAGACAACGCCACTAGACCACACAAGCCTGAACGGTTAGTCTCGGTTATCAGTTAGTCTCGGTCATGAACGGTGAGTCTCCGTCATGAGATGCGCCTTGTGCAGCAAATCCGAAAACTAATTATAGTTGCTTTGAGTCGAATTGTTATTTGACTTGTGTGGTCTAGTGGTGTTGTCTCCTTCCTGGAAGACCACAGGTAGTCGGTTCGATTCACAGTAAGATAAACATTACTGACGAGCTCGAACAAGAGCAAAACTCGAGTCTGGTGCTTCTCGTTTTCAAAGTAGCTTGATTTGTAATCAACTAAATCCTAATGTTAGACTGTATAATTTGCTTTTGTTAGACAAAGAAAAATTAAAACAATACTTCAAATGCTCAAAATAGAAATTTTTTTTCTTATTTCAAGCAATCACGGTCTCTAACACAACTTCTTAGGTTATTTTTGTATCAATTTTCATGCTTAAACAGTTTAAAACAGTTGAAACAAATCAATCGAAATTGGCACTAAAAGAAAATCTGTCAGGACTTTCATCAAACATAAAAAACTTTTGTGAAAGAAAGCATTGTACTGAAACCATTACGCGATTCCTACTGAAAGTAAATGCTAAGCTTTTAGCGTTGCAGCTGTAAATAACACTTTTTCCCAAAGTTTGGTATGGCTCGATTGAAATTCGAAGCAAGATAGATAATACTTGACGCTGCCGCTTGAGCTTCTCAGTAGCGTTTTTCGATTTAGGAAATTTTTAAAAACTTTGTGATAAATATGCTCCAGAGTTTAATGGGTGGAAAGTAAGTAAAGTTAGAGGCAGTTTTACACCAATTGCAAGTAGATTCCGACATTCAAATAGATGATTTAAACCAGGGCCGCGAATCAAACCGGAACTCGATAAACAAGGTTTCCACAACTCAAAAAAAAGTTGATCAAATGGAAAGAGCTTTTTTTGTCTTCTATTTGCAGATAGGAAATTTTTAAACTCGATAAATTGAAAACGGTAAACTCGAACTCGGACTTGTGAATTTGTGATTTCGAATTCCATTAAAAATGCATCAAATTTGCAGCACTGATTCAAACCAAATTAATTGCAAGGGTTTCAAACAGAAGGCAATTTTTATTGGTTCGGCAACGCGACGAAGAACTATGGAAGCCAATTAATGATTGTCATGTCATCGTTTGAAGGGCATCCACTCCAGGTCAGACACAAGCAGGACTGGGGCCGAGGGTTTATCCTTTTACTACCCCAGACTGCTGCACTACCTGAATCAGATGCTGGCAGTGGTGTTATTAAGCCAGCATCGAGTTTCGTCATCCAAAACCGTCAGACCTCGTGCTCCATGTGGTGCCCGATGTATAGGGCACGCTGTTAGTACATGGTCTGCGGTTTGCTCAGAGGCGCCACACTCGCAATTCGGTGAAGGAGCGAGACCACATTTGTGCATGGACGAATGGAATCGCCCAACACCAGTCCGCAAGCGGTTGAGCTTAACCCAAGCTGCTCGGGGTAAGCCCATCCCAACAGGCCTGGCACCAGTCCGGGGCACAAAAGCACGGAGCCTGGAAGCATTTTCACAGTATTCCGCGTTCCATTTGTGATTTGTCCATTCAGAAGCGCAAATGCCAAGTCTGGCAAGGTTGTCCAAAAGATTCCGCGCAGCTGGCACAAACGGGCGTCTAATGATTGACACGGGCTTAGTTCAAGCCTCGCCTCCTTCTTGCAACTATTTGATTGGACCAGAGCAATTACGCAATTTTTTCTGCTGTCTAACAAGCAGCTCTAACTTCTACATGTATGAACATTGTATAAAAGCTGGAAAGAAATAAAAATTTTTAACCGGACAACGATATCTTGGCGTCAACAAAAGCAGACAACTGAGGGTGATGGCTTGACGGCTGGTTAACCAAGGTAACTTTTTCTATTTTTTCGGCAAGTTAGCCGGATATATAGCAGATACGAGGACGGTGATTGCAGATGATTTCCGTTCACTTTGGTGGCTTTCAGTTGTAAGCTTTTTGTATTTCTAACTTGACAAAATTTTCCTGAAATTCAAAAGTTTAGCTGAGCGTTTAAGTAAAAGGTAAAAAAGTTTTTATAATTCATCATTGTTCAAAGTAAATTGAGAAGAAATTTTTAGCTTGAAAATGTTAATTTGAAGATATCAGTTCAGTTCAGTTCAGTTTTCTTTTATTTCTGCTCCGCCACATAATAAAAATGTAACTATAATTATTTAATAATAAACATCATTAAGACTACGGATTAGAAAAAAGAATCAACAAAACGAATGTACGTTGTAGCTTGCTAAGATAGCAATATAAGGTTTGACTGACAAACTGACATACAGTTTGCATTTTAAATTGACACTCTTGCAAAAGTCGAAACTCTTTCAAGTGACTAAAAGCGCATGAAGCTTCTAATCGAGGCTAGGTTGTACTCATTTACTCTTGAAACAATTGAAACTGGAAAGAGTGAGCATGGTCAAGTAGGTTCCTAAGCTTGTGGTCTCGGTTCGAAAAATGTTTTTGAATAATTTTAGCCAAAAATTCAAATGATTGTTTTTTGGCATTGGCCGCCAAACTAACCCTTACGTAGATCGTGGCTAGCTGGGATTTTTCTTCATATTTTTAGCGCAGAGACATTTATCATAATGATCATTTTGGGTCAGATGTCACTTCCTGTCATTTCCAAGCCAAAATTTGAAATGTGATTTTATTGTTTTATTCACTGGGTCATGTGCGACACTGTTCAATGGCAGCTGATACAGGTTTTCAGCTGCCATTGAACAGTTGCAGTGAGTTTTTTTGTGATCTACTTTGCCATAATATAATCAAAATAAATTTTTTGAAAAAACGTTTTTCAATGAGTTTTTTTGTGATCTACTTTGCCATAATATAATCAAAATAAATTTTTTGAAAAAACGTTTTTCAAAAAATATCAGTAAAATAAACCTAAAAACTGTTTGCTGTTGCACTTTAGCGTAAGCAATTATTCGAGTATGGTCTTATTTTGTTTAGTTTAGTGAATAGTAAATCTGAGCAAATACATATATTTATTTTGTATACTGTGGTTGACTTCAAAAACGTAGTGATTGTAGTTACAGCAATTAAAATAGTACAGAGAAACTTAACTGTTCTAGGAAAAGATAAAGTATCATCAAGAGCAGTAATGGTTTTAATACGAAGCAAACCGAGCGGCCGCAGCATCCCTTCCCACTAAACAACGTCAAAAAGGGACCCCATTAAGCAAAATATTGCTCTATTTTTGCATAGTAGCACCATGAATGTGGTCCCCTGTCTGCACCTTAACTTCTGGATGAAAGCAAGGATAATGAACCTGATTGAAAGTAAAGAACTTTTTTTAGATAACACTACGGTTTTGAGACAAAAATGGAGATTTTGCACATAAATTGAAAGTGAAAGTTTTTTTTAGAGAACACTACGATTTTGAGAGTATTTTGAGACAAAGAAAATTGGCACACTAAAAAGTGTCCCCTCCTATTTTTCTTGCACCGCCCCCTTTTTGTGAGGCTATAACTAATCAGGAGAGTACTGTTTCAAGCCTGGTGTTATCCAAAGTTGTGTGCAATCGATCAAATTATTTTAATTGAACTTCTGAGCCATCTATTGATAAAACTCTTTGAAATAAACAAATTTACTTTAACTGTGCAGCCCTGCGGCTGGAATCTGCGGCCTTTTTCAACTTTTGTGTAGCTTTTTGGCTTGTTTTTTTCTGCTACTTTTCCACAATTGAATTAATGTTGATTTTAGCTTAAATTGATTTTTCAAAGCAAAACGTTTGTTTGAGGCTGACAATTTAAAGTGAAGACTGATTATAGCTTTACTATTGTTTTCAAAAACAAAAAGTATGTTTCAGCGTTAGTATTTGTCGTTACGATTTTTTTCTGACTTAACTTTCAAGGACAATTTTTGATTTGCTGGAACTAAAACCTTGTCCGCCACTCAGTAGACATTGTATTTTTTTCAATACTCCTTCAGTAAAAAAGATTTCCAGCTTTCGTGTATCACTACATGGTACAATACGAATTTATAATGACATTTTAAGAGACGCACTTGGCTCTAAAGAAACCCTCAAGCTAAGTTTGAACAATTGCAGTCTGATATAGCTAAGAAGAAACGTGCAACCTAGCAAACCTTTGTATTTAGGAATGATGTTTTATGACGTTGAGAAAAAGACAATCGATTACAGTTGTGAAGTGGAAAAATCCGGATAACGAAAGTAAAAACAACAACCTTTATTGAAAATTGGCAAAAATCCGGATTATCTAAAGTTTTTTTTAAATAGAGATAATTCTTACCTTTAGCTTTATTCAAATTATTTAGATTTAATGTAGCTTTACTTTCTGGTTTAATTGCATTGTTCTTGGGTATTAAGATTTACCGTTTAGTGGCTATAGAAAAAAAGTGACTATTTAGTTTAGATAAACTTTAAAAGAAAAAAATTTGTTTTTTTTATGAGATTTACAGCTAATTGAGAAGGTTTTAGCTTTGTGAAGATATTGGTTCCTCTCTTTTTAAGCAATGTAGTTTATCAGGGTAGAAGGGGCCGAAATAAGAATTAATTTTTCCTCATTTCAAATGGTTCACCTCTACGGGAATACTTTGGTACCTGTAATCACCAATTTGTTCGAAAGAATTTAGACCCAGAAATTAAATTTTTAGCAAAGAAAGATAATCAAAGTGTCTCACTCTTTATACAACCCTTATTTGTTTTTTTTAATCGTCAAAAAAAGTTTTATTGAATAATTTTCTGCTTTGAATATACAGACAAAATCGGTTAATCGCATATTTGATTTGCCAGGCATTTTTATGCGATTTTCCGATATATGCGTTTAACCAATTTGTTTGATTACCCTTCGACCACGTTGTAGATTGCCAATTTGGTTTGCAATGTTTCTACGCGATTAAGACATTGTACAAACACTGGCAAGAAAAATAATTTTAATGTTTGTTTATACTCAACTTTATATACTCAAATCTTCAATTTAACTCAACTTTGTTTTCCCGATTTTCTCCCGAAAAAAATAAATAAATAAAAGGCCTTTACCTCCATTTTGTCTCCAATTTCGCTATTTTTCTCCCGAAATCATAGTGATCTTTAAAAAAAGGTCTTCACATCGATTTTGTCTCCGATTTCGCTTTTTTTTCTCCCGAAATCATGGTGATCTCTAAAAAAAAGTCTTCATTTCGATTTCGTTATACAGTATTTCTCCCGAAATCATAGTGATCTCCAAAAAAAGAAATTCTTCACCTTGACTCGAACTTGTATTTTCCACTTTTCATCCCAACTTCATATTAATCCCAACAAAAAATTGCCGTTTCTAAGAGGGTCTTTTGTTATTGGATATTGATAGGCATTGGAAAGGGGGATGGCATGCCGTCCAAACACACCCCCTAGTTGCGCCCCTGTTTCATGACACACCTTGAAGATTATTGCATTTTTTGTTTTACTTCTTTTGTTTTGTATTTCGCAGCAAATAGCAACCACCGTGACAGATTAAGTTACCGCTGTTTCTTTTTCGATCCCATTGTAGATTGCATTGTTGTTTCGCAAATGTTTTCCCCCGGGAAATAATGCGATTAAGTGAATGAAGATAGCAACTGTGACGAAAATCTTATGAGATAATCCAAGTTATTCCTTTAACCGGTATGCGATTAACCGATGTTTTTACTTAATAAAAGATAGGATTTGGTTCGAGATTTCAGATTTGTATGCGATAAAACGATATATGCGTTAAAGCGGTATGCGATTAACTAATTTCGTCTGTATTTGTTTTAAATATTTGATATGAATACTTCGTATTTCTGCTGTTTTTTGAATTATTTGTTTCAGAGTTGACATTTACAAGAAATCCAAACTTAAGTTTTCAGAGCTATGATAGTACAGAAATAGAGCCAACCTTAGTTTTGGATTCAACTGACAAAAGATTATATCAGATGTCGAAAAACTGCTTCTATCAGTCTGTTTCGTTTCCTTTTAAAGACACTTGAACCTGTGCTCAGTCAATTGAAAGACGCAAAAATCTTTGCAACAGTGTGCCAACGTCTGTCTCAAAAAAACAAATTTATTTTTAAAAAGATGCAAGGTCCAAGAAAAACATTGCATAAAAACACTATCTTGCATATTCCAGTCCATTTGCTGATAAATCTAAATCTTACGATAAGTTGATTAAGATAATGTGGTACAAAAAAAATTTGCAAACAATATAGTATTTTATCGCTACGTCCCAAATTCAAGTGATGACTTGGTTACTTATGCATTTAGTAAATATTAAAATAACTTGTAATATATATTGTTTTTCTCAAATGCTCTTTCTTATTTCTTTAAAAATCTTATACAAAAGCTTAAAACAGAGCTAGACCAACAGATTTTTTCTATGAAAATACCTTACTTTTTCGTTAAATTTTTACGCTTTGAAATAACTTAAGTCAAAAAAATTAAAACAACAAAACTTTAATTTCATTATTTTGTTTTTATTTTCTGTAGCTGGGCGTTTTAGTTCCTATCATCAAACTTGCTTGTATTAAATTGGCATGATACTGACAATAAATACACAACATCAATTTCATTGTGTTAGTCTTTTTTATTCTAGTCTACTGTTGTTTAGGAAAACTTTGTTTTTATTTAGGCCTACTGTATCATATGAAGAAATAAAGTAAACACAATTGATGTGAAAAAATTTATAAAAAATTTAATATTAACAAACCTTCCATAAAAAAAAGAATTAACTTTGTAAAAATAAAATTTAAAGGTTTTTAAAAAGATTTGTATGACGCATGTAGAGTGCGTTTAAAAAAGTGATTTATGAGTTAACAATGAAATATAAAACTGTAAGAAAAATTAATCAAAACTATTTTTGTCTCAAAAAAATAAGTAGGAAATCATTCCCAACTCTGCCAATGCTTTAATGAATATGACCAAAATTACTTTTGGCCTATAACATATTCAAACGATTCAAAAATGCACCCAAAGGGGTAATTTGACCTCTTACCATCGAGGCAAATGACACATTACTGTGCAAAAGTACAAAGACTCATTCGATTTCAAACAATATCATATTGGTACTTCGCTGTTTACTACCGCATGTGTCATTTGCCTCAATGGTAAGAGGTCAAATTACCTTTGTGTGTGCATTTTTTCGATCGCTTGAATAAATTACAAGCCAAAAGTGATTTTGGTCATATTCATTAAAGCATAGGCACAGTTGCGAATGATTCCCTACTCATCTTTCTAATATTTGATAAATTTTCACTAGTGTTTATAATAGTAACCAAGTTAAATAGGAAACGAAAATGATAATCAACATCTTTTTCACAATAAATCAATTATCGAGATTTGCTTAGTGCAAGGTTTCTAAACTGGGGGTCCAAAGTGACCAATCGTGGGGTCCACAGAATCTTGCTATATAAAAGTATTTTCACTTTATCCAAAAGCATTTCTAAAATCGCAAAAACTCGTCAATGATAAATTCATTATCCCAATAAAGTCTTAGCTTGACGTTGAAACGCAACATTTTACCAAGAGTCAAGTGAAGACCAAAAAAAGGTCATCATTTGAAGTTTGGATACAGTTTTTTGTTAAGAGTAGAGTTAAAATCTTTTTGATCTTCACTTGACTTCTGAAAAAACTTTGACTTGAAAAAAATTTTTTTTAAATTTCAATTTGGGGCCCACAGAGCTTCACAGAATCAGCTTAGGGTCCACGTGCTAAAACTGGTTTAAAAACCTTGGCTTAATCGAAGTGCTGTTGTTTCATATTCTAAAGAAAAACAATCAAGTTTTTTTTGTATCAGTCCCAGTACACAGTTTGGTGGATTCGGAAAATATATTTCGTTTTAAACCGAAAGGCTAAATGAGCTTTTCGCTTTAAAATTGAAGTAAAGATTAAAAAGAAATTTTCACTTGGCTTTGAAGGCAATAGAAAAAACAATCTATGGCCTTTGTCTTTTCAATTCAATTTCGGAAAAACACAGCGTTTTTTTCATCGGATAAATTGCTGCCTGCAAGTTCTTTTTATGTTGAAAAGTGTGCTGTAGAAATGACCAACCAGGATTTTGCTATTGATTAGGATTCGAAAAAACTGGAAACGAAGTTGTAACTGAACTAAAACTCAACAAGGTTTTATTTAGAAAACCAGGTTCAACATGTGTTTGATTAAGTAAAAGCCAATTTCTCGTTATTTGCCTACGACGAACGAGCCAAGCGCAACGCAAAATACAAAAATCACCAATAATATCAAAAAAATTTAAAACCAACTGCATAATGCAATCAATTTTAATCAACGAAACCACCATTATTTATGAGTTGGTATGGTAAATTTTATTCTGACTCATCAGTTATAGAGAGGATTGTGAGTGGATATTGAACGTAGAACCAAAGCTTCCTGGTATTGACATGTAGCACACAATGAAGTGCATCAGGTCATGCGTCACTATCACGTCATATATTCCACAATTACACTCATAATATAATATAAAGCTTCCTGAGCGATTTGAACCTTGTTAAAATTATTGTCAATTGCTTAAGACTGATGAAAATTCCTAAAAATTTATTTGTTGTTTTGCTTTGCTGGCAAGTATACAGGCTAAGTAGATTTCTAAAATTGGTTTTGTAGACTGGAATTAAATGCGTTTTGTTTAGTATTGAAATAGTGTTGGTAGATTCGAATTAAATATTGATTTGGTTGTGAAGTCTCTTCTTTTTGCTTTTCTTGAGGATAGAAAATGCAACTTGAAATTCAATACTGAAAGCAATATATATAAGAATAGTAATAACATCGCTAATTAATGTTAATTTAAGCTGTTGCTAATTAATGTTAATTAATGTTAATGTTAATTTAAGCTCTAACTTTGTTATTGAGCACTTTAGAAGTACTGATTTTCATACGGTGTTAAGAATAGTAATATATATAAGAATACATAAGAATAATCCAACATTATAAATTTTTTCTATCTTTATTGTAGAATGTTTTCAACTTTTTATACAACTACATATAAACTTTTGTTCATTTTTTTAGATTGATTGTCCCTAATGAACAGAAAAATTTGGTGCCATTTAGAAAAAGATTCTATATTTTAAGCATAACTTAATCGGTTAAGAGATTGAAGTGGAAGATAAACAGAGAGGTCAGAATATGCTTTAAATAGTTTTTTATTTGCAAAATAAAACTTACATTAAAAAAATTGTGACAAAGTTTGAGAGCATAAAAGGGCGTGCAAACGCTGTGTCTTGAACAGATTTTAGTGTTGTTAAACCGGATGTTGAAATTAATTTCAAATGCGAGTCGCAAAAAACAAGCATGTATCAAATTGTGAAGCAAATAGAGTTTAAACTTTAATCAAGAACCAAAGGAATTCATATTTAGTTTGTTATTAGCAATGCAGATCTACACAGTGAAAACAGTAAAAGACTTAGAACTGAAAGTGTCAAGAGTTCAGTTGGTAGAACAATGCTAAATCAATTAACCCTAATAGAGCAGCGTTTTATTAGGCAAATAACCTCGGTCTTTATTTTTTTTCTCTTTTTTTCTCTTTTTTTCTTTCTATTTTTTACACAACTTTACAATGAGGTGAAGCAACCTTGCTTCTATATGATACAATAGGTCACACTTTTCATCGCTAATTAGCAAGTCACAATGTCAACTCGTTTTGTTGCTTCTTACTTTTTCTGACCCCGGCTTTCAACAACTCCAAATCTTTTAACATTTTGTTATATTTTGTTCATGTGGCGGAGCAGAAATAAAAGAAACTGAACTTTCGTTTAGATGAATTCGAAGTTGAACACGCTCTTGTATAAATTTTAGAAGCAAGACAAAAATATTTTTGGTTGATGCTTTTGGTTTTTAACAATGTTTTAAGTCAATTTTTTATTTTTGGTTGACGTCAACTGTTTTTGCAAAGAAGTGAGTAGAACCTGCCAATTTCGTTTAAAAAAACAGTTTTTGGTTTTAGGCTCTGCGATAACATCGAGGTCCTGGTTTTTAAGTAGCATTAGCCGTCCTGTTGTATTGACCGTGGTACATAAAGTTTTTATGATGCTTTTAATCAATTCTGCAGCAGTAACCAAACTGTTGTAGATTAAACGAGAAACGCGAAAGTAGTGATAAACCTATTTATCCATTTATCATAAAAATACAGATTAAAAACTTCAGATTAGATACATTTACACTATGGCGTCACTTTAAAGGAAGTAAATGAAGCATTTAGTTTAAATCGATGATTCATACGCGTCAGCACAAATTAGTTGCCAGTGATTTTTGTTCATGACTTAACTGTGAGTAGGCTAAACTCTTATAAAAACTTCTACTCTCAACTTTACTAAAAAATACACTTGTTGACTTAAGTTAAAGTTAGATGCTCACTACCCGCTGCTTTGTGCGTAAATTTTTTTTGCCAGTGCTCATGATAACCAAATTTTGCTAAAATTACCAAAACTTGGCATTAAAGCTTATCGTGGACGTACTACAAGAAATGAGTTGTTAAACTTAACATACTATTTCAATTTAAAGCTGTCGGTTTTTTGTCAATCGAAAGTTTAAAAATTGGTTGTGAATTATTGGCAATTCACAGTACGTTTGCTAAAGCTCCATGCTTAAAATGACAAAGTTTAGATCAGTGGTTCTCAATGCGGGGCCCTGGAAAAATTTTGGTGGCGCATGGAGATGTAAAACATTTTGTTAGATAATATCGAGCTGGTTCAAAGTGATAACTTTGTTTTTAGTCTTTACTTGTCTTTTAGGACAATATTCTAAGCAGGAGCCACGGATATTGAGAATCTCTAGAAAGGGGCCACAAACCATGAAAAGGTATGATACGTAATACATGTAAAGTTGCCCGTATTTTATTGATAAAATATGGGTTCCGATGTCGTTCTAAATTGCTGAGTGCATGACGTCGTTTTGCATTCGCTTTTTTTAGTACGTTTGGAGTTTTTTTATTGCATAACAGCGGTATTTACATTCAATGCCGCTCTTCCTGTTATGCAAGCTGTATTGTTAGGGAAGTGAAAAAACATTAAATATCTTTGTGATGCACTAAGACAAATTCATAAGTATTAATGTCTTCACTCGGTCAAATTGTTAACTTCTTTTTCATAAAGTATATTGTAAACAAAAATCCCCTTCTAAGTCAGAGGTTTTAACTGGTGCGTCATTTCAAACAACGACAGCGTCGCAATATGGTGTACAAAAATCTCAAGCAGTGTTTATCAAACTCTTTTTGAAATGTATAACATGTTTTAACCATAGGCGCACCAAAAGAAAAAAATTTGGCGGGCAATAGAATATTTAGCCAAATTTTGTGACGTTTGGCCGAATCATGATTTTCTGGTACTTAACAATTATGAGAAGAAAACCATAACATTTACGAAGGAGAAAAAAAAAAGTCTTCACTTTAAATCCGTCTTTGATTTCTTGATTTTCGTTCCAAAAACATAGCGTTCTTTAAAAAACAGTTTTCATCTAAAATCATAAACATTTTTCTGCATTTAGTGTTAATTTTTGATGCGCAAAAATTGTTTTGCCCCTTACGATTCTTTCTCGCTGCCCTAAAATTCTTGATTTTGCTCAAACCTCTCCTTTCTCTACCCGAAAACTTCTGATTTTTTTCCCAAATATTTGCTTGTCCCCGCTGAAAAATTCTGATTAACCCAAATTTTTGTGACTTGGGAGACAATTTTTTCCTTGCCTCTCGACTGGTACGCCTATGGTTTTTACGTAAAGGGAGCTCTTTTTTCCGGGAAAAGAGTCGTTTCCATGTAAATCTTTGACTTTCGTGCCTCGTGAAATTTTATAACTTGGGAAACCTTTGATCTAAGCCAACAGTTTTTAATTGGTAGCTTCAAACTAAAGTTGCGAACTTAAATTTGAACCCGAAAAACACAGAAATTATGCTTAAATTTGAAACTGAAAAAATTGAACCCGCCGGGCTCCAAGAAAATTTACAGTTTTGGCTGCAGCAGCTAAAGCCTTTCTATTTTTGGCATACATTAGAGAAGTAACTGGTTTAAAAATAAAGTTTTTTAAACTTTGAGTTTTTAATTGTTTATTATAAATATAGAAGTTGGTCAGAAAACGTTGATTTCATGCTGAACTTGATGACTTTTCAGCCCACTTGAACTCGAAAAATTTAAAATCCAGGTTCGGACTTCAACACGAACCTTCAAACTAAGTTGAAACTCGACACTATCGAATGAATTAGTAATCTTGTCTCGTATGCAAAAAAATTAGCTGTTACTTTCTTGGCGTTATATTCTAAATCGGAATAAAAAAAATTTTCTTTCTGAATTTTTATCTGCAAAAAACTAACTTTATTAGGCAAATGATACTTTCATAATAATACAAAGTTTCTGCTCGGTTTAAAACTTGGAAAAACTTTAAGCTGAATAAAAGTATTTAGATTATCTTATGCTCAACTCAATCACAGCAAGCATCTAATCACGATTGCGAAGCAGCCTGGGATGACGAGGAGCAAATCTTAGGCTCCGTTCCTACTCTGTATTTAGTCTGGAGTGAGTTTTCATTTTCACAACAAAGACAAACGAAAGCAAACGTGTTGCTCAATACTTAGAAACTTGTTACTCAAAAACAGAGCTTTCTTGAGAAAACGAATAAATGTCTGAGCAAAAAAAATGAGTACGAATGAATCTCTATATAATCTACACCAAAATATGATCAGTTCTATTAATTTTGGTTATCACCAGCAACGTTCCCTCTAAGAGCTTGCTTAGTGTGCGCGGAATGAAAGGTTGTGTGAGCAGTGGTGAATATTACCCGAGGCAAGAAAGTTTTGGTTTTCTGTCCCAAAATAAAGGTGTTGTCTAAAAAAAAAAAAAGGTCTTCACTTCGATTTCATCCCCGATTTCCTGATTTTATTCCCAAAATAAAGGTGTTCTCTAAAAAAAAAAAAAAAAAGGTCTTCACTTCGATTTCATCCCCAATTTCCTGATTTTATTTTTGGTTTCCTCTCCCAAAATGAAGGTGTTCTCTGAAGATTTCCTATTTTGTTACCGAAATCAAACCTTGCCAACGCTCATACACCGAAAGCATGTCTTGCCAAAACTTACGCAGTGCGCGGCAAAACGAAAGTACTGCGCGGGGGTTCCCTCATTACTGCGCGGCCGCGCAGGCGCGCAGCTTAGAGGGAACCGTGATCACCAGTATTATTCTCTCACTTTATTGAACTGATTTTCTGAATGCTCAGATCAGTTGAAATATTTTGCAGTAATTAGCCTACTATATTCATTTGACGGCAGGTTTCAAAATGTTTTTGAAGCAAATTTTGGCTTTCATTTTGGTGAAATTTTATTTATTTTAAAGCTATTATTACAAGGCAAAGCTGCTTCGCAAATCAATTAGACATAAGCTACTTGAAAAAAGTATTTATATCTTCCTACGAATTATAATTTAAAGTTTTAAACATTTTTTCTGAAAACCTGGTCAGAGTTGTTTTGCATATTGGTCGAAAAAGATTTATTAAAATGTAGGAAAATCTCCAGAATTGATTATTGAAGTAGCATTGTCAAGATATATACTATAAATTATTGAAAAAATAAGACGCAAGCTCAAGCAATCCTCAGAAAGGATTCCTCAGAAAAAGGTTTTATTCGCCAATGGTTTTGATTAGAGGCCTGTGAGGCCAATTAAAGGTTAAAACTTATAACAAGCTAATTCGGACTTTTCAGCCAAATGGAAAAGCTGAAGGAAAACAGTGACGTAAGCGGCTTGCATTTTAGGTGCTTTTTCTGTAGCAAATTGAGAGAGTTAAGAAAGGAAAGCTAGGCAATATTAAAAGATTCCTGACTCTAATGAAGATAATCATCATATTTATTGATTTTCTTACCCACTTACATGGCAACTGCAGAAGTTTTACACTTTAAAAATCGTCAAGTAATTAGTCAGAACTATTTTTGGAGATATGAAATGTTTTTGTATTCTTGTATGTTAATGAATAGAAATTTTAAAGTTTGTGTTTTATACTTCAGTTTCACTTAGAGTGATCTAAACTGCATTTGAAACTCATTCATAAGGCCAAGAAGAAAAAAGTTGCTAAAATTGCTTTACAAAAGCTCCATCTATCATGACGATGGAAGGTATTGAACCGAGACCATATTTATCAAGTTTTTTATTAAAATGATTCTTTGTAGATTATGGCCTCACTTTTGACATTTGTCTTTATTTACGAGAGTTTCTTTTGTATAATTTCCCCATTTCATTCATATAATTCATAGATTTTTGTTTATATATTGAAATCTTTTGGTGCTTGTTTTTGATCAAAATTCATATTTACCAAAATAGAGGACAATTTCTTGACAAAGCTATTACTTAGGTTTGGGAAACAAAATAGCATTAAGCCGAAATAACATGAAAAAGCTGTTAAATTTTACTATGCTTATGAATAGGCTGGTTACTGAAAACACTGTTACGAATCTTGCTGGCAGCTTAAATCCGTTGCATTGAAAAGCTAATGAAATGAGCTCGCCTTATTTAATCTTCATCTAGTGTTCTGCAATCGTTGTGGTATCACAAAACCTCTTTAGCTAATTTTGAAATTTTCGTGGAACTTTTAATTGATGCATTGAAGAAGAAACGATGGAGAACTTAAACTTTCCGGACGTAGTAAAGGTTTCAAGAAACCTTGGGAATTTGCAGAAACCCGATAGTTTCCCTTACTAAAACCAAAATAAACAGATTGTAAAGAAGTAACGACAAGAAGCGTAACTGTGGAAGGATGTGAATTTTATTAAATAAAGTAATACTGGGCATTAAAAAGACATCAAATTTACATTTAGAAATATACTTAGTTTTTACGTAAGTTTTTTTTGTGGAAACTTGTTATTCATAAGTTTCTTGCCAAAAAAATTCAAAAAATAATACCATTATCATGTAATTTGTAATTCTGGCAAGGTTGGTTCTTCAATTTCACTTTTCATCCTTCGCATCGATATTTTTTACAACCCTTTTATTCATCATTACTCAAGACTCACGCTCTGACGAGACGAAGTTTTTCCGGATTTTTCTAAGGATTTCAATGACGAGTTTTGCTTAATCAGCATATTACTACGTTTCTGTTTCTTATATAAATTCATATTTATATTTTCTTTTAATGGTTTTAAAATTTAATTTAATTCGATTAATAATAAAATTTAAAATAAATACTCGTAAATGAATGCTTCCCTTTGACGATAGTTTATTAAAACAAATGCAAACTTACTTGTGAACATTGTAACCTGGTATAGAGATGTAACAATTCAAAAACAGCATCTTTTTAAGATAAAAAGATCCTATTTCGGCTAAAAACTAAACTTGTATAGCCTCTTTTTTGATCAATCTTTTTGCCCTTCACTCACTTCTAACCATTAGTAACCTTTGAATACATATATTCTTGAATCAAGATAAAAGTTATTTTCTGCGAGTTAGTGCAATGATACTTGTTTTTGAAGCCAACCTACGAAAAGTGATTCCTAAGCCAATCAAATTCAGCCCACTTTTACCAACGCCTTGCCATCGTTACGACAATTTTACGTAAACGGTCATGCTGCCCAGGCATAGATGTGTACCGTAAGTTTCGATTTACAAGCGTGTACAATGCAAGATCTGTTATGCGGAAGTTGAGTAAATGGTCTTGGAACCTTTTTATACCAACGTACCATGCAAATGGTGCAAATTTTTGAGTTAGTTCTACTAAAAACCTTGAAATGGTAAGAACCATTTCGTGGCTTAATAAGATATAAAGGCCAATATCGTAATAATTGAAACAACAGTAAATCTAGATTGATTCTGATTCTGTTTACGCCGATTTTCCTTTATTTTCAGTAATCATTCCTTTTTCTATATTCGTATTTTTATATTTAAATTTTCCTGCTTTCTTTTTTATTTTTATATCCGAATTTTTTTCTTCACAATTGTTGCAGAATTTTTTTTGTCGACTTCTTAATCATCATTCTAAACCAGGGGTCGGCAACCTACGACCCGCCAAGCAAAATCATCCGGCCCGAGACATCTTACTGAAGTATTAAGGAGAATACGACCCACTGTGTCGTTTGCAATCTTAGATTTTGATGAATTTCAACAATCTATGCGGCAATAAAACTGTGATATATCATCCAATTATTTCGTCCCAGATAAAAAAGATGCGCACGACCGTGTCTAATGAGAATGTGTGCGTGCAGAAAAGAAAATGCTTTGAAAGAAAGCAATAAGTGTGTGTGTTTGTTGACACGCGCATTAGTGAAAGTGGAAGCAATCCAATTGTCACATTTTCGAAAGCTTTTTAAAATTGTGGTTGCACATAACTAGCAATGTTTGCAGTTTCAATTTTGAAGTGCAGGGCAATGCCAGTAGTTAGGAAATGTGTTAAGTCTCATATACACTATGCTATTTTTTGTGTTGTTAAAAGTTAAAAGAATGACTAGCTTAAGTATAATCTTATCTAAAAACTTTAGACAACTTAGGTTAGGATGTTAATAAAACGTAGAAAGGTTGATGCCGAGTCCCGAGATTTTAGTGATGTGTGGACGGAGAAGTACTTTTTTAGATTGTACTTCGATATACCTACATTCGGCGATCACGCTCATGAAACATTATGACACAACAGCCATCGTTTTTGTGTTTTTGCATCGTGTTCTTTACTAACTAAAGTCCTGTACGATAGATAATACTAGTTAGTAAACATATATTTTTCTAATTCATTTTAGCAATCTTAAAATGTTATTAAAACGTAGAAAAGTTGATGTGGAGTGCAGAGTTTTTAATGAAGAATGGTAAAACAAGTACTTTTTTATGAACCATTTTGGAAAACCTACTTGTTTGATTTGCGATGTTTCTGTTGGTGTCAACAAAGAATTCAATATAAAGCGTCATTATGACACAAAGCATTCAAATTTTTCCAAGTTTGTGCGTCAAGCAAGAAAAGACAAACTTGATCGACTCAAAGATAGTTTGAAACAGCAGAGTTCTGTATTCCAAAAACAAACGACTGATTCGAAAAATAATACTCTTGCGAGCTATAGGGTAGCACAGATAATAGCCGAAGAAAAGAGACCGTTTACCGACGGAGAATTCGCAAAAAATGTATGATGGCTGTTGTTGAAAGCATATGTCCGGAGAAAAAAGAGTTATTTTTAAATGTCAGTCTTTCTGCAAGAACTGTTACTCGGAGAGTTGAAGAAATGTCCAAAAACTTGAAATCCAGTCAAGAAGATTACTTTGAAAAACTACAGTTCTTTTTAATAGCTATAGATGAGAGCACAAGACACGACAGATACAGCTCAGCTGGCAGTATTTGTGCGTGGAATAAAAGAAAATTTTCATATTCTTGAAGAATTTGTAGAACTGATTCCTATGAAAAATACTACTACAGGATCCGATATATAAATTTTCCTGCTTTTTTTTTATTTTTATATCCGAATTTTTTTGCTTCACAATTGTTGCCGGATTTTTTTTGTCGACTTCTTAATCATCATTCTAAACTGTACAGCAGGGTTGCCAGATCAGTTTTTTAAAAAGGTTAAACAGACTCTCCGAAAAAGCCAAACGTAAAAAAATAAAGCCAAATTGTTTTTTTTCTATTAACGTCGCAAATTTAAGATGAAGACTAAAAAAAAGTTCATGATTTTCAATCAGTGTCCGAAATCTCTATTTACGTTACAAATTTAAAGTGAAAACGATTGAAGGATTAGTCAACAATAAAAATTCTAACACTTTTGCTCACAAACTTCAAGTATTTTTTAAAAAATACTAATTTACAAGAATAAGATTTTGTTTCATAAAAACGGCCAAAAAGCCAAACGTTAAATTTAAAAGCCAAAACACCTTAAAAAAGGACCAAATTTCTCGGATTTGGCCTTAAAAACGCCAATATGGCGGTCCTGCATTACAGTATTTACAAACACTTACTTAAAAGTTTGGTCAGTTTAACTTGAATTTAGGCCTAGTTATAGATCAGTCGTTGAAATGTCTGCGACAATACAAGTTTCTTTACAGCAAAATATTGTATGCCAGAATAAAGTCTATTGTACGGTTACACGTATCAACACATTTTAATCGTTCATTGTAAAGGAATTCGATTATTCAGTTGATGACATGTTCAATTAAAATGATTTTTATGGATATCCTACTATCCGGACAACGTAGGCTTGAAAGAGTAGCGTCCGGATAATACGGATCTTCGCCTAATACGAATAAATTTTTCCGTTAAATTGTATCCGAATCAACCGAAGTTTCCTGTATGAATCTTTTGGCTATTTTCTCCAAGTTATACGTTTTTTTTAAACTGTGACGTAACAGCTAATCAGGACGTGCAAGTGAATATTCGATGACTGAACATTTAAGTTTAATGCAATGAAATTTTCCCTTTCACGTTTCTAAATTTAATTACCGCTGACTAAATAAGATATTCCAACAAAAGATAAAAACTGCCGCCTTCGAGCCTGTTTTGAAAGAGAAAAAGCAAAAATTGTTGTATATAAAAAAATAATTTTTAAGTTTTGTTTTACATGTTGATGCTGATGTTATGTTTTAAATTAAATTTCTTAAATTCTTTTTTAAAAATTGTTTATTGAAAAAACCTTTATTGATCAATTAGTTAGACCTGACGCGAAAGTGTTTAAAGGCTAGTTAATCAACTTGTTCAGACGGGATTGACATGTTTCTCGGGTCGGTGTGATGACGTTTTAAACGTTTGTGTTGGCAATGGTCAGTCATTCAAATAAGAGACAGTTTTGGCTTATATTGTTGACCATTTACTGCATATTCTTCCCCCTTAGTGTTTTTTGAAGTTTTAAAAAACTTTTGAAAAATTAAAAAATTTCATCTGTTTTTAATGCGTTAATGTAAATAAAAAAACTAAACTTTGATACAGAAACGTTTTAAGAGTTTTTTTAAGTATTTATAACGAGGGGTAAAAAAATTTGAATGCATGATAAAAATTTGAATACAAAATCAAGATTTAGTTGATGAGCAGATGGTAATTATCCTTTAACAATTCACAATTGTACGGGGAAATTTTACGTAATTTTAATAATTTGAGTTTTAGGTAGTTGCTAAGCAACGATTAGGAAAGAAATTCAAGAATTTTCTAGCAATAATGTCGGAACTGTGGTCGCGGTTTTGTCTTTAATGGAAATAGCAGTGCTAATCGTCCACTCTGAGACAATCCAGTCAATTAAAGTCGATCCTAATGAATAATAAATAAAATTCGCGCAAATCGTTCAAAAAATACCGAAAGGTAGTTTCCAACAAAGACATTTTTGATCTGAAATCAATCAATAAAAATTAATTTTTTAGCGATGGTAAAATTGTAAATTTTTGTCCTCGCTTGTTTGTTTTTGACATAAATTGTTGTAGAAATTGCTTTAAACAGAATGGACAATATTTAATATTTTTGTGTTTTTTCAAGTTTGACTAAAGATATCAAATAAAAAAATTGAAAAACTTTGTCTTAAAACATAACCGGCGATGTGGAATTTTTTAAATTCAAAGACCACTTTTATATCTTTTATTATTATATATATATATATTTCAAACATACAAGTTGATTGAGATCAAACTTTTTTGATGTTCTTATTTGAAAGTGACTATTATAAACCAGTAAAAAGTTAGTAAACTACTTAGTTTAAGCAAACAAGCAAATATTCTTTAGTGAACGTAGTTATACACAGGCAAGAATACTCAATCCACTAGATTAGAGTCACATGCAAACATCATTATTTATCAAATTTGCTTCTTCAGTCAACTTGGCAGTTTACATTATTACTAATAAAATTTGCCTTTCTTTCAAAGGCAATTTTTTGCTTGCTTCGTAAGATTTCTTTTGAAAGACTTACACGAGGGATTGCATGGCTGGCAAAGGTTGTGGCTTTGATGTGGCTCATCAATCACGATTAGATGTCACGTCAAAAGTATATTGGGCCTCTTCACGATTTGATTCGAATACAATTTGGTAATATAGTAAAGGCGCGTTTACAGCCGTTTACAGTACTTTTTTCTTTCAGCGCGATTTTGGTTTGTTTTATTGACGCTCAAATCCACTCATTTTTTCTCGATAACATGAGTGGATTTGAGCGTCAATGAAACAAACCAAGAATGCGCTGAAAGAAAAAAGTACTGTAAACGGCTGTAAACGCGCCTTAACATATCGAGAAAAAACCACCATTTCATCTTCGTGTTATCGTAACTTCATTACTTTACTATCTTTGCAATCAGTTGGCTTTGCACGAAGCGTAAAATGTTTTCCACCCAGTACTTTAATAATAAGAAATCATAAAATAAATTTCTGATTCGTTGATTAAAAATTAGAAAAAAAAAAGTCAAGTACCTGCTTCTCACATTATTGTTGCTTTCAAAAGTAACGCCAAAGAATTTTTTTCTGCTCATGCGAAGGCGCAATTTTTTCTAAGTTTAGTGTAAAACTTTTTGTTAGTCAAGTGATAAATGAAAGATAAATGATAAACTCGCATGTAGCATTACGCAAAACTCTCTGTTTGTCCAATTGTACCTGCTTTTCTGCATTCTCATTAGTTTTTTTAAAGTTTTCTGTTCGGTTTTCAACTCACTAGTTGCTGGTGGATTTGCGTAATTGCTGGGTGTATTACTTTTCTTATTTTAGAGGATTTTTTTTATATTTTTTAAGCATTTCTTGCGTGATTAAAAAAAAGGCTGCTGCAGTTATAAAGCTAAATGAAGTAAATAATATAATTAATTTTTTAAATTTTCTTCTAACTAATTTTACATTTTAGATCGTTTGAAATGATTAAAAACACAAAGAAATTGCTGTAGCGTAGTAATCTTTAAAAACGTGGTTTTGTTTTGAAAAAGGGGATTTCCCGACTAAATTCATTGACATCTTTCAACTCAATCATGGACGACGACAGCAGAACTGGGTAAGTGTAAACAATTAAACAAAGAAATTTTTTAAAACTTTAATTTTCTTGGAAAGCAACTTTGTCTAATAGTAGCTTTGAGAGAAAGAGGTTTTTTTTTTTTCGGCCTACCATAAAATTGCTTTCGAAAGCGGCCATATTGGATTTACCATTTCTTTCTTAATTTATTCTGTAACAAAAAATAAGACAACATAAAACAAATGTTTTGGACTTTCTTAACCTCTTATCAGGTTTCGTAATTAATACTTTAATTTTTAAATGAAAACAGAAATATTATAAATGCTGACTTAATAATTTTATAAGAGTTACGACTAGGATTTATGTTCGGGGATCCTGGACGATTTTAAGTTTTAAAGTCCCGGGGTCACGGACAAACTTTCCGGGAAATCCCGGGTTATTTTATTTGAACTAAAAGTAATGACTAAAAGTTTTTGAAAAAAATTAAGGAGTTTTTTTTAACGGATTTTTTTTTGAGAAATTTTTTAAATTTTTAAAGGTTTGTTTTTAAAAGTATTGTTTATTTATATTGAAATAAACTTTTTATATTTTTGAAAAGCAATTTTATTAAATACAATATAAAGTTGTTAGCTTTATTTATTTTCCTAAATACTTTTCTGCTGTATATTAAATTAAGAGAAGCTAGAAAGAATTACGTATAAAATAACAGGGGTAGAAGTAATACCCTCAATTCTAGTTCTCCAATTTATTTACGATTTTCAAAAATTCCCGAGAATTGAAATATTTTCTCGGGAAATCATAAACCCTAGTTACGACGATGCAAGATTTTCTTCAAACTATTATGACTACACAGAATAGACATATTCCCGGTAAATTAAATTAAACGAAACATAAACGAACAAACGAGCACATATTTTCAAATGTGTTTAGTAAAAGCATTGATCCATTAGCATATAATTGACAATTTAAATCAGGATTTGATTTACTTGTTAATAAAGCTTGTGTTTTCTAGTGCGAAATTCTGATTTACATATTATGTCAAATCGAAAAATTATTTAAATCAAATTTAAAGTTCAAACTGGAATTTCACGACAAAATAAGTTATTTAATGGCACTCTTTTGGATACTTCTATAATAGAGATTTGCCGGGGCTCTTGTAATCAAATGTCTCGATGACGTAGCAATGCATGTCGTGTTCGTGTCACACGAATTAAGTAAATTTAGAGATTTATAGATAACATTATTGATGATGTAAATTTATAGATGATGTTTGAACACAGAGCCTTAGAAGTTTTGGATTTTGACAAAAATAATTTTTCACTTTAAAAGCTTTAAAAATCGGTAATATTTTTAGATTACATCGAGCCTTAGGTTTATTAATTAAAGCCGAAATTTGCTTAACAAACTAATTTGATTTTTTTCTAATGTAAGGGATAATAACGGAGTTTTAATAAGTCTTGCCATCGATTGTGCCGATCGTTGATTTGAAAATAAAAATTATATCAAAATTTTACCGAAAAATCAATTAAGATAGCTGTTGCTTAAAAATACACTTTCCAAGATTTAACTTTAATATCAAACTAAAATCGGATGATCAAATACGTTTAGCACAATTAAGTAAACAAAAAATTAAATCAGACTTCCACTTGGTGGGATAAATCGCATTGAAATTTGAAAATAAATTAGTGTTAGTTGGCTTTCTACAAACCAGCGTTGCAATATTTGTACCATTAATTTTAATGTCAAGAAAAATTATAGTTTTTAGTGAATATTTCATTGTAAATTTGATATTTTTATGTTGATTATTTAATTATTCAATACATAAAGAAATTTTAAAAATTTTGCCTTTTTTTCAAACGACAAAAATATTGTTAGCATAGCGTAAAGAAAGCTTTGGGTGTCAAATTGCTTCCGCAAGAGTGCGCTAAAGTAAAGCAAATTTAAAAAAGCTTTAACAAAAGCTAAACCTACGACTTTAAAAACTTCAGTAAAATCCAACAACTACATTTCCAACAGAGAATTTGACTTTTTTATCGATTACTTTAAGTTTTTCAAAATAAAAAAATATTTTTTAAATTTATTCATAAAATTAGCTATATTTAGATAAACTCGGTTATAAAGTATTTCGAGCGCCATTAAAAACAAAGAACATTGTAGCCAAAGTTTTTAATTTTTGTAAAGAATCGCTTGCAATAGTAGCAAAAGTTTTTTTCCAATTTTTTAATATAACAGACAACTTCAATTAAATGGACTTTGTAAATTTGAAACGCGCTCTGCTGACCAAAGAAAATTTAAAAAAATTAAAGTCGAAGTGTTTTGCTAAGGACCTTTAATTGATTCTGGTGACTTTATCACTGTAATTAGTCATACTATTAATTATATAACCACCACGTCGGAAGGACACCCTGCCCCAAATTTACCTATTTTTACTTTTTAACGTGCCCAGGAATGGTTCATTTTAACATTGTCTTGGGGCAAATATAGAAACGATTGACTTTTCAAGGTTCATAATTATATCCGTGGCCACTTCGTTGAAATTTTTTAGCAAATTTTGCTGATTAATTCATTTCAGAAAGTACAAACTTGTTTAACTTGGTTTTAATGATGTGCTGAATAACTTAGTAATAACTTTGGCGGATACGAACAGCTTTTGACAAATTCATTTATGGATAGGTTCAAAAGTGTCAGCGTCGCTTAATGCCGCACTTTGTTGCGTGGCAGTTAGCAATTTTGCAAAATACAAACTGAACGTAATGGAATTTGATTCTTCAAATATAAAGGTAGCAGCGTGGTCGAGTAATAAAGAGTGCTGGGACTTTGATCTACACGGTTAAGGTTCGAAACCTACTCATGCCATTTTCTTGTGTTATTGAGAAAACACTTTACGGCGCCTTCCGCTGTTTAGCGGTATTGCTGCGCAGTTCTAACTATAAGTCATATCGCAAATAAAAACTAAAAGACCAAAATATAAAATTTCAACCGGACAGCAATATCTTTGAAAGCATGTCGTCATAACATACAACGTCATAGAATAGAATCGCGACTCAGGAACTTAATAGGTTCCTGGTTAATACAGAATGATTGATATCGGCTTTTGGTGTTACAGTAGTTAACACTGGTTGATAATCGATAAGCGCTTTCTACTGATATAAACATGTATTACGAAACAAAAATTTTTGTTTTTTCATCGAGAATTTTGTAGGTTTAAGTCACGTGACATGCTTAAGTGTTTTTGATGAGAGATCGTGGGGGGTGGAAAAGTGAAAGTTAATTGGCTGTTCGGTTTCCCTCAGGGGTCAGAACTTTTTTTAGCCGGTAATAACCTGTAATCTTTAGCCCTGACACCTGATATCAGGTGGGTTCCAATTTGCTTGTTAAGCTTTTTCACTCTTTGACACGTTGCTAAGGTGTAAGGTTAATTAATTCGACTTCCTGCTATTATGTGATTATTACTCTGTTATTTCGTTATTTGGGTGTCGTGGCAATTTTAATGTATTCTAACGCAAGTACAAGTTTTCATAACCACAAACGTGACATTTAACAGGCTCGTTCTTCTTTTTAGTGACATTCAAAGTCAAAAAAGTTATATTTCTAACATATAATTGATGGTTTTAATTACATATTGCGTTTTTATTACATCATTTTTATAAATAAGTTATACTAGCATTTTCACCGTAATTGCTTTTGCGCTTAGCTGAATTATTTGAAAACGAATATTGTTTACAAATTAACTGCCTTAGGTCCAAGGTATCTTTCAAGCAATCTTTACTTTATGTTTCTTCAATTTTTTCTTTCCTTTTTTTAAGCTATTGCTACTTTTTTCATGTCACCCATATATTAACTATTATTCTTTTTTTTATAATATCTTTGGTTAAATAATCAAGTACTGTAAAATTGTTGCAAGAAATCGCGAACTTAGTATCATCGTCATCTGCACTTAACCCGTTGAAAATCCTTGTGCGTAAAACTGAGAACATAATTTTACTTTTTTAAAAATACTTTTTATCACAGTTTTCCAATCCAATAAAAATTATCTACATTTTTTGCCAACTGGTTTTGGAATAAGATTTATAAAATCTAGGATTTTAACGTTACAAATTTCGTCTTTCGAGAACTAATGGTATATAATTATCAGTGCAACCATTGTAAAAATGACGAAATAAAATCGTTTTATGAGGTCATTGTTTAGGGTTATTTTAGATGTGTGATATCATAATTTTTTGTCACGTTTGCACTTTTTACCGAGCCGATTATTGCTATAGGTTCTTATTGACATAATATCATTTATAAACTGTTTAATCACTAGATGGCAGTACAAGAATCAAAATTTGGTATTTTATTTCGTTTCTGTTGTTCACCGGCTGTCTGCGAATAAAATGAAAACTTTACAACTTGTCAGTGTAAACCAGTGGCTTTTTCTATGAAGAGAGCATCCAGCCACTGTGGCGTCTGGAAAGATTTTGATGGGGCATAAAGATTTAATCCAAAACAAACCAGTTTTATTAATTATTTAATCCTCAACCTAATTTTGAATCGAGTGGGAATACAAAGCGGGTTTCATTAGGCAATTTTGGAGCTACAATTTAAAATAAAGCTATTTTCAGGCCTCTGGTTATTGACAGGTTTTGAATCTTTTCGAAGAAAAAAACGTGATGAAAGTTGTCAAAAAACTCGAAAATGTTAAAGATTATTGAGCAAGCTTTTTTGTTTATTGGTAGATATTTGAATCCAAGACAAATTGTAAAAACTTCAAGGCAAAAGTTCTCCCATAATAATATTTAGAAAGCTTTGTTACGGCCTCGTTGGTCATTTGATTGATCCCAACGAAATTCCAAAGAACAACTTACACAACTCCAGGTTTGTTTGAAAATTTTGGAGGAGATAAAATGTTACTTAAGCACTTCTAAAACTACGCTCTTCAAATTGAAATAAAGTAAATTTTCCAATTTTCGTCATGGTGTTCTCTTAAAAAAGATCTTCACTTAGAATCAGTCTCGCATTTTTCAATTTTCGCCCAAAAATCCGACATGTCCGGGAAAATCCTGACGTATGGCAACCCTATCATTGACAAACTCAAAGACAGTGACTATTTTTGCATATAACTTGGGGGAAAAAAGGTGTTTTGTCCCTTTTTATCTAAATATTGGGGGGACGTCCCCTCCGTCCCCCCTTAAAATAGGTCCCTGACTCCAGGTAAATTCGGCATACCAATAGTTTCCGGGTGTATTTACATTGATGTCTCTGCAATTATATTAGTTTATTAACAATTTCCGTTTCAAATTAGTGTTTTTGAGTTGTTTAGTTACCTATAGATGTTAACATTTAAAAAAAAACCTAAAGGCTTTGTGTCAAAAGAAAGGACATGAACAATCAGTTTAAAAATTTGATTGATTTTTCTTTTCTTTTATATGGAAATGACACAAAGACAAAAGATTGAGGTTACCAGTTACTTTGATTTTTTTTTAGAATAGTCGTGCGATAATGTTTATCGATTCATTGAATAGTCTCTTTCACTTTTGTATCGTTGTGTTTATAACGCGACTTTACGTCACCACTCACCAGTCTCACCTATCCACTCTTACGTCATAAATAGCGCCGACGCCAGAAAACAGTCAATTTCTTTTAAATATTAAACAAACCGAGAAAAAAATAAATTCGACACAATTGAAATGTTTGTGCAAAAACTGGAGTTGTTTTTAAACAACTTGCTGTTGAACTCTTTCAGATACGAAATTGAAGTTACACAAATTTGTTAAGAGAACAAGTTAGTTCACGCTTTTCAAATAAAAATACCACGAAGAACCCTGGCACACAATTGACCGTCGTGAATTTCCTTTCTATTCTGGATAGTTTAGTTTTGTCACGTTTTCAAACTTTACTTGACAATAGTAATATGATGCGAGAGAGAAATTATAAAATTTAAACTATTTTTAATCAGCTTCGAGGGTTTCTGAGCCGTACCTAGACTTATGTCATGACTGTGACGACATAATTTCATATGTTTAGATTTATGTCATGTTGCAACGTCATAATATCTTATGTTTTTTCTCAATTGGCGTAGTCTTTCGTTTTTCACTACTTCCGCTCAGCTAAATTTAATACAAGTTAAACTTCCTTTTTTTTTCCTTACCAACACGTGCGTAAATTGGGACGTCACAATTCGTTTACGCCAGGACTTCCGCAATCAACTAAAAGTCATTGAAAGGCCATCTCCCCCATGCTGTTGTAGACAGAATTTAGTTTAAAATATTTCGCCCCGTTTTATTTCAAATTTTTTTCTCGTCTTAATTTTTTATACACTTTGTTGTAATGCTTTTAAGTTTTATTTGACTTCAGTCTGCTTATTTTGTCTGACATCTTTACTGTGGGTGACATTGTGTGTCTGGACCAAAACAGGGTTTATGCGCACACCAGTGACTATGCATATGCAATGCTATCCAACTGCTTATAAAAACAATAACGGTTTTTTAAATATCCCAAGCTTAATATCGCTAATTGTCTATGAATTATTTAAAAACTATTTCAATAACCAGAGTGGTGAAATCTTGTTTGTTGAGGATACGAGTTGAAAATTAACAATCCGAAATTGTCCACAGCGGAATGATTTAGTTTTAGTATGTTAAGACACAGACTGCGATTGCAAGGTCGCGAGTTCCACGCTTAAGGCGTTTCTAAATGAGGGCATGATGAATAAAACCGAAAGCAACAACCAAAAAATAAACCAAAAAAATAAAATCGTAAGCAACAACCAAATTTAAACATTAAAAGCTGGCGATATGGCACCGGGTCATGACTGTTCACAGCAGTTGCTGGTGTCAAGCGCATCACGGCCGCCCACTCTTTTTCACTTGACGAATAACATGAATAGAAATATGCATGCAATGCAATATACGCACATTCAAGCGGATATTTTTGGACCGTTTTAAGTCTTAAAACGTTAAAGAAACTCATTCGATTTTTGTGTCTTACAGCGCCTCACTGATTTTGTCTGGGGTCCAGTGACTGGACGTTAAATGCAGTCCTTCATTAGAATATTACGTTATTATTCAGATTATTTATGTATCGGTACATTTTTTGATATATACACAAATATCAAATATTAATTGAGATTTTGCGTTTCTCTAGTCAACTACGTAATGCTCTGCCTCACCCATCACGACAATAAAACATTTATATCTATGCAAAATGCCTAAATTGCGTGTTCTGTCATCAAAACTGAAGCAAAAAAAATAAATGAATCAATGATTGAAAAGTTCCAATGACGAAACTAGATGTCACGTAACAATTCGAATGCATTGCTTTGGTCAAACAGTTTAATGCCTGATTCTTAAATGAAGTCAAAATCCTACTCCGTTGACTCCCGAAACTGCTTTGATACTTTGCACTGAATCTGGACTTTCCCTTATGGAAGTCTCCATAAGAAAGACTCTTCCATTAATCAGAAACCTGAGGTGTCTGTTTACATTAGAGAAATCTTAACTAAAGGTTTTAAAATAACTTTTTTAAGATTGAGCGAAAGGTGAGCGAGTGTCCTCAGTACAAAGTCCCGATTATATACGCGGAATAAGCGTCTTAAGGCCCGTTTCCACTACGAGCGTGGAAAAAAGCATTCTTTGTTTGTTTTATTGATTTTTTTGCGCTCGCTTTAATTTTAACCGCTCGGTTCAATCGAAGATCAGTAAAAGAAACAAAGAATGCTCTTTTCCACGCTCGTAGTGGAAACGGGTCTTTACGAAGAAAAACTATTGATTTATATAAATTATTTTGATAAATTGAGGCTATCTTGATTTTTAAAATAATGGAATTGCTATTTTATATGATAAATAAAAAAAAACTTTTTTGATTGTTTTGTACTTCTGTTGTTTTAGGAATTTTTTACCCCAGCTCTAGTGTGGTTATTTCACTGCGCTTCTCTTTATTAAAACCAATGGGATTTATCAAGATTTTTTTGCAAATTAGGTAGTGAGTAATATGTTTATCGTTTAGAGTCGACGTTTCCCAAAAAAAAAAAAAAAAAAATTGATCAAACAGTTTTTTTGGTTTCTTAAAACTTCTCCGAAGAAGCTTAGTCATTTACGAAGTATGGAAACCTGCTGTTTTTATATTTGAAAAGTTGCATTAAGTTCAAACGATAATTTTCCGGTATCACACTGCTGTTATTTATTGTTGTTTGGCAGCATTTGTTTACCTTGTCGAGAATATTTGTTAAAAAAAGACTAAATGTTTTGCAAGTCAGTATGTTGGGCATTCAAATTTGAGACTTCCAACATGATAGTATAGCACATAAATACGTATTAAAATACCCTTGAAGTTTATTTACAGCTATTAGCCAATTACACAATGACAAACAATTTGCGACCGCTGTTGAAAAGGTTCAAGAACATTTTGTAAATCAATCTTTTAATGTAATTAAATAAACAATTAAATATATTTACAGGTAGCCAGACAAGTTATCGTTGTTAAACCAATTTTACACGTTTTCAATTTACCCTTAAATCGACTTGACGTTAGCACTTAGCCTAAATGCCACTGTTATTTTTAGACACACGCTCACAATCCTATTAATTCTGTAAGTTTTGGTGTTACTCCTTTCCGTCGAATTTAATTTTATTTCATTGATTTTTATAAGTTTAATCGTTTTTAATTTGATCCGTACAACTCACTCAGGTCACGACAACAACGCATTCTAATGATGAAAAAATATTTGGTGGAAGAATGTTAATTGTTTCAGGTCCATCTTATGTTATAAGACACGCCCGGTTTAAATTAGCAAAACAAAACTAAATCATCGGATTTTGGACATTTTAAACTATTGTTACATTTTTTTGTTAGTAATTTCACTAGAACAAAATGCGCTTAACGTGTTAAGCAAGTAATAGAGTTTATAGTCCATTTAACCCAAGAAAATTATTTTGCATCGACACTAAAATAAGATAATATTTTGTTTGGTGTTATTTTGCCACTTTCAAAATATCGGTCCAATGTTCAAAAACTTAATTATTACTTCCACGCGTTTATCCGCAATAGTAAAAATCCTTTCTCTTTTATTTAAAAATGCAAAAGTGGTTATGTAAATATGTTCAAAGGCCGTAAACTAAGCCATCTGCATCGTTTTATAACTTCGTGAAGCACTTTAAGGAACCTGTCAGTTGCGCTCTTAATATCGTTATTTCTAAAAATTTTTTTGTTGTTTACTTACTTTTCCACGTGGCAGAGGTTTGTCATCTCTGGCTTTTAGTTTCACATAAAAGAGCAATGCAACAACCGCAGCTTTTTCTTAAATCTCCAAAGTTATGAGTAAAGTCCACTCTTTTATTGAAAAAGACTCTGGACTTTTGTAAGGGCAAAAAAAACAAATAAGAAAAGATTCTTCTCCTGTAGGCATTTGCTTATGACAATTTCATCAGCGATAACTTGCCTTAGCACAAGTTTTTGACATAGAGTTTGCAAATAAAACATATTCTCTATTTCTATTTTCGTCCCAAATGCAAGGTAAAGACCAAAAAAAAACAAGGTCTTTACTACCAATTTAAATTGCCGTCATTGTTCCTGCTTCCCAGTTTAAGAACCCCAGGTCTATATTGACTTGCCGCCTTTGTATTATTTGAGGCTCTAAAAAGGTTAATGACTTTAGCTGTAAAGGTTAATCCTAGGTTAGTTTAATTATAACTCTCTTTATTTAACCATAATCAGTAGGATCGCTCTTGTACGACAATTAGACACAAAAGATTACAGCATGTTCATATTGCAAGTTAAACAGACGTGATAAAATCTTGCCACCACGTTTACATGTCACTTGTTTCGTAACATACGATTGTAAAAATTTAACTTAAATACAGCGTGTAGGCGGAAATATTTAAGAATCTTTTGACAAATGTGGCTTTAAATATAAGCTTTTTTATCATTCAATTACACGTCGCCAAACCAGCTTAGATTGCTCATTATTTTCTGCTCATATTTGGTGATTTTAAAATGTGTCTTGCTAAGTATTGGTCTTGTCGGTCGCATCTCCTAATTCGACGAATTTCTAAAATTTTTCTTATCCAGAAAAAACAAGGCATCACTTTTGTCGGTACTGGGCTAGTCGCGGATTTTGCAAACCTCAATGTCTTCGCACAGACGTACAATTAAATAGCAAATATTTAAAAAATTGAAATCGTAACACTGACAACAGTGCACTGTGCGCTTTGTGTCGAAATTGATAATTTTAAGCTTGCAGAAATAGCTGGAAAACACCATTATATAAAGCCATGATCAAACTAATAAATAATGCCTCGTTTAATAAAAAATTTCTAGTTTTGGGCCTAAATAGAAATAAAAACCTTCGACGGAAATTGTTCATCACATTCACAGTTAAGGCTCGAAAATAAACTCGTTTTTACTTCAAACGTTCGCTATATAATAAGGCCATCAGCTGGATCACGAATTCTCGCGCACAGCTTAACGTGCATGTCCTCCAATCTTTACTCAATACTTTGTGAGTTTAAAGATATTTGATTTTTTAAGACGATTGATTCATTTGTTAAATAGCCGAATTTTTTCGACAAAATTACAATTTTTTGCTTTTTTTAAATTGTTTTCAGCGAGAACATTCATGGTAAACTTTAAGTATAATGTCACGATTGTGTATTTAATTTGATAGCAACTTTGCAAAAAAAATCGACGTTTTGGAATACTTTTAATCGGTAGTTACAAAATAAATGTAGAATAAAAAATTGTAAATTTTTTCTTTTTTCTAAGAGCCTTAGGTCATTTAACCTTCAGAATTTTTAATATTTTTAAAAATCAATTAAGACGTCATTACTAAGAAGTTAAAGAACAACAATTTACGTCAGTTTCATTGGTGAACTAAAGCCAATCAAATTTATATCAAGTCAAGATAAACATTCTATTGACAGCTGTCAACTTTTTAAGAACGGACTAACTTTATGACATGGCTGTCTTTAATTCTACTTTTGTTAAATTTTCTGACGTCAATATTGACGTGTCCTGTTATGATCTGGCAGAGAACTGAACTCACAAACTGAAACTTGCACGCTACGCTTGAACCAACGAAATAGCGAGAGTTCAAATCTCGATACAGCTATGTCAAAAATGCTAAAAGAGATTTGGTCACATGATTAGAAGATTTGATCCTCTATATCGCTTAGCCCCACTTTAATAAAAGTACTCCCAGGATTGGATATTTCTAGCATGATTGAAGTAATCAATTATTGGTGCAAACATCCAACTCACCTTTCCGTGAGTAGTCATTTAAATCACCAATACCCAGCATGCAACTGAAAGAAATAAGTTGAAAAAAATATGCTAATAACCGAGCAAATTCACTTGGTAATAGCAGGTGCATCGATAAATGCTGTTTATTACGTCACAAATTGCACGAGGCTATTTGAAAACAAAAAGGAGACTTTAATATTTAAGTGCTTTTACTTTTCTAAACGTAGGTTAGTATTTTTTGCAGCTCCTATTTCGTTCAAAGAAAAAAATGTTGTTAATTAATAGGAACAACAAACAATTGTTCAACGACAACACTAACTTGTCATCTCCTGTCACAGACTGTCATTGTCAGTTTCTTATCTGAAAAATACTTGGGTTTCAAAGGTGCGGCTCTTTTATTTTAGCATCCGGATATTAATTGCAAACTTGTTTCTGCAATGATAATGCTCATTTATTCAGCTTGAAAAAGCAGGCGGTTGTAATTTTAAGGTCAACATGCAATACCGTTCTACAGTAATTGAATGTTATAACTTTTAAGAAATAAAAAGGGTGCCACTCTAACGCGCGAGCTCACGCGTGTGTGAGATCGCACGTTAGAACGCACATCAGAGCGGTGAGAGTGCACGTTAGAGTAGCACCAAAACAACTTTAAATTCACTGTAAAATCTTTTTTTTTTAAGACCTCTCCGGGCAGTTTGTTAAAATTTTTGCTTTTATTTGAAGCTAAAAAATAATAATTGACAGAAGAATGCACAATAAAGTTGCACTTTTTTTTTTGCATTATCCCGTCTTTGAACTACCTGTTTTTGTGGTGCTGGCAGCGGCATAAGTATGTTTAACATACTGCATATAGATTTCAATTGCAATATGTAGTAAAAATCACTTGTTTACACTGTATAAATATATGCATAAAACCTTTAAAATTTTTAATCAGATCTAAACATAGACCGACTGGCGTTCCTTAACATGAAATTTTCGTATATGTCAAAACGAACTTTTTAACACTTATTTAAAAGATTTTGTTTGATTAATAACGCGTTAATGTAATGAAATATTACTGTCAGTGGATAAACAAAAAAAATCTTTTACGAGTAATCCGTATTTGCCGATCACGACTGCTTAACGTAAAATTAGCATTGCGTAGATTGTGACGACATAAAAAACCAGCACCTAAATAAGTAACATAAGCGCTTTGGGTAATCGTCAAACCAGCAATCTATAGTACGCGAAGTTCATTAGCTCAACGCTGCATTATCTGAGAACAGAAGGAATACGACAATGTGTAAAGGTTTGAATTTAAAATGTGTTTAAACATTTGTGTATAAGGTTTCAACTGAATTGCGGGCGACTTGTTCAAAGCGCGGAGGGTTATCATTCCAGGCCAAACATTAGAAAAAGCTTAGTGTCTGAATGTCAATCAAGTAAGCTTGCAGCAGTGGAGGTGTATAAAAGTCGCTTACATTTTGACATTAAAAAGCTTGTCTTTTGATGTTAGTTTTGTTTTTCGTTGCACCTTTAAGTAAGCTTTTTTTCGGAGTTTGTGAATTAATTTTTTGTAAGAGTATTCTGTTTCTTTTGAAATTACCAAACGACAGCGAAGTTTGAATGTACAAACTTGTTTTGTTGCCGGTTTGACGTCAAGACCGCAGACACACTGTATGTTATCGGATTAAATTCACTTTACATCAAATCTTTTCAAAGGTCCCGTTTGTTTTGAAGTAAAAGTTTTTCTACCTGCAGAGTTGCGTTAAATATGTTTGCCGAGCACTAACCAGCATACAATCTCACTTTCTGAAGTATCTTATTTTCTCAACACTCTGATAAAAAAGCTGATGTTATTTTTTTGATTTGATTTTAAATAACTACAATGATAGATGTAAATGCAACATTAAAAAATTATTTTCTACCACCCGTGACGTGAACAAACATCCGTTCGAAAATCGAGAAAAAAACACCACGACAATTTTTCCATATATTTTCGCTTCGAAGCCGATGCAATTGCAAAACAATGATTCCCTCACAAAACAATCAAAGTGATAAGGTCGCGTGACAAATGCGATTGCGCGCCTGACTGGTTCACGACGTTTACATCAGATTCTAACCAGCAAAATCACGGTACCAAGCGGGTTTGGAGATTGAAACAAATATTTGCTAACGGTTTTATTGATTCCAAATGCAAGTTTTATTACGCGCCAGCAGGGTTGCGGAGTCGGAGTCGGACTCTTAAGAGTACAAAGAGTCGGAATATTTTATCCTACTCCGACTCTTGATGATCAATTTTTTTTAAAGAAGATTACTTTTTAGGGACGAAAATCAAGAAACTCGAGATAGATTTCAATTAGGGTCGAATATTTTCTTTTTAAGAGCGTCCCGATTTTTTACTTCAAAAATATAGCCACCCTAATTCTAAGCAAATGGTATTTTGCATAATGTTATTGCCCTTATTAGGAAGTCGGTGTAGGGAGTCGGATTCGGAGTCGGATCTTAAATCTTCTGACTCCGCAACCCCCTGGCAATTGTATTGTACTTTACAATCACCACAGGGTGGCAGCGTGAAAAGGTATTTTTGCCAAACTGATTCTTTTGATTTTCTAAATCATATTTTAATTAGAATGTCTTAATTTCTTTACTAAAACGCTAAAAACTCTGATAGTCTTTTGAACATCCTATCTTTGTGAGCTAGCAGTGGAAGCAAACAAGACCAAACGACGAAGTTGCTACGCGACTGCCGCAACTTACGTCATCAAGTAGCATTAGACCAAGTTCGAATAATCTACATGTAAGGCGACAACTTTTGAGCTCGATGTTACCAACCAATTGTAAAACAATTCATGTTTTTCACCATTTTTTAGTCTCTTTGCCAAGTTTGTTTGTTGTAAAATCTCGTATACAACAGTTAAACAGCAGGTTTTGGCCAAGAAGTACGCAAACACGAAATATACAGTAGATTATCAAAAGCTATAGAAACTAAATGTGGATTTGATAGTTGTCGCTCTGGCAAAGGATTTGAACACGTGCTGATAGTACTCTAATTTGCGATTTCACACGTGAACTCCCACGTTAGTGTAGCATCCACATGCTTAATTACTTTCCTTAAAAAAAACTGATTCAAATGTTTAAAAAAGTTCGTTATATCCTCTGCACCATTTTTATCTTTTAATGTAAATTTAGGTTTAACGAAAATGGAACAAAGCCAAAAATTTCTGCGAGAGTTTTGTGCTAAAAGAGTTGTCCGCTCTAAAACATGTGTTTACTCATCAAACGTTCCTCTTTGATTTGCTGCAGACGTGAATTTTAGCACGAACGGTTCTAATTTCTGTAAATAAAAAATCGATTCTTTTTATTACGTAAAAAAGCAGAACAATTAAACGCACAACACTTGACTATTCTCGGAAAAACGTAATAGCGTCAACGTAAGTCTCTTAAATCATAAAAACGTTAAACGAATAAAAGGTGAAAGGCATCTTACGCAAATGGCAACGATTCCGTGTTAGGAAATTTCGCACTAGTTGTAGGGTATTGTGTTTAACTGTCATTTTTCTTTAAAAAGATTAAATTTTGGCGCAACAGCTTATCTCATCACTTTTCAAAATTTTGCTTGTAAACATATTTATCAGAATTGTTTAATCGAAAGAGAGGCATCACCGAACTTCTTTTGACTCAGACTCCTCTACGTCATAAAGGGTATTTGTGTCATAGCTGTTTTGATTTTGCGAACAGCCTGCAGTTAAAGTTTTTAACTAAAAAACAGTGCACAAGAAAAGCAATTGTCCTCAATCGCGGTTTCGCAGTTCAAAATCGCAAACTGTTTCTTCTCGTTTGAAGTTCATGACGTATGGAATGACACTTTCAATATCGCTTGTTTCAAAAGTAACGCCTACCTGTCCAAAAAGTAAAGCTTTTTGCTTTCCGACCCATTTGAAGCGCTATTGGGCCATGTCTGAATTTAGCCAGAGTTTCTCCATCAATGTATATCTACTGAACTTTGTTTATTACAAAATTCGATGCAACTTCTTTCTACTGTAAATTAGATTTTAAAACCACATTTCTAAGACTTTTAGTTCTACTCAAAAATGGCGTGTTTCTTTGCGCCCCTTAGGACGATCTTAATATTAAAGGGTAGGTCCGTGGCATTTTTCATTGTGGGCGCCATTATTCGTGCTCATTGTTGACCCTGCATCTAGGTTTTAATATGCAAATCAGCAGGCTGTTCCACGGAGCATTTAAAACCCGAAACTATGCGGTGAACATCGAATGCCGTGCACTGTCGTGTGCATTGCGCAGTTGTGCAATTTGCTGCTCTTCTCGAAATAGAACAACTTTGCTTTGCACAGCGATTTGTGAACTTGAAATTTTTGAGCGGTCTGCTCTTATGGTTGACTGCAGTGCAAATAAATAACTTGGTTTTGGTGGTTGTGGGAAATCTTATTATTGCGTTCGTATTGGTTTCTTTAACCTTTATTTGTCGCATTCAAACCCTGTTTATTTAGTTGTGATTGTCATCAACTTAACTTGAAGCTTGTTTTCACTTTTAAAACTTACTTGCGTTTATAAAGTTCAGCCTATTTTTCAGGAATTCTTTGTTTTTTGTACTGCTCAATCATATTAAATGACGCAAAAAACATCAAAAAGAAAACATATTTTTTAATAATAATGCTTAAATTTTGTTCTAAATAGAAGTCCAAGATCAATTTAAAAAGCAATTTGCATGGAAGACTGCGACTAGAGGTAGATTCATAGATTTTTGTAACGATTTCCTCATTTCGGCTGTTTTACAAGGTCTTTCAAATATTTTCATGATAAAAAATATTGTAAAGAAACAAAAGAAGCTTAGTAATAACTGCAATACTTAAACTCTGAAGATATTTTGAATTAAGTCCCACAAAAGCAAGGTAATGGTTTATTATTTAAAAGAGGTTTGATTTAAAATTATATGATATATTTTGTTATAAATCTTGTAAAAAGTTCAATTTAAATTTTTTCTTTTTAATCGCCAAGCGAATAGAGTTGAAACGTCCTGTTTTACTTTTTTTCTTACTCTTAACATGAAACCAGTATTTTTTAGCATGTTGCAGCATGTGAATTCGGCCGTGACGTGTCGGCTTCTCTTTCTTGTTCTAACACCTAAATTAAAAAACGCCACTATTAGAAAATCAAGTTTGTTCAACAAGTTTGCTTTTTTTAAACTAAAAATACATTTGTGAAATTCATAACTTTATTTCACTTTTTTAAAACCCCTGGATCCCAGTTTTGGGCCGTCGTGTAATTTGCTAGAGTCACCAACACAGCAGATCACGAAATCTTTTGATTGGTGAATATTAGGGCGTGAAATTTAAAGATTAATTAATCGATTAATCGTTAATTTATTTTACAGATTAAATTTTTGTTTAACTATTAATCGAATTAAAATTTTTTTTAACCCGTTTGGATAAATGTATTAACATCCAGAAAAATATTAGTAATAACAGTAAAATGGCAACAGAGAAGAAGTGATTTATTAAATATAAACCAGTATCAGGTAAATTACAAGAACATTTTGAATTTAAATTGTTGGCTGATCATAATATCAAAAATGCTGACCAAGTTTATTGTATTCTTAGTGACCAATCGTTTGGATACCATGAATCTAACAGGTCGCGAACTTACCACCTTAAAAAAAACACACGCTACAATATTCAAAATTTCAGCTTGCAAAATCAGCTTCATTTAGTCAGTTAATAAATGCACTGCAGAAATTTTCATTTAATCGAAATTAAATATTAATTAATCGTTAATTTCCTCAAAGTTAACTATTAAAAATAAATTAATCGTTACCAGCCCTGGTGAATATCAAGCTCTGTAGCAGTGGTTTTTGCATGACGGTGACGAGGCTAGGTTCGCACAAGTCGGAAATTAGTGATTGTTTTAATGTGAAGGTTTTTCTTTTGTCTTTGCCTGACTTTGTCAGACAAAAAAAGTCACTTGTTGCTTTTAATTTCTTCTTTGTTTAAATTGGGCTGCCAAGTTCCTTTTTATTAACATAAGTCCTTTACTGTTTTGATATTTGAAACGCCTAAAAGAAGATGAGAATTTTTTTATTTAATCGACGTCAGAATTATTTGTGGAAGTTTTTTTAAGTGCAAAGAGGTCGTTTTATATTTTGCCGTAAAAATTCGACTAGCAATTTCAATTTTGTGATGGCGTCGATAATAAAATTTTATAGACTCTCAAATGTTCCGTGCCTGTGTCACTAACCCTCGTGACCAAAAATATTTTTGAATTTTATTTTTTTGAGTCCGTCAAAACACAACTTCCTTTTTCAAAAACAGCGGCAAGTAAAATGGTTGTTTTTGAAAACAATCTTTGTGTAATGGTTTTAACATTTGCTCAATAGAGCTTTTTAAAAGTTATTAAATTAGGCATCGATAACAAAACATTTGTTGATCAAGTTTATCTTTTCTCAACTCACCAATAAATGTGTTAAGTTGTTTTTATTTTGTAGCCTGTTTTTTAGCCTGTTTTTTAGCCTACGAAACGAAAGCTGGAATGAAAACGCTGCGTCAAGATAAACTGAGAAAAGATGTGAAGTCAAACTGAGCTATCACATAATGCACTTGAACTAGGAAGAATATAACTAAGTTGCAAACAAAGAAGATTCATTGTTTGTCGTAGATACAACAAAAAATATAACAAGCAAATAAACCTGCTTTGAATGACCTCCATAATTAAGTATTAAAGAAAAGTCTGCAAACAGTGAACCCCATAAGGTTGCGCGATTCTTAATAAATACCTTTTTAAACAAACGTAATTAAGTAGAGGAAAATGTTTATTATAAACAAAATCAACTACCACGTCTATCATTATCTCTTTAATATTTATGGCGATTGATCGAAAAATGCTCGTTTGATATAAATTTTACGATAGTATTCATTCCCTCGTTATAATATTAATAAATTGTTCTTTGGTAACTGGGAACACTGTTTGCCAGGAGTGGCCAAACCTATACCATGTTTGAGCCGCATATCATAAAACCAAACTTTTAAAGAGCCGTAACACAAAAATCTAAAAACATGAATTTATTTACTCATTTAAGGCGCGTTTACAGCCGTTTATAATACTTTTTTTCAGAGTGATCTTTGTTTGTTTTATTGAGGCTCAAATCCACACAGTTTTTCAGTTTTTCTTGAAAAACTGAATTGATTTGAGCCTCAATAAAACAAGCAAAGATCACTTTCAAAAAAAAAATACTGTAAACGGTTGTAAATGCGCCTTTACTGATAAAAAAAAGGGTCCTCACTTGAAATCATCCTCAGATTTCCCACTTTTTGTCCCAAATTCATAGTGTTTTCTAAAAAAAAAGGGTCTTCACCTCCAATCGATCTCATATTTCCCTATTCTCGTCCAAAAATCTCGGTATTCTCTAAAAAAAAAGAAGTCGTCGCATGAAATCATTCTCAGTTTTCCCACATAATTTTTCAATTTTTCAAAAGCTTTAAAGACCCGCCAGCAAGGGTCCGAAGAGTCGCGGTTCGTCTCCCCCTACTCTATGCTATGCAACAGATGTAAGAAATAAAAGGTTCAAGCCAAAAATTTTTTTCTCGGCGGATTGTACATAGCATAGGGTTTCTGGAGTGTTTTGGTGTATTGTGGTGTTTGTTAAACGATCTAAGTCTGTTTTTATTGCAATATTACGAATTATCTTAGTTGACTAAGTTGCTCATGATTTGATGACTATAACAAAACAGGAAAGATCTAGCACAGAGCGTTACAAGTCGCGCATCTTGTAATTAACAATAAACAAACTTTTATTTCACCACGGATGTTGAACGCGTTGACACGTGGTACGATGGTGTTGGTGACGTCACTGAGGCACTGCGCAATCCTGTGCCAAGTCTTCATTGCAAAGCGGCCAGCAGTGAATCAAAGCTGGCCTTTTGTTCGGGACTCGATTCAACCGTTGACCTTTGCTTTAACCGTTATTATCGATGCGAATCGTTCAGTTCAACATAGGCTGCATTACGTTACTCCGTATTATGAGTTATACCTGCTAAGAATTGGTTTTAAAGGACATCGCTGTTTTCTTAAAAGTTACCCAAAAAGGCTTGTTCTACTTTTAATTTAGTTTTTTTCCTATTTGACGCAATGGGATATTATTACGAAAATTTTAATTGCGTTTAAAAATAGCCCTAAAGGCCAATGGCTGTTATTTAGATTTTATTTAGATTGCTATATCATGCAATTTCCGCTTAACTGCATTGTGCGGTGTTTCTTACCAGGGGAAATACGTCAGCATCTCCTTGCCGTCCCTCAATAAACTCTGTAAAATTCATTGTTGTGTCGCAAGCATTTGTATGAACAAAATCATTTAACCCTTAAATGTATGGTGTGTCATATACGGCAGATACTGAAAAAACGAGTTAATTTGTTAATAAACGCAATTACAGACTTTTCCACGGGTTGTGCCTCTTCTGTCACGCACCATACATGTTCTGAACATGTACCAGACGCTTGCTTGTTTACACTTGCTCCCCACGCCACTTCAGTGTTGTGGTGATTGCTTCGTGAGAAGTAGAGCATTTTTTATTGTTATATTAAATTCATGCATTTAAGGCTTAAGATTTTTTTGATGACATGTTTTTTGACTGAAATTGCCTCAAAATTCATCAATTATTATAGTTCGGAAAAATATTTTGAAAAATATTTAACGCAAATAGTCGCTATTCTAACATAGTAAACCGCTGGTATTGAATTGGGAGGTCAGAAGTAAAAAATCGAAAAAACCAAATAGGACTTTTTTGTCATATTCACTTTTTTCTTATCGCTTTCGATCCCAAAAACAAAGTTTATGATAAAAGAGATTATCTAATCTTTAACAACAACAACCAAAGCGTACTTTGGTGAACAAGCATTAAAAAAAAAGCAAATTCGATAACTTAAAATTTATAAGTTAAACAATGTACAGTGAAAAAGTGACAGAAAGGTTGTAAAAATGATCTTTTGCCATGAAGTTGAGTTTCAAAAATAAATTCAGTATCTGAAGAACTTTTTTTTTGCATTTTTAAAAATAAAATTGTTTCAAAGGTAAAGTTTCCTTTTAAAAGATGCCAGAATTAACTTGTTTTGATATTTATTTTGAAACGCTGCGAAATAGGTCTTTCCTTACGTAACATAAGAGCACTTTAGATTTACAAGGACAATCTTTTTGATTGAGAGTGCTTCAGTTAAGGCAAGAATACTTAAACTGAAATACAAATGACACTAGCAAAAATATTTTAAGTTTTACTCTCACTTTAAGACATCAACATTGTTGACAATATTATTCAAACATTTAAAATAATTTTTTGAAACGAACAACAACATTATAAGCAGCAGAAAATTGAAAAGTGTGAAAAACAGCTGATTTAAAATCTTCTTCACTCTCTTGTCAAATTTATGAAAACATGATTTTCTTGATAAGAACCTGTTTTCTGTTTTTGACAATTCTATACCTGTTTTTTCCCAACTTCAAATTCAATAAACCTTTTTTTTCAAAGCTGTCAGAAACTAAAAATAAGAAAAACATTGTTAAATAATTTAACGTTGTATAGAATAAAGTTGAAAATCATCCGAGATTAGAAAAAAGAAATCTACTTTCAGCGAAATATATCAGATTCAGCGTTTTGAAAACCGTAATTTTCATCAATGATCTGCAGCGGTTTTTTTTCCACATGCCAATAGTTGCTTAAAACCCAAAATATTATTTTAACAAAGAATTGAGTTTTTTTTAATTTTTATACTTTTTTGTTCTATTAGTTTTCATTTTGCTGGTAAAAAACCTTTTGCTTTAAAATTATTTTTTCTTTTTTTAATGTAAATGGAAATGAAAACTAATTGTAGATCTAAGTTAAATATTTTATTTGTTTGTGCTACCTAGTTTAATACTTATGATTTAAAGGGCAACGTTTAAAGTAGAAATTAAGTAGGGTACAAGAAAAGTCAGCAAGATTTGACCTTTATTTACGACATAGTACTTCAATCACGCACTCTATAATGCCCGAGTTTTATCTAATAAAATTTATTCGATTTCCAATGAAAGGCTAAAAATTACGTTGTTTATCAGGCTAACAATTTTAAATACCAAGTGTATTTGATTTCAATTCAAAATTGTATTGTATTTCATACGCAGAACGATGAATTTGAAATTTAGTTTATTCGAAAAAACAAATCTGCCAACACGGGAATTAAAACATTTTCGATAGAAAGTTGCGTAAAAATAAATGTGTGTTATGTAAAAAATTTTTTTACTTCTAGTGATTTTGGTCAAACACCGTAATATCATTTTCGTTGTGTAATCGATAAAAGCAGATCGGCATTGCTGCAGAAGATACAAGGCTCTTTTATAGCAGGTCGAGAATGACTTTTGTAAACCGCTCTTCTAATTTGCATTGATTTTTTTACACTGAAAAGCACTTTCTCCATATCAATTATTCAAACCTAAACTTTTGTAATCTTATATTTAGTAATAGTATCAAACATAGAATCAATGTTTGAATTAAATTAATGCCGAATGCCGGAAAAAATGATTCGTTTTGTGGCGAAACCAACAAAGTTGTTTAAAAACAACTTAACTTCAAATGTATCATGTGTACTATTCATAATGTGAACTATATTTTGATATTTCCTGTCAAAATTAGAGATTTATTTTCAATATGGCTGATTCGTTTTTCTCTGTAAGAGCTTGTTCTGTATTTGCCATCAATAAGTTAAACTGTTTTGAATTGGAATTGTTTGAAATGAAGTAGAAAAATATCTGTACCTGCCGTTCAATGCCGCTTGCTTCATCACCATCATTTTCGGGGAAAACATTGTCAGTTCAGTATATTTCCCTTTGCCCGCTTGTCCTTTTGGGGTTGCGGGGGCAGCAGCTCGAGTTGGGATCTCAAAGCATTCCGATTTCCTGCAACTAGCGGCAATTCCGTCGGTGGAATTCCAAGACGCGACCAGATCAGGTCTTTTGGGTCACCATCTAAGCAGCTTGCTTGTAATAAAAAAGTGGACCCGTTCAGAAAGAAACACACGATCATGCAAAAGGTTTTATATTCTTTTTCTCATAAGTTTACCTCACAATAAAATCATAAAATTTTGTTGCGTCATATGAGGTAAATCATCGTTGCGTCATATAAGGTACGGCGACCACGCACAATTGACCTTGTGCGTGTAATAACGTATATCGTTTAGCCGCTGTTTCCTATTTCGCAATCACTATTTCAATAAGAACTTTAAAATGTTATACCTTGATTGCAAATAAAATTGAATTGAATTAAATGAGCAGTTTTATCATACGAGAAATTTATTACTTTTTGTATTATTTTAATAAAACCAATAACCGAAAAATTTTATTGGTTTTGACGTATCTGTTATATTTTTTGAATAAACATGGACCCGATTTTGTTGATCTAAATATACTCCCTTAGCACAATTACAAAAGAATGAAAAAAAGTTTAGGAAAATTTTTTGTTTATATAAGAGGGTCTTCTATTGTTTTATTGTGAAACGTCATTGAATGCTATAAACACCGACACATAAAAAGAAGTTTAGCAGGAAATTCATTTTGGCTGTTGTCACAACTCCCCAGCTTCGCGACATATTTAATACATTTTTACAACTCTGACGCAAAGATGTTAAGCCGTTAAGGCCGACTTCTTTTATTTGCTTTGTATTTTCTCGCGGTCGATAACCTTACTTAATTAAGACTTCATTTCGATATTGATTTAAAGTAAAAACACTAAAACAGTTTATGAAATAAATAGCTGCTCCTTGTAATTAACAATAAATAAATAATTGCTTGGAAAGAATGAATACACATATCAAGGAAAATTCTATTTCTTGAGAAATCCTTTTCCAAATGACAGTTCCAATCAAACTTTATTTCAGAAGCATGTGCAGCTGGCATTAATGCATTTTTGCAAAACAACAAAAACTCATTTCTCATTACGCAAAACAACAAAAAATCATTTCATGACGTCATTAAACATAGAAACAAGATCGACTTCTTGATATCGCTCATTGCAACGTTTCGTGCTCTTTCTACAATTGCAAAGATGTTCAGATCAAAGGTTTTGGAAATAAAATTCGTTCTGATTATAAAGCGGAAATGGAATTTTTAACTGGTGTATTCGTGCTCGCAAACGAGTAATATGTAGAGAAAATGTTATTCAATATTTCATAAGGAATAGCTGATAGATTCGCTTTTTAAAAGTAGAGATTTTTTGTACTTTGTGCTTCATAAAAACATTTACTGGTTTGATGTACATGAACTAGAAAGTTTGAAAACGATCGACAGCTTAAGTGACTAAGAAAAATGTGAATGATACATTTAATTCAGAATTGTTCAAACGAACATAAAAGACTTCATGTTTTGTCTAAGGCAGGGTTGGCGAACCTTTTTTATAAGACGGGTCAAAAAATGACAGTTTTCTAAAACTTACATTAAGTGGGTCATTGGCTAAAAAAAGTTAAAGACTAAAAAAAAGTCTTCACCTGAAATCAGTCTTAGATTCCCCACTTTTTGTCCCGAAATCACAGTGACCTCTAAAATTTGATAAAAAACGAGAAAAAAGGGGTCTTCACAGCAAATCTGTCTTTGACTTCTGCCAAAATTGACAGGCAAAGGGCTTCAAAAAATACTGCGCGGGCCACTCAAAACCTTTACGCGGGCCACGGGTTGGACGCCCCTGGTCTAATCCGTCCTAAATTAATGTTGCAGACTAAAAATGCCAGAAATTTCAGAACATCAGGTGGGTCATTGAATTTCAACTAGTGGGTCACAACGTGACCCGCGGGTCAGTGGTTCGCCGTCCCTGGTCTAAGGTTTAAAAACAAAAATTAGTACAATGCTTTTAATTAAAGTAAATTTTTCTGTTTCGGTCGAACACGCTTGGAAGTGACCAGAATTTTTATACTTGGGTAAAGTGTTATAATTAATATGAATTTTTTAAGTCTCGTGCATCTGCAAGCTAATAGATTGTTTTTGGAATATGTAAAAACTGCAATACTATTTTGAACGAAACATTTTTAAACTTGCTTTTTTGGTCGGCTAGTGTTGATCAAATATAAAATTTCTAAAAAAACATTTTGTGTTGCAACTATTTTTGAGACAAGAGCAACAAATTAAAGGATCTTGCGTTTACTCACTTGAGTTGTTTATCATAATTTAAAAAAATTAAATAAACGAAGAATATTTTGAAATTCTTAGATTTGCAACAAAATAACAAAAATAAATCAAACCTTAGGGCAGCATTATAATTAATTATTTATTTAACTGTGCTGTAGCCTTGTTTTCATACATAATCAATCATTTTTGACTTTTTTAAATATTTTGTAAAGATGTATTCAAAAGTAAAACAAGTGTTTTGACAAACACAGCGATATCAAGAACGTACAAAAATTTTCTTTTTTTTTGAACTTTAGGTTTTTTTACTGGGGTAGTGCTTTTGCGTTTTTTGTTTTTTATTATTTCACTTCCTTCCGCCTCTAACATGTTTCTTAGAAACAGACGGCTAACTTGAGAGCGGTTAAAATAATCACATAGCAGACACTATGACGTTTCGATGACGTGTTATTTCATTTATTATTTCTATTACTTCTTTCTAATATTTCCATTAAATTGCACATTTGAAAAGAGATCTCAAAATAGATTTAATTTTGACCAGCATATTGTATAATCATTAGATGATAACAGTCATCGGGTGTAATTGGTCTGCTTTCTATCGAAATAAAATCGTTTTCCTGCCTTATTATGTCGAACCATGGCAAAGAGATTGACTCAGAATATTTCTGCGGAATAGAAACTTTTAAACGTCAGCTTCAAAAACAACCAAACAGTTTTCCACCTCTCATGTCTGATTAATTTAATTACTTTGAAAGATGAACCGGTGAGAAAAATTATTTCTTTTCATTTTTTTGCGGCAACTAAAGGGTTTTTCTCCTAAAAAAGCTTTAAGCAGATTTCGCCAAATATAGTTAAGCATTTTTTTTTTACAACATTTGTGCAGCGCTTCTGTAGTTCTTTGACCTGTAAAACCTTTTTTTTGCATAAATAAATGAGTCAGTTTTTCAACATTTTAAATGTCTGAAAATATTTTTGAGCTAAACCTAAAGAAATATAACCTTTCACGATTGTAGTCATTATCCCAAAACAACATTCAATAAACATTTTGCTATGAAGCAGTGGGCTTCTAGTTCAATTCTCAGTCGAGTTTTAAATTTTCAACCGATAGAACTGTGCCACATGTTGGCAGCGGAGCAATTTGCTTCCATGTCATGGCCACGAGCCTTCGGGGATAAACCTGGGACCGTATTCTCGATAATTTAGTTTGAAGTGATTGTTTTTATTTCCGCAGCAGCAGCGAACAGTTGGCAGAGTGGTCGACGGGTTAGAGTGCTGTGATTGTGATCGATATGGTCTGGGATCAAAACCTATTCGCGCAATTCTATTGTGTACTTGGAAAAAACATTTTGTGGCGCTTTCCCCTGCTTGGTCTAGCAGATTTTAATTTCAATCATATCTTAATAAAACTAAAAATACAAAATAAAGAGTTTCAACCGGACAGTAATATCTTGGCATCTCCAGAAGCAAGTCGGGGTAATTGCTTGCCCTATATATAGGTAGCGCCTCGACGCTTTGCTGCGAGTCAGGAGAATAAATATAGAGATAAAATAAAAATAAATAAAATAAAATTATGGTGTCATAATGCTAATGCATGTTCCAGCAGCAGAATTTTTTACGCTTTAAAGACAACTTGCATTATGCTGGTAGTGTTACCAAATAAATTTAATTCAAATGTTTCGACCTAAAGCCAAAGTTGTTTCCCCATTATTGTTGTTTGTCATTTTTGAAATAATCAAATAATTTCTCCCTCTGATTTTCTTAACGAAATTTCACGTCTTATAGTGGATAATAATTTACGTTGATGAGTCTGTTGGCTTTATTGCATAATTTACCGTTAAAAAAATTATTTAGCTTTTAGTTGATATATTGATAGTAAAAATAAAAAAAGTACAAAAATTAGTAAGGATTACTTTTTTCACTTTATAAATTTGATGAGGCAAATTATATTCAAATTTTTTGATATGACGTATTTTGTCACTGATTTATTTCTGTAAATTAGCTAATGGGAGCGTAAATTATTGATTTCATCAATTCAACAATATTAAGTAAAAAATCTTTTAATTAAATGTACAGATCGACTTATATTTAAACTTGATAACGCTTAAGCTTACAAGCAAGATACTATTTCAATATTTGTTTGAGAGCATCATTAATCTTTTAGCTTGTCAAAATTTTGTAATAAGAAAAGAGAAGCCAAAGTGTTTGAAAAATTTTTTAAAGAAACGTATACTTTTGTTGTTTTTTTTAAAAATTAGGTACTGGCCTTCTAGTCATTTCCAGAAGAGCAAAGATTCGGGTTAGACAAACTATTTCCATAACAACGTCTGTATGGCATTAATTAACATTTTATTTTTTAAATAAGATATTGAAAATCATTTTCATAATTTCTTTGTACTCTTACGGTTTAAAACGTTTTTAGATTTTTATAAGTTCGAATTATAAAAACCAATATATATATCAAGGGGTATGTTGAAAGTAGACAAATAAAATAACACGACGCAACATCAACACGCATAAAAAAACTGCTTTATTAAAAAAGCTAAGCTTTAGTTATTTACAAACCTATTATGATCTATTCACAATTTTTAAAATCACGTCTTTTTGAAGATACGTCACATTCGGTTTTTTCATGAAAAAGAAAAAAGCCGTTAAAGAGAGAAACAAAGAGATAAATACTTAAAGAGAGAAACAGAGACATAAATAGAGACGGAGAGAGTATTAAAACCAGTGTTGCTTTTCTAGCTACAAGATTCAAGCTGTAGGCTCAAGCGTTTCACAGCAAGATAAAAAGTCAAAAAATTTCTTGCTAAACACAGGCGTTTTGAAACGTGGAAAAGCTTTACGCGATTCTATATAGTTTTTTACAGCTATAGAAACTGTTATGGGGTATAAGCATGCCTAGAGCAGAAATATAATTGTCTGTATTGTGAGAAAATATTGCTAGCAATGTAAATATTTAATATTACTAAATTAATAAAAGTATAAAAATGATTTTAATTTTAAAATGTTTTTTTTTTACTTTTTGCAGACTTGATCGAAGTTTTAACACTATTACTACTATAACTGAACCTACAGAAGATCTTGAAGAAAACAACGTACCCTGTGTGGAACAGCTAAATATAACGGACACTGGCGGCAAACTTTTAATACCAAGCAGATCGACTTGGCACCCTGATAGCTTGGAATATACTGAAAAACAATTACTACTAAGAAACCACAGCTCCGAAGAGCTAGGATATATTTACCCAACAAACCCAGACTCAGACTCTTCATCCAAGTCTTCGACCCAATCAAACGGGATTATCACCCATTTATCCAACCCAAAGTCAAGCACTCCCCCCGGAAGTCCTGCTCAAAATAAATTTGTAAAACTCCGAAACAAGTCACCGAATTACACCCCGGTGAGTGTTCTGCTTGCTTCTACCTCATACTCTTACTACATCTAATCTGTGCCCCACGCTTTGAGATAAGGGTGTTGGGACATAATTGTGTGTTCTTTGTCGCCTTTGGTCAAATCTTGATAATTTTAATGAGCAATTATGTTCGAAATAAATTCGACGTTTTTTGACTATTATTTCGACGAGTTGAAGTCACTATTTTGTTTTTTTGTTTTTTTTTAAGGTTATCGCTCAATCATTTTCTGACATGTGAAAATTTTTATTTTCAGTTTCATCTTCGCGCCGAAAAGGCGGCTTCAGTGTACGGCGACGGTTTGCAATCAACGACAAAAAAGCAGCGTCCTCGCTCAAGTATCTTTGCGTCCACTGCTATCATGCGAAGGTATGAAAACTTCCTACTCTCTAAGGCTTGAATTTTTCACTGTTGAAAGCTTTCTCATCCAAAATTTTAATTTAATATATTTAATATATACATTTGCCTTAGGTAGATAAACTTTTTATCTAGAAATAATGACTGTATAAATATAGCTCGTCATTTTTTAAAAGGTTTTCTTTTTTTTTGGTTCTTAAAATCTATATTGTCCGCTTTCTAATGACGTTTTAAACTTATACAGTAAACTTTCTATTCAACTTTAGGCACTTTTGCAAGTGTTTATTCTATTTCTGTTTTGATTTAGACCAAGAAATTCACTTGCATCTTCCACCTTAACATTGATCAGCGTTTTGGATAATAAAAGTAAGTAGGAGGTGTTATGAAGTGATCATGTGGTTTATCAAAGATAAGTTCACAGTACTTATGTTCAATAAGAGCTCCCTTCATGGAGACTAAGGTCTCGTGGAAACACTGAAGAGCATGTCGTCTCAGGCATAACCCAGCATGTTTTTAGGAAAATAATCTTTCAAATATATTATTGGTTTCGATTTTCAGTTCTTAAGCAAAAATCAAGTTAAAAAGAATTAAATTGTTAAAAATACATATATTTTTTTTAATGGCTTTGTCAGATTATATTTTCATTAGTTTTTTATTAACTTTATTTTCTTTAGAAATGAGAACTGCCTTTCTCGAATTTCTGGAGTCAGAATACAGTTCCGAAAATCTTTGTTTCTGGCTTTCTTGTGAGAAGTTTCGCAAACTCAAAAGTGAGGAACAAAGAATGAGAGAAGGTCAAAACATTTACGCCCAGTATATATCGCCAAATGCTCCAAACCAGGTAAGAAAGCCCACCCTTCTAGTTTTACTTAAACATTTCTTTAAATTACAATAGTTTCATTAATTTTTGGTTTTAAAGTAAAGATTTGTACATAAAAACTCTTTGAGGTTTCAACAATCACAGAAATTCCTGCGAGCGCTTCACTATTTATTCTAACCGCAAAATTTTCTTCCAGGTCAACATCGACCACATCATGAGGAGACAGATCACCTTGACTGTAACCGGCGCCGATTCTTTACCCATCGAAGTTTTCGATAGCGCCAAGAAATATGTTTTCTCCATAATGGAGAACGACTCTTTCCCGAGGTTTGTGTCCTCCCCTTATTACAAGGAAGCCTTTACTGGAAAAAAAGGTCCCATTGACATTATTTCCAATTTCCTTCCGGGAAGCTGGGGGTCTGGTTCAGCGCGCCCACCAATGAAACTTCCGGTCAAGAACACGAACAATAACAATTGCAAGGTTTATGACGCAAACGACGGTCCATGCGAAACCAGCCCGAAGCTCGTGCGAAGATTCTCTTTCGGTTTTAAAAAAGTCCACTCCACCCAGCTCCCCAAACCCAACCGAACGTCGGCCCCTGAACTGAACACCGAAAACTTTTACAAACTCGAGCTGAAGGTCGCATGAACTACGCGGTTTTACGAACAGCAATAACGGCGACAGAGTCGGTCTACGTGACGCGGCGCTCGAAGACGCGAGACGTCACGGCGAAAACCGCTTGCAAGGCAAGAAACCGACGGATTGGTGACGTCATCGACAGTTTATGATTAAACAAACGAGAAATCGCTCTTCGAGAGTTAACTTTCTCCTACAAGTACGAATCGCGTTTCCGACACACGCGAGGTCTCGCAGCTAGCGCTCGATAGTTATTTAAACAAGAACCCGCATTCCTCGACCCGCTGGCTCGAGCTGTGCTGACGGAGCGTCGCGAATTGTTTTGTCATTTTTCGAAGCGAGCAAACGTTTAATTGCCATTTTTGTTTCTCGTACTTTTACAACTGTGATTTGTCTTGTGTAGTATGCAATTATGCATTTTGTTGTAATTCCAGTTGCTAGCTCTTTGTTGCCACTCAGTGATGATGCTGCTGCAATTTGGAAAGGTCGCTAATTATTTAAAAGGGAGGACGGGCAAAATCACCGTCGAATTAATCTTATGTGGTCTTTAATTAACTGACAATTAATTATCTTTTTAGTTATGAAGTTTAGCCAGAATTTATCTCTTCATTTTTATTTGCATTTATATCGTTCATATCTTCTTCAAAATAAATGCCTAAAAATATTTTTTGATGATGATTTTTGCTTACCAAAGAGAAAAGCTGTCACTATTTGTGTCTAAAATGATTGGAATGTTTTATTACTGCGTTGTTTAAAGGCCATTCTTTGAAGAAACCACAAAAACGAGCAATGTTTTTAAAAAATTCATTCAGTTAACAAGAGGCTATGGCTATTTTAGGCTAGCCTTTGATTAAATTTTTTAAACATTGCATTTACAACTTGTCTGAGAAAGAGAAACGGTAAAATTGCCAAAAAAAAGAAAGATTGTAAAATGCCAATTTTTTCATACCTCTCTGGCTATGAGAGACCTGATTGGCTGCAGGTTTCTCGGTAAGAGGCGGGACATCTGCTAAGCGGAATATGAGCTTCTCATTTCAGCTCGGTCTTCTATTATTAGATAAGGTTACATTCTAAATGTGGTATTCGAGAAACATGAAACCGTTATGAGCTTAGCACAAGGTCGATTTGTATCGACTTACAGATTCTTGGACGAAAATAAACGAAATACACGACATAATTACTATATATCGAGGTAAATAAACATTCGTCGTTTGCTTTGTTGTAACAACAAAGCTTTAAAACGTTGGCAATTTTAACTAACGAAATAAAGCTTGAACTGGCATCTGTATGCCGAGAGAAATGTTTCTCTAGTATGAAAAAAGACATTTTTCGTAGTTATGTTTCACGTTTTAATGCAAAAGAAACTATGTTAAGTTTTCTAATAACTATGAAGTAAATGAACTTCGAATTGTTGACAGAATGTTGGTTGTGGCCGCGGTCAACAGCTGTTTGTGTAAATTTCAATAGAAACTATTTACAAAATTAAAAGTCATGATGCTGACCTTATCTTTAGCCAGGGGTTCTTAACCGGGAGAGGGGGTGTAATTCCTCACCGGGAAAAAATTTTGATTTTTCAAGGGGGAATTCTTTAATGCAATTGAACGATTTAAATATTAGTTGTAGCACTGTAAAGATTTTTATATGAAGAACATTTCAAAAGTTTGATTTATTTTAATAAATTCGACTTTTATGTAAGCGATTGTATTGAATAAATTGTTTTTTTTACTTTGCTACTTCATAATGGTTAATAGTTGCATTTCGGTTAGTAATGCTGCTATTAATTTTGTAATAATAGTTATGGTTTTATTCTTGACCTTTTTTCACAATTACTAATACTGTACTAATAATTTTGTGGTAATGAATATAAGTTTAAAAAGTTTATCGAATTTTGGTTAAATTGCAAGAACTGAGTTTCTCTTCTTTCATACTGATATAAACATACAAATTAGGCTACAAACTGAATTTCCGGCGGAGAATTTCGTTTTAAGTATTGGTTTAGGGGGTCCATAAAATTAAAAAAGTTGAGAACCATTGTCTTAACCCATAAGGCTATCTGCTGTACCTACCTCGTGTTTCTGCATGTCATGATTTTGCCCAAAACAAATGGAGTTTAAAGTTTGTCTGATCAGGTTTCACTTTCAAAAAAATTACTTCATACTCAACTTATGTAATTTTTTGAGTAAGAGCAGGTCCAATTTTTTAAAATAGTCTTTTTCTATACGGTTTTCGGAACAGTTTTCCTCTTTGGAAAAAATAAACACGTTTTGGTTATTAATTTAAGTAAAAGCTTTTATAAGAATACTTTCTGTAACTTTTTTTTACGAATTGAAACATTTTTCAGCCAAAACAAAAATGACCAAATATGGTTTTTGGACCCTTACTACAAACTAACGTTAAAACGTCTTTTCTGCAAAACTTTAAGCAAAAACATGTGTTAGGCCTACAACATTCAGGAAAAATTTAACAACAATAAAAGAAAAATGGGATTAGGTTGTTATCAAAATTATTAAAATAGTTTTGAACAGCTTGATAATTTCTTTTCCTTGATTCTGTCGATAGATTGAGGGCAAGGCTGTTTAGCCCCACAAAAACCCCAATTGAGAAACTTGCTCATATAGAGAGCCCCTAAAATCTATAAATTGATATTAAGTTTTACATTTGCTCATTCAATTGTTTTATTAATGAACCCAAATCAAGGTTTTGGATAAAAGCTTCAGTTAAGCTTACGCCAACCTCGTTTGATAGAAGCAAGAAAGTGCGATTCCCTTTTTTTCTAAATAACTAAATTTCTTTGTTGATTGTTCAGAGCCATGTTTACTTTGAAACAAAATCTTTAAGATATTCCTTGCTAATTGTTGGAAATAGATTTTTTAAATATTCGTATTTTTCAAAGTTTTACTTTTAAAAGACGTTGAATCAGCCAATGTCAAAGAACGAAGATAAGGATTAGTTGTTCGGATTATTTGAGAATAAACTTACTCACTTTTGACAGTAAAGTTGTGATAGTGTTACAAGTTAAAAGAGTAGCTGCGTAATCCGAAAAACGGATTTTCGGCAATTGTTTTTCCTAACAATCAATAAAATAAATCCAAATACAATCTAATACCTTCTACTTTTTCTATTTAAAAAAGAAATCAATCGGAAAATAATATCATAATTCATTAGTTAGGATTAAATGCTTTTTTATGTAGGTTCTTTGTAAGATTTTCGCTACTACGTTAAACAAGTGTTTTCCAAATTTTTCTCAATGGAACACTGCAAAGGTTTTAAACTTGAAAAGAAACATCTAATACGTTGAAAATTCGGTGAAGATTAAAAAAAAGTAATCATTTCGAAACTGTGTCTAGTTTCGCCATTTTCGTCCCATAAAACTATCGACGATTAAAAAAAAGTTTTCATCCCAAAAGGGATTTAGGTTATAAAATTACGTCAAAAGAAATTTAGATTATACATCATACATAATACCGTTAAGACAATTAATTGTCAATTGCAAAAAATTTTTTTTCTTCGATTTTTTGTTCGTTTTGCGCAAAAGCGTACATAATTACATAATTTGTAACAAATTCTTGAGAATAGTATTCGAATTGCCCTATTGTTCCAACATAAATGGCATTATGAAACAATGCAACATTTTAAAAATAAATCAGTTATATAAATTGGAAACTGCGTCCCTTATGTTCAAGCAAATACAAGGTGGAAACAAATCTCCTGCTTATGGTAGTAATTTACATTCAAACCCATGCAAATATAATACAAGAAACAAAGCTCAATACATAACACATCATTGTAAAAGAACTGTTGCACAACAAACTTTTTCTTATCAAGGGGCCCTTTCATTTGGAATTCTCTCGCAGCCAATTTAAAAACTAGCAACCAGACTTTCAAATGTTTTAGAAACAATCTTAAAAAATTCCTACTCAATGAATCAATATAAATAAAAACCAATAAAAGATTTTACAAATTAAGTTATAAAATTATGACCACGTCTTAATGGCGCTTTGTCTTTTCGGCGCCATAACTGGACAGTGCATGAAGGTATTGCCGGCTTTATGCAACGGTTGTTGTGGCGTCTGCTTACAGTAGTGCATCGCTGTGCGGCAGCTTTTGGGCCTGTGAACAAATGACATAAGTGATTAGATAAAATATATAAACGCTTCGTCCGATAATTAATCCATGAATTGCATTTGTTTTTATGTGTGGAGTGCCAGTGAACGTCGGTGAGACTTCATATTCTTAGACTGTATCATATTTATGGAAGTGTTTCCTTTAGGGGCTGGTGTCAATGATATGGCTTCTAAAAATCCAAGACCGTTCTTAATATTTTTATACATCTGAAAACTAGAAATAGTGTATAATTAAATATTCTATAACATCTAAATTTAATGATTTCAATGAGCTACTTATTGCGGGAAAGCATTTCTATTTCAGATAAAAATGAATTCAGGAAGTTCAAGCACATGTCTTTCTAAGGAGCAATCATCAACATTGGTTCTCTTATCAATTCTCAATCAGGTTGCAATCTTCAAAGCAGTTTCAATCTCTATCAAGAAAGAATGTATGCTACGCAAGAGAATTGGAATCAATTGATATAACAAATTCAAACCGTTGAATGGACAATCAGCCTTATTTTTAACTGATTATTCAAATCAATTTACACAGTTGGCATATTCTATTCTTTTCTAAACTTTATACTTCTTTATTCTCTCTTCGATATATATATATATATATATATATATGTATATATATAACTAACAATATATATATATATATATATTGCAGGAGTGAATCGATCTTCCCCGCAGAGTGCTCAATGAAAAAAATCAGAGCAATTTAATACAAAATTTATTTAATCACTGTTTAAAAACCACAACAGTCTGTTTCATCCTTAGATTTGTCAGGTGGTTACTTATTCTATTTGAATAAGTTTAAAATTGAATAATCAATATTGAATAAGATTAAATAAATTTTGTATTATATATATATATATATATATATATAATACAAAATTTATTTAATCACTGTTTAGAAACCACAACAGTCCGTTTCATCCTAAGATTCGTCAGGTGGTTACTAGAAAAAAAAAATATATATATATATAGTTATTAGTGGTAAAAAAATGCGTATGGAATAAATGATATGTAGTTAAATTAAGCAAACAATACGGTTCCTATGACGTCATACAAGGAAAAACAACCTTGTATGACGTCATAGGAACCGTATTGTTTGCTTAATTTAACTACATATCATTTATTTTTTTATTTTTCTAGTAACCACCTGACGAATCTTAGGATGAAACGGACTGTTGTGGTTTTTAAACAGTGATTAAATAAATTTTGTATTAAATTGCTCTGATTTTTTTCATTGAGCACTATACTGTATATATATTTATTAATGAAAGCATTAAAATAGATTAAAAATTAACAATTTAAAATCCACGACAGTCTGTTTCATCCTAAGAATCATCAGGCGGAAACTAGAAAATTAAAAATTATACATTATATATATATATATATACCTGGTGAGGTTTTTTTCGGGAGGTTTTCTTTACTCACCATGCTCAGTTGAGCTAAATTCATAGTTAGCAATATAAGGCGGTTGTGCCTCCCAATGATTTACATAACCGTTCCTGCACTGCAAATTTTTTGTCTTTTTTGTCTTTTTAACCCGTTAAGTGCGGAATTAAATTTTCGTTATCCGAGTTACAGTGCGTAATTACTTTCGCATCTCGCTGTTTTTCTCGTCTCGATCGATTATAATTGCTGCTTGTGCAAGAATATAGCAAGTGCGAGAAGCGAAATAATCCGCGCTGTGAAAAGCTGCAACGATTAAGACGTATATATCCGTCATGCGCACTGAGAGAGCGTTTGGCCTTGACGTATTTATACGTCATGCGCACTTAACGGGTTAAATATTAATATTTAGTTTGAATTAAAGGTAACGCGGCCGTGCTTCTCATTTTTTCTCTTCCTCAACTCTCTCTATACTTTCTGCATGTTTAACGTTCGCCGTTGTGTCGCGTTTCCTTTTCATGCTTCATAGTACAGTGCATATACTTAATAATGTTACTAAGCATGAATAAAATATCATCATTATCATCATCATCAATTAGCTAAAGCTTATGGAACCCTTCAGAAATTTGATAGGAGCCCACTTTCGGAATCACTGCGTTAAAGGGATCCAAAAGGTTTTTGCTTTGTTTTTATTGAAACTGCTTTGGTTCGTAGATAGAAAAAAATCAAAGAAAATTGTACAAGCGCCTTTGTATTTCCTTTATTTAAATGAATGCCATCTACGTAAATACATGTATGATTGAGAAATTTTTTGTTACTTTAGTTTACTTAAAAAAAGCAAAAAGTTTATATTTACAGTAGACTAATCCCTTTTTTAGGAAAAACGTTACATAAGATAGAAAATGACATCAGTTTTCCGCCATTATTTTTGTGAATACACAAATAATAAAATGTCAATACCATAACGGCCTATAGAAAAAAAGACGATTTTTTTTTACAACCAGGTGCGCAAGTGAAACTTATTTGATTTAAAGCGAAGTTATTAATTTTGTGCGCTTGAAGTTACTATATTTAGTTACTGTTAGACATAAAAATTACTTTATTAGCCGGCCACTGGTTAGCATGTACAATAAAAGCGTTTTAAAATAATTTTTTTATTTGAAGAAGAGATAAAAATGACTTGTTCTATTCTGGGCATCATGCTTGCGTAACGATTCAAAAGAGAAATAGTAATACAAATTCACCTTTTCAAACAAACTTAACAAACAAACAAGGCAAACAAAAAGCTTTCTACAAGATCTTGCATTTTGAACAATTTTAAGCCGATTGTTTAAACCGGTGATTTTCAAACACTTTCAGCAAGCAGGTTTCTTTTTATTTTCTTGAAATAATGGGGGACACCAAATATTTTTGAATACAAAGAAAATTTTAAAATGCTCCACAAAATTTAAACAATTACAACTTTTTGCGATGCACTGTTGTCAAAACTTCTTAAAACTACCAGCAAGTTAATAAATACTTTAAAAAAAAAGAAGTTTGTCCACAATTTCAAAACTGTAGAATCAATTTCAAAACTATAGGATTTTGTGCAGATCCTTGAAACCCACTTTCAGAGCATCTGACATTAATTTTTTCAGCGTTATCAGTAAAATGAAACCTAACGCTTTTGCAAGAAAAGAAATGCAAAACTTTAGTTTATGAAGAAACAAATGCCCAGTTTTGGCTATAAACAAGTGTTATTCTGATCAAGATTTCTCAGCTGAACCAGACTGTCTTGATAGAACGCATTGACTTTTATAGGGGGGCTTGAATTTAAAAAAATAAAAATTGAAAATGATTTTAATTTTAATTATCATACCCTTAAAATTTATGGTAAGATAGTTAAAGTCAAAAACAAAATTATCCTTTTACTTTACTCGTGAACCCCACCCTCATATATATCTTCCTTAAAGGACAGTGATGCATATGTGTACCCATAGTTTCCTCTAAGCTGCGCGGCCGCGCAGCTAGCCTAGAACCCCAGCGCAGTACTTTTGTTCTGCCGCGCGCTGCATAAGTATTGGCAAGACAAGCTAAATACGTACGTGCTTTCAATCGGAAGCAAACTCCACACAGTGGTGAATATTCAAATTGAGGGGCCCGAGGCAAGGATTTTCAAAAATTGATGTCCTCTAAAAAAGAAAAAGAGCTTTCATCTCGTCTTCATTTTTTTCTCCAAAAATCATAGTGATCTCTAAAAAAAAAAGGTCTTCACCTAGAATCGATCTCTGATTTCCCTATTTTGCTCTCAAAATCAAGGTGTTCTCTAAAAAAAAAAAGTGGGAAATGTAAAGATCGATTCTAGGTGAAGACTTTTGTTTTTTTTTTAGAGAACACTTTGTTTTTGGGAGCAAAACAGGAAAATCAGAGGTCGATTCTAGGTGAAGATGGTGAAGAACACCATGATGTGAAGAACACCATTCTAGGTGAAGAACACCATGATTTTTGGAGAAAAAAGTGCAAGACGAGATCAAAACTCTTTCTTTTTTACTGAAAATCAATTTTTAAAAATCCTTACCTCGGGCCCCTAAATTTGAATATCCACCACTGCTCACACGGCCTTTCATTCCGCGCACACTAAGCAAGCTCCTAGAGGGAACGTTGTGTATACCATGACTGTAATTGCAACGTAACGAAAGAACTTTTGTGAAGGCATTATAATTCTAATTTTTAGTTATTTGTGACATCAGTATTGATCCATTGTCATTTTATTTTAAAATCAAATTCTTATATCTCTCAAAGGGTTAACTGACAGGAATTCATGGTCGGAGTGACGTCGGGCCGAAAGCGTTGAATGATCAGACCGACATCGTTTCTCCGACGCTTTGCTCTTCGATCCGACGTCGGATCAGCGTCAGGCGGGCCAACGTCAAGTGGGCTACCTCCGATCGAACAAATCGGATCGGGTTCGAACCGCTGTGTAAGTATTATAATAAATATTAAGTTCAGTTTGATATTGTTGAAATTTGCACGATACTCGTATCAGTACTAATGCTTCGCACTTTCGGCGTGAGTGCCAAGCATTAATAGCGTTATATCGAGATGATATTAGACAGAACTATCAAGTTCTAACCTTGGTTGGTATCATAGGCGTAACAGCCAAAAAAATTTGGGGGGTAATAAAGTTTTGCCCAAATTTTGTGACATTTGCCCAAATCATGATTTTCTAGTACTTCACGGATAGGACAAAAAAATTGTCTGAGATTCTCGGACGAAGAACAAATTTCTTCCTAAAAACATGATGCTCTCTAAAAAAAAAGGTCTTCACTTGGAATCAATCTCATATTTCTCAATTTTTGTCCCAAAATCAAAAGTGTTCTCTAAAAACAAAAAAAGTCTTCACCTAAATTTGGTAACAATTTTTTGCAATTGATCATTGTTGCTGCCCTAAAATTCTTGGCTTTGCCCAAATTATTTATATCGCCACCCAAAAATTCTGATTTCGCCGAAATATTTTCTTGTCACTGACCGAAAAATTTGGCTTTTGCCCAAATTTTGAAAACTTGGGGGAAACTTGGGTGCCCCTGCCCCCTCCAGTTACGGCTATGGTTGGTACATCAATTTGATATTACCACCCCTTGAACAATGTCCATTCACAATGTTAATTGAGTTTATGAGTGTTTAAATCCAGTTTCAATCGAAATATTCTAAATGTTATTATAAACAAAAAACAAGCCTCCACCCTCGCGAACGATACTGACGGCAGTCTCCATATTTCCTCAATCCTGTCTTTACGGTGGTGACTTTAACTGCCAGCATGTAGAGTGAGTTGTAATACCAACAACGACAACAGAGCTTGTCTGACCACATGGGCAACAACTGGCAACCTTTTCCTTCTTTTCGATCCTAAGGGACCAGCCAGTTTTTTCTCAGGCCGTTGGGGAAAAAAAACTAACCCTGATTTAACTTTTGCGAGTGATGATGACAATGATCAGCTTCTGCTAACGCCATCACATTTCAAGTGCTGAGAAATGGGACATAAACAGTAAGAGACTGCACTTCCGACAGGCTTGTTAAACAGGAAGTGTCTGAACTCAGGAAAACAATTACACCAAGAGACAACTCTTTGACTGAAGACTTTAATTCAACTGAGCTCGCTGCTACCCTCCAGAAAGTAAAGTCAGGAAAAGCCCCGGTCCAGACCACGTATGCCCAGAGCTTATACTCCATGCGGACCTTGTCTTAAAATCTTGGTTTGGTGCTTTGCACTCTTCCTGCATGCGTCAACTTAAAATCCTTAAGGTTTAGACGCGCTCCCTGATAATTGCAGTCCCCAAGCCGAGCAAACTTTTAAAAGGTGTCAAAAGTTTTGGTTTCATTTCTTTGCTTTGCATTCCCTACAAGATATTCGAAAGATTTATCTTTGCCGGTATCGAACCTATCATCGCCCCATTGCTCCCTCGTTAGCAAGCGGGTTTTCGACGCGGAAAATTGATGATAAATAAGATCACTCTGATGACCCAAGAAATCAAGCACTGCTTTTTGGAAAAAAAGAAGGCCGGTGTTGTGTTTGTCGACCTCACAACAGCCTATGATACCGAATAACATTGCGGCCTTATCCTTCTGACAAACACGTGGTCCGACTCATTATGGAGCTTATATAGAACCGCAATATTACCCTCATCCAAGGCAACGAAAAGCAAAGTAGACTTTGATGCTTGAAGAACGGCGTTCCTCAGGGATCCGTCTTGGGCTCCCCTCCTCTTTAAAATTCATATAAACGATCTGCCTCCGACTCTCTCCAGCAAATATGTCTACTCTGCCGGCTTGGTGTTTGTGCATAATGCTAAAGACTGGCAGACGCTAGAGGAGACCCTCATTCAAGACACGTCGATTCTCCAGGCATATCTCCACAAATGGAAACTGAAGCTCAGCAAACCCAACGCGGGGTCGTTTTCCTTTCACCTCAATAATAGGGACACAAAACGAGAGTTTCTGGTTTGTCTAAAATGATAACCCACTGCCCTTCTTTGCAACACCAAAATATCAGTGTAACAACGAAATGTCTAAAATACCTTCCGGGACGCGCCTGGGTTCGACAGAATTGTCTTTGAATTCAGCTCAACTATGCACGAGTGGTTCCTGGCTTTCGCGATAACATGCGAAAGTGGCGCGAAGGAACAAACGGCAGATGGATGGTCGAACCAGTTTGTATGAATCAACGATCATTTGGCCGCAAAAGACCATCCCAGAAATCTAACATCGGCTTGCACGACCGACCGAGTGTAGCAACGATTGTACAAGATAGCTTGTTGGCAGTAATAAATCAGAAGTTTTTTTAGATTTTCATTATTAAGCTGTAATTCATTTTTTCATACATATGATAAAACAACATCGATTAAAGTTTTTCGTCGGAAAGAGATCGGTTCGCCACCACTTTTTACAATTATAAAGCAGAATATTGCACGCTATACCAACGTCGAAACAATGTTTGTACAAGGTTGGCTAATAACAATTATTGATTTATGAATTTTTATAAAAAAACAACAACATTCATTCAACTCTTTCGCGGCGGGTCGCTATCGAACGCATTTTCCAAATAGCGGGAGATTTTAACGGACTTAAAATTTTTATCTTAACTCAATAAATCATCACGCTTTGCTTGTTTTGAAAAAGTAGTTAACTTGTATATCTTTGAAAAGATAATTTTTTCTTGATGAAAATGATATAAAATTTGTTTAAATTTGATAAAATATGACTTAGTAATAGGTAAAAATATTAACTCTATTTTTCCTTTTGTGCCATTGTGCGGTTAACTAGTTCAAACTTTTTAGTCGCTATCTGTAGCCAAAGAACTACTATAAATCTTAATCTCTATATTTCAACAATTTGTTGTTAGTCATATTTCTTGATTCAATAATATACATTTAAGAAATATTTCTTTTATGTCGGAAAAACGTCGGTTTACAGCTATTTTTTAACTGCTAGCAATGTTGGAAGAGCGATGTTCTGGCGATGGCAGAGCGGTTTGCCCCTTCGAGGGCATGGTATGCCTAATTTTAATGTACAGTATAATATTCTTCTTCTAAATCAGTGGTTCCCAAACTTTTTTGTTTCGTGGCCCAAATATTTATTTAAAAATGGTCCGTGGCTCACTACCGTCACGTGTTGTAACGTTTTACAATGACTGCATTAGTGCGGTAGGAGCAGTTCAGGTAACTATGGCACGGTGGTTAGTGCTCCTTGCTCTCAACCATAAGGTTATGAGTTCGATGCTTCGACTAGGCGTTTTGTTGTTATGCTCTTGGGAAAGGCACTTTACGGTACTTTCTCATGCTTTGTGGTTTCTGGCAAGCACTACAAATTGTAGCAATATTCTACAGAAAAGCAACCAGACATAAGTACTCCTCGGAATCACCTCGAGATCGGAAAGCGGGTCTGGTTTATGCGGTAAAACAGGTGTCCTACGTTTATCGCTTCCGTCGTTGTCTCGCGAGTCAGGAGGATAAATAGCACAAAACAAACAACCTGTGTGGACATGAAATATTTTATTATGAAACTGTGATAAAAAAATAGATAAGATAGTTGCTAACCATATATTTTTCAATGAGAAGGATGTGCCTTCACATTTGCTACAAGATTCTTAATTCTTGGCTCTGTTGAGGAGAGAAAGCAGCGAATATCTTGCTGAATTTCAAAAGGGTTTCGTTGCTTAGTCTTTACATTTAAAAGTTGAAAAAGCAGATTTGCATAGCTATGTAGAGCTGAATGGCAATAGCCTTTTTTTAGAGCAGTTTTGCTTATTTCTGGATAGGACAATGCTCCTTTTAGCCAGAAATCCGTGACTGGGAAAGCTTCTAACACATCTTGACAGCTGGAGTCGTTTTTCATGTCAATGAATTGATCCTGCAGTTCGTCTTCTACTTTTTCAGAGGAAACCCGAAACGGATTTCTTGCAAGTGACAGGTCATCTCTGCTGATTTTGGGAAAGTATGTTTTGAATTCACATTCTAGCTTTTCAAGATGTTGAGCAACATTGATTTTCAACTCATCGTCCAAATTAGAAATATTAGCCAGACTGCTAAACATTGAAAAATTGCCTTTCTGTACTTTACTTCTCCAGTTTCATAATTTCTCAATAAATGCATTGATCAAGTCCACAAAGTGAATAATATTTTTTTTCTTTCTCTTGCATTTTCAGATTTAGAGTGTTCAAAAAATCAAAGATGTCTACTAAGTATGCAGATGATACTGTGTTAATTTAAAATATAAACATACAGTTTTTATTATACAAGGGTAGAATTTTTGGAAATAGCTCTATGGCTCATTGAAAATGGTCTCATGGCCTACTACTGGGCCATGGCCCACAGTTTGGGAACCAGTGTTCTAAATCAACTAATTTTTGATGAAAGTAGTTGTTCGGCAAGAAGTAATACACCTTGACAATACGAGATATCCAAGTGGTACGAGATTGTAAAAAAGATTGGGAACTGCTGGCCTATACACATGCTAGGCTTCACATTTTAAAAGAGATGGTTTGTTGCTATAATTTTCTCTATTGGTGTTTAAATATATTTTTAATAGGTTAGTTGCTGTATGATTTTTAAAATTTTCCAAAAATACTGGCCTTCTATCCAGTGGTGGATATTCCAATTTAGGGGCCCGAGGCAAGAATTTTTAAAAATTGATGTTGTCTGAGAAAAAAAGAGGTCTGATCTTGGCTTGCATATTTTTCTCCGAAATTCATGGTGTCCTCTAAAAAAGGTCTTCACTTCGATTTCATCTCTGATTTCCCTATTTTTCTCCCAAAATCAGGGTGTTCTTTAAAAAAAAAGGTCTTCACTTCCATTTGCTCTCAGTTTTCCCTATTTTCGTCCCAAAATCAGGGTGTTCTCTAAAAAAAAGAAAAAAGTCTTCACTCAGAATCGTTCTCTGAACAAACATCTGCAGCGGATTCAAAACAGTGTGTGCTGTTTTCGAGGAAGGCGCCTAAAATCGAGGGGGGGCCTGAGGCGACTGCCTCATTCGCCTCACCCAATATCCACGACTGCTTCTATCATTATTATTGATAGTTTTAAATAGTAAATGGCAGCAATTGCAAAGAGGAAAATATGGGCAAAAATGATGCGACATTCTTTTTTGGTGATATTTGCTATAATTGTTGTCTTTACTATTTTTTCCATTGCCTTATAATTTTTAAAATTACTAATGTATTCTATTATAAGTTGCATTTATATGTAAATATTTTGTCGCGTTTGAAAACGTACTCGCGTCATTCTGTTGTGTCCTATGGGAATAGCACTTTATGACACTTTTCCCTGCTTGGCAGTCTGGGCAAGCAGTTCTAAACTTTAGTCATATCTCAACAAAAGTAAAAAATCAAAATAAAACATTTGAACTGGACAGCAATATCTCAGCATCTCCGGAAACAGATCGGGGTAATTGCTCCATGTATAGCGTCTCCGACGCTTTCCTGCAAATCGGTAGAATAAATATAAAGATAAAATGAATCAAATGAATGAAATTGATTAACGTTGTTGTTGCTTGTACTTGTGTGTTTAAGCTGAAATAATCTACTTTTATTTAATTTTTTAATTTTTTTTTGTTACATGGCTATTGAGGTTATTAGCTTGCAGACACAGCTGCTTTTCAAATTTTGACGATTATAATTTTAATTAAAAATTTTTCTTCCGTTTTTTTCAAATCCACAGCGGTTCCAGATCTTATGATGTTGAAACAAGGCAGATCCAAATCGGTTCCGGATCCTACTTTATGTGGATCCAGCCTCCTCTGGTATGGACCTAATTCCTTTTTTGTGGACCCCAACCGGATTCTGAACCCACTTTTTCTGGATCCGGCAGCTCTGATATATATTATATAAAATTCATAAAACTTGGCAATTTCACATTCTGATACCATTTTATAAGAAGTATTTTAAGAGCTCTTTGTTGAGTTTTCCGTTGTATTAAACAGAAAGTTGAATAAATTAACTATTCCGGATCCGGTGGCGATGAAGACTTTGGAGGATCTTTTCCACCAACTGGGAAAGTCAAGATTTTTGTCGAAAATCAATCTTAGTTAAGGCCATTGACAGATACTTGTCGCAGAAGAAGATGTGTCCAAACCGCGTTAGTGACACCGGACCGGGCATACGCGTCCAAAGTTAAAAAGTTCCTTCCAAAGTTACAACAATTCTTGAACCAACGCCAAAATTAACTCAGTCTTACTGTAGTTTGTATAAACTGAGAATCGGAGCTTTCTGGGTCACAAGATTGGAAATGTACCCAATACGTTTATCTAATAATAGTTATTTTGCAACCTTAACTGTAATTGCCATTCGTTCTTGTTAGGTGGCGCCGTTCATCTTTACTATAAACCAGCGGTTCCCAAACTGTGCGCCGCGAAAGTATGCGAAAGTTGTTGTACTTACTGCTTTTCTCACAATAATTGCAGTGTGAAGGTTGTTAGCAGCAACTTCCCTTCAGAGAACGATTCCGATTGAGGACCTTTTTTAAACAGCCTGATTTTCAGAGAAAAATAAGGAAATCGGATACAAAATCGAAGTGAAGACCTTTTTTTTTTTTTTTTAGAGAACACCCTGATTTTCGGAGAAAAAAAGGTTGTTCAAAGAAGTAATTGAACTGAATACCTTTTTTTCATTAAGGCGCCGCGAGTATTTTTAAGTCTTCAAAGGGCGCCGTGAAAAAAAAAAGTTTGGGAACCGCTGCTTTAAACTAATCATCGTTTGTTGCTTTCTTCATTTAATTGTCAAGAGCGCTTTATTTTTTACGCACAATTACAATTGATTGTTTGATTTTGCATCAAACGCATCATGGTTTCTTTTTTGCAGTTTAGAACCACTTTGGACGTCTAATAGATTACTTAAATTATATTGTTAGCCAGAACTTGTTTATTTGTTTTATAATTTTCAGATTTAAATTGGTGTCGTTGTTTAATAGCTATTAAACGATGCCAAACATTTTTCTCGATCAACAATGAACGAAGAAGGATTAGTGAAGTGTTTTGGAGTCCGTTTCGACGTCACAGCTTTAAAATCGGCAACGAGATTAATAATTCGAGATGCACGTGTTAACATAGCAAGTCATTGTGGCGTCAATAGCACGCTCAATATATTGTGTTAAAGATTTTGGATACTTAACGCAAAAGTAGCGACTCTGCATAATCAGCAATTAAGTTATCTGCATCCCATTCATGTTAAACCAAAAAGCCAACTTGTGGCAAGTCTCTCTGACTCAAGATTACAAATTAACAAAACTCCTTTCTTACATGTAGATATTGATTTTCTCGAACTCATTACGAAATTTAAACAGTCAAAAATTCTTTATTGTTGTATTTTTACATGTATGACAATATATACAAGCTGCACACTTAAAAATGGCTTATGACCTCTTTCTTTATAAATATCTTATATAGATTTTTGAGTAAAAGTGGCCTTTGCCAAACCTAATTTTTTCGCTCTGACAAAATACTGATAGATTGCGCAGCACAATGGAACCAAGTCCAAATTCACAATTTTCTTCGACGAAAAAACATCAATTGGTCTTCTAATCCAAGGTTTCCCAAACTGTGTGCCGTGAAAGGGATTAAAGTGTGCCGCGAAATTTTCATGTTTTGACAAAAAGCCATAGATAGAGTCTTGGTCTATCTTTTTTTTTACAGAACACTTGATTTTAGAGACAAAAATGAAGAAATTGCAGGGAGATTCTGCATGACAAGCTTTTTGCGGCCCAGCGACTTTGGCTTGATTTAAAATTTGGCCCAAATTAAAGCAAGGTTGGACATAGTGACGGATATTTAAAGTTAGGGGTCCGAGGCAAAGATTCCCAAAAATTGGTGTTCTTTAAAAAAAAGGGGGCTTTGATCTCGTATTTCCCTTATTTTTCCCAAAATCATACTGATCTCTAAAAAAAATTAAAAAAGGTCTTTACTTCGATTTGATCTCATATTTCGCTTTTTTTCTCCCAAATCATGATGATCTCTAAAAAAACATGTACAGCAAAATGAAACTATATGCGGTATTTTTAAGGAGGGCCCGAGGCAACTGCCTCATTTGCCTCACCCAATATCCACCACTGGTTGGACATCCCTATTGTACCCTGTATTAAAACAATTTCTGTAGGCACACCCTTTCATTAGGTGTTACTGTTATATATTAAATATAATTTTTGTATGTAAACTTGAAGAGTGTATTTAGTATTGTAAGTGTGCCGCAGCTTTCGTCTTCATAATGTAAGTGTGCCGCAGGAAAATTCAGAGTTTATTAGTGTGCCGTAGTGAAAAAAAGTTTGAAAAGCACTGTTCTAATCCTTCTAACGCCTGTCATATGGGTGGTGTTTGGAAAAGACAAATTCGATCAATAAAAAAATTTTGCTGAAAGTCATGCCGAAAGATACCCTCACCGACGACAAACTATATACTTTGTTGTTAGAGATAGAGGGTATAATTAATTTTAGACTCCTTCACTGAAGTACCATGAGAAGTAGACAAGAATTTGCCGTTCACGCCTAATCATTTTCTGCATATCACTTCTGATATTGCTCTTTCCCTAATACTAGCAGAAGAATCAGATTGTTATTCACGCCAACGTTTTTGTATCGTGCAATACGCTACAGATAATTTTTGCAGAATATGGATTGTTCAATATTCGAAGACTATCATTAAAAGAAGTAAATGGTATTTGTCGCGAAAAAACTTTTCTCCCAATAAACATAGTTATGATGAGGGCTGGGGAGCCAGCCTAAGTTAGATTAGGCTCCGGCTCCAGAGTTAATTGATTTTAAACTTCGGCTCCGGCTCTGTAATGATTTATTAATTTGTTTATCGTTCACGCCAAGTTTTGAAATACAGACCTTAAAATCTAATTGATATCGTTTCGTCTTAAAGTGCTTAATTTGATCATCATAATCAGTAGTTTTTTTTTATTAAAGCTGTATGCTGGTAGCCGGACATTTAATGTTAAAATCTTTTTGTTAGTGATAATCTCTCTTTTAGTTAATCTTGGCAACGTTGTTTTGAGCGTTATCGTTCTTGTTGGTTAAAGCCACAGATTTAGTGGTATTTAATAAAGACAAGTATTCATATCAATTTAATACTGCTTAATTGATACTGCTCTGAAAAGTGCAGAATATTATCAAACCCATACCTTAGCAAGCATAAACCCACACGAAGTACAAGAAAAAAGCGTTTCTTTGCGAGAAGATGAGAAAATCGAGACTAAAGATGTATCTGCAAGGTTAGCAAAATCTTGTTCTTATTGTGGAGGTTTCTTTCACCCACGCTACAGATGTCCGGCTCGGAATGCTACCTGCAATAAATGTCAGAAGAAGGGACATTTTTACAATGCTTGTCGCGCAAACAAGGGTGCAGCAGCAATAGTGGAAACGCCATCGCCTACGTTAGCGACAACAGGTCTGCTCGACATTTCGGAAGGGCTCAAAAAAAGCTTGTATGAAAATTAGTTTAAACGGAAAAGATGTCTTAGCCTCAATTGATTCCAGAAGCACCGGTAATTTTATTCATCCTCGCGTAGTTAAAATGTGTTCTCTAAAAAGTACAAATTGCTGTAAAACTATTGTGATGGCTACTAAAGATTTAGAACCTCAGATTAACGGATTTTGTGTTACAACAGTAATAGTAAATAAACAAACTTATCCAAGAATTAAAATGCATATCTTTCCCAATTTGTGTGCTGATGTTATTTTGGGTCAAAATTGGCAGACTCTTCACAAAACGTTACCTTTAAATATGGTGGGTCCAAACCCGAAGTTAAAGTTTGCAATGTAATGGCTCTTAATGTATCGCCTCCTCCCCTATTTAGTTACATATCTCCTAATATAAAGCCTATGGCAACGGTTTGCAAATTGCGGCTCGCCGACCTTTTGTTTGCGGCTTTTCTAGCTAAACAACATATAACGAAATCGAACAATGTACAATTGTTATTTACAGTTGAATTTTGGTGAAACGAAGATTTTTAATTAGGTGCTAAGCCGAATTATAGTCTGAAAATAAAGCATTGTTTGTTTGTTGTTAAGGAGCATTTACACTACAGCAAAAATGTGAGCAAAGCGAGTGCTATCTTTCTTTCGCTTATTTCTCGCCCGCCGAGACACGCTAGTAACTTTAGAATTAAAGAAACAAAGGTAGTGCTCGCTTCTCTGTAATGAAATTTATAAAATCATTACATCGTTCAAGTCTAACAAATAAAGATTTGAGAGAATTAATTCACACCGTTTTGACTTCATACAGGGTTGCCAGATGCAGAACTTGAAAACAAGCCAACTAAGGTGAAAAAGCAGCCAAAATTACCAAAATTAAGCCAAACAAAATTTAACTTTTGTCGCTAAAACAAATGTTCTCTCTAAAAAAAAATCTTCACTTAAAATCTGTCTATGATCTCCACATTTTTCTTCCAAAATCATAGTTTTTTTGCACGCGGAAGCCATAAAGAGAAAATCCAAAAAAAGTCAAAATGCCCAACAAAATTTTTGATGCCAACCACACTGAAAAAAAGCCAGATTTTTCAAATTTGGGGTCAAAAAAACCAAACTGGCACCCCTGACTTCATATCGCCCAGATTTTCAAAAGCTAGCTAATAAAATGGAAATCCACAGATCTAATGCTGGTAAAATCTCGGAAAAATTGTTAATCGTGTAACGTGTACTTGTTTTTATTATTTGATTAAAACTTGCTTTGTTTACTGTATTTGCAATAACATCTCAAGCAGAATTTGTGGCTCTCCGGCAGTTTTTAATTTTAACATGTGGCTCTTTTTAAAAAAACTTTGCCGAGCCCTGGCCTATAGCATCAAAATCGAGGAAATACAGCGAAGAAGATAAAGCATTTATCAAAGAAGAAACGGAACGTCTGCTACGCGAAGGTGTCATCGAACACAGTAACTCACCTTGGAGAGCTCTAGTTGTTGTGACCAAAAACTATCGTCAAAAAAAAAGGTTGGTGATTGATTATTCTTTAACCATAAATAAATTTATTAACTTGGATGCTTATCCATTACCGAAAATAGATGAAATGACTAACCAAATTGCGCAATTCAGAGTGTTTATTAGTATTGACTTGAAAAGTGCCTACCACCAAGTGCCCCTACGTGAAGAAGACAAGAAGTTCACAGCCTTCGAAGCTAATGGTTGTCTGTATCAATTTCGAAGAATGCCTTTCGGAGTCACCAACAAAGTTGCTACCTTTCAACGGATAATGAACGATTTTATTACTAGCGAAGGTTTGCTAGATACTTTTGCATACTTTGATAATGTAACAATATGTGGTAAGAATCAAGCTCATCATGATTATAATCTCGAACGGTTTCTTAAGGCTGCTAAATCAAAAAATTTAACTTACGATTCCCCAAAATGCATTTTTTCTACGAGAACTCTTAATATTCAATGAAAACATTCAATGAAAACATTGTTTGAACTCTTAATATTCTCGGAAATGTGGTTAGCGAAGGAGAAATTAGACCCGATCCTGATCGAATGAAAGCCCTGTACAACTTGCCCCCGCCTCGAACCAAAAAAGAATTAAAACGAATTCTGAAATTGTTTTCCTACTACTCTCAAAGGATAAACAATTTCTCAGCTAAAGTACGTCCTCTAATTTCTAATATTGACTACCCTTTCAATTGTGAAGCTTTGGACGCATTTAATTTGTTAAAGCGTGACATTGCCAACACTACTCTCCGTTCAATTGATGAGTCTTTGCCGTTTTTAGTTAAAACTGACGCGTCAGATTATGCAATAGCGGCAACCTTAAGTCAACAAGAAAGACCAGTTGCATTTTTTTCCAGAACATTAAACAGGTCTGAATTAAAACATTCTACGATTGAGAAAGAAGCAGCCGCTATAATAGAAGCCGTTCGGAAATGGAAGCACTATTGAATTGGTCGAAGGTTTCCCTGATTACAGATCAAAAATCTGTTAGTTACATGTTTAACACAAAGCACAGTGGAAAAATTACAACGATAAAATTATGCGCTGGAGAATCAAACTCAGCACCTATGACTTTGACATTATTTACAGATGTGATGAAGAAAACATTCCCGCCAACGCTTTATCTCGACTAAATTGTGTAACAATGAATTCAAAGAAACTGAAAGATTTGCATAATTCTCTATGCCACCCAGGAGTAACAAGATTGGCGCACTTTGTCAAACAACGAAATTTACCTTTTTCCCTTGATCAAGTGCGACAAGTAGTGCGTTCGTGCAAAGTGTGTGCAGAAATTAAACCCCAATTTTTTAAACCGGAAACCGTACATTTAATTAAGGCCACTTGTCCGTTTGAACAATTAAATCTCAATTTTAAAGGCCTTCTACCATCGACCAATCAAAATTGTTTTTTAATTACCATCATTAATGAGTATTCCCGTTTGGGTTTTCTTGTAGAGACACCAGCGCTAAATCAATTCTAAGCGGTCTTGATCAAGTTTTTTCTATGTTTGGGATGCCCGCTTATATACACTCAGATAGAGGAAATGCCTTCATGAGTGCTGAATTTAAACGTTATCTTCTTGATAAAGGTATTGCAAGCAGCCGCACAACAAGCTACAACCCTGCCGGAAATGGACAAGTCGAACGCTTAAACCAAACATTGTGGCAAACTATCAAACTTGGATTGAAAACGCATAAATTGCCACTTCAACATTGGCAAGAGTTGTTAAAATTTAAGGATTTAGTCTTCTCGATTGCCTCTCCCCCTGGATCCGATCATGAAACCTTTAGCAAGCACGTGAAATCGAAGGCTTTCACTCATTATAATCAAATTTCTTAAGACTTACAACCTGAAGAACTGGTTTGTCTTCAAATAAACAGATTTTACCATCCTAATGTTATAGGTAACCAATAAATTTTGCAAGTTTGTCTTAAAGTAAAACAGAACATTTTTATCGGCGGCTTGGTGGTCGAGTGGTTAAAGCGCCGTGCTTGTGATTGACACGGTCTGGATTCAAAACCTACTAGCGCCATTCTGTTAACTCCTTGGAAGAGAAACTTTTCGGTACTTTTCCTTGCTTGATGGTCTTGACAAGCATTAAAATTAGTAGTAACATTATTTTAAAAAATTAGTGCCTCACCAACAGTGTTGTAAACTTTGCCTTAATTACGAGTCCGAGTCCGAGTGCGAGTCCCTAACTTACGAGTCCGAGTACGAGTCCGAGTTCAGCAAAAAATATTTCTACAAGTCCGAGTTCGAGTCCGAGTTCTTGATGCACGAGTCCGAGTACGAGTCCGAGTTCAGAAAAAAAATCTACGAGTCTGAGTACGAGTCCGAGTCCGCAAGTCATAAAATTTGCATTTTTAGAAAAAAAATCTGAATGTCAAATCAACAATTCGCGATCTTAGTAGTTTATATTAATAGCTTAGGCCTATGTTGTAAAAGCTTTCAGTTTTGTATAAAAGCATGCTTATTGCTTATATTGCTGAGATGCATTAAATATTAATTTTTTTAAATAAATAAGGACGCCCACTTGAGTTTTTATATAAATCTTAGCAAGTTGAAGTTACGTTTTGCGATATACATGCTACTTACTCAATAGCTTCAAATCAAGAACAGTATAATCAATGTGCGAGCTACAAAATTTCTGGCTAGTTGTTAACGGTAATGATGTTCTTTTGTTAGACATCTTTCTGCTACTGTATATTCGGTACTGTACTTTTTTGTTTAAATACAGTACACAGTAGAGCAAAGTCGGACTATTTATTACCGGGGCGTCCAACGCGTGTCTCGCGTAAAGGTTTTGAGTGGCTCGAGCAGTATTTTTTGAAGCCCTCTGTACCGTCAATTTTGGCAGAAATCGAAGACAGATTTGATGTGAAGACCCCTTTTTTCGTGTTTTTTTTTCAAGTTTTAGAGACCACTACGATTTTGGGACAAAAAGTGGGAAACCTGAGACTGATTTCAGGCAAGGACCTTTTTTTTTTTTTTTTTGGATATCACTATGATTTTGAAGCAAAAAGTGTTGTGGTTAGTTTGTTTGGCCCACCAACATTTTTGATCAGTCAAAATGGCCCTCGTTTTAAAAAGGTTGGACACCCCTGATTTATTAGGTCAACAATGGTCTTGTATATGCGCTGTCACGCCATCGCTTTTGTTTTAGATGCAGACGCTTGACACCTAAAAGGAGATTAGAGCTGCTAATTCCCGTCACGCATTTAAACAAAAGGCAATAACTGTCGCAAAATAAGATAATTTTGCTCGCGGGAATGAAGAAGTGGCGTCGTTAAAAGCGAATTGTCGTAAAAGCGGGTGTCGCTAAAGCCGAAGTCAAATGTACATAAAAGATAGGAATTCTGCCGGGACCAACAAAAATGCGTTGTAAAAAGCGAATTGTCGTTATAGCCGGTGTCGTAATATCCAGTTTCTACTGTATCTTTGTTTTTAATTTATTCTTTACGCGTCCGTTGGCATTCTGGAATGCCAACTAATAAATGTACACGGCTTGATTTTATTTACTAAAATTTCCAAAAAACCCTCTGTGGCGTCACAATACCCAAGCAAATGCGCAAGTCCGTTTATATGACGCTGCGCTCTGATGTGAAGTCAGAATTTCAATTGTCAGCTAAAAAGTTATTAAAAGTTCGGCAACGAACGGCATGAAGACAAATTTTAAGTGAAGACTTTTTTTGTAGATGATTAAGTTTCACCTTAAAATCTTTTTCATTTGCAAACTACAGATTCGTCCACGAAATCTATTCTAATCAACTAAGATTTCGTTTGATGATCGCAACGAAGTTTTGCAGATAGCTGTTTCTCACGGACAAATTTTGCAGATAGCTGTTTCTCACGGACAAATCTGGTTGTTGCAACGGTAATCCATCTGCCTTATGTTTGCCAAGAAACTTAACAATTCGGCAACTGGCAATCAAATGTCTGGCTGCCAGTGCCTGGTGCTTTTCTTTTCGTAATTTCTGAGTAAAATCATCGAGCTTCTTTTATTAGAATTATTTTTTCTACTCGATAAATGCTGTTTTTTTAACGAGTCCGAGTCCGAGTGCGAGTTCTTGGCTACGAGTCCGAGTCCGAGTCCGAGTCCGAGTTCCAACAAAAAAAATCTATGAGTCCGAGTTCGAGTCCAAGTTCTTGATGCACGAGTCCGAGTACGAGTCCGAGTCCTCAAAAATCGGACTCGAGTGCGACTCGAGTCAGATTTTTGAGTCCGAGTCCGGACTCGAGTCTTAACAACACTGCTCACCAACCACAAACTTCTCGGCATGTCATGCTGAATGAAATAAAATTATAGTAATGATCTTGCGAGCGCCAAAAGCGAAATTAGAAGTTTTTTGTTGTTTCCTTATCTCAAAATGTTCTTATTGATTGTGTTTATAGGTTATGAGTTTATATTACATCTTTAGATAATAAATCAAAAATGTTGATAAAGGTCTTTACAGCTGTTATATTTTTTTATATTTATCTAAAGCTTTCGACACAGTTGATCACCACATTTTGCTTTTAAAACTAAAAAATTATTTTGGTATACGAGGAAAATCTCTTAATCCGATTAAAAGTTATTTGACTAATAGACGGCAATATAGAAAAATTTCGAACAATTTCTCCGATGAGCTAGAAACTAATTGTGGAGCACCACAAGGATCCTGTCTAGGTCCATTATTATTTATGTATAAACGATTTACCATTTGCTTCTCAAATGAATACAACCTTATACGCTGATGATATGTATTTAATGATGTCCGACTTGAATTTAACGTCATTCAAAATCGAATTAGTATCGAATTAAAAATATTAATTTTTGATTGAGAAAAAACAAATTATCTTTAAACTTTTCAAAACCAACTTTTCTATTAATACACAAACAACCTTTCAGAACTATTAAAAGTACTTTTAAAATTAAAATTAATAATATTATGCTAACAAGATCCCCAATAGTCAAATATTTGGGACCTTTCATCGATTAAAATTTAAATTGGATACCACATATTGAAAGTTTATCTTTCCACTTAGCTCGTTACACAGGAATATTTTAAAAGTTAAGATTATATACCAGGAGTGGGCAAAGTTTTCAATGAAAGAGCCACATATGAAAATTCAAAACTGCCGGAGAGCCACAAATTCTGCTTGAGGTGTTAATGCAAACGCAGTAAACAAAGCAAGTTTTAATCAAATAATAAAAACAAATAGAACGTTACACGATTTACAATTTTTCCGAGATTTTACCCGCATTAGATCTACTTTGGATTTCCACTTTATTAGCTAGCTTTTGAAAATCTGGCCAATATATAGGCAAAGCGGTGCGAATTAATTCTCCAAAATCTTCACTTGTTAGACTTGCACGATATTATGATTTTACAAATTTCATTACAGAGAAGCGAATCTGAGAGAAGCGAGCACTATCTTGTTTCTTTTATTCTAAAGTTACCAGCGTGTTCCGGCGGGCGAGAAATAAATGGAAGAAAAATAGCGCTCGCTTTGTTCAAATTTTTGCTGTAGACAAAGAAATGCTTTATTTCCACGCTATAATCCGACTTAGTACCTAATTAGAAATCTTCGTTTGACCCAAATTTAACTGTGAATAACAATTATACATTGTTCGATTTCGTTATTATTGATTTGCTAGAAGAGCCGCAAATAAAAGGTCGGCGAGCCACATGCGGCTCGCGAGCCTCAATTTGCCCACCATTGTTATTAAATTACAATAAGAAATAATAGTTTGGGGTGCAAGATTTAAAACCTATTTATCTGAAGTGAATGTAAGAATTAATCGTATAATTAGAGCTTTAAGCTCAAGTAACTTGTACACTCCCATGTCAAGTCTTTATAAAAAACTAAACTTACTAAAATTAGAAGATCTATATAAAGTAGAACTGGGAAAATTCATGAATCTATATTATAATCAAAAAACACCAAAAATTTTTTAATAGTTTTTTTAAAAAATTACAGAAATTCACTCTTACCATACAAGACAAGTATCTGACTCTATGCTTTTTTTACTGAGAATGTCAAAAACAAGTACTCAAAACTCAATTTTGTACAAAGGTACAAAGATTTGGTCAAAACAAAACCGGGGTTTGAAAAACTTACATTGGAATGCATTTAAAAAACAATTAAAAAAAGTTTTATTGATCAATATTAAGTTTTTGAAATTTATATTATCTCCCAACATTTTAGCATATGTTATGTAATTGAATAGATTTTGTTTTCTAAATCATATTAAATAGTCTTTGCAATACCTACAATGTAAGCCCAGTTTTGTAATTTTACACAAATAAAAATAAAAAATGCTCTTGCGTAATTCAATGTTAATATGCATAATCAAGTGAGATTGAAATTTTTTTTTGTTGTTGTTTTATAAACTTTTGTTTAGTCAAAAATTTCTTTTTTTTTGTTTTTTGTTATTATTTTTTTTCTATTAATCGCACTAACACAATTGTTATTGGTAATTGTAATTTACTCGGGAAGCATCTTGACTAGTAAACCTTAGGGTTGTTTGAATCTTCCTTGCCTTTTTTGCATTATATTCCTTTGTTATTGTTTTATATGGTTTGGGGGCAAAAATAAATTTTGTGTGTCTTTCTGTCTGATTCTCATTTTTTTCTGTTTGTGTGTGTTGTACTGAGGCATTTGTTCTTTGAAATAATTGTATAATCCAGAACAGGATTTCTTTCTGTGGGTTTGTTTGCCTGTTCAGCTGGATTTCACTGCATTTCAACTTTCACTGAATCTAAAGCTTCATCATATTCTATGAGCCATACTTTGCTATGGTCCCACCAATGCACCGCCCCCAAGGCAGCGTTTTGTTTTTATCAAATAAACCCCATGTAATTTAATTTTTTAATGTGCTTCTTATTTTTATCTTTTTTTTTCCTATAAATAAATTTATATCAAGGTGAAGCAACCTTGCTTCTTGTAACACATCGTCTATACATAATTCATTACTATCTTAGCAAGCTACAACGTACATTCGTTTTGTTGCTTCTTCCTTTTTCTAATTTGCTGTCTTAATTGTCGGCAGCGTGGTCGAGTGGTTAACGAGCCGGACTGATGATCAACATGGTCTCGGTTCAAAACCCACTTGCGCTATTCTGTTGTGTCCTTGGGAAAGACACTTTACGGCACTTTCCCCTGCTTGGTGGTCTTGACAAGCAGTTCTAAATTACAGTAATATCTCTACTAAATTACTAGCGGACAGCAATATCTTGGCATCTCCGGAAGCAGGTCGGGGTAATTTCTTACCCTATGTATAGCGCCTCCGTCGCTTTCCTGCGAGTCAGGAGGATAAATATAGAGATAAAAATAAAAATAAAAAAATAAAAAAAAATTATGTTTATTATAAAATAATTATAGTTACATTTTTATTATGCGGCGGAGCAGAAATAAAAGAAAACTAAACTGAACTGTTTTTTTCTCTTTTAATCTCTCAGAGCAACTGCTTTTGTTTCTTTTTTACTCTCACTCCAATCGGTTTTTCTTCGAATTAGACTTGACCAATTGTAATTTTGATTCTTCTACAAATAACATTAAAATTAAAATTTGTGCACCAAACGGTTGAACCGGATCCGTTTAAAATAAAGTTCCGGTTTAGATTCAGGTTTAGCTTCAACAAATTTAATTTTTTGGGTTTAGTTCCGGTTCGGGTTCAAAAAATAATAACCGTTAATACGGGTTTACGGATCCGGTTCGACGCCCTGGTGATGATAAAAGATCCAAGCGGAACCGGATGCAATAGAGCGTAAAATAATTCAAATTTAATAATAATAATACCGTAATTAAGTAATTTATATACCCCTTGCGATTGTTGACAACATATCATATGTTGACATCTGTCTAAGGGTGCCATACAATTACTAAAGCTTAGGATACATAACATACTATAATATATACAGAAGGTATCAGATAAAGAAATCAGATACAACAGTATAGTGCAGGTGTATACTTTATACAAAGTAAAATATTCCAATTAAAAACCAAATACTGGAGTTCAGGCAAAAGATAAGCTATAGATTAAAATATGAAACGGTGAAGCAAACCAAAATGGTGAAATACATGTAGGTGGCTAGCAAAAGAACAAACACTCGAAACACAAACAGTGAGATTAGACTAGTTAAGTTAAATGCAATAAACAGCTTGGATCAGCCCAGAATGAGGTTTTGTTAACTCAACTGTATATGTAAAGCTAATCTAAATTAATGTACAAAGCAGAAATAATAAAATTTTTAGTTTTTAAAAAACTTATCAACTTAGTAAGCTTTTCCAAACTAGGTAATCTAACCAAACTTAGCCCAGTCCCCACATATCAAAGCAAGTCAACTTAACCAACCTCATCCACCCAAACCTTGCCAAATGATTATGCTTTTTACATCTATTTACATTAGCCTACATATACAGTGAGTTTCAACAAAATTTAAATATCTTATATAACCAAACTAGCCAACTTATCAAAATTGAATGATTATTATTGCTTTACTTATTTACATTACAAACAAAGCTGGTTTCAACAATAAATAAATATCAGTACTTTATATATATAACTAACCTGTTCAACCTTGCCAACCATGCCGACCTGCACATTTTAAAGGAACCTGTATCAAATGCTGCAGAAAGGTCAAATAACATTAAGACTACGTACATTTTTGTGATCATCAAGTTTGAAAAGAATATCATTGTATACTTTTACATGTACAATAGCAGTTTCACAGCTGTGATTTCTTCAATAAGCAGACTGCATTTCAGAAAACAGTTGATTGCATTCTATATATCCAGTTAATTGTCGCAAAACTACTGTCTCTATAATTTTGGACAGAAAGTATAAGTTACTTATGAGTCAGTAATTTTGAAATTCATTGTTAATTAATGTTTTTGTTTTTAAAAAAGGATTAATAAGAACTAAGTTTTAATAAAAAATAATTAAGGAAATATGCCGTTTTCAAAAGACATCTTGACTATATGCAATATTGTTGGAAGCAGCAAAAGAATAGACTGTTTAAATATTGTAGTAAGTAAGGGGTCCAACTCACAAAATTTATTATTTATACTTTTCAGAATGTAATACAGTTTTTCATAACCCAGTAATGTAAAACTAGATAAGCATAACTCAGTTTGAGTATCTTTGAAAGAAGAGTTGTAGTCACATAGTTTAATTTCTTTATGAATATTCTGTTATACATTTTTAATTTTATTTAATTTTATTTGAGAGCTAAAGTTAATAAAAATTGATCAAGTTTTTTGATTTTATAAATATAATTTTAATAGTCAAAAACCATGTTTTTTTTGCTAACTGTTAAGAGAAGTTTTTTTAGTGAATCCATTCATACTTAGCTAGACTTAACTGTTTTAAGAACTTTAGTTTTACAAAAACTATTTCTAGAGCCGGGCAGCACAGGTATTTGATTTTGAGTACAATTTACGTCTTAATCACATTGATTTTTCAGCTCATCTTGGTTGAAGTATAAACCATCTAATTCAACTGGTTTTTTCAACAATTATTGTGATAATCAGTTTTTAATTTGATTGAACTTTTGTATTGACTCAATTTTATCTATCTATTACATAATAAATAGAAAATTTGTTGAAAAAAGATTATTCTCCAGTATGCAATATTTGTCGGTTTCACTCATTAAAATTAAAGAGGTAAAAAGAAGTTTGTTGCCAATTTGTAAGCATTGCTCTGTTTTTCAGGAATTATCTGAAGCAGCTTTTCCTGAAATATTGAATAATAAATCTTCAAACATGATTTTTAATGGTTTTGTTAATTATGAAGTAAAAAACAACCAAGAATTTGTTGCAACTGTAAAAGAACTTAATGAAAGTTTTATTGAAACCTATGAAAGATACAAAAAGTTTAAGAAAGATACAAAAAGTACAAAAAATGACTTGAAATTAAAAAAAAATTATAGTAATTGAAGCAAATTGATATTGTCAAATAATTAATTCAATTTCTGTGTTTTAATTTGTTTAACTGAATTTTTTGAAATGCTAAATGACTAACTAGGTGCAATTAGAGGTTATATCAGGAATTTTTATTTATATATGGATTACTTGATGTTGCATAAGTAATTTTAAATAATTTTCTCAGTGTTACTTGCAAGATAAATTTTTGGGGTGTCACACTTTGCAACCATCAAGCAATTTCTTAGAAAATATTGTGATCTTTCCATCTGATTTAAAGTTTTTATTTTTTTATTTATCTATTGATATATTAAAAAAATTAAGAACTGTTTGTAAAGACTGCCAAGCAGAAGAAAGTTCTGTAACATGGCTTTTGTAAGAATACAACAATCTGACAAGAATAAGAACAGTTTTTCATAAGTAGCTGTGTATCTAGGATTTAATGTTCCAAAGGTTAGCATAGCTAACTTTTATATTTACAGACTTAAATCAAGTGACAAAACAAATTAATGGAAAATTTCAATCTAGTTCACAGTATTTGCCTGTCCCACACATTGAAATTAAACAGGTAAAAATCAGTTTGTTAAATTATTGACAATTTGTTGGCATTGCTTTGTTTTTCAGGAATTGTGTGAAGAAGTTTTTCCTGAAGTAGTAAATGTTAAATCATCACATATAATTTCTAATAATTTGGTTGATCATAAACCAGAAGAGAATGAAACTTTGGATGCAACTACAAAAAAGAAATAACAAAAGTTCTTCTCAAAACTACAATAAGTTTGGAGTTGGTATAAAATTATTAGAAATGTATATAGTAAGCAAATTGAAATTGCAAATATTGCAATTTATTTTTGTATTTAATGTATTTAGTTCAATTTTCTTTATTCAAATGCAAAAACAACCAGGAGGCTCAACTAAGTCTATTTATTTATAAGTTAAGAGTTAGTACTCTTCAAAGTAGCTTTAAAAAAAATTTCTTTCTAGTATTTTGACTTTTTTTGATAGCATATGATTGTTTTTGTGCTTAAAATGATTCAAAGCTTCACTTTTTCTGCAATTATCTGTAATGTAACTAAAAATATGGTTTAGTGCTGATAAATTAGCATCTAGCATCTGTACTCTTAACCTTTTTTGTGTTGTTACTCCTAAAAATGTATTGATGGATCAATTACCCATTCTTAAAAAAACAGCAATTGTAGCTTGCAATTCAAGATAAACCCACAGAAAAATAATTTCATCATTTATTGTACATTCAAAGGTTCATTACAAATGCAATTAACCCTTACGCATCCACTGGCAGCCACAGCTGCTTAGTGTAGCACATCTGCTGGCATCTTGAGATGCCAACCAATAATGTACATGACTTGATTTTATTTACTACAGTTTCCAAAAAACCCTCTGTGGCATCACAATACCCAAGCAAATGCGCAAGTCCATTTATATATGGCTGCACTTTGATGCGAAGTGAGAATTTTGTCAGCTACAAAGCTTTTCAAAGCCCAGCAACAAACAGCATAGAGATAAGTTGTTCAATGTAATAAATTATATTTTAGCTAATCAGGTCAGAATTATTGAAGGATATTTCTGTATTCTACAACAACAGGCAGTGGCTCGCAAGCCATATGCAGCTTGCCTACTTCTTGTTTGCAGCTCGCAGCATATGTTAACTGTGATGATGGCCATTTGCATTGCCTTATGCGTCCCAAAGAAAAGACCATTTTTACAGATCACTATGTCTTTGGGAGGAAAATCGAGAAATTGAAGACAAATTTTAAGTGAAGACTTTTTTTATTGATGGTTAAGTTTTTGGGATGAAAATTTGGGCAAATCTCTGGATTAAATAAGCTAATTTATTTAAATTTTTACCTAATTACATTTTTATTAATTTTTGCAGCTCATAAACTTTATTGTTTATTGAATACAGCTTGTGTTTGAAAAAGTTTGGCCACTCCTGGTGTATAATTTTGTATTCGTTATAAAAGTTAACAGTGTGACTGATTGGGTAAAAGTGCTTTGATTGATGGCAAATGCAATTGACTGGTAGCGGTTTAAAAACTACTCACATTATTTTGGCCTTGAGAAAGACACTTTACAGCACTTTCCTTTGGTTTGGCGTTCTTAGCAAGCAGCAAGTAGATTTCGTTAATATCTTTAAATAACAACTAAAGACTTGTTTCCGCTATGAGCAAGGAAAAGATTAGTCTTTGTTTTATTGATTTTTTTGCTTTAATTTTAAGCACAAAAAGATCAATAAAAGAAACAAAGAATACTCCATTTCATGTTTGTAGTGGAAATGAGCCTTAAGAAAGCAAAATATAAAATTTAAACTGGACAGCAATGCCATAGCATCTCCAGAAGCAAATCACACTAATTACTTGACAGTTGCTCTATTTATAGAAACTCCAAAGCTTTTTATCAAGTGAGGAGAATAATATGAAAATAAATTGTGAAATATTAAAGGACTGGTGTGCTATGTGCATGGTGACCTTGTGTTAGTAAAAATGTTTTATTGCTTATCACACAAAACAATTCAATAATTGCATAAATAAATTGATTTATAAATTTCTATTTGCTAAAGTTAAATCAGCCAATTAAAAATACTGTGCTAAAACATAATACTGGTGTGGTTTTATGCTTTAGCAAAAATACTTGATCAAAATGTGTGCATTTATTCAGTGACAAGAAATTGAAGCCAAAGTCTTTGATTTTTTTTCTTTGATTTGTTACAAAAAAAAGGCAGAAACCTTTTTCTTGGTCAATCTCAAGCACACAAAATTCAAACAATGGCATGCGAGCACACACGCTTGGATCAAGTTCAAAAAGTGGTTGGTCTAATAACTAATGAACCATCCACCATATTTCTTTTGCAACAAAATCACACAGAGCATATGCATTTTGCAAGATATCCAAAAAAACTTATTAGAGATTCTAGTGACAGGGGATGATTCTAGTTACACGTAGTGACTTAAAAATTGCAATTATCTTGCCACTAGTTGTAATTATTGGGGAAAAAGAGATTTTTTGCAAGGAAAAGTGGGTTCTTTTATTTTTTTAATTGCAAACTTGTTTTTCAAGAAATTTTTTAAAAAATTATATTATTTTACTCCTGAAAAAATTATCTTTTCAATAATATAAAATTTGAACAGATTCTTTTTATAGTTAATGGGAAAATATTAATTAAATGTTGCTTCATTGTTAAAAAATTCATTTTACAGCATTTTTTTGCATCTATATGGACTGGCAAAAAAAGGCACTGTGGACACGTAAGGGTTAATGTGAAGGTTGATACTGCTTTTTTGCTATTAAGCGTTCAAATCTAGGCTGAGTGTAGGAAAGACAATATTGCATGTCATCATCAATCTCAAGCCTGTTTTGATATTTTGTCTTTATAGACACCATTATAGAAAATCTCACTTCACAGCAATAAGTCAAAGGAAATTGAATCAAAACACTCAAAGCTCTTTTCAAAAGGATGGGATATTCATTTTGAAGGCCAGCCCAAAAATTTCCTATATCCGCCCCAGCAAAATCAGTTTCAAGACTTGAATCTTTGTGCAGTCAAAAAACTCTATTTTTGCTGCCATACCATCATCACAGATAGAGTTTTCTTCAACTAAGAATGGCTTGCTAATCCACAAAAAGTTATGTCACTCTTTAATTCCAGAAAAATACTGATCAATTGTGATATTTATTGCATTTAAGTGGCTGGCTATATCTTGAATGAAGTTACATTTCATGTTTGGGTCTGATTGCAAAAGCATTGTCAAATTAGGAAACATATTTGTGTCGTCTTTTTCTGTCAATCTTTCAAACAGTTCCACTTTGCGTTTGAAAGCTGTAACTTATTCATTTGTCATATGCAATCATTGATGACTTCCTTGCAGAGTTAAATTGAGGGAATTTACTTCCGAAAAAATCACCCAATTAAGCTACCTTCATTAAAAAATCATTGCTTTTCATTTGGTTGTGCATAACTACTCCTTTTGCACTTCATTCATTTTCAAAAAAAAAAGTCAAAGTTTCGCAGTTGGAGCAAGTGATTTAAGACTTTGTCATGAGATAACCACCATACCTTCGTATGTAGCAAAAGAGCTTTATAATCAGACCCAACTTCTTCACCAAAAGCTTCAAATAGCCTTGATGTTGAAATATCTTCAAATGTTGTTGCATTTGCAGAAATATAGTTTACAATTTGCATTACATCTTGACGCACTTGTTGAAGTCCAGAAGGGAGAGTTTTTATGGCTAAAGCAAAGCAATGAATCAAACAATGAGTAAATGGTACATGAGGAGCAACAATGGTGACTAATCATTTAAAACCAGACCTGTAACCAATTATAGAAAAAGCACCATTTATACAAATGCCAACAAGTTCTTTCCAATCAAGTGTGTGCTTTTCAAAAAAAACTTTCACGATTTTGAACACACCTTCTCCTTTACATGTTGTTGAAAGTGGTTCTGAAAATAAATATTGTACTTTTACGTTGTTTTCAGAGATATAGTGAATGTAAACCAGCAATTGGGCCCCAGGATGAAACATTAATGGAATCATCCAATTGCAAGGAAAATAGCAGGCTGGACCTTACCTCTTCCACCACTTGCAACAAAATGTCTTGAATCATTTTAGAAATTTGTTTTTTGACAATGTCGTTGGAGAGCGAGATTTCTTTTAATTTATTAGCATTTTCCTCTCCCAGTACTAGACTAGTTGCTTCAGTGAGACAGGGCTTTATGAGTTCCTTCCCAATTGTGTGAGGTTTTTTTACCTGAGCAATGCAGCAAGCAGTGCAATTTGACGCCTTCAATACTGCTTTGTTTTGTTTGCCCACATTCCTTCAGAATCAAGGTGGTAATTTTTCAAATGCTCAAATTTTTGGCTAAAGTAGTCAACTGATTTTCCTACTAATTTGCATTGGCAAGACTCAAAATGCTGCTTCAATTTGCCTGGTTTCATACTTTCCTGAGTTCTTTAAAATAAATCACATACTCTGGCTTTTCAATAGAATTTTTAATAACATTCATAAAACCAAAGTTCAGAAAAGCTTCTTTGCAACTTCGTTTCTTTGGAGGCATCTAAATAATTGTTTGCACTAAATTAGCCTTATTACTGCAGCCAAGTAACAAATGCTCACCTCATGTCTATCACTAACTAGACTAGACTGTCAGTTATCTATGAAACAGAGATTTATAAGAGACCCTAGTTCTAGTATTAGTATGTCAGTCTGTAACTATGCAAACATAGTCACTATGACATCATAGAAAGCATGGCAATGAATGAAACAAATGAAACTTTTAGAGTAGATGCGCATGATAAAGTTTGGCATCAAAGTTCTTTTTTGGAAAATTTGCATTACCCCTTTAAAAATGTCAAATTATTTCTTTGAAAGTAATTACTCACGGGTTAAGAACCACTGATCTATACACACCAATCCAATTAATTATTAAATATGAACAGTGTGCATTGGTGTTTGCTATTTGATACCTCAAAAAATTGTTATTCCAAGAAATGTCAATTGGTTTTTGTTATTTGACTACTTGACATCCCAAATAGAGATTTTTATTCCAAGAAATATTTATTGGTTTGTTTTAGTTACTAATTATAAGTCTAGAATAAAGTACAAGAATGCAAGATAATATACTTCTAAAAAAAATATTAATCCAACAAACAGTCTCAAACCAAAATTAGCTTACCAAAATTTATACTTTTAAATTACGAGGGTCAGTCAATAAGTAATGAGACTTTCTCAATTACTTTGGTGTTCTTGGAGTTATGCAACTGAAATTTTATGTGATGATTATGAATGGAGTTGTCATCTTATTTACAACAAAACTTGTTTATTTTCAGATTACTGTAGGTGTGACGATAAATTGAAATGACTACTAGGCTAGGAAACAGCTCATGCTTGGAACAAAGAGGAGTCATCAGATTTCTGTTGGCAGAGAGTGTAAAATCATGTGAGATTCTGTCTAGAATGCAAAGACAATATGGTCCTTCCTGTATGTCTAGAGCAAACTTCTACAAATGGGTGCAAGCATTCAAAGATGGACACGAAAGCATTACTGATGATCTGAGAAGTGGAAGACCTGTGGATGTCTCTACCCCAGAAGCAGTACAGGCAGTTGAAGACCTGATCAAATCTGATAGAAGGGTCACTTTAGATGAAATTGCTACAAACTTGGACATCTCCCATGGCACAGTGTACGCAATTGTGCGTGAGAAGCTGCGTTTTTCAAAAGTCAGCTGTTGCTGGGTTCCAAAGATGTTAACGGATGATCACAAAATGCAGCGCCTGATGGCTTCCAGAGCATCACTACGCAGATACAGAAAGGAGGGAGATGTATTTCTATCGAGAATAGTGACAACTGATGAGACCTGGGTCTTTCATTATGAACCTGAATCGAAACGACGATCAATGGAGTGGAAGCATGTTTCTTCCCCAGTGAAGAAAAAATTCAAATCTCAGAAAAGTTTAAGGAAAGTCATGCTCACTGTGTTCTGGGACAGAAATGGGCCGATCACTATCAGTTTCTTGGAAAGGGGCAATACTGTGAACTCAGAGAACTACTGTGAGCTGCTAACTCAAGTGAAAAAAGACATTAAGAACAAACGGAGAGGACTTCAATCAAGAGGTGTGATTCTCCTTCAGGATAATGCAAGGCCCCACACAGCAGCAAGAACCCTAGCCAAAATTGAAGATTTAGGCTGGAAACTTCTAACACACCCACCCTACAGCCCAGACCTTGCACCATCTGATTTTCACCTCTTCGGCCCACTCAAAGAGAGTATGAGGGGAATTCACTTCCAGACTGATGAAGAAGTGAAGGCTGCTGTGAGCAACTGGCTAAGGACCCAGTCCACGGAATTCTATGCCAAAGGAATAGACAATCTAATATCAAGATGGAACAAGTGTGTTGCAAAGGAGGGCAACTATGTTGAAAAATAAAAAAGCATTTTTTGATTACCAGTCATTGCAAACTTGAGTTATTAAAAAAGTCTCATTACTTATTGACTGACCCTCGTACTTAAAATTTCAGACACAATTAAATAATTAAATCAATTTCTGTTAAATAATATCAATTTCAGTTAAATCCATGCTGGAGCTGCTTTGAAGTCCTAGTTACTTCTTTTGCTAGGGTTGATGCAAAATTTTCAAGATCTAAAGAAGACTGCTTGTAGTTATCATCCCAAATCCTATGAAGTCTGTGGACACCCAATGAGTTATTGACTGATATCTTTTTCTCTATGTCTCCTACAAGATCCTCAAGAGGCTTATCTATGCCAGTGTTGAGCCATTTATTGATCCACTGTTTCCTAAAAAGCAGGCTTGGTTTCGATGCAGGAAGTCAACTGTGGATCAAATCATTCTGTTTACCCAAAACATCAAGGATTCTTGAGGCTAAAAGAAAAACTAGTGTTGTATTTGTCAATCTAGCAGCAGCATATGACACTGTCTGGTATTGTTGGTTTACCTGCAAGCTGCTGAGGCTTTTGCTGGATAAGCACTGGTCAGAATGATTATGGAGCTTGTCCAAAACAAAAGTTTCACCCTTATTAGCAGTGAAAATAAGCAAAGAAAGCTGTGCTGGAAAACAGTGTTCTTCTGGGATCAGTCTTGGCTCCACTCTTTTTCAACATTTATACAGGGTTGCCCAGCAAAGTGTGGACAAATAAAAGTTAAGTTTTTTCAGTTATATTATGGCCAATAAAAACAATTCATATATCAAATCAAAGAGAAATTTATTGTATTTAATAACCTCCAAGAGTTATTTGATATATCCTTCTTTCTCTTTGATAACTTGGCAAAGAGGAGGAATCACTTGATCACATGTGGCATGCACAGTTTCAGAGTCAATTTCTGTCCAAGATTTGGTCAGTTTTGGCTTCAGGACCTCCACACTTGAGTGGGATACAGCACAGGACTTGCTTATCTGAAGATGTTAAAAAGTAAAGTTGTTCTTTGGGTAAAGAAAGTCACTGCAAATAAAGGAATTACACTTTAGCAGGATGGAGCAACCTCTTATACATCTAGATTGGTCCAGGAGTGGTGCAAAGACAATTTCAAAGGGTTTTGGCCCATAGAACTATGGCCTCCATCTTATCCTGATTTGAATCCATTGGACTTTGGGATATGGTCCATCTTGGAGCAGAAGTTCTGCACTGTATCCCACTCAAGTGTGGAAGTCCTGAAGCAAAAACTGAACCAAATCTTGGGCAGAAATTGATGCTGAAACTGTGCATGCCACATGTGATCAGTTGATTTCTTGTCTCCACCAAGTTATCAAAGAGAAAGGAGGATTATTAAATTACTCTTTGATGTTATTAAATACAGTAATTTTTTTTATTTGATATTTGAGTTGTTTTTATTGGCCTTCATATCACTGAAAAAACTTTACTTTTATATGTTGACATTAAGCTGGGCCACCTTGTACATACGGCCTGTCTTCCATGATTTCCTGGAAGTTTGCTAATGCAGACAATCTGACACTGTGCACTCTTCTGGAAACTGGAAGGACCTGGAAAGACTTCAACTCAAGACATGACTAATATGGTGGAGTGAAAAAACTTTTTCGTCTAAAATTAAATTACTTGGGATCAGAAAACCTGGCAATGAGTGCAAAAACATGTTTGAAACTATTTTTAGATTTCATGCAGAAATGACTGTGTACCTCTTTCTAGTGGCCTCCCAGCTCTTAATTTCAAAAATTTGCTTTAACTTTTGAACCAAACAACATAAAAAGATAGAAATTACATTAAAAGTTACAGTGTACCAGAGTTTATATATACAGTATATATATGTAGAATTTACATTAAAAGTTGCAGTATGCAGCATACCATACCTTGATGTGTTAGTGCTTGTAACCATCAAGTGCAATCAAGTATTGAAACCTTAGACGCTCTAATTAGAAAGCATATTTTTTTTTTCATTGATCGTTGTATGAACTCTCAAAATATTTTTATTATATATGTCATTGATGTCATCTGACTTAGGGTATAAATCATATTATTATCAATATTTTGTTGCTAACTTGGTTTTAAACTTTTTCAATTTTCAATAATTTTTCAATAATTATTTTTTTATTTTTCAATAATTTTCAATTATATTTTTTCAATAAAGTCTTTTTCAATTGTGTGTATTTAAAGGTTGATATTTCTTTTTGTGTGTGTGTGTGTATGTGTGTGTATATACAGGGTGCCATAAAGTCCTGTTAACAATTTTAAAAAATTATTGCAAGGGCAATTGATGAGATATCTCAAAGCAGTTGGTTTTAATTTAATCAGTGTTTATTAAAGTTTTTATTCCAATTAAAATTTTGTGTTTCAGATAAAATTTTTATGTGTTTATTGAATGTGTTTAGCAAACCCCCATAAAATAATTAGTTTTCAAAAAAAAGCACATTTGTATCCTGGTTTATTGATGTGACTATTTTGCTGAAGCTCTCTAATTACATGAGGGTGTTCTGATTCTCAAATTCTCACATTTTGTTTGTTTAATTTTCCTGAAACATGACAAGTCACCTAGTCGTTTGCCTAGTCGCCTAAAACAAAATCGTTTGAGGAATGTTTCATCCTCAAAAATTCATTTGTTTGAAGCAAGTTATTTTTGGGGATTTATTAAACACATTCAATAAACACATAAAAATTTTATTTGAAACCCAAAATTTTTAATTTGAATATAAACTTTAATAAACACTGATTAAATTAAAACAAACCTTTTTGAGATATCTCATCAATAGCCTTTGTAATGATTTTTTTAAATTGTAACAGGACTTTATGGACACTCTGTATATGGAACTTTTTGTGTCTGAGATAAATAAATAAAAAAGATATATCCTTGAAGAGGACTTTTGCTTGAATTTCCAACAAAATTAAAGTTATTTGCAATAAACATTTTTTATTCAGCAAACCTGCAGTATATTCAAGTCTAAAATTAAAAAGAAAGAAAATTTATTGAAATAAATCATTGAATGAAATCATAATAATTTGCAGAGGTATTTCTTAGTGACATGTATCTAGGGGTGCAACTAGGGAGGATGTTTGGACAGCATGCCATCCCCTTTTACAATACCTATCAAAAAACCAAAAACCATAGATCATCTTACGAAATGGTGATTCTTTGTTGGCAGTCTTTTGATCTGTTCCGCTCCCTTTAGCTGTCACAAAAAAAGGCCTTCGCTTTAACAATTTCATTTCTGTATTGTTTTTGCGTTTCTTTAATCATTGCAGTCTGCATTTTTGATGTTTGCAGAATTTTGCAAAATTTCTTTGATTTTGCTGCACGTTTTTTTAATAGTGTAGTCACACTCAATTGCACTCATGTTCATGATAACTGCAGCAGTGAGAATTGGATAACTTGAATTTTTTTGTTTGCTTGAATGTTACATCATAAATTTATCTTTAAGAATTGTACAATGAAGATTTGGCTGACTCAATTCTTATGACTGCCTTTGTGTTTTGTCATAAACGTTCCATCTCTTGCATTAAAATCTTTTGGGAGTTTGTTTTGTGCACATGTGTTTCTGAAGTTTTCTTTTAACAAGACCAAGATTTAATTGTGTGACACTATAAAATTTTGCAATTTACATTTGTTATGATTTTAACTTTTTTCAATATTTAAATAACACCAGAATTGATTTTAATTGTTAACTATATTGTTAATCAATCTTTGCTTTGGTTAATATAATTGATTAAATCCAAAGTTGTGATCCTTGTTTGGATAAAATCAGGTTACTTAAATAAAGTCAAGGTCAACCTAACAATAACTGCTTTTTCAAACTATTATACTGAAAATGGAATTAATGTACAGTATGTCAGGTATGTTTGAAAGTGAAGTACCTCACACACTCTTCAAATATTTCTGTAGGCGCTATGTGTGACTAATTTCAATTGTGTCACATAGTTAGGGTTGCCAGATAAGGAGAAAAGTCGCAAGTTGGGTCAGCTTGGGACAGCACCTACAAACCTCTACAAAACTTAAAAATTGGTTAGAGCAAGCGTAGCCAAGAATGGAATTTTTAGCTTTGCAGACATTGTGTGTCCAAAAAAAGTTTTTTTACTATAATTGCCATCCCCCTTTGATAATTTCTGGTTGCTCCAGTGCTTGATGTTATAAAAAATTACTTGAGCTAGATCTACCTTTCTTGTCTTTAGGTGATTTGTGCATTACATATAATTTTCCCAGTTCTCCCAGTTTTATTATGTAATGATTCTTTATCATTGTTTTGTGGTATAATTTGTCTTCCCTATTATTTGCATTGCATCCTTTTGTCCATCTATACATGCCATTCACATGCAAAAAGAGTACAGCATCATTTTTTTGCTCTTCTTGATTTGCAGTAATTTTATTACAAGGCTTACATCATATTCAGTTGACAGATCAATAGAATTGAAGTCTTTGATGACTGCATTGGCCACTGATGCTCCTGCTGGGTAAGATTATTGAAATCATTTGCAAATAAAAGCTAAGCTTGGTCATCTTAATTGATTTTGTTGCAAATCTTAACCATCAGCAACAAAATAAATTTTCTAAAAAGAAATTGAAGAAGCACTTGAAATGTAATTGTCTACAGATAATAGCAGAGCATCAATATTTGCAACAGTTTACTCTAATCTTTATTTTTATTATTTGTAGTTGGAGATATTGCTTGTCACTGGAATCTAATGTCATTGGCTGCAAGTTTTTCAATAGCAGCAATGCATTTTGCAATTCTGATAGTCCATTGGCCTTGGATAAAAATTAAGTAAAGCTAATGCTTCTCCAGTTAATGCATCTGTTTTTTGGCTTTCCAAAAAATACTAAATTAGGTATTTATTTTCATGATGAAATTTTTCTCTTAAATATTTAAACCTCTTTTAGGTTTGGGATACCCATCCAAAGTACTAAATATCCTCTGGAGTTGTTGAATTTTAGTCTAAGCTTTGGACGTGCTAATGGTAATACAATATATTGCTTCAAGTACAAATACTGTAATTGTTCTACCCCTGCTAGCAGCTTTAAATTTCAAAAAACTATCTTCATATAAGACTCATCAAATTACTTGTTTTGTTGTGGGCAAGAGACCAGGAGGGAAATGCTTTGAACATACTCCAAATTCTTGTAATATCTTGGTAACTTATACGGCATGATATCTTGTATCCATATTAATTATTTTTTACTGTTAATCAATTGTACTTAAATTTAGATTAAACTATAAACTTTGCTAAAAAATGAGAAGGCATAAATTTTTTTTTACAGGGTGATCAAGCCAAGTGTAGACAAATGTTTAATGCAATGTAAATTATATCAACAGAAAAAAATTGAAAATAATTTTGAGGAAAACACGAAAAAAGACAAAGGAAACAGAAGCCATAGCTATTTTTCGATATATCCTCCCTTCGCCTTCACAACACGTCTCAATCTGTCAGGAACTTGAATGCATGAGGCACGTATGGTTTCTCCTGAAATTTCATCCCAACAAATCCTTAATCTGTGCTTCAGAGCTTCGACACTTTGGTGATTAGATGAGCAGGCTTTATTCTCCAGAATACTCCAAATGGCAAAGTCCATGGGATTTAAATCTGGAGAGGAAGGAGGCCACAATTCCTTCGGCCAAAACCCCACCATATTCCTCTTACACCATTCTTGGACAAGATTAGCCGTGTGGGATGTGGCTCCGTCCTGCTGGAGTGTAATTCCGCCTTCCTCGAACGTTGCATTGACCCAGGGCACTAATTTTTCCCTTAACAGCTCCAGATACACATGCTGATTCACTTTTACTCCTTCTTCAATGAAGAAAAGAGGAGTTTTCTTCCCAGTTGAAGTCACTCCCGCCCAGACCATGACAGAAGCTGGTTTTTGTCTCTGGAACATGAGCCTGTCATTCAATGGGATGTCTCCTTTATTCACAGCATAAATCCGGTCATTCTGATGATTGTGCACGGCCTGGACAGTGAATAACTTCTCATCAGTCCACAGAACTGGAGGCTGCGTGTCGTCTGCAAGCTTTTCCAAAAGAAGCTTGGATCTCTGCGCTCTTTTGGTTTTTGCAGCTTGTGACAGTAACTGAGCTTTTGTTTTCTTGTAAGGGGATAGGTTCAGATCATTTTTGAGCACATTCTGCATCGTTCCATAGCTCACACCAGCGGCTGAAGCCAATTTTCTTATGCTTCTCTTGGGATTCCTCCTGATTTTTTCCCTTGTGTTTTTAATGAGTTTTGGTGTTCTGACTTTGCGACTTGGAGTGCTCCTAACCTTCGGGAGGGCTGAACCAGTCTCATTCAAACGTTTCAGAGCCTTGTAAACACCAGATCTGCTTACACGACCCTTCAACAGTTTGCATATTTTGCTAGGGGTCTGTCCTGACTCAAACAATTCCTGAATAGTCGCAGTTACAGTGCTCATTCCTAAGTTAATATTTACGAATATTTCTGAAAAAGAAATTTTTTAATTAGTCCACATAATAAGCTACTTGGGAGTGCAGTAGGACTTAAAATTTAATGTTTTTAGGGTTTCAATATTTACTTTCAAAATCTGTCTACACTTGGGCTGATCACCCTGTATAAGTGAATTTCAACAAAAGCATGTTTTTGCAGTTAACTGTTTTTTTGTTGGAAACTAAAGTGGAAGTTTTCTGAAGAGGAGATATAAACTCTGATATTCTGTAACTTTTGATCTAATTTCTATCTTTTTATGTTGTTTGGTTTAAAAGTTATTGTAAATTTATGAAAATTAAGGGTTGGTAGGCCACTATAAAAAGGTAACACAGTCATTTCTGCATGAAACCCTAAAACAGTGTTTCTCAAACCTTTTTTTCTGCAACCCAAGTAAATTTGAGTGAGCACATATTGAAACAACACGAAGGTGTTATGTACAGTGGTGGATATTCAAAGTTAGGGGCCCAAAGCAAGGATTTCCAAAACTGGATGTTCTCTAAAAAAATATGGCTTTGATCTCATATTTCCCTTTTTTCTCCAAAAATCATAGTGATCTCTAAAAAAAAATCTTCAACTTGAATCTGACTCTGATTTTTAGATTTTCATCTTAAAATCATAATATTCTCTTAAAAAAAAGGGTTTTTACTTATGAAATTTTGTGTGAGCAGTTCTTGGTGTGGTAATTTACAAGTTTTTCAATCATTCCATGTAGCCTTGACAACCTGCGTTTGGGTCATGACCCATCCGCATAGTCTTGGTGATCCACATTTGGGTCGTGACTTATGGTTTGCGAAATGCTGCCCTAAAACATAGTTTTAAACATGTTTTTACACCCTTTGCCCAGTTTTCTAACCCCGAGTAATTTAATTTTAGACAAAATAGTTTTTTCACTCCACCCTAATTACTACACTTTCAGCATATTTTTAGACTTGGAAGTCGAAGCTCAGTCACAATGAGACGGTGATGGCAGCCATTTATGTAAATAACCAAGAGTTCAAATGTAAGCTAAAAGTCTAAAAAACCTATAGACTTTCTATTTTATCTAACCATTTTTATCTTCTGGTAAAATCGGCCACATTGCTCGTGTTTCCTTAACATCTAATGGCATTGCTCAAAAACCTATCTTCATGCATCACACTGCTGAGGCAACTTGTAGGCTCAGGATGGGGTCAAAACACTGTGCAGGGCTGTTCTATACCTGGTCTACTCAACAGCTGAATACTGTGCACCAGTTTGGTGTCACAATGCTCACACTCATCTCATAACAGTGTCCTGAATGCCACCTTATGCATAGTCACTGGATGCCTGCATCCCACTCCAACAGACCACATACCCATACTTTTAGGCATCCAGCCAGCTAAGTTTTGCTGACTAGAGAGATTGAGATCTAGATGCCTGTTTGTGCCAGCTGCACGAAATCTATTGAATAACCTTGCCAGACCAAGCATCTGTGCTTCTCAGTAGATGAATTACAAATTGTATGCAGAGTACTGTGAGAATACATCCAGGCTCTATGAGGTCTTGTTTCTTCACTGAATTGTGAGTGTGGTGCCCCTGAACAAACAGCATACTATGTCTTAATAGTGTGCCCCATACATTGTGCACCACTTGGTGCACAAGGTCTGATAGTTTTAAATCACAAAACCCAATACTGGCTCAACACCATCACTACAAACATCTGATCCAGGCAGCCTGGAATAATAAATGGATAAACCTGGTCCTGTTTGTCATTGATCTGCTGTAGATTCCCTTCCAAACAACAACATTAAGATAAATAACCATTCTCATCTGTAAATTAAAGTTGTTGTTGGTTGTTTACCAAACAATGTTGATTTCAACAATTGCAGCAGATGATTAGAATAAGGGCTATATTGTATAGAGCAGTGTAGTCCAAGTTCTTTGCTACTTATGACCACTTTGCAACATTTTTAGAATTTGTGAAGGCATAAAAGGATTGTTTTGCATTAATTAAGTAAATTGTTTCCTATTTTTTTATCAACATCCAATGCCTCCAAAATTCTACTTAGTCAATTTTATATTTCACTGTTTTCATTTGTGAGAATCTGTAATCAATAAAACATTGCAGTTTGTAGTTTTTAATGCAATGCTCTGTAAGTGGTTGTGCAGCCAAAGTTCCGTGTTTCAGAGATGCCTTTGTAAACTCATTACATACATTTTTGGCTTATAAACAGTGAGAATCGATTAACAGCAGTGATTTGTTGATGGAAAAAGCCAAATTGATCACCATGTCTCCTATTGATGTAGAAATATAATCATTGATAGAAATTAGGAGGTGAGAAAGACCAGTGTAATTTTGGTAAATTATGCCTACTTTTGTGAAAATCTGCTAAGTCATTCCCACAAAAAAAGAGTGACCAGTTATCCACTGAAAATGGACTATCTTTGAATCAAATAAAGAGTTTAGGAAAGTGTGGGTACCTTTGAGAGATTTGGTTGTTAGATACGAAATAAGAACAAAGGAAGTTGACAGGACAGATTGAGAATTGGAGAGTAGGATCACACTATTCTAGTGCGAGATATACACGATTTTTAATCCATAAAGAATGGCAAAAATTTTAGTTCAGTCAAGAAAGAGAGAGCAGCATGATATTTTCGTATGAGAAAGAGATAGAGTTAAAATCATGAGATTTTGACAATGGTCTTCATGGTTCTTTCGGTGGGTAAAGGTGATTTACAGTGAAGGGAGAAATGCTTTAAGATGTAAATTAGAAAGATTTAAATGGATAGTAGTAATGACTTTGCAAGGAGATTTGTCTTTTTTCTCCACTGAATTGATATAATTACTAGAATAGAAACGTCATTTTCAATCTTAAGATATCATTAAGATATACACGAGTTTTTGAACCATAAACGTCATTTTTAATCCATAAAGAATGGCAAAAATCTCAGTTTAGTCAAGAAATAGAGGAAAAGATGGCAGTGTGACATTTTGTACAGTTATTAATATGGATTTCTGCTCCTTCCTTCCCCATTTCAACAGGAATTCCAATCATCAGTTCAAGTAGTGATGTCACAGTGCGCAAGGTTAGGAAAGTGTGAAAGAGTGGCATCCTAAATATTATTTTTGAGCAGGTTTTTTAGAACATGGAGTAGAGGCTTAGGAAGACATTAGAAGCAAAGGTTTTCAATACAACTTAAAGTTGGAGGTAAAATCATGAGATTTTGAGAATGAGACATTCCATGTCAACTCACACCCCTATTTTGCCGAACATCTCCAATTTTGCTAAAATTTGGCATGTTTGCAGGTTTGGACAAGAAAATGTCCCACACCGAATTTCAAGTTTCTAAATTAAATAGTTTTTGATATATGAAGGTTGAAAATTAGACACAAAATCGCCGCTTGAACGCTCCTGATCAAGCAAAAGTAGCCCTCCTGTCTTTATTTTTTGTTCGATTTCAAAGATGTTAATATCATTGGAAAGCTCTTTTCAGCAGCTTTTCAATGATATTCATATCTCAAATGTATGTATATAAATAAAAAAGTTATTTTTTGTCGTGACCTTGTGACCTTGACCTCGCATGACTCCAAAACCCCCACTCCAGACAAAAAAAATTTTTCAATATTTTTGTTCCTCACATAGAGAACTATTAGCATGCCAAAAATCAGAGTGGGATCTCTATGAATTTTTAAAATATTTTTTAATTAGAAAAAAATTAACAAAAAACTTGCAAAAATGATTTATTTGGAAATATCGACAAAGTTGCGAAAATATTTATTGTGTAATATATCAACAAATTTGCATCATAGGCACACCTGTTCAATAAAATGAAAATATCTTAAAAACCCATAGAGATCTCACTCTGATTTTTGGTGTGCTGCCTTGCGATGCACTCATTCACCATTACCTTACAATTGCACATTTCCTCCAGGTTCCTCTTTCTGCACATCACATAATCTACTTGGGTATTTTTTGCACCACTTTTATACGTCACCCTGTGTTCATTTTTCTTCTTGAAATAAGTGTTGACAACCGCCAAATCCATCCTCTTTGCAAAATCCACAACCATCGATCCCTCTTTATTTCTTGTTCCAACACTGTATCTCCCCATTACTTCTTCATCCCCTATGTTTCCTTTGCTCACATGTCCATTTAGGTCCACACCTAGAACTATCATCACCTGTTTTGATACACTTTCTATCAACTCATCCAGGTCTTGCCAAAAATCATTTTTCTCCATGCTTTGTTAACCTGTGGAGCATACGCGCTTACTATGTTTAGTATCGACCTTTTTACCTCTAGTTTCATGGCCATTAGTCTGTCTGACACCCTCTTTACCTCCAATACACTTTCAACCAGTCCTCCCTCACCACTATTCTATCTCATTTCTACTTCCATCAAGAATAGTTTGCAGCCACCTCCAATGTTCCTTGCTTTACTCCCTTTCCACTTTGTTTTCCACTTTGTTTGTTTCCTGTAGGGTCATTATATTACATTCCTTCACTTCATCATGTCTGCCAGCTCTCTCCCCCTTCCAGTCATTGTTCCTATATTTAAGATACCAAATTTTATAAGTCTGCATCTTCTTTTCACAGTTCCCGCTGCCTCTTCACTGGCCTTTTCTCCTCTCATTCTCCTCTTGTTTTCACTAACCCCAGCAGTAGCATAATTTCCACAGGTGCCCTGCCGTGCGACACCTGGGTGGTCGTTGGTAATCCGGGCCTTGACTGATCCGGAATGGATTTATCAACATAACGCATTTGTATAATCTGGCAAAAATATTTTGCACGGGATGCCTTTCCTGCTGCAACCCTCCCCATTTATCCGGGCTTGGGACCGGCATCAGGAAACATTAGAATGTTTCCCAATAGCTGGATTTCTTCCATTATAAAGTAAAGACCAAAAAATTAATGAACATAAAAAAGATTTTTATTTTGATTTAAAAAAAAAAAACAGGTAGCCTTCCATACATTTTTGTCGGTTTTAGCTGGTGAAAAAAAAATCGCAATAAAAACCTTTTATTTGCACATTCCGTTATGAAATGTTTCAATAAAAGTGCATGGCCTACCTAAAAGAGCTTTGCTGTGGATGACTGGTTGAGAAGTACTTCTTTAGAGGACGATTTCAACAGTTAATTGAGAGCAGATCGGACAGCGTGGTTGCTGACTCAACAATTTTGACGTGGAGGCGCAGGTGGTAATATATAAAGAGTTGCACAGATGAAAGGAGATAGACAGAAACATCATCAATGGTAAGAGAGAAAATGCTGAGGACTGAATCTTTAAGAATTGTTCGGAGAATTGCAGATTCGGGCTTTTGAAGGACGATCGTAGGGTTAGTATCAGATCCATTTTATGAAGGATAAAGAAAGGCGGAAAGAAAGAAGTTTAAAGAGAAGGGTGGAGTGCCAAACTAAATCAAACACTTTTGCGAAATCAAGAGTAGCAAGAGAGTAGGTGTGCCTGGATTAGCATGGTAAAAAGAATTCTCTTTGTAATCTGACAGCATAAAATTGTGAGAGAAAACGAAACTGTTCACAGTCACTTTGTTTGGGTAAAGCCAGTTTGCATTGGGTAAGAATGTTGTTAGATTCAAGAGAAAAAGTAACCTCTCCGTGGACCTTTTCTTCAAACAATTTGATTGTGCAAGATGTGGGAAAGATAGGACGGTAGGAAGAAGGCAAGATAAGATGTTAACGTTTACTAGTTTTTGTAAAAATAATGGACTGTTTCAAGAATGATGGAAAAGTATGGGTGGTCCATGGCAACCTTAAAGATATGGAGAAGAAATCATAATCATATTGAAGTTAGTAATGAGTAGGTTTTATTGTATGGACCAGAAGACGTCGAGTTGAAGATTTATGTCAGTGAAGGATTATCTGAGGATGAAACCCTCATGCATATGATAAGCACTTTTAACCAATATCTAGAGTAGAAAATGGAACAACACCACCACGACCAGGGCATGTTATAGAATGGAATGGAATGTAATTGAAATTTTCCATATCCTTCAAAATCTTCCATTCCGTTCCGTACTTAAAAATCTTTCATTCCATTTTCTATACCTTTTACAAACTTTTTATTATATTTCAAAATCCTAAACGTCATACCATGTAAATTTTGATAAGTGTTTTTATAAGTCTAACTCGAGCGTGGGCAAGGTTTGAGGGCCTCACAATAGTGATCTCTAAAGAAAAAAATCTTCACTTTAAATTCGTCCCGATTTTCTTGATTTTCAAAAAGTAGTGAATCTGCCTGGGAATTTTTGATTTTCGTCTCTAAAAAGTAGTGATCTCAAAAAAGTCTTCACTTTAAATTTGTCTGAATTTTTGTACCTAAAAATCAGTTACCGTATTTATTCGATTATAAGACGATTCGCTTACTTATAAGATGGTCCCATCTTCACCTGGGAGATTGTCGATATTTTGTTTAGACTTGTTTATAAGACAAAGGAAGGAAAGCAGGTAACGAGAGAAACACATTTCAGTATCAAAGTACGTTTATACTAACTTTTAAATCACATTTCTTCTAGTATTAAAACAGTTTACGCAAACTGCACTTTAATAGAACACAGCAAATCAGTATACATGTTATGAAATTCAAAAGCCTTTAATTTATTCGTTGTCCTGTCTCCAAACAGTTCGTAAAACTGCTCCTCGGACAATTTATCATCGTAAAGGTCACATTCCTCTGTGTTCTCCTCTTGCTCTACGTCATCTCTGCCACTGATAAACTCACTGCCGTCAATGGAATTCGAAATTCCACATTTGAGGAACGATCTGATCACCATATCCGACGGAATCTCGTTGCAAAAGTCAACAATCCACTGACAAACTGTAGTTAATTTTGGTCGTTTAAGGTTTCCCGCCTTCGCCAGCTGCTTCTCACCGTTGACCATCCATTTATTTCATTTGTTTGAAAAATCTGCACAGTCCTGAGTGAACTATATTCTATCTTTGTAGACCTCGCCTATAAGACTTGCCCCCCAATTTGAGCCCGAAATCTCGAGAAAAAATTCCCGTCTTATAAGCGAGTAAACACGGTAGTAGGACCTAGAATTCGGTTGAAGACAAACAGAAATTAATAATTTTTTTAATAATTTGTTTAAGATTTTCACAGGCCGCACAGAGCGCACACACAAGTTATGAGCCATTGATTGCCCACCCCTGGTTTAACTTGTCTGAATGATGAATTTGTAATTTTAGTCTTTTGAATATGAGCATTTAAATGTAGATAATCCGTACTAATATTTGATTAGATTGAACAATTTTTTTTATAATTTGTTGTTGTGTTTTTCGTTTATGTTCAACCACTCCGAGACAATATGAACTTTTTAAGCATAGAGCGGTTTATAAATACATCTTATTAACATATAAGTAAGAATGGTCAAGTCAATCAACAAGCAAGTGCCGACAGACTTGTTTCGTCCTTATTAGGACTCGTAATACATCTTATTGTTATTATTTGAATTGCAAATACTCCAATTGGGCAACCAAGCAAGTTATCTATCTCTGCAATTTCTAGGTGAAACAGACCGCAAGCAAACAAGTAACTCAGGCTTGAACTTAAAAACTGGCCCAAAGTGACGTTGCAAATGTTTAAACGCCACTGAAATATCATTAATCTAGTTGTAATTTCTATTCTTTTTTCCTACTCAATTCATTGGAATAGCTTGCTATTGAATACATTGCTACTATTTTTTTATGATTTTAAGCATCTGATCAAAGGCAGCTTTACTGATTGCGCTTAGTATCAAAACAAGACTAAAATAAGCAAGTATGGAAAATGTATAAAACTATGGAAATTTTTTTCCATTCCATACTTTAACAATTCCATATTCCATACCGAAATTTTTCTTCCATTTCATAGCATGTCTACTTGCCTAGTGACTACGACTAGGTGACTTCTTATTGGTGCAGTGTGTAAGCCTTGTGGTACGTATTTTAAGTATATGCCTATAGCTTGCCTCTTTAATACCAAAATTTCCTACTTTTATTAGCTTAATTAGAAAAGATGCTTTCACTAATTTTTATATGTATCTACGAATTGATTTTTTACAGAAGACCATCAACTACGAAATCGTCATCGTTCAAAAGAATTTTCTTTTAAATGTCTTGTCTGCGACAAAAACTTCACTGAATCCCATCAACTCGAACGACACGAACTAGCTCACACCCAGCAATTGAAATGCCAGTATTGCGATAAAAAGTTTTTACGTACGTTCCAGCTAAAACGACATGAAGTGGTTCACACTGGTGTTCGCAATTTCAAGTGTCAGTATTGCGATAAAACATTTTTACTTGCGTTTTGTCTAAAACGACATGAAGTGGTTCACACTGGTGTTCGCAATTTCAAGTGTCAGTATTGCGATAAAACATTTTTACGTGCGTTTTGTCTAAAACGACATGAAGTGGTTCACACTGGTGTACGTAATTTCAAGTGTCAGTATTGCGATAAAAAGTTTTTACGTGCGCAGGAGCTGAAAACTCATGAATTGATTGAATTGATTCACTTTGGTGTACGTGATTTCAAGTGTCAGTATTGCGATAAAAAATTTTACCTGCAAAGTCAACAAAAAGCTCATGAGCGGATTCACAACAGTGTTCGTAATTTCAAGTGTCAGTATTGCGATAAAATGTTTTTACATGCGTTCAATCTAAAACAACATGAAATGATTCACACCAATGTTCGTGATTTCAAGTGTCAGTATTGCGATAAAAAGTTTGTAAATGCGTCCCTAGTTTTTTATCTGATCTGCAATTGCATTGTTTGGCGTCTACTTTGTTGTCCGAGTTGTTTAGGCGTGAAGTGTTTTGCTTATTTATCATAGATTTGATATTTGGCATGCAACTATAGCTCAGTTTTATGTTGTTTTTGTTAAAAATTTTGTGGTATTTGTTGCTTCGTGGAAAGTGTTTATTGAGAAGGGTAAAAAATTCTATGCCAATATTAGTGGTGACTTGCAGTCGGCAGCGTGGTCGAGTGGTTAACGCAGCGGACTGATGATCAACATGGACTCGATTCAAAACCCACTTGCGCCATTCTGTTGTGTTCTTGGGAAAGACACTTTACGGCAATTTCCCCTGCTTGGTGGTCTTGACAAGCAGTTCTAAATTACAGTAATATCTCTACTAAATTACTAGCGGACAGCAATATCTTGGCATCTCCAGAAGCAGGTCGGGGTAATTGCTTACCCTATGTATAGCGCCTCCGTCGCTTTCCTGCGAGTCAGGAGGATAAATATAGAGATAAAAAAAAAAAAAAAACTTCATCATTGAAAGGAGGATTGAACCAAATAATCTTTCTTGTTCTGATTCTTGATCAGTTTTTTGAGGTTGAGTTGAATTGATCTGTTTGTTTTGGTTCTTCTTTTACATAAGTTAATTTTTCTCTGTATCCGCTTTTTTCAAGGGCTAGTTGATATTCTGAGATTGTTTTATCAAATTCTTGTAAGTTGTATGAATTTCTAGATAAGCGTGATGAGATCATTTTGGGTAATTGTTTTTTATATTGGGGGGGTGATTCGATTTTGCATTTATATAAAGGGGTATGTCTCCGGGTTTGCGGTATGGCCAGTATTTACCTGTAGTTAAATTTAGGTTGATATCTAAAAAATTAGTTTGTAAAAGATTGGATTCTGTTGTTATCTTGAGGCCGTTGTTTTGAAAAATTGTTTATTTTATTAATGTTTATATAAATGCATTATGGTGTTGCCATATAATGACAACGGATTTATGATGAGTATGAAATTTGCTTCAAAATGATATCTGACATTGCATGAATATCGATCCGGAAGTTTGTTTAATTTAAGCTTGAATTCAAACAAGTAAAAGTCGGGCGCTATTTTTAGTTTTTGAAAATCGCTGTTGATTTTGGCTCTTGACCAGATGACACTCAAGACGATTTTCACGTTAATTTATTATGGTGTTGCCATATAATGACGACAGATTTACAATGAGTATGAAATTTGCTTCAAAATGACAACTGACATTGCATGAATATCGATCCGGAAGTTTGTTTAATTTAAGGTTTTTTCTAAGGATATTGATTTCGTTTAGCATTTTTATATATTTGTGTTTGTGAAAAAAATTTTTAGTAATTTAATCATAAACTTTTATTTTTCATTCATTTTTAAAAATAAATTTTAATTGAAATATTTTTTTTGCTAACGATGAAACTGCGTTAAACAGCTTTTTAAAATTCAGTTAAAGATATTCGTTGTAGATGGTTCTTTTGTCTTGTGCGTCAAAAGCGTCATGTGTTGCCGCGGTATTTTTTCTTTTTTTAGGAAATAGGATTTTTTTCTGCCAGAATTACAGTGGTTCTATGAGAGCATGAATCTGAGTGCACGAAATTCGAATTTTCAAAACCATTTTCCCAATTCGTTTCTATCCATTGTGTCACGCTACGATTAAATTTTATCAAATAAAGACATTGCACCTTTTTTAATTAAGTGTTTTAATCGACACCTTTTTGGATTAATTGTTTAGATTGACACCTTTTTGGATTAATTGTTTAAATTGAAACCTTTTTGGAATAATTATTCAGATCGTAACCTTTTTAAATGTATTGTTTAAATCGACACCTTTTTAGATTAATTATTTAAATCGTAACCTTTTTAATTTAATTGTGTAAATCACATTAACGTTGACGCGATTGTTTAGAATTTATTTGTGACTATTTACCGTTGTTGCCCTGGACAGTGGACAGCTGTTTGGATTACGGATTTACGCCGTGAAGTGGCTTTGTTCTCGTTGTTGAAAAAGAACGGATGTAAAGCGTTCCTTCACATGTGGTCGCTACAAAAGGTGTATATATACGGGGCGGCAACGAGAAGACATTATTATTAAGAGAGATTCAATTGTAGATGCAGATATAAAGGCGGATTCGAGATGACGAATGTATTCTGTGTATATTTTATGTATGTGAATGTATCTGTCGGGACGGCAAGTTGGTATTAAGCGTTAGCGGGAAGATTTATAAAATTCATTATATTCTTTTGCGGCTTTGTAAATTCGGTTAGGTAATTTGTATGTGTTTAATCTATTGGTAAATTGTAGCATTTCGTGTATAATTTTGGCGCTTGTTCTTATTTTCATTTAATCTTTTTGTCTTCGTTTTTTCAATATAATTAATTCAAATTATAATACCTGTCTGTCCTTCTAAATCGCTAGGCCCCGCTAGTTTAACACTCGCATAAGCTCCTTTCAACAGGCTAGTGATTTTCTGCGATATTAACGTAGGGTTCGCCTCTAGTATCTTGTGGTTATTTTGGTACTAAGTAGGTAGAGCGTGACACATTGCATATAACCTTGCTTAATAAGCACACAAAACCAATTTCAAGTCAACAATTATTGATTTGAGGACTTGGGTCGAGTCCTTGTTTTTGTAAAAGAGGGTCAAATCGAGTTTAAGCAATCATGAAATTCAAAAATTAAAAAAAATAAACAGGTTCTTTCTCCTATAGTATAGAAGTTATGAATAATAGGTTCTTTCATGATCATTAATATATATATGAATAATAAGTTCTTTCACTTGCAAATATAGAAGCAATGGTAAAAGCTGTGTTGCTTTTTATTTTCATATTTGCTATCATTGTTGTCTTTACCATTTTGCTATCGTTGCCTTGTAATATTTAGAATTGCTTATTAGTCGTAATTGCTGTTGTAGCATATATGCTACCGTTCATACGTAAATGTTTTGAATAACTTTTTTGTTGCTTGTATTTGTGTGCTTTGAGTTGAAATTATGTAGGTATGTGTTTTTTAATTTTTTTTGTGATATGGCCATTGATGTAGTTGACCTGTTGGTTTTGTTCACTTCTTTGCTGACATATGCAAGTAACAGCTGCTTTGCAAAATTTGAGGATTGCGATTGTATTTAAAAATTTTTAGGTACCTTGTTTTTCCAAAATTTTTTTAGATCCAGAACAGTTCCATATCTTATAATATCAAAACAAAGCAGATGCAGTATGGATCCAGTTATTTTTTGCAGATGCAGTTTGGTTCTAGATTCCACTTCATGTGGATTTGGTTACATCTATCTTTTTTCGAGTTATGTAATTTGTTTTCTTCAATATCTTCTGGTTGTATTGTGATGTCATAAACTACTCTGGCCAATCGCTAAAGCTAAATATAGTTAATTGAAGAAATTTAGTCTGATCTAGTGGCTTTGTTGTCTTGTAGCATTAACTAATTTATATAAGTAAGTCCTAACATTATAAATTTTATCATTCAATTGGAAAAAGGCTTAGAAATTGTTTTGTGTTATTGTTGCCTGTGTGCCTGTGTTTAAGTTGTTTGAGCATCAATGTGACACCGTGTTTAAGTTGTTTAAGTATCAATGTTAACACCTTGGAAATTAATTCTATAGTGAGATAGAATTGTTTTGGTAGGCTGTGTTGTAGACAAATTATTAACCTTTTACACCTTGGTGTGACAAATTTGTCACATGAAAAATTATGGTTTATAGTGAGAATAATTGCATGCGTTGAGCCTAGTAAGCAATTGTGACAATTACCACACATGTCATGATTTGATCAAGAGAAATCTTGCATCATTTTTACTTTCTGTTTCTCAGTAGCTAAACAAACAATCTTTCAAGTTACAAATGACACAATAGCTTTTCTCTCTTTTAAAAATTAATTCTGGGTATAAAGGATTAATTTTAATATTAGGTATCGAGATGCTAATTTTTTCTTCTAGTTTGTAAGTACAAAGTTGGTAAGTGATTATTTGCAGTTGTTGCTGCTATGAATTGGTTTGAAGTTTGGTGCTGCTTGAGAACTAAAGTTAGTAAAAATTGATCAAGTTTTTTGATTTTGTAAATAGGCTATAATTTTACTAGTCAAAAAACGTGTTTTTTTTCTATCTGTAAAAAGAAGTTTTTTAGCGAATCCATTCGTACTTAGCCAGACTTAACTGTTTTGAGAACTTTTAGATTTACAAAAAACTATTTCTAGAGCTGGGCAGCACAGGTATTTGATTTTGAGTACAATACATCTTATTCACATTGATTTTTCAGCTCATCTTGGTTGAAGTATAAACTATCTAATTCAACTGGTTTTTTCAGACAAATGTTGTGATAATCAGTATTTACTTTTTAATTTGATTGAACTTTTATATTAGTTCAATTTTATCTAATAAATAGAAAATTTGTTGAAAAAAGATTGTTCTCCAGTATGCAATATTTGTCGGTTTCACCCATTGAAATTACAGAGTTAAAAAGAAGTTTGTTGCTTTGTTGCCAATTTGTAAGCATTGCTCTGTTTTTCAGGAATTATCTGAAGCAGCTTTTCCTGAAGTGTTGAATAATAAATCTTCAAACATGATTTTTAATGGTTTTGTTGATTATGAAGTAAAAGACAACAAAGAACTTGTTGCAACTGTAGAAGAACTTAATGAAAGTTTCACTGAAACCTATGAAAGACACAAAAAGTTTCAAAGTGACTTGAAATTTTAAAAAAATTATAGTAATTTAAGCTAATTGATATTGTCAAATAATTAATTCAATTTCTGTGTTTTAACTGGTTCAACTGAATTTTTTGAAATGCTAAATGACTAACTAGGTGCAACTAGAGGTTATTATATATCAGGAATTTTTATTTATATATAGATTGCTTGATGTTGCATAAGTGATTTTAAATAATTTTGTAAGTGTTACTTGCAATGGGGTGTCATACTTTGCAAATTTTTAAGTTTCTTATGGAAAATATCGAGATCTTTCCATCTGATTTGAAGTTTTTATTTATTTATTTATTTATTGATGTATTAATAAAATTAAGAACTGTTTGTAAAGACTGCCTAACAGAAGAAAGAAATCAGAATGTCCCTTTTTTTCTATTTTGTTTTCAAGTCTTATTTTTTCCCCATGGATCTCATGCTCTGATTGTCTACCTACATAAGCAAGTCGATAAATTTCCCCACTTGGGGAAAAAAGGGACTTGATCTGAAAAAAGCTTTTAATATGGCTTTTGTAAGAATGCAACAACCTGACAAGAAGAGAAACAGTTCCTCATAAGTGGCTGTATATCCCAGGAACAATGTTCCAAAGATCATCATAGCTAACTTTTATATTTACAGACTTAAATCAAGTGACAAAACAAATTAAAGAAAAATTTCAATGTGGTTCACAGTATTTGCCTGTTCCACACATTGAAATTAAACAGGTAAAAATCAGTTTGTTGAATTATTGACAATTTGTTGGCATTGCTTTGTTTTTCAGGAATTGTGTGAAGAAGTTTTTCCTGAAGTAGTAAATGTTGAATCATCAAATATAATTTCCAATGATTTTGCTGATCATAAACCAGAAGAGAATGAAACTTTGGATGCAACTGCGAAAAAAGATAACAAGAGTTCTACTCGAAACTACAAGTTTGGAGGTGGTATGAAATTATTAGAAATGTACAGGGTGTCCATAAAGTCTTGAACAGTTTTTAAAATTTTATTGCTAAATAACTAAAGTAGATAAAATCATACAGTTTTTTTGCAAAGTAAAATTTGTTTATTAAAGTTTATATTTAAAAATTTCTAGCAGTGTAAGTAATAGCCATATTTCAAGAATTTAATTTTTCATCCTCTTTATAGACTTCAACATGTGCTCCATTTGTTGCTCTCAATATGTCAAGGCGATACTCAATTTCGCGCCAAGCGTTCTCTTAATGCTGTTAGTGTGAGGAGGGTTTTGCCCCAACTCATTTCTAAATTTACGTTGTATTGCAGTTGGTGATTTCTATTTATGGTACCAAAGAACACATGTGCTTTTTGTTGAATAGTCAACATCTTTCATACTTTGTTGCAAACTTATGCCTTTATTAAAAATGACTTATTCTTGCTTATTTTAACAATAAAATAACCTGTAAAAAATAACATAAAAACTTTATGGTGGTATAATTCACTGTCGAAAATTTAAAGTTTCTACCTCATGCTGTTTTCGAGATATTAAAATTTTAAATGCATGCAGGACTTTATGGACACCTTGTATTTAATAAGCAAATTGGAAATGCAAATATTGCAACTTGTTTTTATATTTAATATATTTACTCCTAATTTACTTTTCTTTATTCAAATGCAAAAACAAACAGGAATCTCAACTATGTGTATTTATTTACAAGTTAGAGATATTGCTCTTTTAATTAACTTTTAAAAAAATTATTTTGCTAGAGCTTTGACTTTTTTCTTAGCATATGATTGGCTTGTGCACTTTTTTGCAATTAACTGTAATATAACCAAAAAATATGGTTTAGTGATGATAAATTAGCATCTATAATTAATAAATATGAACAGTGTGAAGTGGTTCTTGTTACTTAAAACCTCCAAAAGATGTTTATTTAAAGAAATGTTGATTGGTTTTTGTTACTTGACTAGTTGACATCTCAAACAAAACTTTTTATTTCTAGAAGTATTGATTGATTTGCTTCAGTTATTAATTATAAGTCTTTAATAGTACAAGAATGCAAGATAATACCAGTATACTTCTAAAATAAATATTAATCCATAAAACGGTCTGAAACCAAAATAAGCATTGCAAAATTTATTAGATGACTTTAATTCTATGATGCAATTAAATAATTAAATCAATTTCAGTTGAAAATGGTAGGAAATAGTATAATAAGATGAAAAAGTTTAGGAGGACATAGAAGCAAAGTTTTTTAAGACAACTAAAGTTCGAGGTAAGATCATGAAATTTTGAGAATGGTTTTTATGATCTTCATGATCCTTTTATGAGATGCATTTGTGAGATACTGTGAGCAAAAAGGCTAGATGAAAATATGTGATTAGTCATAGAGCACATGCAAAATAAGGAACGGATTGGTGGGTAAAGGTGATATGAAGTGAAGGAAAAAGTGTTTCTTGATGTAAAGATAAAGATTTGAGTGGATAATAGTGATGACTTTGCCAGAAGATTGGTCTTTTCTCTCCACTAAATTAATATGATTACTAGAATAGAAAAGTATCCAACCTTGATAGGTTTAGGTAAGAATAGGACAGATAAAAGCTTTGTATAAGTTAGTGAGTTATTCTTTAGAAAGGCTCCGAAAAGCTGGAGATAAAAAGTTCGAAATCTGTCAATACTTCTTCTGGAGAGATAAAACATTGTTTTTAAAAAAGAGTTTTCAGTCAAAGGCTACACCAAGGAAAGTCAGAGTTGGATTGAATGCAATGAGGTGTTGAAAATAAATAAAGTGATTGAAGATTAACAAGTATCTAGGCTGAAGAAAAAAGACTTGCATTTAAGAGGTTAAGAGATGAACACGATTTAGAGTAGAGCTTTTTAATCTTTTCAACATTGCAAGCCAAAACATTTGATAAGCAACTGTTGCATCCCAGCAATGCATCTTTATATTTTTCTTCCATTATAAAGTGAAGACAGAAAAATTGATGACCATAAAAAGGTTTTCATTTTGTTTAAAAAAAACAGGTAGCCTTTCACGCATTTTTGTCAATTTTAACTGGTGAAAAAATATAATTGTGATAAAAACCTTCCATTTGCACATTTCACAATAAAATGCTTCAGTAAAAGTGCATGGTCTATCTGAAGGTGCTTTGCTGTGGAAGACTGGTTGAAAAGTGCTGCGTTAGAGGACGACTAAAACAATTAATTGAGGGCAGATCAGACCATCGTTGTTGCTAACTTAACAATTTTGAGATGGAGGCGCAGATGGCAAAGTCATCAGTAAATAGAGAGTTGCACAGATGATGGGAGAGAGACAGGGGTATCATCAATAAAATGAGAAAAAATGCTTGGGCTGAGGACTGAATTTTAAAAAACGGTTAAAGACTTGCAGATTTGGACTTTCAAACGACGATCGTAAAGTTAGTTATTTTTTTATATTTTCACTAATTTTCACTAATTGCTTTCACTAATTTTTATTTGTATTTACAAATTGTTTTTTTACAGAAGACCATCAACTACGAAATCGTTATCGTTCAAAAGAATTTCCTTTTAAATGTCTTGTCTGCGACAAAAACTTCGCTCAATCCCGTCAACTCGAACGACACGAACTAGCTCACACCCAGAAAGTTAAATGCCAGTATTGCGATAAAAAGTTTTTACATACGTCGCAGCTAAAACGACATGAAGTGATTCACACCGATGTTCGTAATTTCAAGTGTCAGTATTGCGATAAAAAGTTTTTACGTGCGTCCCATCTAAAACGACATGAAATGATTCACACCGATGTTCGTAATTTCAAGTGTCAGTATTGCGATAAAAAGTTTTTACGTGCGTTTTGTCTAAAACGACATGAAATGATTCACACCAATGTTCGTAATTTTAAGTGTCAGTATTGCGATAAAAAGTTTTTACGTGGGCAACATCTAAAACAACATGAAGTGGTTCACACTGGTGAACGTAATTTTAAGTGTCAGTATTGTGATAAAAAGTTTTTACATCCGTCGCATCTAAAAGATCATGAAGTGGTTCACACTGGTGTACGTAATTTTAAGTGTCGGTATTGCGATAAAAAGTTTTTACGTTCGTCCCATCTAAAACGACATGAAGTGGTTCACACCGGTGTTCGTAATTTGAAGTGTCGGTATTGCGATAAAATGTTTTCACATACGTCGTATCTAAAACGACATGAAGTGATTCACACCTGTGTTCGTAATTTGAAGTGTCAGTATTGCGATAAAAAGTTTTTACGTGCGTCCAATCTCAAACGACATGAAGTGATTCACACTAATGTTTGTAATTTCAAGTGTCAGTATTGCGATAAAAAGTTTTTATATATGTCGCATCTAAAACAACATGAAGTAATTCACACCAATGTTCGTAATTTCAATTGTCAGTATTGCGATAAAAAGTTTTTACGTGCGTCCCATCAAAAACGACATGAATTGATTCACATCAATGTTTGTAATTTCAAGTGTCAATATTGAGATAAAAAGTTTTTACATACGTCGCAGCTAAAACGACATGAAGTGATTCACACCGATGTTCGTAATTTCAAGTGTCAGTATTGGGATAAAAAGTTTTTACATGCGTCCCATCTAAAACGACATGAAATGATTCACACCAATGTTCGTAATTTTAAGTGTCAGTATTGCGATAAAAAGTTTTTACATACGTCGCAGCTAAAACAACATGAAGTGATTCACACCGATGTTCGTAATTTTAAGTGTCAGTATTGCGATAAAAAGTTTTTAGCTGTGTCCCATCTAAAACAACATGAAATGATTCACACCAATGTTCGTAATTTGAAGTGTCAATATTGCGATAGAAAGTTTTTACGTGCGCAGGAGCTAAAAACTCATGAATTGATTCACACTGGTGTACGTGATTTCAAGTGTCAGTATTGCGATAAAATGTTTTTACATGCGTCTAATCTAAAACAACATGAAATGATTCACACCAATGTTCGTGATTTCAAGTGTCAGTATTGTGATAAAAAGTTTGTAAATGCGTCCCATCTAAAAAACCATGAATTGATTCACACCGGTGTTCGCAATTTCAAGTGTCAATATTGCGATAAAAAGTTTTTACGTGCGTCCAATCTAAAAGCTCATGAACTGATTCACACCGGTGTTTGTAATTTTAAGTGTCAGTATTGCGATAAAAAGTTTTTACGTGCGTCCAGTCTAAAACGACATAAGTTGATTCACACCGATGTTCGGAAATTCCAATGTCAGTATTGCGATAAAAAGTGTTTACGTGCGAAGGATTTAAAAAGTCATGAACGGATTCACACCGGTGTTCGTAATTTCAAGTGTCAGTATTGCGATAAAATGTTTTTACATGTGTCCAATCTAAAACAACATGAACGGATTCACACTGGTGTTCGTAATTTCAAGTGTCAGTGTTGCGATAAAAAGTTTTTACGTGCAAGTCGTCGTAGGTCATCGTCGTACAGCAGGTCGTCGTAGGCGAGAGGACCATCTAGGGAGCATTGATTTGTTGTTTTCGTGGGTGTCAGGGTCGGTCTCCTGCGAATTAGTGTCCATCACAAATGTGGGGTGTGTGGCCATAAATACGTCATCATGGACTCTATGTGGTTGCCCATGATCTATGGCCTCAGATGAAGTTTCATCACCAACATGGGTGAGCGTGGAGGGTGGGTGTTGCGAGAGCGTTTCATGTCGGGAGGCACTGTTGGTGGTAAAGAGATTTGTTGGGACTCGGCAACATCAGGCATTAAACGAAATAATCGTCGATTGCCTATGGTTATACGACCGGATTTAACATTATATTGGTCGAAGTCCAACGCTTCGAAGGGCATCTTCTTTAGCTCGGAATGCTTTGCGCCAAGTACGAGTACGACGAATAAAGCGATTAGAAAAAGTGGCGATCCGATTAACAAACGAAAAAGCGTCTCGCAAAGGGTGGCCAAAGACAATTTCAGCTGGGGATAAATCGCAGTCAGAATCCGGGGTATTACGCAGATGCAACAGGGCGCACAGAAACGAATCATTGTTGAAATTCCCATTTGGGGTAATATTGGACATGAGAAGCGGCTTTGACTGCAACCCCCGCGCGGCCGTTGGATTGGTGGAAGAGACACGGTGTTTGATGTCTCACTTGCGCATAAAATCCTGTGTGATGAAGGCAGTAAACTCTGGGCCACCATCTGAGCAGGGATGCGAACTCGAAGAACTCGGTAATTTTGCCCGAACTCGAAAAATAAAAATTTCTGAACTCGAACTTGAAAAAAGTTTGTGATGTTTGAGTTCATTTAATGAGTAAATTTAACTATAACATTTCTCAGCGTTGGTGCCAAATTATAATTTGCTATCCTCTTTTAAAGTTAATAATAGATTAAAATTGGTAACATTGATGACAAAGCATTTTTAACATGTGCTCAGTTTTTCGCGGTTGAATTATTCTCTTAACTCTATTCCGACTGTATTTTTTCAACTCTATTTTGTGAACTCGAACTCGAAGTCGAAAAATTGAAATTTAAAAAACTCGAACTCGGACTTGAAAATTTTTTGTGCACTCGAACTCGATTAAAAATGCTTCGAGTTCGCAGCCCTGCATCTGAGGAAATTTCTTCAGGCACTCCAAAAGGGGCAAAGTATGATCGAAGGAGGCGAACAAGTGCATTTGCGCCAGTGACGGTAATCCCAGCAGGGGTACCAAACACATCTGAGCAACCGGACAATCTGTCTCCAACGATCAAGAAGTGCCGTCCCGCGAATCAAAACAATCCGCCAAAATTTTTTTCGAAGGGCGTGTGGTAGGCAGGTGGGAGTGCAACGGGGGGTTGCGACTAGCGACGGCGCATTTCGGTTGCAATAAGCACAAAAATCGCGAATATTGTGAATATCTTGGATCATCCCCGGCCAGAAAACGGTTGCGCGCGCACGCCGTTCCATGGCCGACACCACTTGATGGGCGGCATGTAATGCGCATAATACTTGGTAACGGAGTTGTGGCGGAATCACAACACGATCACTGTATAAAATAACACCGTCAGATATATAAAACCCATCGCGATATGAAAGGTATTGACAAATACCTCCTTTCGGTGGAAAGTTTACATCAAAGTTTGATTGTATGGCAGACAGTAAGTCATTGAGTGCAGCGTCACTAGCAGTGTGCCGGGCAATTTCATCCCAGTTTAAAGTCAACTCATCATGCGTATTTTGCCAAACAGAGGCAAGAAGGGCCTCTTCGAGAGAGTCTATAGAATCACGCTCGGCACCCGAAATGGTAGCAAAAAATTCTGATGTGGCTGGGTGTCGCGATGTAGCGTCCGCAGCGGTATTAGTCTGCCCCGGCAAGTGTGCAATGTCAAAACGCCACATTAGAGTGCGCTGCTTTAATCGAAAGAGCCGAGTCTTGCTGATTTTATCTAGAGTTCAATCACCGAAAATTTTTGTTAGTGGCTTGTAGTCGGTAACAACTACTGAATTATCGCAGCTCTTCGTGAAGTATTTAGTCTGCTCGAGTCGCCAAGCTACAGCTAGGGCTTCTCCTTCCATTGGGGCGTAACGTTGTTCAGCCGACGAGAGAAAGCGAGAGCCTGCGAGAGTTACTCGTCATCCATTGGAACAGCAATCCGGAAGGGTGGACGGGCATGCACAGTGTTTTTGAAGCAGGAAGTATCCGATGCCCCGATTTGACCAGTCCGGCCGTAGGCAAGTACGTTGTGTCGGATCGAAAACTTTTTACGCCGTGACGTATGGCATCAATAATAGCATCTTTCGAACGCGAAAATGCTTTATCACGATTGTCATTCCACTCGAACTTACCTTTCGGACTGAGAAACGGCTTGAATGGAGCCATCAAGTCTCAAATTTTGGCGTAATCGGTCACTTGATTAATTAGACCAAACCAGCTTCTTATGTCCTTGATGCTCTTAGGCGTAGGAAACTGTTGAATAGCATTCAAATACTTGGGCAGGGGTTCTACCCATGATTCGGTAATGCGGAATCCTGCAAAGTCAACTGACCGCTGGGCAAATTGAAATTTGCTGGGGTTGAGAACGATACCGGAGCGGGCCACAAGAGTAAGAAATTAGATGGTGCACCACCAATGTTCCTCTAGGTTCTCGTCAAAAAACACGATGTCATCCATGCATCGCTCTTTTTGCATAAAATCAGACAAAATAGCGGCGAAGCGACGATTGTAGCCATCTCCCGAAGAAAGGAAACCTTGTGGTGCTCTTGTATATCGCCATCGTCCAAATGGTGTAACAAAGGTAGTAAGATGACGGTCTGACTCGGGTAGTGGAACGCTGTGGTACCCATTCCAAGCATCAGTCACAGTTTTCCAAGTATTACTTGGAACGCGACGAGCTAGCTTGAAGGGTGTTTCCGACGCGAATGTTTCCCGACGACAGAATTTGTTCAGCGGCGATAAGTCTACAGTCCGTCGGGATGTACCATCATGTTTTCTTGCAATCGCCATCGTCGTCGTCGTCGTCGTTTGAAGGGTATCCACTCCAGGTCAGATACAAACAGGACTGGGGCCGAGGGTTTATCCTTTTACTACCCCAGACTGCTGCACTGCCTGAATCAGAATCAGATGCTGGTAGTGATGTTATTAAGCCAGGATCGAGTTTCGTCATCCAAAATCGTCAGACCTCGTGCTCCATGTGATGCCCGATGTATAGGGCATGCTGTTAGAACATGGTCTGCGGTTTGCTCAGAGTATTCACCATGCGATGGCACCGCTGAGTAGGCTTTCCGTGCGGGATCTTTTCGAGAATTTTTAGGGCTTCGTCCCCAAGGAGGTCTGCATGGACCTGTTGTTGCCATTGTAGAGGAATAGAAACCGGAGAATAAAACGCTTTTGGTTTCGCTGAGGGACTGACATGGATTTCGATGGGTGGTCCCGCCATGCAATGAAGAGGGCGATGCGGACATGTGTTAAATGTGGAGGAAGCGTATCGCTCCAATAGTCAAGTTTTCATTTGAACATTATTTTCGGGAATACAGCGAAATGGTAGCGAATGTGGGGTAGTGACACGGCAGTACGTTGAGGGCAAGTGCAAGAATGATTTTGATCGCCCGGTGAGGCGCAGCCACTGGTAACAATGCGCGTGAGGGGCGTATTAGTGATGGCAGCAAATTCACCAGCGTATTCCTGCGTCTCAGCATTAGCATTTTTGCCCAATGATGGGAAACTGGGGGACATGACCCCCAGCGTCGACAGTGTGTCGTGCGATAAGAAGAGCGTCTGAATGTCGGCGCTAACGTAGACCATGGCCCGGCATTGTGCAACATAACCGTGACACGACAGTCCTTCAATGATGGCCAAGAACGCACCCACATTTGATATGGAGGAATGATTGGCGGCCACCAGGTTGGATGCAGGGGTCAGAACGTCACATGAGAAGCCATACTTCACGAATTCGTCCAGAGACCATACATTCACTTGGGCGCCGGTGTCAGCGATAGCGGTGACATTTGCAGCACGGACTGATGTGGATTCGCCATGAGCAGGGAATCGAACCGTTTAAAATAACGTTCCGGTTCAGGTTTAGGTTCGGCAAATTTTATTTTTAAAGGTTCAGTTCCGGTTCAGGTTCAGCAAAAAAATTTTTTTTGGGTTCAGTTCCGGTTAGGGTTTAGCAAAAAATTTTTTTTCGGATTTAGTTCCGGTTCAGGTTCAACAATTTTTTTTTTAGGGGTTCAGTTCCGGTTCAGCTCCGGTTCGGGTTCGGAATATATATTTTTTATCTATTTCTTACAAGCGTTAGGACTGTAAACACAATTTCTTACCTCATGTTATCATGGGCGTCCGTAGACGCGCTTCCTGGAGGAGTGATGGCAAACAGTCGGAAACACAAAAAATATTCTTAAAAAGGGTTTTTTAAAAAATTCTGGTACAAGTTTTAAAAAAATTAAATTAAACTAATTCACCGGCATGGGTCTTGGTTGTAAAAATCAAGTCTTACTAATAAATTTATAGTAATGATCTTGCGAGCGTCAAAAGCGGAAACGGAAGTTTTTTGTTGTTTTGTGATCTCATAACTTTCTTATAGATTGCGTTTACATGAGTTTATATAGATCTTTCTTGGACTAGCCACTGATACACTTGTCTAAGAATTTTTTGATAATTTTTTAGTGGCGGCCCTCACGCAGAAGGTTTATTAGGTATGAAACGTCATTAAGGTTCATTTCTACTACGAGCGTAGATTAGAGTATTCTTTGTTTCTTTTAATGATTTTTTTCTTCGCTTTGCCTTTAAGCGCCGAAAGAAGTAAAAAAATTAATAAAACAAAAAATACTTCGTTTCACGCTGGTAGTGGAAACGGGCCTTTATCTTACGTAATCTAAACTTTTAAAGTTTTGAACAAATTAAACATTTAGTCATTCAAGTTTATAATAATAAAAAATTGACGCATAAAGGCTCTTTTCCCACTATGAGCGTGGAATGGAGTACAGTGGCGAGCAAAAAAGTAAGATTTTTTATTTTATCAAATTTTTTAAAAATAAGTTAGTTGCAATTGAATTATATTTCTAAAAAAGTAATAAATAAATATTGGATTTAATATAATTTTTTGTGCTCTTTTAATGATATATTACTTGATATATACTAATATAATTCAATTTTAACAATGATATTTTTAAAAAATCTTAAAAAATAAAAAAGTCTTACTTTTTTTGTTCGCCACTGTACTCTTTGCTTGATTTATTGACTTTATTTGCTTCGCTTAGATTTTAAGCGCGGAAAGATGATCAAAAGAAACATAGAATGCTCTATTCCACGCTCGTAGTGGAAACGAGCCTTAACTTTTAGAAGTTTTTAATGCATATTTATGTATTATTTTGTAAAATTTGAAATTTAAAAAAGCGAGTCCCCCTTTTGGTTCTCCTGGCGCACGTTCATGTATCTAGTGCACATATTTTTTCTTCATTTCTCGGCTGACAAAGTCGTTAATGACGTTTCTTTGTTGGCACACAAGTGCTCAAACAAATTGTGGCAACTTCAAACGGTAACATTTGATTTAATAATTACAACTAGAAATAAATTAAAAATTAAATCAGTTTGTTGTATAAGATTTTTTTTCTTAAGAGACAAATCTTTGACGTAAAGTTGAAGCAAACATTGATGCAAATGAAAAATTTAAGTAATCCGATTTTCACTGCTATAATATCTTTAAATAAGCCTAAAAACTATGAACAGCTCATCCCGAATCAACCTTACTGCAAAAGTGAAGGCCTTTTTAGATTCCAACATGCAAATTTGAGCCTAATAAGAAGCTGAGAAATAAGAGAAAAGCAGTTAGCTTACAAAATTTTACTTAAACTTCACGCTACAGGGCGAAGGTTAATAGCTTCTCTTCCTAATCTCAACAAATTTTTTTTTGAAAAATCAAAAATTAATTAACTTTATTGCATTGCTTGCTCAACATTATTTTTTACTCAATCTCGACTGTTAGGGATACCATCGTGCTAGTGAAAACCATTTGAGGCAACTATAAGTTACACTGAATTCGAATCATTCGATAAGTTTACACTGCTTTTTTATTAAACTTCTCCACGTAACTAAATTTCAGTCGAGTGGCTCCCAACAGCATGCACTGTGCAGCTTTGATTTTTCAATGGCGTCAAATAATTTTGCTTCACCAACGATGGTTTCACCATGTTTGCTACGTCTCTATATTAATATGTATTTTTTAAAAAGTATGGCACTGTAAAAAGCTTAAGAACAACTGCTTTAGCATATATCTAAAATTTCACTTTCTTTATCTAGCAAGTGACATGTTTTTGCTTTAACTTCTCGCCTGAAAAAGTCGTTTATAACGTTTCTGTATTGCCACACAACAAGTATTGTGACCAAAAAAATTGCGGCAACTTCAAAGACAAAATTGTAATTCTGATTCTTCTACAAATAACTTTAAAATTAAACTTTTAGCATGAAACGGTCGAACCGGATCCATTTAAAATAAAGTTCTGGTTCAGGTTCGGGTTCAGCAATTTTTTTTTCTACGGGTTCAGCTCCGGTTCAGGTTCAGCAAATTTTATTTTTAGGGGTTCAGTTCCAGTTCAGGTTCAGCAAATTTTATTTTTTCGGGTTCAGTTCCGGTTCGGGTTCAAAAAATAATAACGGTTAATACGGGTTTACGGATCCGGTTCGGGTCCGGTTCGACACCCTGGCCATGAGCCTGAGCGCGATCGATTGAAATTGTTACCTGGACCTTAGTGCTCTCTCATATGTGCTGTTGCCCACTGTCCGTCTTTGAATATATAATTGGGGCCTTGCATGGTGGCATTCCTATGTAGTGCAGAGGCATGTTGCACTTGTTTGGCCTGTGCCTCGAGACTGGCCTGTGATTTGTTCTTACCGAACTCAACTGAGGGTCCGTAGGCGACGTGCTTCAAGAGTTTGTAGGCCTGGTTCAGGTGGTGAAAGACCCACTTTAGGAGAGAGGTGGCGTCTTCGGTGTTTCTATGTCCGGTAGCATTCAATGCACAAGGTAAAAGTTTTGGTATTTCAACCACGAGGCCCATTTTTGTAGAGCTAAAAAAGTCGCTGGCAGAGCGGACAACGCGACTGTTTTGACCGAGCAGGTAAATTGTGGGATTCCCTGCATGGGGTTGCATTACAACGTGCTCTGTGGTGTGCGTCATGTAGGCGCTGAACGGCTGACACAGATGTGACCTCGGTCGGGGGGACAGCGTTGCGAGCCATCTCCTTGCTTTCTACTAGAGCAACGATCTCGTTGACGGCGCGTGTGAACACATCTGCGCTCCCAAGAATTTCTCGGCGAACCTCATTGTCAGCGATGTCATTTAGCAGGGTGTCACAAATCATGTGGTTAGTGTAGTTGACTTTTAAGCCACAAGTACAATCAACTGCAAATGCACATGTGTCTGCTTTGCCGCGCACTCTCGCTGTAAATGCGCGAAAGGGTTCGTCTCTCAGTTGGTGCATTTGCACGAGATCTGATTGCAAGACGCCAGTAGCTACTGGGATAACTGCAAGTCGACGCAAGGCGGATAGTAATTCCTGCAAAGGCTTAGAGACAATCTCCGCATCTGATTTTAACAAACTATCTCCTAAGCTCTGACTGGCACACTGAAAGAGTTGCGCGGTGGCTGAAACTTTGTTTATGCCTGATCCTTGCCTAAACGTTTGCCAGCGGCGAGTAAATACATTCCCCGCTTCTAAAGACACGCCTACGTCGGTGCTGGGTCTTGTTAGCTCTGGTCCCTCTGAGGGAGCGCGATTGAAATTAGGCCCACGAGCAGCATGACTAAATGTGTGGCTCTGTAAAATTGCGCAAGCTACGGCTTCTGGTGCGTCTTCGGATTGAAAAGCGCAACCCAAGCGCAACCCAGGTACGCACAATCTATAACAAATATTTTATAGCAAAAACTTAACTAGCCTCAACGATTTTATCATGAAAGAATACTACTCATTTTCGGAATGATATTATTTAATACACAAAACGAAAATGACGAAATCGTTTGTCTGCAAAATAAAAGAATAAATAACAAAACGACTCAAAACTAAACACGCCACTAAACCAGAGCTTAAGCTTACTGAACTAACACTGAGACAGCAAACAACTGTACAGACAAACGATATTGTGACGCAATAATACGAGCTAAGTCATAGCATTTGTACATATTTTGGTTAAAATGTCCAGTTCTGTTGTATCTTTGCACGAATACACAGGTTTATTAAAAAACAATAATAAATATTCACAAAAAATCACTTAGCCAATAAACAACCGTATTGGAATAAAATGCTTTTAGTTCGTTTGCTGTAGTAGCTTGATAACTCTGAACTGACTGATCAACCGAAATAAAGGCGCATATTTAACTTGTAACAATTATGCTTTGAGATGCGCGTGTCCAATAATTGTTCGAGCAGAAGGCGCTGATTAAGATTAAGCGTTTAGGAAAACACTACGTCATCTATTGCACAATATCACAACACCTCCCCAAATAAACTACGACAAAAAAATATATATACATATTAGCAACAATATTTTTTTGGAGGTCTCTTTGTTCTCGCTGATCGTCGTAGATTGTGTCGCCCGTACTCGTCTCCGGTTGGTAGTCTCGGATTGTTGCGTTGGTTCATCGAAGAAGAACTAGATGCGTGGTCAGTCCCGGCTGGAAGTGTTTCTGTAGACAAAACGCTCGTTGGGATTTCACAGGGATCATCATCTTGATCCGAACCGTATCGAGGTCGAAGTTGATCAAGATGTCTTCTCCAAGTTGGTCCTCGAGGAATGACTCGTACATTGACGCTTCGTGTACCATGGACTTTCGTAACTATCGCAGGCACCCATCGTGGGTCACGATCTCTTCTAGGGCCGAAGTACAGTGCGTAACAAGGGTCTCCTAGTGAGTAATGATGTTCGACTTTCGAAACCACTTCCGAGTCCTCAGCATTTGAATGCTTGCTCGCTTGTCTTGACTGTCTTCCTTGTAGGAGATGCGGAATGGATGGAACCAAAGTGTCAATTTTGGTGCGAATTCTTCTTCCATTCAACAATTCGCTTGGTGACAGTCCCGATGCAAAAGGAATTCTTCTATATTGCATTAGAAATTCTTGCAAAGCTTCCTTTGGAGGTAACGAGGATTTTCTCAATGCCTGTTTGAACGATTGTATCAAACGCTCGGCAGCACCGTTTGTTGCTGGATGATAAGGTGCTCCGGTGAGATGTACAATGCTTCGTTGTTTGCACCAAGCTTGGAACTCTTGAGACATGAATGTTGTGGCATTATCGGTCACCAACGTGTGGGGATATCCGAAATGAGCAAATTCTTGTTCAAGAATAGCAGTAGTACTTTTCGAAGACGTTGAGGTTGTTGGATGAATGCAAGGATATTTTGAATAAGCGTCTACAAGGACTAACCAGTTTCTTCCCAGAAAGTTGATCGCATGGTCCAAGTGGAGTCTTGACCATGGTTTTTCTGGCATCATCCACGGATGGATTGAAGGTTTATCCGGCTTATTTTGAAATTGGCCACAGGAAGTGCATTTGCGACATAAATCCTCAATGTCAAAGTCAATTCTAGGCCAATAGACAGTTGACCTGGCAAGTTGTTTCATCCGTTGCATGCCGAAATGTCCAAGGTGTAATAATTTAAGAATATGATTACGTAGGGTTGAAGGAATTATTACCCGTATGCCGTAAAAAAGGCAACCATTCTCTGTTGACAACGAATTTTCCAACTTTTTGAAGTCTTTAAGCTCTTCCGAAAATGCATGCGGCCATCCCTCCTTCACAAATCGCATTACTTGGGCAAGAATTGGATCCTTGGCAGTCTCTCTGACCACAAGCAATGGATTGTCAGGATTGATTTGACGACTGATTGTTCGAACTAAACAAACGCTATCGACATCATCTTCCATCTCCTCCCCATCAAAACTTGTGTCAGCTAAGTGATCAGTTAAGTTGGTGAGTTTCAACTTCATCATCGCCAGACGACCTAGTAAATTTAGATTGGGCACCTTAGTGACAATTACAGGAAAGGTCACGTCAGGTGATTTTCCATCAATACTTGTAGTTGATTGGAATTGTCCCACGACGGGTAGCGGGCTACCTTCAGCAACTTGATATTGAACTGATACAGGTTGTAGAATGGGTTTACCCAGCGTTTGCCACGTCGCTTCACAGCAAAATGTGTCACTGGCTCCGCTATCAATTTCAAACTTAATTCTGTGGTCATTAAGTCTAATAGTTTGATAGATGGGTGAAACAGAACATTGGACTTTGTGCACCAACTCTTAGTCGAGACATGCATACAGATTGCAGATGACCTGTTTTCTTGAAGAAGCTGCAAATAGCTTTAATGTGGGGACAAGCTTTGCTGAAATGTCCAGAATTTCCACACCTGAAGCAGGCGGTTTTCTTTTCTTGCGTTTTGGAAGTTTTGGACTTTGCGTGATAAACTTTCTGCACCGACGTAGAAGGTTGACCGTGTACGGTTTCCTTTGCTACCTTGGCTGCTTCTTCCACTTCTTGAGCCACTCTGATGGCGTTGCTAAACTTCAGTTCATCGTCCTTGAGCTTGAAGAGTGTCTTCAAAACTGCTTCATTGTCGACTGAACAGATGAATTTAGTTCGCAAGGCTTCATCTAAAGGATCTTTAATGGATTGAAAATCACATGTAGCTGCATCTTGTCGTATTCTGCTTGCCAGTTCAGGAATAGTTTCGCCAGGTTTGCGTTTCATGTCAGACCAAAACTTGAAACGTTCTCTGACAACAAATCGTTTTGGGTCAAACTGCTCTGCCATAAACGTCTGAATATCATTCATTGTTAGCTCATGTATGCTTTTTACAGGTTGTTGCTGAGCCGCTAAGTTGCTAAGCATTTTGTAAACGGAGTTAGATTGGTTGGTAAGAAAAATTTGTGCTTGCTTGTTGTCGGGAATGGAGTTAGCAGTGACGAATGTTCGGAACCTTGCCAAATAATCAGTCCATAACTCAGATGTGGAATCGAATGGTTGAAAACTTGCCATCGGTGTTGGAACATTTTCTCGCGGTTTGTTCAAGCTGCTTTGTAGAATTTTTAGCTGCTCTTGAAGCATTGTCATCTGCTCACGATGCTCGTCGCGTAAAACTGCCATTTGCTCTTGGTGTTGCTTGTTCTGCTCTTGGTGTTGCTTATTTAACAACAAAATCAGTTCAGAAATTTCACTCATATTGACAATTCAAGCTGTTAATGCAGATTCAACAAATTTTCTTTTTTCTTTCTTGACGCAGTTGAGTTCCTTGAATCCTCGTCGCCACTTTTGCCTGTTGTATCTTTGCACGAATACACAGGTTTATTAAAAAACAATAATAAATATTCACAAAAAATCACTTAGCCAATAAACAACCGTATTGGAATAAAATGCTTTTAGTTCGTTTGCTGTAGTAGCTTGATAACTCTGAACTGACTGATCAACCGAAATAAAGGCGCATATTTAACTTGTAACAATTATGCTTTGAGATGCGCGTGTCCAATAATTGTTCGAGCAGAAGGCGCTGATTAAGATTAAGCGTTTAGGAAAACACTACGTCATCTATTGCACAATATCACAACAAGTTCTATCGATGGGGTCAAGGATAAGGTTAAAGTCGCCTGCAAGGATTATTATTCTATTTTTGAAATCGAGATTATTTAAAAAGGAGTAAATCGTGTGTATAGTTTTGTATCTTTCGAATGCTATTTGTGTCGTATTACCTGAGGGAAAGTAACAGTTGATGATTGTGTAAATGGTGTTTTGTATGATGACAGTGATTGATTGAATGTAATTATGTATTATAATGTGTGTTTGAATGTTGTTCGGATATCAAGTGTAAGTCTTTGGTGTTAATGATAAATGTTGTACCTTGTCTGTAGCAGTGAAAATTGGATAACTTAAAATTTTGTTCGCTTAAAATGTTCGTCATAAATTTATCGCGAAGAATTGTACAGTGAAAGATTTGGCTGACTCAATCCTTTTTTTATTGCCTTTATGTTTCGTCGTAAACGTTCCGTGAATTACCTCATACCATATGTTAAAATCTCTTGGGAGTCTGTTTCGCGTACATGTGCTTCTAAAGTTTTCTCTTAAGCAGATAAGGTTTAGTTGTTTGTCAGTACCAAGTGTAGAATTTAAATTAGCTACGATTTTAACCTTTTTCAATGTTTAGATAACGCCTGAATTGATTTTAATTATTTTCTTGGTTTATTTGATTGACTATATTCTTAATCACTGCCTTGGTTATTATACGTAATTGATTAAATCAGAAATCGTGATTCTTGTTCGGATAGAATCAGGTTGGATAAAGTCAAGGTCAACCTAACATTGTCTATGTTTAATGTGTGGTGTGTGTGATTGGTCTGTGTTAGGATATGCATCAAGATTGTATTTGTGGCAGAAATGTTCTAATTCATGTGTTGTTCATGGTGTGTGTTTCTTGAATGTAACAGATGTGATAAAGTTCGACCTCTATCATTCTGGCAGAATTCTTTTAAAATGACGGAACTAAGAATCGGAACAAAACCAAAACAGAGTTTACAAACAACAAAAAAACAATAATTCGGGTAAGATTCATAAAATACAACGAAAATCTATCAAAAATCGAAATTCAAAGCGTTCTGCTAGGGGATTTCCTAGACTCGTTGCTGGCCGTGCTCATTTTAATGAGTTGTTTACCCGAAGCATCTTAAAAGTTGATTGGATTGGCTCCCAAAGCAAGAAGTCAGTTTAATTCGGGTAGGATTCATAAAATACATCGAAAATCTTTAGAAAATTGAAATTCAAAACGTTCTGCTGGGAAATCCCCGAGTGGGACTCGTTGCTGGCCGTGTTTATTTCAATAATCTTTTCTCTTAGAGCATCTTAAAAGCTTTTTGGATTGGCTCTTAAAGCTAAAAAGCATTTTATTTTACAAGTAAAAATATTAAACTTTTGTTTTTTTGTTGTTTAGAAACTCTGTTTTGGTTTTGTTCCGATTTTTAGTTCCGTCATTTTCGCAGAATTCTGCCAGAATGATAATGGTTAAAGTTGACTAGGGAAGAAGAGGATTTATTAAAACCGTTAATGTTGAAGCTTGCTATTTTGATAAACATAAAGGATCGATAAATAAGATGCTAGATGAGAACAAAAAAGCGCGGTATAACAATAGGTCAGTGAACTATAGAAAAGAAGCAAAGTTAGAAAAGGATAAGCAAAAAGTTGGTGTAGAGTAGCAACAGTGACATGTATAGTTTGTAAAAGGCTAGTGTGCATCATGTGAATAAATATATACAAAAATGCAAATAAAATAAATAAGTCATTCAGAAATAGGTGATTTTAATCGATTTAAAATTTAAAAAAAAAACACCTAAAAAAATAAAACTAAAAGTTATTGTATTAGACGAAAAAAATTTATGGAAAAAGCAAACAACAGCAAGGTCAAATGAAATTATCAAGCGTCACGATCAAACTGGAACAAATTTAACACAAACACGAAGCGTGGGAAAAAAACATCTCAGAAGTGAATGAAGCGCGTTTACCAAATAAGGAGTTGTTGTTTTCAAAAAAAAAAAAAAAAAAGTCATGGTAAATAAGCGCTTTTGCAAAGCAACTTTAATTGACATTTTTAAAATTCATTGAAAATATAAAAGAAAAAAAACACAACACATTATACAATTTACATAAAAATTTTATCATGAAAGTGAAATAATAAATAAGTGGTAGGTGTAGCATGATACATAAAAAAACTATACAAATAAAAGTGAAAAAAAAATCACGCGCAATTTTTCCTTAATTTTGATCTTGGTGTAGCTTTCTTTTTCGGGTTTAGAGTGGGGCTGGTTGATTACGAGGCTGGGATGGAGGAAATTTTTCTTTTAGGTTTCTCAATTTGTTTTGTCTGTGGGGAGGGTTTGGTGGGTTTGAAGCAGGGGAATGGGGGGCTTGGACAAAAGTATGGCAGAATATGGGCTGTTATCAATATTTGTAAGATCTTGGTCGTCACTAGAAATTGAGGAATCAGAAAGGGAAGGTCTAGGGGGTAAGGTAGGATGGTTTGTAGGGGTTTTTTCGACTGATAATGGGGGGAAAATTTACGTTGTTTTTTTCAATTGCTTTCTTTTTAATTTTTAAAATTGTAAAAGGGTGTTGGATGATCTCTCTTTGTAGGTTTAATTGTTGACATTAATTTAGTGGCATAGCTGTTTTGGTCATTAATCTGTTGAGCTTGTTTTCTAGTTTCATTTAATACTCTTTTATAGCAATATTCTATTTTATGATCAGTTTCTTTACAATAACCGAATCTTGATTTGGACTGCTCTCCGTCAATGTTTATAGAAATATATCTGTTTCGAAAATTTATGGCGTCAGGAATTGCTGATTTTTTAAAGTTTTCAATGTATAGGTGTAGATAAGGATTGTGGATGGATGGGCTTTCCAAACTCAAAATGTTTCAGTTTACCCCAATTAAGTGTCAAGTTTTTAATAGCTTCATCCATTATATCAAAGGGCATAGGATACAGAGTAACGATTTGCCTGTACCCAAAGGTCTATTAACTTGAACTGTTATTTGTTCATGATTTGAAAGCTTAAGTTTTTGCGGATTTTCATATTTTGAATATAAGTCGTACAAAATCTTTTTATCCACCCCATCATTACAAGTTACATTATAAATATTTAGTCGTCGTCGTCGTTTGAAGGGTATCCACTCCAGGTCAGACACAAACAGGACTGGGGCCGAGGGTTTATCCTTTTACTACCCCAGGCTGGTGTACTGTTTGAATCAGATGCTGGCAGTGGTGTTATTAAGCCAGCATCGAGTTTCGTCATCCAAAACCATCAGACCTCGTGCTCCATGTGGTGCCCGATGTATAGGGCACGCTGTTAGAACATGGTCTGCGGTTTGCTCAGAGGCGTCACACTCGTGAAGGAGCGAGACACCATTTGTGCACGGACGAATGGAATTGCCCAACATCAGTCCGCAGACGGTTGAGCTTAACCCAAGCTGCTCAAGGTAAGCCCATCCCAACAAGCCTGGCACCGGTCCCAGGCACAAAATTACGGAGCCTGGAAGCACCTTCACAGTACTAAGTTTTCCATTTGTGATTTGTCCGTTCAGAAGCGCAGATGCGAAGTCTGGCAAGATTGCCAAAAAAAAAAGATTCTGCGCAGCTGGCACAAACGGGCGTTTGGATCTTAGTCTCACTTGGTGAGTATCTGAGGACCCACTTAAAAGACCATACAAGATATGATCGGGGTCCAGAGATCCACGATAAGCCAAGGAGAGTGTCGCTCCCATTTGGCGAAGCTCATCCGGCTGGATGCCTGAGAGTATAGGTAGGTGGTCCGTTGGAGTGGGACGCAGGTATCTAGTGACTATGCGCAAGGCGTCGTTCAAGACACTGTCGATGAGGCGAGTGTGAGCACTGCGACACCAGACTGGCGTACAGTACTCAGCTGTTGAGTAAATTAGAGACAAGGTGGCTATGCGAAGTGTTTTAGCACCAGCACCCCATCCCGAGCCCACGAGTCACCTCAACAGTGTGACGCGCGAGGATAGTTTTCTGCGCAATGTCACTAGATGGTGACGAAACGTGAGCGATCGGTCCAGTTTTACCCCAAGATAAGTAGGGGTTGGACAGAACGGTAAGTCTATCGTTGTTGTAAACTTTTAGCTCACGTTTGGCCTCTCGGTTATTTAAGTGAAAGGCTGCCGTCACCGTCTTAGTGTGACTGAGCTTCAACTTCCAAATCTGGAGATACGCTAAAAGTATAGACATGTATTGGCTTAAAGTTCCCTCCACGTCCTTCCAGTTTCCAGAAGAATGCAATAATGCTAAATCATCAACATAAGCAAACTTGCTGGAAATCATGGAAGGAAGATTGTACGTATAGATGTTAAATAGGAGGGGAGCCAAGACCGATCCCTGAGGAACGCCATTTCTAAGACGGCGTAGCCTGCTTTGCTTGCTGTCACCGGTTGTAAGAGTGAAACTTCGATTTCAGACAAGCTCCATAATCATTCTGACCATGTGCTTATCCGGAATAAGTCTCAGCAGCTTGCAGGTAAGGCCACGGTGCCAGACAATGTCATAAGCAGCTGTCAGATCGATAAATACGGCACCGGCCTTCTTCTTAGCCTTAAAAGAATCCTCGATGTTCTGGGTTAGCAGAACAAGTTGATCTACGGTTGACTTCCCGCGTTGGAACCCAATCTGCTCTTTAGGGAGCAGTGGATCGATTAATGGCTCAACGCGGGCACAGATAAGCCTCTCGAGGATCTTGTAGGGGACATAGAGCAGAGATATCGGTCGATAACTCTTTGGATCCCCCATGGGCTTTGTAGGTTTTGGAATCACGACCACCAGCGCTCTTCTCCAGATCTTTGGAAGATGATCCAAGATCTTGGCACAGATGGTAGGTGCTTTCTCGCAGCCTGGGCCGTGAGTAAGTTTGTTCATTGGTGTTAAAGATGACAGACCGAAACCAAACTACCAAAATGGAAGGGTATCCACCCATTCCGATGTTTAATGTGGGTCTGCTAATCGGCAATCGTCCTTTTCAGGACTGGGCAATGCCTGTATAAAACTTCCCTTTTCAGGGCACATTGCCAACAAGTTCCGAAAACCCACTATTCTTCAGCTGAACATCGAAGGCCTCACTGCATGCAAGATAAACGTTCTTCACTTCATCTGCAGTCTGAGGCACTCGTCATCCTACTGCAGGAGGCCCACTGCACTGATGCAGAGAAGTTGGTACTTCCAAACTACCATCTAGCTGGGTTCTTCTTTAAGCAGGAAGCATGGCCTTGCCACGTTTGTCCACGAGCGACTAAGATACACGCTTTTGGACCAATCTTCATCGACATCGGAGATCGAGTGGTTGTGTGTGGACGTTGATGGCCATGAAATAGTCAACGTTTACAAACCACTGCCAAAGCGATTGCAAACCCTGGATCTCCAAATGTTTTTTCACCCCTGTCTTTATTTTAACTGTCGTTTTTAACTGTCGTCGTGCTGACTGGCGTTACGATGACAATAGTCCAGACGGTGAGTGCTTGGCTGGATGGGCAAGTATTAATTGTCTTGCCCTCCTATATAATGCCAATGCTTTGCCAGGCCAGTTTTTATCCCGGCCGCTGGAACACTGGCACCAATCCCGCTCTAGCTTTCGCTAGCGTAGGTCCTAACAGTCGCTTACCGGATAGACGTCTCCTTGAAAAGTTCCCCAGTTCACAACATCGACCTTCGCTTATTGCACCACCAAGGTTTGCTATGGCAGTGTCAAGCATGCCTGTTAAGTGATGGAACTTCCGCAAGGCCAAATGGAGTGACTACTGTTTCTACGGGACGAAGGGAATGACTCATCTAAACCTGCGCAGTCAGGTATTTGAAAATTCAAATTGTTTTGGATCAACAAATGATTTAATAGCATTTGAGTGTGATACAAAACAGTTTCGGCTACACTATTTTTAACCACGAAACTATTTGAAAGCAGAAACAATTTAACTAGATTTATCAAATGATCTAGACCTTATTTAAATAGAATAAAAATAAATACAAAGGAATTAATTAGAAAAACATCACTATCGCAAATAAATTACTTATTACAAAACATACCTAATTCTACTCTAGCTAAATTAGCGTATAAATAAACACTAACCTAACCCTAAGCTAGCTAAGCTAGAATGACCACGTTAAAAGAATGAAAAACTCAGATTACAACGCACTATTACGTCACTATGAACTGTTTTGAAATGCTAAACCAGTGCTTCTCAACCAGTGGGCCGCAAAGCTGTTTCAGGTGGGCCGTGAAATTTTCTCAAAGGCATTTCAATTTTGGTTGATTCAAACAGGATTTTTTTTGAAAAAAGTTATGGATTATAAAAGCCAAAGATGTACTTAACCTGTTTGAAATACACAACAATATTCTCTATATTGATTTTATAGTATAACTAAGCATCCTATACGCGTTTCGCTTTAACTCAAAGCTCCTCAGCAGAATGAAATTAAATGGAGCACACACAAAAATATAGGAATACAATTGCCACCCGTTGCGGTCAGGTGGCCACAGCTCTACGTAAGAAATTAACACATGCGCAATATCAAAAAGCTATCAGCAAAGGAAGCAGAATAAATTGCCTGTCGCTTTTTCACTGTGTTTATTCTGCTCCCTTATTGCCATTAGCCTTTTGATACTGCGCATGTGTCAGTTTCTTACGTAGAGCTGTGGCCACCTGACCGCAACAGGTGGCAATTGTCATTGAGTTAAAGCGAAATGCGTAGAAGATGCTTGGCTCTATTTTGGCAATTGTTTTTCTTCTTAGATTAAGCAGAAATTCCGACCGTTTTGCTCCTAGATTTTATAATAGTTTTAAAAACTTAACAGTAGCAAAAGTAGTCTGCGTAGTCTTGCAAAAAATAAATAATTTAGCAAAGAAAAATTTGATTATTACGTCACAAGTGTAGTAGCAGCGAATCATTTCTCCGCAAATTCTAGCTATTAGTTTGCCATAAAGCATACAAATAGTACGATATTAACAGCTAACTATTATACTTAGAATTTTTAGCTGTGTTTTGTAAACGTTTGGTAAAATAAATCGCTTCTTGAAAAGAAAGGGAGATGAAGGAGAAAGTTCTAAAAAATCTAGGAAAGTTATAGTGAGAAAGTATGACCATGAATACATAAAATATGGATTCACGAACGCTGGAACCGATTTAGAGCCAAAAGCACAATGCGTTGAGTGTGCGCAAATCTTGTCAAATGAAGCTTCAAAAAACCATCAAAGATTTAGAGGCACCTCAACTCAAAACACCCGGAAGTTGCAGGAAAATCAAAAGAATATTTTGCGAGAAAAAGAAAGAATATGCAGAGACAGCAAGGAATCCTTACTTCGTTTACTACTCAGTCAAAATCGGCATTAATGGCAAGCTATATGGTGGCTTTTCGTATTGCTCGTAGCAAGAAAGAATTCACAATAGTAGAGGAACTTATTCTACCCTGTGGTATTGATATGTGTTGGGAAATTATTGGAAAATCTGTTGCATCAAAATTTAAATTAGTATCATTGTCTAAGAACACTATAAAAAGATGAATCCCTGAAATGAGTGATGATATCGAATGTTAACTTTTGGAAAGAATCGAATCAAGTCCTCACTATTTTATTCAGTTGGACGAATCCACCGACGTTAGCAATGCAGCTTTATTGCTTGTATTTGTAAGGTACTGTGCTGATGGTAATATTCACGACGATCTACTTTTTTGCAAAGAACTTCCCACAAGAACAACTGCAAATGAGATAGTTCGCTGCCTTGACAACCACTTCACCTTCAAGGGCCTAGACTGGAAGAACTGTGTAGGTGTTTGCACAGATGGTGCTGCATCAATCACTGATATCCATTGTGGTGTTGTAAAACAGATCCTGGAAAGAGCAGAAACAAAATGGATTCACTGCTTCTTGCACAGACAAAACCTAGGAACGAGGCAGATGTCGCCAGAACTGCATGATGTCCTCTCTGCAGCTGTAAAGACCGTAAACTTCATTAAAAAGAATGCACTGCGTTCGCGATGTTTCGCAGCCCTGTGTGATAGACTCAATTCAGATCACTTGCTGCTCCTGTACCACTGTAAGGTTAGGTGGCTATCAAAAGGACGTGTTTTTAATCGTCTTTTTGAAATGAGGCATGAAGGTTACACTTTTTTTAACAATCAGCTTTAACCTCTTGCTGATCATTACGTTGACGATTGTTTTTGTGCAAAACTGGCCTACCTTGTAGATAAATTTGACGACCAGTTGAATCAACTCAATCTGTCAATGCAAGGTAGAAGTAGCTCATTGTTTGTGGTTGCTGATAAAATTGAGGGGTTTAAGAAAAAGATTGACCTTTGGAAAAAAAGAGTTAACAATTTGCGGTATGAGATATTCCACTCCTCTGCGAAAATATCAAAGCTTCCCCTCATGTGGATACATCTGAACAAATAATTTGGCATCCGAATCAATTGTCGCACAAGTTTGATTCTTATTTCCTGAGGATCCACGACCTGGAAATTTATGGACTCTGGATCCATTTACTGTTAATTCTGCAACAGAAGATGTGGCTTTGCCCTTGAAACTTGAAAATGAACTCATTAAACTTTCTGAAGACAGAGGTCTCAAACTTCGGTATCAAGAAGTAGATCTTCCTTCATTCTGAATTTAAGCAAGTAAGAAATATTCTTCATTATCAGAACGCGAAATCAGATTTCTATTGGTATTTATCACCCCTTATCTATGTGAATCTGGTTTTTCAACTGTAACTTACACGAAATCGAAGGAACGAAACAGTCGTAACACAGAAACTCTGGATGCTACTTTGCACGCGAGCTTGTCTCCTATCAAGCCTCGATTTGATCTTATCATATCCAGTAAACAAGCTTAAGTTTTTCATAAAAAATAAATTGCATGTTTGCATTGCTTTTTATAATTTTGCTGTTCGCAATTATATCTATTCCTGAGTTCTGAACTAAATTCTTGGTAAAAGTGGGCCCCAAAGCAAATCCTTGGCAAAATGTGGGCCGGAGAATAAAAAGGTTGAGAAGCACTGTGCTAAACGAAAGAAAATTCAAAATTAATAGTAGAATTACCGGTGCGGTCATTTTGACCGTTTTTGATTTTTAATCGCTCATATCTCTGCTTAGGTAAATCTTAGAATATTGAAACTTTCTGACTTTTCCTAAGTCTTTGTCAACTTTTGGAATGATAATTTTTATTGCAATGCAATAAGTACAGCGGATGTTGGGGGGGCGATTTACATTAAATCACCGCCAACGGTCATTTTGACCGCAAAGCAACTTGTAATTTCTCTACTGTTAAAGTTGCCTTTACAATAAAGAAGCTTTTTGTTATGTTATTGTTACAAAAAACAATCATGCAACAATTACAGTAGTATCTGGTAACAGTTAGTTACTAGCTAGTTCATAATGTTGAGTCATTTGCAGAATGCCGAGACCAGAACAAGTGAGTAGTATCCAAGCTCTAGCTAGGCTGAACGCAACTGTAGAAGATGATTCAGGGGATGAAAGCGAAGGTGAAAATGTTGTACAAGAAAAAAACTGGAGATGCTATCTCGAGAAGGAATTTTATGCTTTAGCTCGCCACTGAACTAAAAGAAGCGTATGTTCAAAGAAAGACAGCTCAACTAGTCGGAGTTTTGCTTCCACTTTTCGACAATTCTCATTAAAATTCAATCGTGAATGGAAGCAGAAAGCGAAAGCAAAGCCAAGTTAATGAAAACTGTGAACAAAACAAAACTGCAAAATTTTTTTGTGGATGCCGTAGATCAGTTTGCGGAAAGGGTAGAGGTTGTGTAAAAGTTGAATGTGTAAAGTGTGTAGAGGGCTGCAATTTTGTTTATTTTTGTATGCTTTTGAATAGCCGCTTGTGCTTTATTTAAACAGCAGTATGATGAAAAATAACCATTTGATGTTTTGAACTTTTTTTAAGGTAAATTGTTTTTAATTTAGCTTGAGACCCCGTGTTTGTTATAAATACAATAAAAACTTTGAGAAAATTTTAACCACGCAGCTAAAAAGCAGGTTGAATACCTTCAATGTAGTTCAGAGATCAGGGCTTATAAAGTTATTCCAGATCATGATATTAAAAAAAAGCTTACAACGCATCAAACTCACACCTTTTTTTTTTTTTTTTATTTTTATCTCTATATTTATCCTCCTGACTCGCAGGAAAGCGACGAAGGCGCTATAAATAGGGTAAGCAATTACCCCGACCTGCTTCCGGAAATGCAAGATATTGCTGTCCGCTAGTAATTTAGTAAAGATATTATTGTAATTTAGAACTGCTTGCCAAGACCACCAAGCAGGAGAATGTGCCGTAAAGTGTCTTACCCAAGGACACAACAGAATGGCGCAAGTGGGTTTTGAACCCAGACCATGTTGATCATCAGTCCGGTGCTTTAACCACTCGACCACGCTGCCGACACCTACAAAGATTTAAATCATTACTAGCTATACTACAAAAGTTAAAAAAAACTTATAAGATAAAGTAAAGCAAAAATTATTGCGCATTTTTTTGTTTATTGGACAAACGGTCATTTTGACCGCTTGCGGTAATTCTAGGTAAATCAAAAAAGTGGTAATTCTAGTGTTAAACAGCTAAAGAAAGGCTACTAAAACAAATCTAAGAACAAAAATGTGCAGTATATTAAAACAATACAGTAAATAGTCTTTTTGCCAAGCTGGAGATTTTATTGTTCGCCTTCTTCAGGGGACCTCACAGTTAGGCGCATCGTCCGTCGCAACAACTACATTGCTTTGACAAATAAATTTAAAAAGACTTTGTTGCCGCCTGATTCACTTGATGTGGATGCAGCTTACCAGGACTTTTGTAACATCATTAAGAAAGCAGCCAAAAAGACTATCCCACGCGGGTATCGAAATAACTATATTCCGTGTTGGGATGCAGAGTGTGAATCCCTCTATAAAACCTTCCTGCAGTCTCCTCAGGGAGACGACTCAAGTTTGGCTGCTACAGCTCTATTTGCCAAGCTTAACAGGAAGCGGAGGGATTGATAGTCCAAGGCAGTTTTGAGCATTGACTTCTCACACTCTAATCAAAAAGCATGGAGTATTTTGAACAACCTTACTGGTAGGTCACAACACTCTCCTCGTCACTGTCCCGTTTCAGTCGATGCTATTGCATCTCAGCTGGTTAGAAATGGGAAACACGAGGCTGTTGACCGCAAGTCTTCTCCACTTGTCTCTCAAGAAGTGTCCTACCTTTGGAGTGCCACAACACCAGACGCAGTAAATATCTCTGACATTTTTTCACAGAAAGAATTTACTGCCGCCCTCCAACATTTAAAACCAGGTAAAGCTCCGAGACCTGATTCCATCTGCCCAAAGCTTATACTCCTTGCTGGAGCTGCTTTGAAATCCTGGTTACGTGACTTCCTTTCTTCCTGTTTGCGCCAACTCAAATATTTAGTAAGAAGTTATGAGTATAGCAACATCAAAAATTTGTTGCAAAAGAGATTCAAACGGCCCATCTTCTAAAAAAAGATCAATGAAATCATTCACTGTAAACTGCTTCTCTTTATTTGTAATTTTAATTTTAAACAACAAAGAATTCTTTTTATAGTCATTGTTTTGCACGAAAAGTTGAAGTAATATAAAGTCAGTTCTTACCTTCCCCTGGTTTCGAAACTCTTTTAGGTAGTACTAAATAATCCAAAGCCAAAAACTCCCCTTTGAATCAAAATACGAAAACAACCAACTAGCTGCAACAATACACCAATTCTCAAAATATCAGATAACAAATGCAAAATTTCTATCTATATAAGATTCGAACTTCAAAACGTGAGGACTTGTCAGGACACTACAGCTTGTTGCTGACCCAAGCTGAAAAAGTTGAAAACTTGAACAGCTGGCATAACTTTCTGTTTGTGGTTTTTACACCTCAAACAGCCAATCGTGGACTTGAACGCTGGTTGAGTAGTCCAATGAAAACAATGCACTACCAGCGTATGATCACCTTGAATTGAGAACCTAGGACAAAAATTGGGCTTGAGCACCATCATATTACAACTAAAAATTAGAATCTCACACAGAACTTTTTTCCTACTAGTAAAGTATTGCATGTCTTACTCAGTTACTACCCATAAAATACCCAATTGTATGACTCGATTTTGGTATGCCAATTGCATAACTAGTCTCAGAGCTCACCGCGCGCCATTGATTTGTGTTGTAGGCTACATCATTAATGCTGCATGACAATGTTTTATTTGCAGGTAATTAGGTTGGATAGTCCAGTAAAACAGATATCAATATTATTTTATTTTAGATTTTATAGCTGATATGGTCAAACTGTTTGATATTTTTTGTCAGACCATCAAAACAAAAGAATTGGAGAAAAAAACAATTTATGTATGAGTGACAGGGATAATTTTTTTATGAAGACCAAAAGGACCAACGTAAATAACCAGATTTAAAAAGATTTTTTTACCCAGCAGCACAAAGGCAGGAAAGGAAACCCAATTGCAAGTTCATGTTATTTTTCAACATCAGACCACAGCCAAGTTCATCGCAACATCATTTACCCTTCTTATTGGAAACTAAATCTGTTACTAATAGAAGAATTACATCCGAATCGAAAACTGTGGCCAAATTTAGCAAGTATGTGTGAGAGGTATCAAGTGTATGATCAAGCTGGAGCTGCTATTGCAAACATGCAGTGCTTTTCAAGATACTGGAAGTATATCACCATCAGACTAATCGTTTGTAATTGACGAGAATAAATTAAGAAGACTAAGAAATAAATATAGGCAAGAAATCAAAGCTAAAGAAAACAGATTTTTTGAACTGGTCAATGGCATGTTGATGGCAGACAAGATGCAACTTTGGTTTTAACAATTGGTGGAAATTGTAAAACTTTCATAAAAACTACTTTAGAAGAGCATTATGTCATAGTAGGTGAGCCAGAAGGTTACTCTCTTGACCACTACTCTCCACCAAATGGCAAAGGCAAACTTTTGCTCTTCACAGACACAGTGCTACCAAGGGTACAAAGCTTGAACAAAAACTTACCTTTATTGGCAGTAATGGCACTCCTTCTATGACAGAACACACCAAAGGATTAATTGCTGCTTTGGAAAGGCTGTTGAAGAGACCATAACAGTAGATTATTTGTCTACTGCAGGGGTGTCCAAACTTTTTTCCAGGAGGGCCAGATTGATAATGTGAAAGTGACCAGGGGCCAAGAACGATCTCTAAAAAAAAAGGTTTTTACTTCGATTTGATTTCAAATTTTGCTATATTTCTCTTAGAATCGTTGTGATCTCTAAAAAAAAGGTCTTTACTTCGATTTGATTTCAAATTTCGCTATATTTCTCCCAGAATCGTTGTAATCTCTAAAAAAAAAAAAAAAGGTCTTCACTTAGATTTCATTTCAAATTTCGCTATATTTCTCCCAGAATCGTCGTGATCTCTAAAAAAAAAGGTCCTCACTTAGGTTATAGTATATGCTGTAGAAATGTAGCGCCTCTGCAAGCAGTAGCTGGTCACAACACACTGGACAGAACACGCTTTGCTTCAGTGATCGTAGTGAAGAAAGAGCCTGTTAAAAATTGTGAAATGTCAGCGGCGGGCCGGATTGAGTGTATTGGCGGGCCGTAGTTTGGCCACGCCTGGTCTACTGCATTGTGTAAAGTTGCCTCTTCATCATGCGTTTACTGCTTTGGATGGCTCCACTACAAGTCCAGACAGTTTTGGTGGAACAATTAGGAAAAAGATGGGAAAACCTGTATCCACTTGGCCAATTAAAGAATTTAAATCCATTCCTAATTAACATTTTCCAATATTACCCAATAATTTAAGTATTGGTCAATATTATGCGTTGCAGTAGTGGTTGGCAACCTGTGGCCGAGGCCCAATTGTGGGCCTTTTACCAATATGTGTTGGGCTGTATAGTATATTTTGTAATAAAGTAAGTATGGGCCGCGTCTGTCATTTTTTTAGTAGGACGTCTATCATTTTAACTCTTTCGCTACCAATACTTTGTTTGCTTATAATTTTAGTCCGATCGAAAAATTAAAAATTGCTTAAGAGCAACTTTTTTACTTATGTTTAATCGGTACTTTTGACTTACATACCAATAGTAACTGTACAAATTTTTTTTTTTTTTTTTTTGAAAAGGTCTGTTCTTTGTGATTCTAAAAAGATAAAATTTGTTAAAATTGGTTAAGAAACAAGGGAGAATCAAGAAAAAAAGAGTAATCCGTTTTTCAAGAAATTTTTTAAAAAAAAGTTAAAATATCGCAAGTTACTAATATTTTTTAAATTTTTTTTGGCAAACTGTTGCTTTGCAATGAAACTCTAATTAGGGGAATTTTTAAAGCAAAAGCTTTTATTTTGAAAGAATTAAGGCGCGTTTACAGCCCGCCTGCGGACTGGTGTTGGGCGATTCCATTCGTCCATGCACAAATGGGGTCTCGCTCCTTCACCGAATTGCGAGTGTGGCGCCTCTGAGCAAACCGCAGACCATGTACTAACAATGTGCCCCATACATCGGGCACCACATGGAGCACGCGGTCTGACGGTTTTGGATGACGAAACTCGATGCTGGCTTAATAACATCACTGCCAGCATCTGATCCAGGCAGTGCAGCAGTCTGGGGTAGTAAAAGGATAAACCCTCGGCCCCAGTTCTGTTTGTGTCTGGCCTGGAGTGGATGCCCTTCAAACGATGACGACGAGCCGTTTACAGTACTTTTTTTTTTCAGCCCGAGCTTGGTTTGTTTTATTGACGCTCAAATCCACTCATTTTTTCTCGAAAACATGAGTGGATTTGAGCGTCAATAAAACAAACCAAAATCGCGCTGAAAGAAAAAAGTACTGTAAACGGCTGTAAACGCGCCTTTAGAGTTGTTTTAAGTCAATTTTTAACTAAATTTGATGGTTTTTGCGTAAAAACTTGCGCGCCTATTTTTTGGAAGAGTGAAAAAATATGATTACGACGTTTTTGGAGAAAGCGAAAGAATTTAAAGAAAAAAGAGCTGCTGCTAGCTGTCTTATAAAAGTACAAACAAAAATAATCTTTTTCTGGTTTTTTCTTTAAGAGCTTGCATTGCTCTTGCGTACAAGCAAGGGGCAGATAACGTGTAAGGTAACAATGAATCTTGATTGCTCATGAACTCTCAGGAGGAAAATGAGCAAAGCCTTAAATCAAGGCTCCTGGTTGTGATTCGCTTATTTAAAGCGAGCCTTAAATTAAGGCTCGGGGTAGTGAAAGAGTTACCGTAACAAAATGATATTGCTAAAAGCGAGTTTCGGAGGCCTATTTGTGAATAGATCGTTTTTATTTCCTTTTTGAAATAATGCGACAATGTGTAGGATTCTAGAATTAGATTAGTATATAATATCTGTCAATCTAAACAGTTTATAAAACTGATAATGTCTGTTGCAAAAAAAAGAAAAGCAGGAGTACAGAGAAACTGAAATGAAGAATGGGAAATTAGATATTTTTTAGTGAAGAAAAAAACGATGATTTTTTTTTTGTTATTTGTTATAGCTCTGTATCAGAAAAGAAAGCTAGTAAATTAGAGCGTAATTTTTTTCCAAGCACAAGAATTATGACAAAAAATATCCTCTTGGGTCAAGGGTGCAGAGAGAGAAGTTTTAAAAATTACAAAAAACTTTAAATCAACAACAATTGGTCTTCAAAGTACAAACAAAGAAAGCAGAATCAATAACTACTGCCTTGTCTAATATATTGTGGGAGATTGCTAAGCATATGAAACCCTTTACCAATGGGGAATTTATCAAAAACTGCATGGTTAAAACTGCTGCCCAGTTATTTCCAGATAAACCAGATATACAGCAAATATTTATGGATATTCAACTCTCTGCAAGAACAGTGGCACAATGAGTGGATAAGCTATCAAAAAGCATTCAAGTGCAGTTGGGTGAAGACATATCAAAAGCACAATTTGTAAGCTTAGCTTTGGATAAATATATCGAATTATCCAAAGCTAAGCTTACAAATTGTGCTTTTGATATGTCTTCACCCAACTGCACTTGAATGCTTTCTGACAGCTTATCCACTCATTGTGCCACTATATTTATTCAGTATGTTTTTGAAAGTTCTATTATGAAGAAATTATTCAGTATGTTTTTGAAAGTTCTATTATGAAGAAAGAGTTGTGATAATGAAACAATGAAGAAAATATCTTCAGAGATTTAATATCACTTCCAAGGACAACCACCAGACAAGACATTAGTGATGTTCTGATTACAGAGTATTACAGAATATTACAGAGGTATAATGAAACATTGAAGAAAATATCTTCAATTACTACAGATGGAGCACCATCCATAGTTGGAAAAAACAAAGCACTCTTCTCCAGATCATGGAAATTTTGAGTTGGCACAAACAGCAAGAGAAGAAGTCACATAACCAGGACTTCAAAGCAGCTCTAGCATGGAGTATATGGTTGGGACAAATAGAATCAGTTCCCGGAGCTTTACCTGGTTTTAAATGTTTTTAATGGGCCTTCAGTAATTTCTAAAGATAGAGTTTGGGCCATCATAAAAAAGGTTGCTGACCACTGCATTACAGAATTTGCTGGTGAAATTGATTCTGATTTTTGAGTTTATTTGAAAGTTGTTCCTGTTGTTCATTCTCAATGGCTCACTCTTGGATGTCGCATTCTTTGTCTGTATACTTCCATAAAAACACCTCCAAAAAACTTTGCTATCATGGGAAAATTTTGTTTTATTTTCCTGCTTGGTTTAAAATAAAACACAGAAGCAATATGTCAGATGAATCTAATCATTTTTTTAACATTTTGCAAAGAGTTCAAAGATTTCCTCATGGCTAAGTTCAAAAAATAGCAATGGAAGTTTTACAGAGAAATGCATATTTTTCCCATTTAGAGAATCAAGTTTTGGGTATACTTTATGATGAAGATGAAGGTCTGTGCAGAATTGCTCTCAACAAAATTCAATGCATAAGAAAAAATAGTCATTATCATTTTCAAATCATAAAATATCAAGATAGTGAAGCATCTTCATCTTAAAGTAATGACATTTCCAGAGTAGTAGTACTGAAATTTATTTTGCCAAAGTTGAATGTGAAGACCAAAGCATATTATCAACTGGTCAATCTGGATAGCATAGATTTTGAACAGCAATTAGACATTTAGATGATGCTACGATTGAACAATGCAGACACCAGGCACTAATTTTAAAGCATTCTTGCCACAATCAAAGGGTGGAGTGTCATGTTAAATTGGTAACTGAAGCTTTAGCATCTGTAGCAGGATATGATGACAGAGATGGTATGATTCATCAAAGAATTAGATCAAGAAAGCTAATGAAAAGATTTGAAACAAAAATGCAATTTAATGTATAGCCTACTAATTTTATGCTTTTAAAGTAGATGCTGTGGAGATAATGGCATTCATGTCTTTACTGTTTTTGCAATGTTCAAATTTTATCTAAGTTATATTTCAAAGTGATTTTCAATACATATCTTTTAAACTGTTTATGACCGAAATTCGGTATCATATACATATCTTGGGATAAGATCCATGACAATTAAAGCATTTAATTTCACCATGACAATCACAGTATTCATACACATTGAAGTGTATATATGATATAGACTATGTTAAGAGTAAAAAAACACCATCATTATTTACAAAAAAAACATAAATTTCTATTTTATATAAGGTTCTTTAACTTTGTAAAATATCTCATGAAAAAAAGCTCTAAAGCTTGTAGTTCAGGGTTGGCAAAATAATAAAAATTAATAAAACCAAAAAACCCACTGAGCTGTGTTTTTTTGGTTTTATTAATTTTTATTATTTATAGTTACTTAAATTGTTTTTGAGACATTCACTAACAAAGAAGCTATAAAAGTGACTAATAAAGTGAGGAATGCTAAGTAAATTCAAACAAATATTAATATAAATTACAAATAGGCTGATATGTTTACTTTTTGACATGCTAATGTAGCCATTAGCTATAGCCTATTTATTGAACAACTATTACCAGTAAATTTATCTAACTTGCATTCAGATTTGTCCCACCAAATTGAATTGAACATATATTTATAAATCTGATTGTATATTGAGAAATGGGCATGATGTATACCAGTTTTTTCCACATCAAACTAAGAATAATTATAATCAAAGAGTAAACATTCGTAAACAAATAAGAATAAACATTCTTAATTTTATTACTGTAAACTTTTCAATACAATGCAACCAAAATATTTTTACTATATTTGCAATATAGTAAAAATATTTTGGTTAAGCTTTATAAATACCTACTCTTTAGTATAAGGTTTACAAATACCTACCCTTTTTGAAACGCCATTTTGCTTCTTGAAAAATCAATGCGTGTTTCGACTTCTGCTCACTGGCAAACTAAAAACTTATCTACAAAAGCAATTTTATCATTGCCCTGCAAATGCATTTGGTAATTTTTGCATCAAATTTAATTCGATTATCTTTTTAATTAAAATCACTGGGACCATTTTAGTGAGAACACCAAATGCATGATATGTATCTCATGCTGGGCAGATTCGGGTTAATGTATATTAAGTATTATTATTTGTAAAAAGCTTTGACTATTATATAATTTAGGAATAGAATGTATTTTTTCATCCATAATAAGGTTGTACTTGTACTTAACAGCAACATATAACTAGAAATATAATTTAAAGCAAAATAACACCTTACATGAACTTTTTAGGCATTCATAAGCCCTTTTCAAACAAATAAAGTAAAAAATAAACACATCCAGCAAATTTTAAACAAGACATTATTGATCTAAAAATTTCAACCTAAATTTTGTTTACTGAATATGACCCTCTTCCTATCAACAAATAAATAAAAGTCTGACCAAGTCTATTGATGCCAACTACATAAAATAAAAAAACAGGAGATTGTCCCAAATACTATTTGATTAGTCATTGTTGACATTGAAATTTTCTTGGGTCTAATCAAATTTACTAATAATAACACAATTATTACTGATAAATATCATGCAAACATCAGTGTCTTTTTGTTTCAATTCTATGGTAAAAATTAACTGAAAAAAGGAAAACAAATAAAATAAGAAATAACACAGCTTTGCCTAAACATTATTACATGTGATCAATATAAGAAGTTTTTAAAAAGCCAATACATGGTTGCATTATCTGGAAAAAAAGCATGAACCCATAAAAAAATGATAAAGCACTAACCAAACTGGGCCTGAGTAAGCTTAATAAAGTCCTTTTAGAAAAAAACTGAAACAGAAATCAGGACCACAAAATTAAGTTAAAGAAACAAAGTCTTTACTTGTTAAGAAACTATATTTATGCTGTTAAAATGACTACTGGCTCCCCTAAATAGTTGTTCTGGCCATGTAAACAAAACATATTAGAAGGCTGAATTAAAAACTTTAGATTGAAAGTCTATTATGCACTATGTTAATTATAGTTTGTGACTACTACTATTTATTCAAGCAAGTCAACAAAATAAATGAGCTTAAATATCATAATAAAAAATTAAGTCAATAGCAAATGAAAAACCATAAAAAGCACAGGGTATCCATAAAGTGTTGAACACTTTTCAAAATTTATTGCTAAATAATAGGGTGGAGTGAAAATAATTTTTTTTTTGAAATTGAAAAAAGTGTAGTTCTAAAAACCTGCCAAACAGGTAAAATCTACGAAAAAAATTGGTTTTGGCCAGTTGCTACCTTTGGGGGGCTAGCAACCCCCCAAAATGTGTTTTGAGGGGTAAAATTTCCTAAAAATGTCATAACTCAGTAACTGCTTATCGTGGAGGCATGATTTATGGCTCAAAATTTGCAGAATCATCATGTTTCTATATGTGCTAAGAGAAAGTTTTTGTCTATTTCCACTAGAAAAAAAGTTATGATAGAAAAACTGTTTAATAAGTTTGTTTGTTTGTACTTAACTAATAGTTATCTGAAAAGTTATTATTATTTTTTGCAGGTATATTGTTAAGTAATTGTGTAAATCAAAGCTCTGGCCAAACTGCGAAGTAGTAAAACATGAAAAGACGGAGTTCAACTTCTGTAAAGAAGATTTTACATAGTGGACACACTTTCTCTACCCGTGATAGTTTTCCACCAGGAGTATTGCCTACCAAGCGACATGTAATAGAACGCATTCTTCATTTGAAAAACTTTCGAACCTTCAATGCTGCAAATGACATTGCCAGAGAAATTTATGACAGATGGGTATGGTGCAACGTATATCCCATTCATCTGTACACCATTTCGAAAAAAGTTTAAAGTTTTGTGAATTGTTTCAGTGCACTTGATCGCTGGTCAAAGAAAAAACGAGGATGAGCATTTTTACAAAAGGAAAAAGAGTTTATGTCAACTATTGATAAAATATTTGATGTTTTTTGTGCTGACGATAAGCAGCACAGAATTTTGGAGAAACAACATGGTTTGAAAATGACAGATGATGGTTATGCTTTTTATAAAGATCAAACTAGTAAGCGAGTTGGAAAATGTGTGAATGCTGTCCTTCAACGTCAGCTGACATACAGTTTTTGAGGCGCTCTTGACCCTTACAACCTCATCCAGAACCACCAACATGTTCTTACGTTACATCAGTTACATCAGTGCCTGAGTCAGCTTTGGATTATCTGTCAGATTCTAGTTCAACCAACACAGACCAAACGCAATCTTCTGCTGCTTCTGAATTTGTTTCTCAATCAATGCCATATGAAAATCAGAATTGAATGATTTGGTCAAACCTTGCAAGGATGAGTGAGTGTTTTCAGATATCTGACAGAGCTGCTGCTGCGATCGCTAATTGTGTGATGCAAGATTTGGGTCTAGTTACTGATGATGACAAGACATACGTTATTGATTGTAGCAAGCTTCGAAGAGAGCGAGAACGATGCCGTGCTGAAATTAGGAAAAAGGAGCAAGAAAATTTCAAGTTAGTGAATGCCATATACTTTGATGGGTGCAAAGATGCAACACAGGTCACCATGCAAGGGCCAAATGACAAGTTTTACAGGTCTGTGCAACTTAAAGATCACTATACAATGGTTGGGCAGCCTGGTGAATACTATCTTTCTCATTTTTCCACAGAGGATGGCAAAGGAAGAACCATAGCACAAAAGATCTTCAACACCATTGCCAACACCGAATTACATGACAAGCTTACAGTAGTTGGCACTGATGGAACTGCAGCAATGACAGGCAAGTTCAATGGTTGCATTTGTAAGTTGGAAGAACTATTGAACAAGCCACTACAATGGGTAATTTGCCTACCCTTGCGCCATGTCTTTACTATGCTTGATGGAATCACCAATAGTCCTGACACATTTGCAGGATCAATTGGGAAGTGTTTAACTGGAGATGTTTCAAGTTGGCTGGTTGCTGCTAATTTTAAGTCAATTTCAAACCCTCAGTTTGTACAGTTGCCAGAATCAGTTGTTAATGATCTGAGTACTGATCAACACTATGCTTACAAGATATGTTCAGCAATAATCATGGGAGTTGTCGACAGCGACTTGCAATATTTAAAAGTAGGTCCCATTGTGCATTCACGCTGGCTAACTCTGGACTGTCAAATCCTCAGATATTATGTTTCGGTGGATGAACCCTCCTCAAACTTGGAAACTCTGACGAAGTTTTGTCTTCAAGTTTACTTTCCAAATTGGTTTGAAATTAAGTTAAATAGTCAACTAACTTGCGGATCTAGAAATTTTTTCAACTTGGTCCAACGAATTCTTCAGGTGCCTGACGAAACTGTTCGGAAAACTGCTCTGAAAGTTGTGCAACAAAATGCATTTTTCGCACACCAGGAAAATGTGTCTTGATCGCCATGTTGGGTGACAACGATGAGGAGATACGAATGCGAGGAGTGAACAAAGTGCTTTCAATTCATGGAAACTTGCCATCAACAGTTTCATTTGATAATCATGACTTGGTTGACAGTCGCAGTGAAGGTTATGATACCGCCTCAACTGTACGGCTGTTTGAACTGCCCACACAGGATCTAACAGTGAACTCGTACTACAAGATGGTGAATTTAACATCTTGTCATCAGCAGCCTCCGGTAATTGAACATTTAACTGATTTAGATATTGAACAATGCCGGATAAGACCACTGCAGCTTGACCACCCATGTCACAACCAATGTGTAGAGCGCCATGTCAAAATGGTAACAGAGGCTGCAGCACAAGTTGAAGGATTTGAGTGAAGAGATGGGTTGATTCGCCAGAAGATTAAATCTCGAAAACTTTTGAAAAAATTTGACACTAAAGTGCAATTCTGATGCGCTTCATTTTGCATAGGGTATTTGGTGTACTCTAACTTGCTTTCTTATTTTTCTCTCACTCCTTAGGCAAAACAACCCAATATCAGCATCAACAGTTCGAAAGTAATGAGATGTAACAGATTTTCTTTAAATTACTGAAATACTAAACATTTTATGGGCAGTAAAGCTAGCACGTTCTGTACATTATGAGTAGGCCTATTTAGGTACTTTGTCTGGTGACCAAAGTTATCCCAAATCATCTTGTTAATATTGTGATTGTCATAATTAGTCCTTATATTGTGATTGTCGTAATTAGTCCTTATCAGTTAGACAATTAGACATATATCATTTCAAATGTTAGATCAAAGTTATTTCCATACAGCTCAATTTTCGAGTATTGAGCATAAAAAACGGTTTATCGATTATAACTTTTTTTCTTGTGGAAATAGACAAAAACTTTCTCTTAGCACATATAGAAACATGATGATTCTGCAAATTGTGAGCCATAAATCATGCCTTTACGATAAGCGGTTACCGAGTTACAACATTTTTTGTCAATTTTACCCCCAAAAACACATTTTGGGGGGTTGCTAGCCCCCCAAAGGTAGCAACTCGCCAAAACCAATTTTTTTTGAAGTTTTAGCCTATTTGGCAGGATTTAAGAACTACACTTTTTTCAAATTTTTTTTTCACTCCACCCTACTAAATAACTAAAGTAGATAAAATCATACAGTTTTTTGCAAATTTCTAGCAGTTTAAGTAATAGCTATATTTCAATAATTTAATTTTTCAAGCTATTTATAGACTTCAACATGTGCTCCATTTGTTGCTCACAATATATCAAGGCAATACTCAATTTGATGCCAAGTGCTCTCTAGCATTTCTTTGTTTACTGTGGCAAGAACATTGATTATTTGTGATTGCAATGTTTCGATGTCACATACTGGCTTTCTGTACACTCTGTCTTTTACATAACCCCACAAGAAAAAGTCTAAAGGGGTGATATCTGAAGATCTTGGCAGCCATGGTGTTGGGCCATTTCTTCCAATCCATCAGTTTGGAAAAGTTTCGTTCAAAAACTCACAAACTATCAAACCCCAGTATGGAGGGGCACCATCTTGCTGAAACACAACCCACAGCTGGAACTCTTCTAATTGAGAAACAACATAATGTTTCAGCATATCCAGATAAATGTTTGCTGTTATGGTGGATTCAGCAAAAATGAACGGACCTAATAATCTGGTTGTGCATTAAACCACACCAAACATTGATTTTGGGACTGTTTCTTTTTCTACAATTTTGCAAGAATATTGTAATCTCCATATTCGAATGTTATGCTTATTAACATTCCCAGATACATGAAAAGTTGCTTCATTGGAAAAAACCACACTGTTAAGGTAGTCATTGTCGTCATCAATGCACTGAAGAATTTTTTCAGCAAAAGCTGCTTGGCAAGGGTGATCATCCAGCTTAGGAACTTGAACAATTTGTAACTTGTAAGCATGGAGTTGAAGTTGTTTATATAAAACTTTGTGAACTGTGCTTGAAGGAATAGCAAATTCATTTGATGCAACACAAATTGATTTTCTTGGGTTGCAATGAAATGCTATGCGCACAGCATCAACAGTCTCTTCATCAATGCTTGGCCTACCCGATCTTTTGCGATCCAAAATGCTGCCAGTTTCCATAAAGTTTTAAACCATCTCTTAATGCTGTTATTGTGAGGGGAGGGTCTTGTCCAAACTCATTTCTAAATTTATGTAGTACTGCAGTTGATGATTTCTATTTATGGTACCAAAGAACACATTGTGGTTTTTGTTGAATGGTCAACACGTTTCATACTTTGTTGCAAACTTCGTCTTTATTAAAAATAACATATTCTTGCTTATTTTAGCAACATAAAATAACCTGTAAAAAATAACAAAAACTTTATGGTGATATAATTTATTGTCGAAAATTTAAAGTTTCTACCTTATGCAGTTTTTGAGATATTAAAATTTTAAATGTGTGCAGGACTTTATGGACACTCTGTATATATTTTTGTTTCAACTTTGTCAAAAAACATTCAATAGAAAGATTTTTCATGCAAACAATTTAAAACAATTGGTGAAATTTATTTCTTCATCTTGTTCTTGTTTTTGCAAAATCTTGCAAACTTAATACAGTATTTGCAAATATGGAAGCAATGGCAAAAGCTGTGTTGCTTTTTATTTTCATATTTACTATCATTGTTATCTTTACCATTTTGCTATCATTGCCTTGTAATATTTAGAATTGCTTACTAGTCATAATTGCTATTGTAGCATATATGCTGTTTCATATGTACAGGGTGAACAGAAAGTCCTTGAACCTTTTTTAGTTTTATGATTAGATATGTTTAATATCACTTTTTATTATTTCGAATGTGCTAAATATTTTGCCAAACTCTCTATTTAACCGTTTTCTGCAGATATATTTAAATATCATAAATTTGTCACTCTAAAGTCTTGCAAAAGTCTTGAAAGAGCACAGCTTCTTCTCAGAGAACTGAAGGCGCCCACGGCAGAACAAGAAATCATTTTTTCGGATGAAAAACTCTTCACGATTGAAGTGCAGATCAACAATCAGTACGACAGAGTTTATGCAAAGTCTTCAGCAGACATTGAAGATTCTGTGAGAACAGTTTTCCGCTGACAAAAGCCGTCTTCCCTCATGATGTGGGCCGTGATCTCCAAAACTTGGAAGTCTCCTCTGATTTTCGTGGAACAAGGGGTTAAAATCATTTCAGATCGCTACATCAACGATATTTTGGTTCCAGCCCTTGAAGAAGTGAAGAAACACTTCAAAGATCATCGCTTCACCTTCCAACAAGATGGTGCACCATCCCACACCTCAGGACTGGTGCCACCATCACTCTCCAAGATTCTGGTGTAAGGAAATGTGGCCTCCCTCATCGCCTGATTTGAATCCCTTGGACTTTTCTGTGTGGTCTTTGTTGGAGGTAAAGGTCTGTTCTGTTGCTCATCCAAGTATTGATGCTCTGAAGCAATCACTTCAGCGTGAATGGGTTAAAATATGCCAGGAAGACCTACGTGCCTTGATTGAAAACTTCAGGAAGAGAATTGAGAGAGTTATCCAAGTGAAGGGCCACCACATTGAAAATTAATAAATGGAATTTATACTTAGTATTGTAACTTATCATTGTGATACCTCTTTAATGTAATTGTGCTATTTTTCTATTAATAAACTGTTTCTAAAATGGTCCAAGGACTTTCTGTTCACCCTGTAAATATTTTGAATAACTTTTTTGTTGCTTGTATTTGTGTGCTTTAAGTTGAAATTATGTAGGTATGTGTTTTTAAATTTTTTTTGTGATATGGCCATTGATGTAGTTGACCTGTTGGTCTTTTTCACTTTACTGACCCATGCAAGCAACAGCTGCTTTGCATAATTTGAGGATTGTGATTGTATTTAAAAATTTTTAGATACCTTGTTTTTCCAAAAGTTTTTTCATTGCAGTTTGGTTTTAGATTCCACTTTATGGATTTGGCTTCCTCTATCTTGTTTTGAGTTATGTAACTTGTTTTCTTCCATATCTTCTGGTTGTATTGTGATGTCATGAATTACTTTGGCCAATTGCTAAAGCTAAAAATAATTGAAGAAATCTAGTCTGATCTAGTGGCTTTGTTTGTTGTCTTGTGGCATTGACTAATTTATATAAGTAAAGTCCTAGCATTAAAATTTTTATCATCCAATTGGAAAAAGGTTTAGAAATCGTTTTGTGTTATTGTTGCCTGTGTGCCTGTGTTTAAGTTGTTTAAGCATCAATGTTAACAGCTTGGAAATTAATCCTATAATGAGATAGAATTGTTTTAACCTGTGTTGCAGACAAACTATTAACGTTTTATGCCCTGGTGTGACAAATTTGTCTTACAAAAAATTGTAGTTTATAATGAGAATAATTGGATGCATTGAGTCTAGCAAGCAATTGTGACGATTACCACACATGTCATGATTTCATTAGGAGAAGTCTTGCATCATTTTTACTTTTCGTTTCTCAGTAGCTAAACGAACAATTTTTCAAGTTACATGTGACACAATAGCTTTTCTCTCTTTTAAAAATTTATTTTAGGCGTAAAGTAGTAAGTTTAATATTAGGTATCAAGATGCTAATTTTTTCTTCTAATTTGTCAGTACAAAGTTGGTAAGTGATTATTTGCAGTTGTTGGTGCTATGAATTGCTTTGAAGTTTGGTGAAGCTTGAGAGCTAAAGTTAATAAAAATTGATCAAGTTTTTTTGATTTTGTAAATATAATTGTAATAGTCAAAAGCTGTGTTTTTTTTCCTATTTATAAAAAGAAGTTTTTTTAGCGAATCCATTTGTACTTAGCCAGACCTAACTGTTTTAAGAACTTTTAGATTTACAAAAAACTATTTCTTGAGCTGGGCAACACATGTATTTGATTTTGAGTACAATTTACATCTTATTTACATTGATTTATCAGCTCATTTTGGTTGAAGTATAAACCATCTAATCCAACTGTTTTTTTCAGACATTTGTTGTAACAATCAGTATATACTTTTTAATTTGATTGAACTTTTGTATTAGCTCAATTTTATCTAATGAATAAAAAATTTGTTGAAAAAAGATTGTTCTCCAGTATGCAATATTTGTCAGTACCACCCATTGAAATTAAAGAGGTAAAAAGAAGTTTGTTGCTTTGTTGCCAATTTGTAAGCATTGCTCTGTTTTTTAGGAATTATCTGAAGCAGCTTTTCCTGAAATATTGAATAATAAATCTTCAAACATGGTTTTAAATGGTTTTGTTGATTATAAAGTAGAAGACAACAAAGAACTTGTTGCAACTGTAGAAGAACTTAATGAAAGTTTCACTGAAACCTATGAAAGATACAAAAAGTTTCAAAGTGACTTGAAATTTAAAAAAATTATAGTAATTAAAACAAATTGATATTGTCAAATAATTACCGTAATTCAATTTCTGTGTTTTAATTTGTTTAACTGAATTTTTTGAAATGCTAAATGACTAACTAGGTGCAACTAGAGGTTATATCAGAAATGTTTTATTTATATATAGATTGCTTGATGTTGCATAAGTAATTTTAAATAATTTTGTCAGTGTTACTTGCAAGATAAATTTTGGGGTGTCACACTTTGCAACCATCAAGCAATTTTTTAAATTTTTTATAGGAAATATCGAGATCTTTCCATCTGATTTAAAGTTTTTATTTTTTACTTATTGATTGATATATTAAAAACATTAAGAACTGTTTGTAAAGACTGCCTAGCAGAAAAAAGTTCTGTAACATGGCTTTTGTAATGAATGCAACAACCTGACAAGAAGAGAAACAGTTCCTCATAAGTGGCTGTGTATCCCAGGCACAATGTTCCAAAGATAAGCATAGCTAACTTTTATATTTACAGACTTAAATCAAGTGACAAAACAAATTAATGGAAAATTTCAATCTAGTTCACAGTATTTGCCTGTTCCACACATTGAAATTAAACAGGTAAAAATCAGTTTGTTAAATTATTGACAATTTGTTGATATTGCTTTGTTTTTCAGGAATTGTGTGAACAAGTTTTTATTGAGGGAGTAAATGTTGAATCATCAAATATAATTTCTAATAATTTGGTTGATCATAAATCAGAAGAGAACGAAACTTTGGATGCAACTGCAAAAAAAGATAACAAAGGTTCTACTGAAAGCTACAATAAGTTTGAAGGTGGTATGAAATTATTAGAAATGTATATAATAATCAAATTGAAATTGCAAATATTGCAATTTATTTTTGCATTAAATATATTTAATTCAATTTTCTTTATTCAAATGCAAAACAACCAGGAGGCTCAACTAAGTCTATTTATTTACAAGTTAGGAGATATTGCTCTTCCAATTAACTTTTAAAAAAATTATTTTGCAAGTGCTTTGACTTTTTTTAATAGCATATGATTGGTTTGTGCACTTTTTTGCAATTAACTGCAATGTAACTAAAAAATGTGGTTTAGTAATGATAAATTAGCATATGTACACAACAATCTATATCAGTGGTTCTCAATCTTTTAGTGCTTGCGGCACACTTTGGGTCTTTTTTAAAATTTGTGGCACACTTGTGCCAGAGTATAGATCTTGATTTTCGACCCTAAAAAGTAGTGTTCTCTAAAACAAGTCTTCACTTTTAATCAAAGAAAAGTTGTGGAGCAATGGCCTAATGTTTTTTAAAAAGTTTTGTGGCACGCAGGTTAAAAACCACTGCTTCAAAGGTATAAGAAATTTTTCAGATTGAAATTTATATATTTTTGTTAGAGGACAACAAACAATATTTTCAATGTGAAAATATTTTTCAATTAATATTTTAAAAAAATTTTTTTGTGTGTGTGTTTTTGTTATATAAGCAGTTCAATAAAAATACTAAAAATTCAGTACAATCTATCTTAAATGTAGCATTGAGTGAGTTTTAATATTTTATTAGTTGCTTCTGCATATATAGTAATGGCTCGCATATTGAGCTGTGCTGCAGCACCTTAAATATCTGTTCAGCGGTTGTAAATATTATCAGCACCTGATAATGTCTGATAATATTTACAAATACTGCATTGATATTTAAGGTGCTGCAGCTCTGCAGTTCCAATGCACAAGCTGCCACTGTGTATAAATAATCAAGATAAAATTTATTGCTTGTTTTGACAAACACTGCTGCAGTACATCATTGTTACATCAACAATAATTTGATGTAACAATTCACTTTTAAAAAATTATTAACTTAGTAAAATTAAAGTAAAACACATTTAAAGTGGATTTTGAAAATAGCAACTTGAATAAAACTTAAAAATAAATTAAAATCATATTTAAAAGCTGTTTGTTGAAAATTGTCCCTGGATATTAGATTTTCAATTAGATTAAAAAGAATAAAATTCAGTTACTGGTTCAGGTGCTGCAATTTTAAATCTCAATGTCAACATACATGCCAAGAGAGGAACATCTTCTCAAATTGAAGTTAATGTGAACTGTCCCCCAAAAAGTAATTTTATTATTAGAGCAGTGTTTCTCAAACCTTTTTTCTGTGACCCAAAATTGCTAAAAATAATGGTTTATAAATATGACTGCGGCCCAAATAAATTTGAGTGAGCGCTTATTGAAACAAAACAAAATTGTTATGTAACCCAACAATGGTTGTCTTATTTCGGTTTTTTGATTTTCGGCTCAAAAACATAGTGATCTCTAAAAAAAAAAAAAATAGGTTTTCACCTTGAATCTGACTCTGATCTCTTGATTTTTGTCTTAAAATTGCAATGTTCTCTTAAAAAAGAGTCTTCACTTTTGAAATCTTGTGTGTGCAGATCTTTTTCTTTTATGTGCAGTAATTCGTGACCCATCTGCATAGTCTTGGCAACCCACATTTGGTCGCAATCCATGGTTTGAGAAATGCTCATCTATATAATTAATAAATATGAACAGTGTGCATTGGTTCTTGCTATTTAAAACTTTAAAAAAATTTATATTTCAAGAAATGTTGATTGGTTTTTGTTACTTGACTACTTGATATCCCAAATAAAGATTTTTATTTCTAGAAGTATTGATTAGTTTGTTTCAGCTACTAATTATAAGTCTATATATAATAGTACAAGAATGCAAGACAATGAATTCTAAAAGAAATTCTAAAGACTTCTAAAATAATCTATAATTGAAGACTTCTATAAGAAATATTAATCCATAGAAAGGTTTGAAACCAAAATAGGCATAGAAAAATTTATGGAATGTCTAAATTCTATGACGCAATTAAATAAATAAATCTATTTCAGTTGAAAATGATAGGAAATAGTATATTAAGATGAAAAGGCTTAGAACAGTGGTTCTCAACCAGGGGTCTGTAAAAGGATATAAATTTCCAACCATTAAACTGAATTTTTTTTGTGTGTTTATCATCATTTGTTTTTTAAAATATTTATGAAGTTTAGAAATATTTGCTTACCGTAAAACCTAATTTAGCGCCACCCTGTCTCTTCAAGAAATCGCCGTAAGCGATTTCTTTTTGCGGTGAAACTAACCCGAAATCCCGCTTTCAGCATCAGCATTAGCATGGAATAAAAAAAAAACAAGAGAAAATGGATCTCTGAAGAAGCAATAGTAACCGCAGGGGAATCCGGGTTAATAAATCGCTTACGGCGATTTTTGAGAAAACAGGGTGGCGCTCAATTAGAGGTTTTACGGTAATTATTGTTTTTTGATGTTGCCAAAAAACCTAGTTCCATTATCTGCATTGTGATGTCATATTAATCAAACCTATTGCCACTTATACAATAGAACACAGCTGGATACTATTACGCTAAATGATTCGGAAAAGCAAAATAGTTTTTTTTTCAGTTGGTAGCACATAGTTGTTGTGAGAAAGTTGTAATATTTGAATTGAAACGGCATGACCAAATCTAGAAAGTTTTCAGAAAGTTACCTTAAAATGGCATTTACCTCTGTGTTAGACAAGGGCAATGAAAAACCGCAATGCGTTTTATATTTGTTTTGTCCTGAGCAACAAATAAAGCCATCAAAGCTTTAGCGTCACTTGCAGCAGAAACACCAAAAGCATATAGAAAAAAAACTTAGATTTTTTCAAAGACAAAAACTCTTGTTGAAACGGCAAAAATTAGATGCTAGTAGATATTTCAAAAACAGAATACAGCAAGCCTGACGGCTTTTTTGAAGTGCGATTACATACAGTTAAGCTAAAAATCCCTATACCATCGGAGTAATCCTTGTGAAACCATGTGTGGTAGATATCGTGAAGTTGCTTTTAGGAGAAACAAGTGCAAAAAAAATTGAACAAGTGCCTTTATCCAACAACATAATTAAGAGGCGTATTTTGCTTATGCCAACAGACGTCAAACAGCAAGTGATAGTGGAAATCAGATCTTCTCCCATGTTTGCTTGCAACTTGACAAATCAACTGAGGTGCATCATGCTTGCAGCTCTTGGTATTTGTTCAATAGATACATAAAGGAGAATGTTAAAGAAGAGTTTTTGTATTGCAATTCTTTGGAAACTACAGCAACAACTCAGCTCAAGATGTAATGAACATTGAACAGCATCTCAAGGTTTTTTGAAACGCAAGGTTTGGAGTGGGAAAAGCTTTGTGGTGTATGTGCTGATGGAGTCTTGGCAATGCTTGGATGCAAATCTGGTTTCCAAATAAAGGTCAAGGAAAGAAAATGTGAAGGTATGGACGTCGGCACTGGGGGAGAGCAAGAAGAGGCCTTGCTGCCTCTGGAATCTGAATTTTTTATGTAAAATGCAGCTTTTCTAGATATACTTCATGCCTATTTTGCTCCTCTTAAATTGATTCAGCTGGAGCCCATGGTCAAAGAGTTCACAATTGCTTGAAAGATAATTAAAGGGTCTGCGATAATAAAAAGGTTGAGAAGCAGTGGTTTATTGGATAATTTGTACAGTAGTCACATAATTTCTGTGATCGATTTAAAAAGCGCTTATCATAATGTCCGATAAGGCCTGAAGACCGACATAAAACCTCATTTATAACCAAGTCTGGTTGTTATGAATTTAATTACATGCCCTTTGGTTTAAAATCTGCTCCTGCAACTTTTATACGCTTTGTTCATGAAGTTTTATATTCAACCACTCCTGAATTATGAATTTTAAAGAAATATGAGCCCATAACCAAGGGGTCCACAATTGCTTGAAAGATAATTAAAGGGTCTGCGATAATAAAAAGGTTGAGAACCAGTAGTTTAGGAGGACATAGAAAGCAAAGGTTTCCAAGACAACTAAAGTTCGAGGTAAGATCATGAGATTTTGAGAATGGTCTTCATGGTCCTTTTATGAGATGCATTATGTGAGATACTGTGAATAAAAAGGCTAGATGAAAATATGTGAGTAGTCATAGAGCACATGCAAAATCAGAAATGGATTGGTGGGTAAAGGTGATATGAGGTGAAGGAAGAAGTGTTTCTAGATGTAAAGATAAAGATTGGAGTGGATAGTAGTGATGACTTTGCCAGAAGATTGGTGTTTTCTCTCCACTGAATTAATATGATTACTAGAATAGAAAAGTAACTAACCTTGATAGGTTTAGGTGACAATAGGACAGGTAAAACTTTTTAGAAGTTAGTGAGTTATCCTTTAGAAAGGCTCCAAAAAGCTTTAGATAAAAAGTTCGAAATCAGTCAATACTTCTTCTTTAGAGATAAAACATTGTCTTTGAAACAAAGTTTTCTATTAAAGGCTACACGAAGGAAAGTCAGAGTTGGGTTGAATGCAATAAGGTGTTGTAAATGAATAAAAGTGTTTGAAGATGAAAAGGTATCTGGGCTGAAGAAAAAAGACTTGCGTTTAAGAGGTTGAGAGATGAACACGATTTAAAGCAGTGCTTTTTAATCTTTTCAACATTGCAAGCCAAAACATTTGGTTAACAACTGTTGCATCCCAACAATGCATCTTTATATTTTTCTTCCATTATGAAGTGAAGACCGAAAAATTGATGACCATAAAAAAGTTTTCATTTTGTTTAAAAAAAAACAGACAGCCTTCCACACATTTTGTCAGTTTTAACTGGTGAAAAAAAATTGTGATAAAAACCTTCTATTTGAACATTGCACAATAAAATGTTTCAGTAGAAGTGCATGGTCTACCTGAAAGTGCTTTGCTGTGAAAGACTGATTGAGAAGTGCTACTTTAAGAGGAGACTTGAACAGTTAATTGAGGACAGATCACAGTCGTTGTTGCTAACTCAACAATTTTGAGATGGAGGCGCAGATGGCAAAGTCACCAGTCTATAGAGAGAGTTGCACAGATGAAAGGAAAGGGACGGAGATATCATCAGTAAAATGAGAGAAAATGCTTGGGCTGAGGATTGAATATTAAAGAACGGTTTAGAGACTTGCAGATTTGGATTGTGATTGTAGTTGTATCAGATGTATTGCACATATGTATAGTTGTATCACACAGAACTTGTGGTGGATTGTGATTGAAAGCGAAACTGATCTACAGTCAATTGGTTTGGGTAAATCCAGCTTGTATTGGTGTAAGAATGTTGTTAGATTTAAGAGAAAAAGTAACCTCTCCATGGATTCATTTCTTCAGAGTTTGAATGTGCAAAATGTGAGAAAGATAGGACGGTAGGAAGAAGGCGAGATAAGATGATAAGCGTTTACCAGGTTTTGTAGAAATAGTGGACTGTTTTAAAGCTGATGGAAAAGCATGGGTGGTCCATGACAACCTTAAAGATATAGAGAAAGAATCATAAACCACATTAAGCGTAAATAATGAATAGGTTTTATTGTATGGACCAGAAGACATCGAGGTGGAGAGTTATGTCATTGAAATGTCATTGATTATCTTAGGATGAAACGTTCGTGGAATTGACAAACCATTTCAACCAATACCAGGGTAGGAAATGGAACGGTACCACCACGACTAGATGACTTGTTGTTGTGCAGTGTGTAAGCCTCGTGGTACGTATTTTAAGTATATGCATATAGCCTGCCTCTTCAATACCAAAATCGCTTACTTTTATTAGTTTGGTTAGAAAAGATGCTTTCACTAATTTTTATATGTATTTACAAATTGTTTTTTTACAGAAGAGCATCAACTACAAAATTGTCATCGTTCAAAAGAATTTCCTTTTAAATGTCGTGTCTGCGACAAAAACTTCGCTCAATCACGTCAACTCGAACGACACGAACTAGCTCACACCCACCAAGTTAAATGCCAGTATTGCGATAAAAAGTTTTTACGTACGTCCCAGCTAAAACGACATGAAGTGGTTCACACTGGTGTTCGTAATTTCAAGTGTCATTATTGCGATAAAAGATTTTTACGTGCGTCCAATTTAAAAAATCATGAAATGATTCACACCAGTGTTCGTAATTTCAAGTGTCAGTATTGCGATAAAAAGTTTTACCTACAAAGTCAACAAAAAACTCATGAATTGATTCACATTGGTGTTCGCAATTTCAAGTGTCAGTATTGCGATAAAAAGTTTTTACATGCGTCCTATCTAAAAGATCATGAAGTGGTTCACACCGGCGTTCGTAATTTCAAATGTCAATATTGCAATAAAAAGTTTTTACGTTCGTCCCATCTAAAACGACACGAAATGATTCACACCGATGTTCGTAAATTCAAGTGTCAGTATTGCGATAAAAAGTTTTTACGTGCGTCCCATCTAAAAAATCATGAAGTGGTTCACACCAATGTTCGTAATTTCAAGTGTCAGTATTGCGATAAAAAGTTTTTACGTTCGTCCCATCTAAAACGACATGAAATGATTCACACCGGTGTTCGCAATTTCAAGTGTCAATATTGCGATAAAAAGTTTTTACGTGCGCAGGATCTAAAAAATCATGAACGGATTCATACCGGTGTTCGTAATTTCAAGTGTTAGCCGTTGTGATGAAAAGTTTTTACATGCGTCGCATCTAAAACGACACGAAATGATTCACACCGATGTTCGTTATTTCAAGTGACAGTATTGCGACAAGAAGTTTTTCCGTGCGTCCAATCTAAAACGACATGAAATGATTCGTACCGATGTTCGTAATTTCAAGTGTTAGTCGTTGCGACAAAAAGTTTTTATATGCGCCACATCTAAAACGACATGTACTGATTCACACCGATGTTCGTAATTTCAAGTGACAGTATTGCGACAAGAAGTTTTTCCGTGCGTCCAATCTAAAACGACATGAAATGATTCGCACCGGTGTTCGTAATTTCAAGTGTTAGTCGTTGCGATAAAAAGTTTTACAGGCGTCGCATCTAAAACGACACGAAATGATTCACACCGGTGTTCGCAATTTCAAGTGTCAGTATTGCTATAAAACGTTTTTACATGCGCCGCATCCAAAACGACATTTACTGATTCACACCGATGTTGTTCGTAATTTCAAGTGACAGTATTGCGACAAAAAGCTTTTACATGCGTCGCATCTAAACCGACATGAAATGATTCACACCGGTGTTCGCAATTTCAAGTGTCAGTATTGCGATAAAAAGGTTTTACGTGCATCCTAGCTCATGAAATAATTCACACTGGTGTTAGCAATTTTAAATTCCAGTTCTGCATAAAGTATATTTTTAAGCCTATATCGGTAATTAAAAAGCTCATGAACTGATTCACCCTGATGTGCTCATTATTGCAATAAAACGTTTTTACACGCATCCCGTGTAAAAATGATGAAGTAATTCACACTCGCAATTTAAAATGCCAGTATTGCAATAAAATATTTTTACAAGCGTATAATAAAAAACTTAAACGGTTTAACTTTCTACCTGTGTGTGTATTATTTTGTTGTCAACTTTTGTGTTTTTCATATGTTTTATATCAGCGCCCTGTTAGAAATTTCGTGCAATTCAAAGATGTACACTGAGTAAACGGCTGATTTTGGCTTGTACGGAACAAAATCAAACAACCGTCGTCGTCTCTTCCATTTTTTAAAAATTAATTGTTCAGCTTCCAATCGTCAAATGATTGTATACTAGTATTGGATCACCAAAATTACCATGAAATTAATCCTGATTTATATGCATTGTATTACTAAAGTAGAGTGAAAAAAAATTGAAAAATGTGTACGTAGTTCTTCATCCTGACAAATAAGCCAAAACTTAGAAAAATGTGATTTTAAGCCGTTACCATCTCTAGGGGGCTAGCAACCAGGGATGTGTAAGTGGCTATTTTCGTCAACCGGTTTAACAAAACAAAAACCGAGAAAATAACCGTTGACCTTAGCAGTACGAAATTTGTCATTTACTACAATCAAAAAGTGTAATCAAAGTTACGAAAGTGGCAAAAACGACAGAAAGAAGAAACATAAAAGCAACAAAAGACAGTAAAGGTAAAATAATTTTAACTTAACACAGATTTATTTGTACGCATGAACACAATATCATCAGTTCATTCATTGCCCATTCGGACTCTGTTTTCACAAAGTGCGAGTTTTAAGTGGCAAAACATACGTTCAACGGATAGCCTACCTGCGTGCAGGGTAAACAGCTAACGATTCGCGATACTGGTTGCACAATAAGGGGGTATTTGGAAATAATGTCCCAAATATTTGGCAGTTTCAATCTTCCCAGCCGCTCTGCATTAACAAGTGTCTCAGCAAATGCAGGAACATCAGATTTTGCAGAGGGCGTAGCTGATGCCTCAGCAGGCGCTGTTGATTGCAAGGAGTTCAAATACGCATCAAAGTCGGATATTGGTGCTGCAGATTCTGATGCTTCTTCCCTGAGTCAGTTTCAGCATCAGCCTCTTGCTCTGAATGCGCAAGAAAAGTAATTGAAGAAAGCTCTTTGCACGTGTAGTTGCTCTGGGCCGGTCAAGAGGGTTATTTATCGAGCATCAACCTATCAAGAAATGAAATCAAATGATAATATCACGGTTGTATAGTCAATCCTAATATAACTAATATATATTTGTTGTTATTCTAATATAGGCTATATTATATATAAAATCAAGTGCACAAACGCTTACCGGTATTGAGTTGAATATAATATTAATAAACAAATATTGGTAGGTCGTCATAAAAAAGTACATAACACAAAAGTAAGCCTTATTCCGCAATAAAAACTCTTGACGTGATTGCAGGGCGGTGTCGAGAGCAGAAGCCAAATTGTTATCCAGCTTCTCCAATTTAAACATGATTTCTCTCCAATGAAGTAAGCATTTTCCTGGAGTGAAATCTTGTTTTTGAAAATAAATTGTTGCTGCGTGAGGTATTTGTAGTACTCAGCCCATTCACTTTTGGTGAGGTAAGATCCTGAACAAACTATTTCAAATCTGCTAATTGTTGAAGCATGAGGAAAGTACTCCCCCAACGAGTAGGCATGTCAATTAGCATTCCCTTGTTAGCACAACGCTTTAGAGTTTTATCGGTGTGTGGTGAACGTAGGTGTTTTGCAAATGTTTTCGCAATTTTGTTAAAAACTTTTCAGCTCGCCCTTTTTTTAACACGTCACGAATTCCTAACTGCAGGGTGTGTTCAGCACATCTCATGTGTTATAAGGTATGGTCGATTGTTAATGAATTTTGTATTTTTTCAATCTCTTCATAATTGTCTTCATCTTCTTCATCTTGATTAACCCTATATCGACCAAATCAACAAATTTGTAACGTTTTACTCTTACGTTTTATACGCGAAAGAAATCAGTTTTGGAGTTTAGGTCTATATCAACATGTTTACTAGGTTTAGTAAAACAGATTATAATTGGAATTGGAAATTTCCTTCCATGTGATTAACTGTATTTAAATATTTTTTGAATTTTAGTCACAACTTTTAGGTTGTGTGGTAAGGTGTTGAGTTGTTAAATTGCCATTAAACCAAAAAAGCCTAGATGCTATTAAATTTTTTAGCTATTATTATTAAGATACTGAAGTTATTTGTGGTATTAGTTTTTACCTAACTCATTGTTGGCTTTGCTGAATGGCCTAAATTTAAACGTAACAGATTTGTGCACTTGGTCCATTGGTCCATTGCAACAATAAAAACATACTTTTTTGAAAATACATTTTCTAAGTTATATATTTTTAAATAAATGATTTTCTAAAGTGCTTTCAGTTGTGGTGCGGATTATTTTATAGCTTATATGTTAAAAATTATGACTTCAAAAAAGTTTTATGGCCTAAATGATGCTGTTGCAATGCTTGGAGGTGAGGCAGGAGAAAGTGATTTTGAGTTTTTATATGATTCTGATGACTCATTAGAACTAGATGACTATGATCGTCAAAATGAAAATATTATTCTTCCATCAACAAATGAATGCGATGAAAGCAGTGATTCAGGTTAGTTATGGTTTATTAAGTTTATTCAAAATGGTATGTATAATGAATACGCATAGTTAGTTTGCACCTCAATATAGTATGCACAAGAGTAAGCATTATTTACAAACTTAACCAGGTTGTGCTAATATATTTTGAGCTTTACAAAGTTAAATATTGTTTTTTTATAAATTGCTTCTGCTAAGAACATGACTAATCAATATTGCAGTAATTATATAAATTTAATTTAGGCTTAAAAAAGCAATAGTTTTAGTAATATCAACTTGAAAGATCCATTTAAAAATAAAAAATGATAACTTTATAAAAACATTGCATGTTTTCCATAAAATTTATTAACTATGAATTCATAAAAACTTTTTTATATGATAAGTCTAATACAATTATTTATATTTCAGTTTGTTGGTGTTTATATGTGCTTATGACTTGCTAGTGGAGCCCATCATTTTCTGTCAGCATGCATATTGATAATTTTTAGCATTTTTTATGGCCATTGTTTTTTGTAAGTTGTAAATAATTTTCCTCAAATATTGATAATTTCTTATATCATATATAGGTTTAACAGTTTTTATTATTATTTTTTGTTTATGCAGATGATGACCATAAAGTTCAAACAAGCTCAGCATCCAAAAGGCCTTCATGGAAAGTAATTGAAAGTGATTCTACTGAACGTAGTCCTCCATTGTGGCTTGGTAATTTAAATGCAGCCGAATCAATCCAAATTACTGTAAATTACTTCAGAATCTTTATTGATTCAACTTTGATAAATCATATTGTAGACCAGTCAAATTTATATGCTGCTCAAGTTAACTTAGCTTCTCCACTTCAACTATCATGTGATGAGTTTGATAGATTTCTTGCTGTGGTTCTTTTGATGTCGATTGTTGCATTGCCACATTCAAAACTGTATTGGTCATCAGATCCTGCTGTTTGTCAAGTCAAAAACATCCTTTCAAGGAAACGATTTGAGCAGATAAAACGGTTTGTTCATTTTAATGATAATACTACTAAAATGCTTTCTCCAACGGATGCAAATTTTGACAAACTATTTAAAGTAAAACCTTTGCTTAATCATCTTCGGAAAAAATTCAATTTGGTTCCCATGAGCCAAATGATGTGCATAGATGAAATGATAATCCCATTTAAGGGAAATTCTTCGTTAAAGCAGTATATACCATCTAAACCGCATAAATATGGCTACAAAGTTTTTGTTTTTTGCAGTAATTCTGGTATAACTCATGATTTTGAAGTATATTTTGGAAAAGTTGAGCCACCAACAAACATAGATTTAGGAGCAAGCTCAAATCTAGTATTGAGGTTGTCAAAAACTATACCAGTTGGAAAAAACCATTTGTTATTTTTTGACAATTGGTTTACCTCACTACTTTTGATGAGCTTTTTGGCAAAATCAGCCATTTATTGCTTAGGTACAGTCAAAAACAATCGGCTTTCAGGTATCAATTTTCCTCCTGACAAAAAGATGAAAGACGATGGACGAGGTAGTCATGTAGAAAAAGAGTGTGTGGTAGACAACACAATCATACGAGCAGTAAAGTGGTTTGATAACAAAGGTGTCAGCCTTCTTACTATGTTTGACTCTGCTCATCTTTTGCGTGATGTAAGTAGATATGACCGAAAAAATAAAATCAAAGCAAGCACACCATGCCCAAAAATGGTGTGCACCTACAATAAATGCATGGGAGGTGTGGATATTTTAGATTCTCTTATTGGCTTATATCAAACAAAAATTTAATCAAAAAAGTACTATTACAGAATATTTTATCATTTTCTTGATGTAACTGTGTCACAAGTTGGTTGCTATACGAAAGGGACTGCGAAGATTTCTGTGTTCCCAAATGTAAGTAACTTACTCTATTACAATTTAAACATTGTATAGCTGAAAGTCTTTTCAGAGAGGGCAAGTCTGTCACAGCTCTAAAGAGAGGAGGGCCATCTTTTGTCGATAAAAACTATCAGATTAAAAAAGCTAAAAGTACCAATTCCAAACTGATACCTGACAAATCAATTCGCCATGAGAATACTGATCACTTTCCAATATACGAGTATAAGGAAAAAAGAGGAAAATGCAAGTTACCGGGCTGCAAAAGCAGCCCTTACCTGTTTTGCCAAAAATGTGAAGTTTATCTTTGCATAGATAAAAACAAGAACTGTTTTTATGATTTTCATAAATACTAATTAGATTTTGCTTTTAAATAAAAATTATGATGATTTGATTTCGTTTTTATTTCTATTACAAATTTTTGTTTTCTGCATTTTTTCCAAAAATTATATTTTAATAAGTAGCTGGCGTTTTTAATGTTTGTTGCATTCTTTGCTTAGTGCTAATACTTATTGTGTATATATACCGATTTCATAAAAATTATAGAAACTAAAAGGTGTACTGCTTATATTTTATTACTAGTTGCAGCTCAAAATAAAAAAAACAGTTAGGTCTACATAAAAACGATATCTAAAACAAGTACAAACAACAATAAAACAAAAAGGATGTCGATTTCAACCTATCTAAATGGTTAAATTTGAGTTTCAACTGCAGGGCACCAAATCTAATAGTGCTCGCCTTGCTAAATAAAAGTTTTTAACAAAAAAATGAATTATTAAATCAAATAACAATTACTATTATTTTTTCCTTGGTGGACCATTGTGACAAATATGTAACGTTTTGAAAATTGGGGAGTAAATTGTTCAAATTGTCCAAAGTTGACAAAATCCAGGTTTTAGTACACAAACACATGTAAAAATACCAAAAAAAATTTTTTAAGCCAAAAAAAAGTTGTGTCGATAAAGGGTTAAGTAGCTGCACAGTCCGAGTCATATTTGATGCATTGTCAACAACGCAAGCTAATACTTGTTGCTTGCTAATGTTGAACCGCTTTGAAGTGTCCAGCAATATTTTTTTCAAATGAGAACTCGTGTAATTGGCTTCAGTATCGACTAAAGGCAACGTCTTTACTGTAAGACCGTGTTCTTCATCGTAGTATTGCACTAAAATACTGAGGAATGTGCTTTAAGTCTACTGACTCTGTCAAATTTGATAAAAAACAAAGCTCCAGAAACTGATTCCTTCAACTTTGATTTTTCTTCCTCGGATTTTTTGAGTACCATGCTACGATTGGGTTGACGTCCTAGTTGAATTTTAAAATTTTTTGCAAAGTTACCATATAGCAATTAAAACCTATCGTCCTGAAAAAATGTCAGAGGAACTCTGTTGTAGACAATCATTTTTATTATTACGTTGGTAAAATCTTCTATAGTGATGGATGCAGTAGCTTTTTGAGTACTTTTTAAAAAAAAATTTGTCATAATACTTTGTTCTTTTCTTTCTTCAACTTTGTTTTTTCGTAACTGCAGAGTCTTTTTCCTCAACCTTGTCAAATGCCTGTCGATGATGACGTTTTAGGTGCCTTTTTAGATTAGCCGATGTGCTTTCCTATTTTAGTTTGGAATAACTGAATTGCATGTGTGACATTCATCTAGCACAACTCTGCATCGAAAGATACTGCCTTTTTCAAAGAAACGTGCATATACAGCACTCCATCTGTTTCAGAACATAATAGGCCTACTGCTATTTAAATCAACGGATTTTAATTACAAAATTACAATAGATGATATAATTATTTTTTTAATGTATTTAGCTATAATAAAATAACAAACTTGTGAAAAAACCAACAATTAAAACATTAATACAATTTAAAATCTTTCAATTTTAAATACAAATAATTAGCTAATACTGTAGTCTATATATTTAAATTAGAGGTTTAAATTACACGTTCGTAATAGCTATAATAAAATACAAATCTGTAAAAGACCGGGCAAAAAGGCAAAACTGCGACGAATACACCTAATATAAAATTTTTCAGCATCGTTATACTTTTGTAAGCCGTTGCTCTGTTGGGGTAAATTGAAGACTGTAATTTATTTTCCGAGAAATTTTCAAAAACTTAAAACAATTCTTTTAACTTTTGTTGGTCTTATTTATTATTTTGAGGAGACAAAAACCTAGTTATGTACTTTTTTATGACGACCTACCAATATTTGTTTATTAATATTATATTCAACTCAATACCGGTAAGCGTTCTTGCACTTGATTTTATTTGAGTCGAGAATAACAACTAATATATATTAGTTATATTAGGATTGACTGACTTATACAACAGTGATATTATCATTTAATTTCATTTCTTGATAGGTTGATGCTCGATAAATAACCCTTTTGAGCGACCCAGAGCAACTACACGTGCAAAGAGCTTTCTTCAATTACTTTTCTTGCGCATTCAGAGCACATCAAGTGAAAGAGCAAGAGGCTGATGCTGAAACTGACTCAGGGAAGAAGCATCAGAATCTGCAGCACCAATATCCGACTTTGATGCGTATTTGAACTCCTTGCAATCAACAGCGCCTGCTGAGGCATCAGCTACGCCCTCTGCAAAATCTGATGTTCCTGCATTTGCTGAGACACTTGTTAATGCAGAGCGGCTGGGAAGATTGAAACTGCCAAATATTTGGGACATTATTTCCAAATACCCCCTTATTGTGCAACCAGTATCGCGAATCGTTAGCTGTTTACCCTGCACGCAGGTAGGCTATCCGTTGAACGTATGTTTTGCCACTTAAAACTCGCACTTTGTGAAAACAGAGTCCGAATGGGCAATGAATGAACTGATGACATTGTGTTCATGCGTACAAATAAATCTGTGTTAAGTTAAAATTATTTTACCTTTACTGTCTTTTGTTGCTTTTATGTTTCTTCTTTCTGTCGTTTTTGCCACTTTCGTAACTTTGATTACACTTTTTGATTGTAGTAAATGACAAATTTCGTACTGCTAAGGTCAACGGTTATTTTCTCGGTTTTTGTTTGTTAAACCGGTTGACGAAATAGCCACTTACACATCCCTGGTTGCTAGCCCCCTAGAGATGGTAACGGCTTAAAATCACATTTTTCTAAGTTTTGGCTTATTTGTCAGGATGAAGAACTACGTACACATTTTTCAATTTTTTTTCACTCTACTTTAGTAATACAATGCAGATAAATCAGGATTAATTTCATGGTAATTTTGGTGATCCAATACTAGTATACAATCATTTGACGATTGGAAGCTGAACAATTAATTTTTAAAAAATGGAAGAGACGACGACGGTTGTTTGATTTTGTTCCGTACAAGCCAAAATCAGCCGTTTACTCAGTGTACATCTTTGAATTGCACAAAATTTCTAACAGGGCGCTGATATAAAACATATGAAAAACACAAAAGTTGACAACAAAATAATACACACACGGGTAGAAAGTTAAACCGTTTAAGTTTTTCATTATACGCTTGTAAAAATATTTTATTACAGTACTGGCATTTTAAATTGCGAGTGTGAATTACTTCATCATTTTTACACGGGACGCGTGTAAAACCGTTTTATTGCAATAATGGCTCTTAAAAATGAGCACACCAGTGTGAATCCGTTCATGAGCTAGGATGCACGTAAAAACTTTTTATCGCAATATTGACACTTGAAATTGCAAACACCAATGCGAATCATTTCATGTCGTTTTAGATTGAATGAACGTAAAAACGTTTTGTCGCAATACTGACACTTAAAATTACGAACATCGGTGTGAATCAGTAAATGTCGTTTTGGATGCGGCGCATGTAAAAACGTTTTATAGCAATACTGACACTTGAAATTGCGAACACCGGTGTGAATCATTTCGTGTCGTTTTAGATGCGACGCCTGTAAAACTTTTTATCGCAACGACTAACACTTGAAATTACGAACACCGGTATGAATCCGTTCATGACTTTTTAGATCCTGCGCACGTAAAAATTTTCTATTGCAATATTGACACTTGAAATTACGAACATCGGTGTGAATCATTTCATGTCGTTTTAGATGGGACGAACGTAAAAACTTTTTACCGCAATACTGACACTTGAAATTACGAACATTGGTGTGAATCAGCTCATGTCGTTTTAGATGGGACGCACGTAAAAACATTTTATCGCAATATTGACACTTGAATTTACGAACACCGGTGTGAATCATTTCGTGTCGTTTTAGATTGGACGAACGTAAAAACATTTTATTGCAATACTGACACTTGAATTTACGAACATCGGTGTGAATCATTTCGTGCTGTTTTAGATACGACGTATGTGAAAACATTTTATCGCAATACTGACACTTGAAATTGCGAACACCGTTGTGAATCATTTCATGTTGTTTTAGATTGGACGAACGTAAAAACTTTTTGTCGCAATACTGACACTTGAATTTACGAACACCGGTGTGAACCACTTCATGATCTTTTAGATTAGACGCACGTAAAAACTTTTTATCGCAATACTGACACTTGAAATTACGTACACCAGTGTGAATCACTTCATGAGCTTTTTGTTGACTTAGTAGGTAAAATTTTTTATCGCAATACTGACACTTGAATTTGGGAACACCGGTGTGAATTACTTCATGATCTTTTAAATTGGACGCACGTAAAAATTTTTTATCGCAGTACTGACACTTGAAATTGCGAATACCAGTGTGAACCACTTCATGTCGTTTTAGCTGGGACATACGTAAAAATTTTTTATCGCAATACTGGCATTTAAATTGGTGGGTGTGAGCTAGTTCGTGTCGTTCGAGTTGACCCGCTTGAGTGAATTTTTTATCGCCGACAAGACACTTAAAAGGAAATTCCTTTAAAGGATGACGAGTTCGTAGTTGATGGTCTTCTGTAAAAAAACAATTTGTAAATACATATAAAAATTAGTGAAAGCATCTTTTCTAACCAAGCTAATAAAAGTAAAGCGATTTTGGTATTGAAGAGGCAGGCTATATGCATATACTTAAAATACGTACCACGAGGATACACACTGCACCAACAAGTCACCTAGTTTAAAATTCATTTGTTCTTCTGGTAGAATCAGAGGCAAGTTAAAGTACAAGAAATAACAGAAGGCATAATACATTTATCAAAAAAAACTTAACATGACGTTTCGTCCGTTACATAAATTTTTGGTGTTGCGATGGGTTCTCCTATTTCTGTCATTGCGGCTAATTTGGTTATGGAATCGATTGAAAATAAAATGCTAAAAGATTTTGCATCACCACCTCGCATTTGGCTACGTTACATCAATGATACTTTTGTTGTTCTAAAGAAAACTGAGGTGGCATCTTTTCATTAATTTTTAAATAATATTGAGGATAGTATTAAATTTACGGTTAAACAAGAAGTTGAGAATACTATTCCGTTTTTAGACGTGTTAATAATTCGTAACAATGGTCAATTAACTACAAAGGCTTATAAAAAAACCTACACATACAACTAAATTTCAATTCATGTCATAATTTTTCTCAAAAAGTGGTTTGGTGAAAACACTATTTTTCCGGGCTACTTCTAAATTAATTACAAATTATAGAGATAAGACCAATTAAGTTAAATTTGTTTTAAAATTCATTGTTCTTCTGGTAAAATCAGAGGCAAGTAAAACTTCAACAAATATAAAAGGCGTAATATTTATTAAAGAAAAACCATGGACTCCTAAATAATAGAACCTGGACTGGAAACGGAATTGAAAATCGCAGAGCGCGTGTACAAAGGTAGGCCAGTTGTGAAAAGCTAAAAAATTAGTTCGATTTTTTAGAAACTATTCACTGTTAAGTTATTAAACTTAGAAGTATGGCTTGCAAAATATAATGAACAATAGATTTATGATAAATGTGAAAAGAATGCTGGAAAAAAATCAGTGTAGGTTTATTAGAAAAAGATTAATGACTAAGGAAAATATGTAAGAATCACAAATATTGCACACATTAATTTACAAATACTAGCAAAATTTATATTCTACTTCTGGTATTCAGGTAAAATTTTTTATCAGTTAATAATGTAGGCAACTTACGAATGAACAGCTATTTTCTATTTGTTGTGTATTTTTTCACAGAATCAAGCTTGATCATTGCATAGTTTAACAATGGCATTATAATTTATTCACTATTATTTTTGTGACATTAGTAAAAACAATAAAAGAAGTAATACATTTTTTTATTTTTTAATTTATATGCAACAACATTTATGTCTTATCTATCTGCTACTTCAATTGAATGTTACTACTGAATAAATTATTGAATTTAATACAATTAGTACATTTATTATTGAAGCACATAATTGCATTTTAAAGTTTAGTGTTTTTCTACTTTATTTTTTGATTATCTTATTTTAAAAGTGTATTTAAAGGTTATTATTTTTTGGTTATCTTATTTAAATTTAAGTAAAAGGTATTTTTTTAACCTTTTAATTACCTTTTTTTGCATAGAAAAATATTTATTTAAAAAATGGTTTATAAATGTGCTGCCATTGATTGCAAATCTGGATACTCTTCAGAAGAAAAAAAGTTAAATGTTACATATCATTCATTCCCTTTAAAAAATGAAGAACTTTTATGTAATTGGTTAAAAAACATAGCTAGGAAAAATTTTAAACCCTCAAAATACTCAAAGTTGTGCTCACTCCATTTTAAAGCAGATGATTTTATTAAAGTTTCTCATGATTCAAACCAAAGACGCAAAAGAAAAAGAGATAGTGAGCACTTATGTTATAGAAGACTAAAACCTGGTGCTGTTCCTTCAATTTTCAAAAATATTCCTTTGTATTATACAAATAAAGATATACCTTTAAGAAGCGGTAATGCTCTTTCAAAAACTAGGCATGATAATGAATCAGCAATACTGCAAAAACAGTGTGAAAATTTTTTGCAGTCTGACAATTTAAAAAATTTTGATGATTTGTTAGAAAAACTTTCATGCACAGTTTTGTCTCCACAGTTTGTTTTATATAAATCAGAAGCAGGAATTTCTTTAATATATTTGTCTATTGAACAACCATTCTCAATTTTGTTTTCCATAAACATTGATAAAGATCTGCATGTGCAAATCTATCATGAAAAAAAACTTATTCCTCCTTCTTGTTACCATCACATTTTGTCTTCTGAGAAAGTAACACTATTTTCTGAAGTAGAAAATTTAATAGCCTTTGCAAAAAATTTAGACCAAAACATCACAACATTAATGGAAACAATTAAAGCAAAATTATTAAATCTAATAGAAAAATATATTGATTTGTGCCAGGATGACTATAAAAAAAAACCATTGAATTTTATATTGGAGCAATTGAAATTACTTTTTATTACTAAAAAACAACGTCGCTATTCAGTAGAAATGTTGGTCATGTCTTACATAATGCATGCAACCAGTTCTAAGGCATATGAAAGGCTATGTCAAGAGCAAATTATTATATTACCTTCAGTGAAAACGTTGAGAAAAATAACAATGAATCTAGACCAAAGAACTGGACTTGATGATTCTGATTATCTTAATATAAGATTTTCAAAGTTAAACTTTTTTGACAGAAATGTTCTCTTGATGATTGATGAAATATATCTTTCAAAACGTGTCGAATCAAGTGGAGGACAGGTTTTTGGCTTGACTGAAAGTTGTGCTGTAGCTGCCACAGCTTTGTGTTTCATGATTAAGTCTTTATCTAGTGGCTATCAAGATATGGTAGGAATTTACCCAATTAAAAATTTAAAAGCTGAAACACAAAAAGCTTGTTTTGATAAAGTTATGCTACTTGTTCATGAAATTGGATTTAATGTTATTGGAATCTGTGTTGACAATGCTTCTGCAAATAGAAAGTTTTTCAAAGATTTTCTTTGTAATGGTGCATGGAAAGCATCCATTCCAAACAAGTATACAGATGGAAAAATCTTTTAAAAATTTGACCCTACTCACATAATTAAGAATATATATAATAACTTAGTGAACAGAAGAGTGTTTGAAATGCCTTGTATGACTCCCATACTTGATACTCCACTTACAGCCAGTTTTGCAGATATAGAGAAAGTTTACAATCTTGAATGCCAAAAACCTTTAAGGATTGCCCATCGTCTAACAGAAACAGTTTTAAAACCCAATAGTATAGAAAAAGTTAATGTTAAACTTGCTCTGGCTGTGTTTCATGAGTCAACTGTGATTGGATTAAAGGAATATGGATTTCATGAAACTGCTTCTGCTATTGATTTGTTTTTGAAGCTGTGGAATATTTTAAATGTTTCAACATCAGAAATTGGAAAGCATAAACGGGATATTTCTCGTGACCCAGTTCGATCCACTGCTGATTGGAAGTTGAAATTTTTGACGGACTTTGGCCATTATGTTAGTTTTTGGAAAAATTCAAATGTAAGTATGTTTTGCAAACTTTTTTTGTTTAAAAATATAAAACAGATTTCATACCTATATCTGATATGTTAATTTTCAAGAGTAGTGTCATAACGTAAGTTTTTAATTGAAACAAAATTATTAGATCAGCTGCTTGCAATTTATTGTATTCACATCCGACTGGCTGTTTGCAAAATCTTTGTATTACTTAATGATCTTTCTGTGATTTTCTTTGTTACAATGTTTTCATTGTTATGTTTATATGGGTATTTTCTTAATATCTTTTTTTTTTTCTATTCAGCAACCTGGATTAACTGAACACACTTCCCGTGCTTTGCATCAAACATGTGAAGCAATAACGCAGATGTCAAAATACTTGTTGGAAAACTGTGGCTTCAATTATGTGCTGTTGGGAAAAATTCAATCAGATATGATTGAACGAAGATTCAGCCGAATTCGTCAACTCAGTGGAGCAAATTATTATATTTCTATGAGACAACTTCAAGAAAGTGACAGGAAAATCCGCTCAATCTCGTTGTTGAAATATTCGCAAATATCTATCGCTGAGATTGATATCATAGTCAAAACAAAATGCACTAGTAACAATAAATTAATGGCCACAGCAGAAGCCTTGCAAGCTGAGCTACTATTTAATATATTGCCGACAGAAAATGATGCAGCTGTTATATTTTATGTTACCGGATACTGTTGCAAATCACTGGTTAAATCAACAAGATGCGTTGAATGCAAAACAGCTACTGTTGCAACCATAGTTGAATATGTTCCTCCTTTAACAACAACTATGCATGAGTATGCAAACAAATTTTTTGATGGCATAAATCGTGGGGGTCTTTGGAAACCAACAACCGAGTTATATGAAATTGGTTGTCTTTGTTGGAAGGTTTTTGCTGAACTTTGCAATAGTGACTTGAAAAAGTCATTTTTAAGTGCCGAAAATCAGCAGGAAATTTTTAAAGAAATTGTAAACATATCTTATTTTAATGATGATGTTGCTTTTCGGTCGCTTCCAGTATTGTGTAGCAACGGGCACAATATTGTAGAAGGAGTGTCAATACGTTTCTACAATTGCATGTGCAAAAATTTAATTCGCCAATTAACGGAAAAGGGGCGTAGAGGTACTAGTGCCAAAATTAGAAAACTTAATAGTAATTAAACTGTAAATACTCCCAGTTAAAATTATTGATTTTTGCAAATATTATTACTAGTTTTTTTTAGATAACGTCGAGCTATGCGTAAAAATAATAATTCGTTTGTTGTTGTCCGGATTTAAACATTTAGTAATGTTACTGTTTTTTATAAACCATTTAAACTCGTCAAGCTTCTAAAATTTGCCGAAATTCATTAATGTTTTGCTTTTTTTTAAGTTTAGGTTTGTGTTACTTTGTATCACATCCTGAAGTATATTTTTGTTAAAGCTACTGTTACATAAACCACCTTAAAACGTTGCAAATGAACTGTAAATTGCAGTCCAGTTACTTATAAAATATTGTTACGTAGTTTTTTCATTCTTCTGTTTTGGTCTTTCATTTTGTAGTACTTGTGTACATATCAAACGTACTTTATGATTGATCTTAGTTACCTACAAGCTTCTCCCAAAAACCAAGCTTGTCACAACGTTTATGCGTCCGATAATAGTTTTTACTTTACTCATGTATGCATTTTATTTTTTCATATATATTTTTATCTAATTGTTTATTACATATTTTTGTTATTCTATTTTAGAAGTTGATGTTATTCTACTGTTTGTTTTTCAATATAGCCTTTTAGTTTGATTGTAGCTTTTTAAATCATGCTTATACCAAATCAGAGAAATAGTCGCTAGACTAAGATGATGTTTATCATAGAATCTCATTCGTACTAAATTCAAGTCGACTAAAAAAAGAACATTTTTGGTTCAACTAGGCTGTGGGCCGACCCAAACGTTTCCGCTGCAAATATAAATCAAGTAAAGCTTTAATTTAACCAATTTATGCTTTTAAAAAAAGCATCAATATTTTTTTTCTAAAAAGACAATTTTACTGCAATGGCCTACTTTTGTACACTCGTAATTTCTCGTTTCCAGTCCAGGTTCTATTATTTAGGAGTCCATGAGAAAAACTCAACGACGTTTCGTCCGTTGCATCGGGCGGACTTCTTCAGGTAAAAGCAGAACACAACGCGCACCTATTTAAAAACCAAGAAGTTAAAAACACAAACCAACAAACACACGGTGAGAAGCGAACATACAGAACGATTTCATAATTACATAGTGCAAAAGAAACAAATTTAACAGGTTGAAAACCTACATTAGTTGAGATTTTTTTATATTGCTATATATTTTTGGAAAAACATTACGATCTTTATCATTTATTGAATTTTTTGTATTATTAATATATAATGATTCTAAAAATTTGCGTTTATCATAGTCAATGTTATAATCCAATATTTCAAAATTACCAAAATCAATCCTATGTTCACAATTAAAACAATGCTTAACCAATGCAGTTTTTTTTATTCAAATCGTCTTCTTTTAGTTTAGCCAAATTAATCGGTTTCAAATCACGTTTATGTTCCGATAAGCGAGTATTAAAACATCTGCCCGTTTCACCAACATATACATTTGAACAATCTTTACACGGAATTTTATAAATTGCACCACGCTTATATACAGGGTGATTCGTAAGTAACTCCCTATTCTAAAATAACTATAATTTATTCAAATACTGTAATATGTTTCTCAATTTTTGTGTGTATGTTACTTAATCTATGGCAATTAAATCTATGCTCTTGTTTTCTTTTCTCGTGAAGATCCTCGTGTTACTAGTGAAAAAATGCAGAATCGACCCAAGATAACAGTATGATGTATAATGACTTTTAACAGGATTGTGGGTATCTTCATCCTTCATGATATCATGAACGCCGAAAGGTACCTCACTATGCTGAGAGATAAAGTTTGGCCAATTATCAGTGCTTGGGACAATATTGAAGATTTAATTTTCATGCAAGATGGAGCTCCTCCACACTTTGCTATTGTTGTTCGTGAATGGCTGAATGCCCAATTTCCTGAAAAATGGATGGGTTGTCGTGGTTCGCACGAATGGACAACCAGAAGTTGGTGGCGAATGATGGTGCCCATATTAAATTTTAAATAAAAGTCCATGCAATATACTTTCTTCTCATATTTATTAATTGGAGAAGTTACACTTCAAAAATAAATTATAGTTATTTTAAAATAGGGAGTTACTTACGGATCACCCTGATTCTGCATTTTTTCACTAGTAACACGAGGATCTTCATGAGAAAAGAAAACAAGAGCATAGATTTAATTGCCATAGATTAAGTAACATACACACAAAAATTGAGAAACATATTACAGTATTTGAATAAATTATAGTTATTTTAAAATAGGGAGTTACTTACGAATCACCCTGTATATCATCAACAGAGTCTTTTATTTTTGG